>OY744602.1:47623921-48088921 GCA_963556255.1 Allolobophora icterica | reverse complement strand
AGTAGTAGTAGTAGTAGTAGTAGTAGTAGTAGTAGTAGTAGTAGTAGTTGTTGTTGTTGTTGTTGTTGTTGTTGTTGTTGTTGTTGTAGTAGCTGGGACTAACATCTGCAACTGTTAGCCTCAGGTAGTAATAAATAATAATGATAATAGTAACATTTTGTTCTGCTGGCCTTTGAAACTCTGTACCCTGTGTCAACAAGGCTGGGCTTGCTTTTATATTTGAGCTTTGGCGATTTCTAACGCATATGTTTAGAGAAGCTAGAAAAATATGCCATCTCTATCGGCGTCTATCAGTTGCAATCCAACGCTTCAATGCTGTCGCCTTTCGCAGTACTTTCTATCACCCGGACATCGATGAAGCTTAGCCAACCCAAGCATGTAACCGGAGCTCTCTGGAGCTAATTTAAATTCTGGGGTGTTATATGTACCTCGATAAACCATATCAGTAATGATGATGATGATGATGATGATGATGATGATGATGATGATGATGATGATGATGATGATGATGATGATGATGATGATGATGATGATGATGATGATGATGATGATGATGATGATGATGATGATGATGATGATGATGATGATGATGATGATGATGATGATGATGATGATGATGATGATGATGATGTTGATGACATAAAACTCTTAATTGGTGCTAAGATTACTATCATCAATTCGCTACTTGGCTTTGTAGCTTCTTACAGTATGAATAAAAAATTGAATTTTTTCGATTGAAATACGTTACAAGGCGTGGTTTCAAAATTATTATTATTATTATTATTATTATTATTATTATTTTTTTTTTCCCGAGGTAGTAAAGATCCCTCGGGCTGTAAAAGAAGATTAAAAACAGTTTATTGGTTCTCGTCTCCGACTTCGTGCCCAAAAGTGCCTCTGAATGCAACGCCATTGAACCGTTGCGTGCAAACTGACAAACGCTGGAACAGGTGCATGCTTTCTCTAGGGTCTCCCGTTGCCTCTGTCATGCGGCGGCCCAACTCCTGGAGAAACTCTAGTCCTGTCCGATTGATGGGGCCTAGTGATTCAAATGCCACGGGGATGAATTCGTGCGTGGCGGGGAGAGATGTATATTTCATGCTTTTTCGTTCAGCAGCTTGCTCAGCCGCTCCACCCGTTACTGTCGACGTCAGATGAAGATACGACGACGCGCACGTATGGACTGCTGTTGCATCCCATGCAATGAACCTGCCTCTTGTCCATGGGACCAGTGTGGCTCCGTCTGGTCTCTTTCCATCGGTGCGGCTTAGTCCTGACGGTTCTTTAGAACTAGGAATATCCGCCTTCGACAAGGCTCTCCAGATAATGTCATTTAATGCAGCGTGTCGCGCCGCCCTTCCCGTCGACCTTCTGCAGACCAGTCCATGATGTCCACCTGGATCTGCGATCTCGCCACACTGGCACCGATGTGATGCACAAAGAGTTAAACCAAGGCGGAAACCTACAGCAACCCTAACCGCCTCATTGCTCAACCCTAGGCCGCAAGCAGCCAAAGGGATGGTCCCGAGCCAGTCTCCGGCGTGTGCAGCTGTCAGTGCTCGAAGTCTTGCCTGGCTGAGTGGATCATCGCATCCATTGCAAATCTTCATCTTATCGCTGTCGATGAGCGGTCGATCCCAGGTCTTCTGTTCTCTCGGGATCGGTTCCATTACTGCGGGAAGCGAGTCTTTGCGAGCTTCCATCATCTCATCCCGGTATGCATCGCTCCACTCATCCGCGACCAGGATGGCGCCCACGAGACCGGCGGTCGACGCAGCTGACGCCAAATAGGCTGATGATGCCAGCATCGATATCCGCCTGATCCCCAGGCCGCCATCTCTGATCGGGAGAGAGGCCTGCAACCACTGCACGTCGCTCAATTCGTTGTTGATGATCTTCTCCAGTCCTGTCTTCGTTAGCTGGTCCATTTCATCGAGTAACGGGTGGTTCCAGCATGGAGATGTTCGCAGCATGTAGGTCATTTTTGCTGCTCCGAAGCATGATCTTAGCAGCAGCAGCGCTGCTTGTACCTGGATATCCGTCAAATCCTTCAAAACTCGCTCCAAGGTGTTGCTATGCTCTTGAAGAGACTCGTCCAGCGCCTTCCCTCTGAAGAGCGGGGCGCCGAGCAGGGTCAATTCGTCCCGAACCATTCGTCTAAAGTTGTCAAATTCCGCCCCTGTCACCTCGGTCTCCGAAAAGATCTCGCATTTGTGTCTATTTAGTGAAATGCCGAGTGTGGACTCCAGCTCCACGATCTTTTCCAAGTCCTGGCGAACCTCGTTTGCGATCCCACCCAAGGAGAGGTCATCCAGATAACCCAATTTGAACTGGGATTGCAGGGATCGCAAGGTCGTCTGCAGCGGCATGCAAAACAGCAGAGGTCCCAGCGGATCTCCCTGCTGTGGACCCATCTGCGATCGCACCTCGTATCGGCCGAACTGCAGCGTGGATTCTTCAGAGTAAGCCTGGTGTATGGAGGCATAGAGCTCTGGTATGGTTTCGTGGACAGACCTCAACATGACATCTCTCCGCATTGAATTGAAGGCATTTGCAAAATCCAATTTAATGAAGATTTGATCGTCTTGCATTGTGGTGATGAAATTTCTGGCTGCATGGACAGCCGCCTCTCCACCTCCGGGGGTTCCAATGCCAACCTGGTGCGGACCGAAGAACTGTTCCAGTTTTCCCAAGGCATACTGGTTGGCGCATTTAGCAGCCAGTCTCCGCCATACGTAACCGATGACTATGGGTCTCAGTCCGCCCGTTTTCTTTGATAGGGCTATGAGAGTGCCACCAAACATCACCTCCCGCATCTCTCGTGGGCATTCACCCCGGAGCATAACGTTGGTGAAATCCGTCATGGCCTGGAGCAATGTGCCTGCCGACTCTCTGTTATTTATTAGGTCGAGTAGGTGTTGGGGGCGCAGTCCATCCGGCCCCCCAGCTGACCCCGCCGGGAATGATCTTATTGCTGCCCCGACTTCTCTCACTGAGACCTGAAACGGAGCAGATGGTGATGCCTCAGGTAGGTCTGCCATTTCGTCCACCCAGTTGTTGGGTGGATGCTTCTCTTGTATGGCTGCGAGTGATTCAAACGTTGCAACGACTGGGCTTTCTTGGCTGCAGAGGATGCGTGATGCGGCTCGAATGTTGCCCTCCTCCACCTTGGCATTGACCGCCGCCAGAAATAACTCTCTGGCGTTGACCCTTTTGCGTGATCCGAACTCAACATCCGCTTCCGGTTCTTCGTCCTTCATAAGATCCTGATTTTCGATCCGTTTCTTAATCACGCTGGCCATGTTGCGTCTGCGGCCTGCCCGAGGTGGCTGGGCCAAGACGGTGGATGCAAAGCGCAGCAGCCGGTGCCAATTCTCGACATTCCTCGGGTTGCTGTTTATGGAATTCAAGATTCCCTCCAGGGCCTGTGAACAGGCGAAACGAGCACCCTTCGGGACATGTTTCATTATACCGCCATGTCTTGGATGTCGGTTTAGTCCATCGCCACCGCGCTGTGTCCTTGGGTTCGGTGGATCCAGGGGGACAATCGTCCCCGACCCTTCTTGAGCGCCACCGGTCAGTAGAGGCCCCGCCGCTGCTCCTCCGCCTGGCCTATCGTCTTGTCTCGGTTGAGTGAGCGGTGGTTGTTTCGATCCTGGGCAAGGGCTATTCCGAGGCCCATGCTGGTGAACTGTGCCGTCACGCAGGTGTAATTGTCTTACCGATAGGCAACGGCTGCACACTCCACTGGCCTTGATTACACCTTGAGCTACAGGTGCATCGTTCTGTGATATGCCGGTCGTTGATTGGCTGGACCGTCTTGGCATGCCTTTACCTTCTATTATCGTCCATTGAAAATGTGTGAGTAAAATGCACAAAATACTGACCCAAAGTTGCTGAAATTCCACTGACCCTCCAGCGCTAGCGTGGCACTGCACCTGTATCCAGCTGTTCGTCAGAAAAAATTATGTGTCTAGTGTGAACTATGCGGTTAAAATCAATCTATCAAGCAGACTCAAAACAACAGTGACCAACCACATCGGAGGCGAGATCCAGGCAATAATTATTATTATTATTATTATTATTATTATTATTATTATTATTATTATTATTATTATTATTATTATTATTATTATTATGTCTACAGACCTATATCGCAGTTGGCTCCTGTCCAACCGGTTTTACAACGTGAACCAATCGCCGTACTCCAATGATAGTAGTAGTAGCAGTTGTAGTATCTAAAAGAAAACGATATCTATATTATGGTATTGTTTTTCGTTTGCATATATGATCTTCTTGTTGTTTTCCTTTGTCTTCTTCTTCTTTTTATAATAATAATAATAATAATGATAATGATAATAATAATAATAATAATAATAATAATAATAATAATAATAATAATAATAATAATAATAATAATAATAATAATAATAATAATAATTTAAGGCCCTGAGGGATCCTGTATACCTCGGGGCATTGAAAAAATACTATTACTAGTACTACTACTACTAATAATAATAATAATATTAATAATAATTATTATTATTATTATTATCATCATCAGCAGCATCATAATCGTCATCATCATCATCATCATCATCATCATCATCATCATCATCATCATCATCATCATCATCATCATCATCATCATCATCATCAGTACTGGGTAAATTACTCTGCAAATGTATTTCAAATAATAAATATAAATACATTTTTCAACAGTATTTGAAATACAGATACAAAATACAATTTTTAAAATGTATTTGAAATACAAAATAGAAATACACACTTGTACTTTGTATTTGAGATACAAAAGAAATGCACCTTGGCCTTGATACGTAGTCAGAAATGTCTTATTAATAGTCATCATGCTGCAAAAACACAATGTCAGGTTGGCAAAGTTTTCAAAGGGAAAAGTCCTTGTTCTGCTTTAACAGCCACAGTTTCTCAAAAGTTGTATCAAACAGTCCATTGCGTTGTGGAATCCGTCCACCACAACTGAATAAATGTTAAACGGGTGTAGACAACGGAATGACCGTGTTGTAGACTAAATGAAAATGCCCTTACTAGTTACTACTGGAAATGTTGTCAGTGATTCGAGGTTTCCCGATGGGGTTTTCAAGATACTGCATAACTTGCAGAATTGCCTGACCACCAGGTGAATCATTTGGATGGACGTCGTAGTTACAAAAGTTGTCATGATCTGCATTGCTCTCAGTGGCACAGTGGTTTCATAAGATTGTGTTTGGTTGGCGAATACCTCAGAAGTGTCAAGGAGGATGAACTCTCATCGAGGTGCAATATTTGACTCTCGTTGCACTAGCGCTGTCAAAATAGCTTCATACTGCGCGTCATCTTTGGTTTGCCCATTGCTAAGAGTTTATCATTGTTGTTGTTGTTGTTATTATTATTATTATTATTATTATTATTATTATTATTATTATTATTATTATCAGTGCTTTTTTTCTAGAAAAACAGGTTCCGGAACTGAACAATAAGTTCGGAAACTGAACAATTATGGAAGGGCCAAAATCCCGAGAAGAATGGGGTTGGAGGTTGGGAGGGTCTCCATAAACACTGAAAACAGTTCACAATACTGAAATTAAATTAAAATGACTAAATTATTGTTTTCATTATTAAAATAAATAAATAATTTTTAGTAGCTGAAAAAAGCACTGATTATTGTTATTATTTTGCAGGAATGCAAATACGGAAGATCAGCATCTGAAAAGAGTCAATTGAAGAGCATCAATTAGACTGTCGTCGTGGCCTAAATGTTTATTGAAGACCACGCAGAACCAGTAATCTGAAAAAGCATAAAATGAGGGCATTACTTACGAAGTTGGGTAGCACCAGTGGTAGTAACCGTAATACCAGTAGTATCGGTAATAATAATACCCATAGTAGTACGGGTAATACCACCAGTTGTAGCAGTAAGTGTAGTACGACCAGTAGCACGAGGGCTGTAAAGTGTAGTACGAATACGTGTAAGTTTCCCAGTTACTACAACAGGTAAGAATATGAACTATTATCATGCATGTATGTTTTAAGCACTTAATATAATAATAATAATAATAATAATAATAATAATAATAATATTAATAATAATAATAATAATAATAATAATAATAATAATAATAATAATTATTATTATTATTATTATTATAATTATTGATCTGAAATTGCTATATTTCGTTGATCGCTGGAAGCGATTTGGTAAAAGAGCCGCTGAAAGCCACAGCATTGAACCGTTGGACAGTCACCGACAGTTGTTGAAACAGGTAACTGGTCTCTCGGGCTTCGCCTGTGATCTGAGTGAGGTGGCGGCCAATGTCTGCAATGAGAGCAAGGCCTCTGTTGTTGATGGGGCCAAGCGATTATTTAGATTATTATTATTATTATTATTATTATAAGATGTAAGTCGTAAGATGTCGCTGAAATACTGAGCCAAATCAATTGCAACGCTCTTCTCAGACACCTTTTTAACGTTCGTGTCTAATTATGCATATGGATACTGTTGAACGCTGAGAAATCCGCCACTTCTCGTACTCTGGCAGTGCCAGTCCCAAGCCTCAATAAAGAAGGAGGGCGACGCTAATGATGATGATGATGATAATAATAATAATAATAATAATAATAATAATAATAATAATAATAATAATAATAATAATAATAATAATAATAATAATAATAATAATAATAATAATAATAATAATAATAATAATCTTTTCTTTATTTAAGCGCCTGCTAACCGCACTGCGCTGTACAGTGAACATACGTATAGTAGAAACAGCAGCCACGCAGGGCACCTTACATACATGTATACAGTAGAAGCACATGATGACAGTTTTACAGGAGTCGAATACAACTGTTTTATACGGCAGCCAACAGGGCGCCAATCACGACCTACTATTCATTTAACCACCGCCGCCACCTAGCGAGTGGAAGGCTGAATAAACCTAACGGGATCTACGGGAATCGATCTCGGTACCTACTGCTCTTCACGCCAATGTGTTATCCATTACTCTACGGGCCCCCCCCCCCAAATACAGGGTTTTGTATGTCTCTGTCTCTGTCTGTATGCCTCTCCATTTCTCTACAGGTTGTGCAATCTGTGTTGCGTATTACAATATCTTTCTTCCTTCGATTGGGAAAGGCGTTCGCACACGAGGGCGACAGTATTGGAACAAAGGCGATTCTCTTCAATATTGTATGGTATTGTATGGTATCTAAACATTTATAAAGCGCCTCTCACAGTGTTCGCTAATCAGAGGCGCTCCCAGTTCGAAAGAACCAGTGAATAGAAAGTGCTTTTAAGACAGCGGAACGAGGCACTTGGGCCACCAGCTAATAAAGCTGTGAGTGTAATTTTATGTTGAAGCGACGAACCAGCAAGTTTTTACAAGCTCGAGCAACCCTGGCCAGCACGCAAGTAGCACGTGACTGTGATTGACTGGAGCTGCCGCATTAATGCGTTGATCTGGTCTGGTCCTGCAGCTAATTTATGTCCGGATTTTTTTATGCTCAAACATTGACCCCTGTATAAATAGCGCTATTTACACCGGGATTCACGGCTCAGACATCCGGGTTTAGGCTGAACATTTACATTTACATGAGGCACAAGACAGTCCATTATTTTTTACGAGCTTCACGGCTCAGACATCCGGGTTTAGGCTGAACATTTACATTTACATGAGGCACAATACAGGGTGTGATTTTCGAGCATAATTATTACTTTGGAGCAGCGTTTTCTGCTCGATTAATAGGACAGTCTAGCGTCCGCTTGTTTTGAGTTACAAATAACCATCGACTTACAGATGAGCAATTACATTTAGCACTTTGTTACTCATAACGAAAGGATAGTTGGTTGTCAGATTGCTTATGTCCAAGTCTCAGACAAAAGATTACACTACTAAAGGTCGATGCAAATAACGTTGATAAAATTTATTAACTGTTGAATACGTCATGCGTTATAGACGTCATGCGTCAAGACGATCAAAACTTTATTCCACGAGTGCTTTATATTTTTTTATAAGACAGTTTCTAAGAGCAAGACTGTTTAACCTATCAGTCCAAGTAAAAACATTATTTTTCACCCTTGTATGCAATGAGTTGCCGTAGGGGAGACCGGGGTTGGTTGCAACAAATTTCACATTTTGTTGTGTATTTTTTTTATTTTTGGAGCAACCTAAAATCAGTTTAGCCCCTATATATCCTTTGCATCTCAGCCCCAAAACAAGCTATTGTGACGATCTCAATGAGAAACCATGTACCCGCAATTGCTAATTGAACAGAGGGCTCTGAAATGTTGCAACCAACCCCGGACCGGGGTTGGTTGCAACGACCTCGGGGAAGGTTGCAACAGTATTGAAAGTATTCAAATAATTCAACTGAGGCTATATATTGAGGCTTTCCTACACATAGGAATGTAATTAACATAACAAATTCAAAATTCAATGTAATCAAAAGCATCAAACAAAAATAAAATCAAACTGCTTTGCCGCAATAATCGTCATGTAAAAAGCCAATAGGGCCTATGTATGCTATAGGCCTAGGCTCTAGAGCCCCTAGAGTAGGCTACTTCTACCTAGTTAGGCTCAGAATGTTCAATCTTTAATTCAAAATTGTAGGCTTATTTCAAGCCTTCAATTATTGTAACCAGAAAAGGAAAACGGGAATGTTATCTGTCTACTGACTCGCTAGTTCCACCCGTTATTAAAGGGCTAGGCAGTTTCTTGATTATATCTTGGATTGGAACCTGATATGTTTTGAATCTTCTGGAATTACAAATCGAACAGTTCCTTCATCATCGAATGTAGGCCTAGTCGATTTCGTGGCAAGATATGTAACCTCCATTTCTAGATCATCCGACAGTGAATTGTCGTCAATACGAGCCACAAAATGAGCTGTCTTTTTAAGTCCTTGAAGTTTGACCAGCACGTAATCACCCTGTTTTAAACGATCATGACGTACAGAGTGAGCATCATCATCTTCTTCCACAGATCGTGTTTCATCAACATCATCGGCACTGTCAGATGATCCATCTTGTTCATAAAATCCTGTTCCCTCAGCATCATTTCTATCACTCTCAGATTCTTTACTGTCTGTCCTATATAAAATTCTTCTTTTGCATGATGGTTTGTTGTGACTTGCTTTTCGTTTGTTCTTGGCATTTATTCGGCTCGACGACTGACTAGGCACCGGTTGATTGGCGACGCTCGACGACTCACTAGGCACCGGTTCATTGGCAACACTCGACGACTCACTAGGCACCGTTTGATTGGCAGCGCTCGACGACTCAATAGGCGCCGGTTGCTTGGCGATGCTCGACGACTCACTAGGCACTGGTTGCTTGGCGACGCTCGACGACTCAATAGGCACCAGTTTTGACTTTTTGCAGTCTGTCTAAGACAAGCTCCATTATCAATAACTTCTGTCGCTACATCCATAATTGTTTCTTTACTAGGCGAACCGCGATCAGTTTTTCGTTCATGATTTCTCATAGTCACATGTAGTATTTAGGTTAACAAAATACAAAGATTAAGTGATTAGAGCGAGTCCAGGATTAAATAATTCAATTAGTACCAATTAGTACAATACGCATAATATTTGAATATAATGTGCCCTAATTGCGACGAGCATATAAACATGGTTTATTGAAACAAATGCATGGGGTTGGTTGCAACATGTTGCAACCAACCCCATTGAAAATGTTGCAACCAACCCCGAAGCAATGAATTGATATTGTTATGAAAAATTCTATCGACAGCGTTGTTTTTAAATTAAATGGCTAAATACATTTTGAAGCCCAATTCCTTGCCCAAATTATGACACCAAACCACTTTGAATTGATCCACAACATTCAGCTACATTACGAAATAAACCAAAGCCGGGAAACTTACTTTGAATGCCGAAAAAAACCTTTTAATTATTTTACGTAGCCATTATCAATTACCTACAAGCACATTAGGTCATGTTGATCTAAAAGCTATTCTGTACATGTGAGGCGAGTTAATTTCACGCTGCTATTATATAGCGCTTAGTTAGCGAGGGTGTTGCAACCATCCCCTGTTGCAACCAACCCCGGTCTCCCCTATTACAACTCACCATTATTCTCAATGAACGAAGTAATAATAATATAGAATACAAGAAATAGCCTACTAAGCGTTTGAGCATTCTCAACACTGATGTTCAGAAGTTTAACACTATAGCGCTAATTAGAAACGCGCATACCATTGCAAATAGGCGTCTTAATAGGCCTACGGGTTGAGATTGTTCACACTTTAGAGTGTTATTAATTACTTATTATAGTTAGGCCCCTATCCGAAACATTTGTAGGCCTACAAGTTTGTGTTACACCATAACACAAATTTGTGTTCAATTTTTACAAGATACATCATGATTTTACTGTGTAGTAAAGTGGGCTCGTTGGCTACGCTGAACAGCCCGTATATATAGTAGGCCTATTGTATTGTATATGATGTGATGATTGTTTGATCAGTATGGTTCTGTTCTGCTTATTTTTCTTCTACTTTGGTTTTAAAACATGACTGAGGTCATATGTAAACTAAATAATCGATATGTACAATTGTTGTTTTGGAACAATAAAACGCTATGTTATGTTATTGTATCTATAAATTTATGAAGCGCCTCTCGCAGAATAACAATAACATAATAATAATAATAATAATAATAATAATAATAATAATAATAATAATAATAATAATAATAATAATAATAATAATAATAATAATAATAATAATAATAATAATAATAATAATATTAATAATAATAATAATAATAATAATAATAGTAATAATAATAGTTCTGGAGTTACGGTCTTGCCGAGTGGTCGCACGTTTCTGACCTGAGTCGTATTATTGGTTTTAAACTGTTTCTTGGTTAACTTCAACACGTGGTTGGGGCTATTTTGTTTTCTTGCATTAGCATAGCTGCCGGTGAGGACAAGCAGGTAGATTTTGGGTAGGGTTTTGGGGTCTTTTGGCCATTTTTCGAGACAACATGTGTGGTGAGTGATAATACAGGTCAGTCCCATGTCTAGGCGCGCTAGCCAATCAGCGCCTTCACTTGAACAGGTCGTTGCGACCAGCACGAGTAGGCCTAGTACAAACGTTGTACACAACGGGGTCAACGTTGGAGTCAGTGGGCCGGAACCAACCAGCGGGAGGCGTGATCAATCACAGGACTCGGCAGGCCAGTCGAACAATATAAACAAAACGAATAAGGCTAGCGGAGTGTGCAGCCATTGCTTGGCGGTAAGACAGCTGCATCTCAAGGATGGCACCGTACACTATCATGGCCCAAGAAATAGCCCATGCCCCGGATCGCGACAACCGCCGCTGCGGATGGAGAAGACGGATGAGGCCACTGGGGGGGGGGGTCGGTGAAGTCGACCCCTGATGGGGTGCCAGCCAGCGAGACAGGAAGACCACGGATCTCAAACCCGACCGATAGCACGGAATCTTGTCAGTAACAACGAGAGCCAGAGGCACAACAGAGCGAGGCTGGGAGTGGGCACACAGCAAGACCAAGATCACCCGAGGGGAAAAGTGCTCAAGCACATACCAAAGGGAGCACGATTTGCATGCGCCAGGGCCCTCATATCTATTCTGAGGACCATCGTGGAGAAACCGCAAGACGTCGAAGCCTGGCGCCGGCTGTTGTGGTTTGCGCCGAGCATTCTGGTGCAGCCCCCTCGTGCAGGCAGAAGACGTAACTTGGCCAACATCATAAAGAAAAGAATTGATAGACGGGATCATTTGGATGGTGAGATGGAGTTAGAAGGCGGGCATGAGAGACGCGGAGGACGGGCAAATGACAGAGACTTGCTTCTTGCAGCTGTCAATGCAAAATTGGAGGAGGGGAACTTAAGAGCTGCATCCCGCATCTTGTGTAATAGGGATCATCCGGTCAGAGCTACAGAGGAAAACTGGGCAATAATGCAAGAGAAACATCCAGCCGAAGAACAGCCGACCAGGATGGCGGATCTTCCTGATCCGGCTGAGAACTCTCCATACCAGATATTGGAGACGGAGCTGGTTGGATTGGTTAGATCTTTTCCCGTGGGCTCAGCAGGTGGACCGGACGGCTTCCGCCCTCAGCTCCTCGTGGACCTGCTAAACAACAAAGAGTCTTCGGAGGACCGCGTCCAGGCGCTTACGGGATTTGTTAACATCATGCTGAGGGGTGAGTGCCCCGATGAAATCCGCAGATTGATGTTCGGAGGCACCCTGATTGCACTATCCAAAAACACCGGAGGCCTGAGACCGATAGTGGTTGGATATGTCTGGAGAAGACTCACAGCGAAGGCTGCAAATAAATATGCGGTCGATAAATTGGCTTCATTCTTCGCCCCGCTCCAGGTGGGCATCGCGACCCCCGGAGGGTGCGAGACGGCGGTCCATGCGGCCAGAGCATTTGTTACAAACATGCCTCAGGGGCAGGTCTTCGTCAAATTAGATTTCAGCAATGCGTTTAACACCCTGAGACGAGACGTAATGCTACGGGCAGTTCATGAGATCATACCCGTTCATACATCAGGCGTACGCAACGGAGTCACTGCTCCAGTTCGGGGATTTTGTAGTCAGCTCACAGATGGGGCCGCAGCAAGGGGACCCTTTGGGCCCTTTGCTTTTCTGCTTGCCATTGCAGCCTGCCTTACGGTCACTGGCCTCCAGCTTCCGAGTTGGGTATCTGGATGATCTGTCACTCGGAGGACGACCGGAGGATGTGGGCCATGACATGAACATCATATTAGGCCTCAAGTCGACCTTAGGCCTACACCTGAATAGACAGAAGTGCGAAATCTTGGCGGAGGACGCAGATGCAGAGAAAGCATTTGAGGACTTCAAACGAGTAACCAAGGACTCATTAACTTTGCTTGGGGCGCCAATCTGCAGAGGAACAGCGCTGGATGAAACACTGCAAGACCATTCGGATAAATTGGAGCAGGCAATGAGAGATATGAGGAGATTGCCTACGCAGGGAGCCTTGATGCTCATGAGATCTTGCTTCGGGGCGACGAGGTTGACCTTCCTGCTCAGAACCACACAGTGTTGGGGCCACCCTCTGTTGAGAACAATGGATGAACATATGAGACAAGGACTGGAGGCAATCGTCAACATCAGACTCAGCGACATCCAATGGACACAGGCGACACTACCGATAAGGGACGGCGGATTAGGGATAAGAAGGCTTCAGATGCTGGCATCTTCCGCATATCTTGCGTCAGCTGCATCAGCCAGAAATCTCGGAACCGCTATCCTTCATTCGGATGACTGGAAAGACGGCTTCAGAGATGAAATTCTTTCCGCACGCAGGACGACGCTCCCGAGCGGAGTGTTAGAAACCATCACTGCTCAAAAAGTTTGGGACAGACCACTGATTGAGGAAGATATATTGGAGGTGTGGTCCTCGGCGACAGATCCGCTCAACAGGGCTAGGTTGGGGGCAGTGACTTCCGCTCATGCAGGAGATTGGATGTCTGTATTCCCAATAGCCTCCTGTGGGCTGTGTCTCAGCGATGAGGCTGTCCCGGTGGCGATAGGCCTACGCCTAGGCCTGGAGCTCAGCGAACCACACCAGTGCCAGTGCGGTGTGATGACGGACCATCGAGGACATCATGGACTGGTCTGTAGACTGTCTGGAGGGCGAGCAAGCAGGCATTTTACGATAAATGATATAATCTGGAGAGCACTCCAACGAGCTGAAGTTCCAAGCACCAAAGAACCAACAGGATTATTTCGAAGCGATGGTAAAAGACCAGATGGAGCAACGTTGATCCCGTGGTCAAGAGGAAAATACATGACTTGGGACGCCACCAGTGTACACACGTGCGCAAACTCGTATATACACCTGACTTCCATAACGCCAGGAGCAGCAGCAGAAATGGCAGCCACCAGGAAGACCACAAAATATGCAAAAATCCCCACTACCCACAATTTTATTCCAGTGGCACTAGAAACCCTTGGTCCCATTAATGCTCAGGGCAGGGAGTTCTTATCAGAACTAGGTCGGCGTTTGACCGTTGTTTCGGGGGATCCGCAGGAGACAGCACGCCTCTTTCAGCGTCTTTCAATTTGCACGCAACAATTTAATGCCGTTGCATTTCGAGGCACTTTTACACAACTGACAGGTGAAGATGACCGTTAACTCCAGAACAACCAAGCTCTTCGGATAGTTTCTAGGAGCCTGAGGGATTATTTGTACCTCGGGCGATAAAAAAAATAAATAAATAATAATAATAATAATAATAATAATAATAATAATAATAATAATAATAAATAGGCCTATGAATTTTACATATATTCTAAAAGTTTTGAAACGAAAGAACGCTAATCCAAATTAAATAAGTACGCGGTGTGTGCCCAAGCACTCGATTGTTGGCTTTCACAGCGCTCTGGGTTGGCAACGAGAAACATCTGTCACAACAACATCTATTATTTGAATGGATCGTCCTGAAAACTATCTATTTGTACAAAGTGACCGCTCGTAAATTTTAATATTGTGTCTCTAAATCAAATTTATATGAGTTAAATTAAATCGGTCCTAACTATGGGTTGGAATCCTGCGTAGCTCCGATCCTGGCAAGCTGGTATGGTGAGTTCAGAGGTTTTCCGAACGATTCTAAACGGGCGACGACCTACAAGCTTACGATAACTTATTTCTCAACATGTCTAAATCTGCAGTGAAAACTTAGATAAAATAAAATTAGATCCGATGCATCACTTATAATTATGAGGTTATGCAATGCGCATTTATGTTGCGCTCTCTTGTGTACTTTGACAGATTGCGACTGTAGGCCTAATGCAAATCTCTGAAATATCACAGCGCGATATAAAAACAGCGCAGAAAGACCAGCTTAATTTTCATCGCTATATAAAATGCTGTATAGACCCAAGAATCAGGTTGTTTGGTTAATTTTAATGCTACCAGGGTGGATTTAACAATCTGTCGTTTCTATGTTCCACAGTTTTAACTTCAACTAATTCATTACAATCATATTTATTTATTATCTTTCGTTGGCAGTTTTAAATTTATTTAATGTTCACGCTTTAATTTGTCAATTTTAAAGGTTTGCTGTCCTTTGGAATATGATGTCCCTATATAGCCTACGCCAAGTATAAAATGATCCACTGAACAAAATCGGAGGCGTCGGGGATGCGCTTTCATTTCCACAAAAGTCGTTTCTAACTCTCTGGCAACCGAAGTCTTGCAGAAACAACTCTAATGCACTTTAATGCGCACCTAAAGTCCTTTGTCTTCTCGTGCTCTTCAACCGTTTACATAGTATTTCGGTGTTTTTCTTACCTTTCGGCAACAACTGAGCTGAAGCGGCCACAATTACAAGGACGCTGAGCCAGAGGCGACACATGATGTCCCCGTGTGAGATGCGTTTCCACCGCGCTCCTTATTCTTCGGAAATTCTATGTCCGAAAGTCTTTTAGAATTTTCTCGGTTACTGCTGCACTGCTGAATGCCAAGTGGTTTTCTAATCTGCAAGACGACCTTTTAAAGCAGATCAATGGCGCGGAGGGGTGCCAAGTGTATTCGGTCAGCAGTGGTTATGCTGTTCTAAACGCATTAGCCATGATTGTCAGGAAGTTCCTTTAAAGCAGCCAACTGCTCCAAACTACTGATCCGTTAAGTCACGATGAGACGCGGATGTAAAACTACCTTTTTCTAAACCTGTGTAAATTCCCGTATACTTAAACAAGACGTCCAATATGTCTGTTTTCTTGTCTGCTTGTTTGTTTGTGTGCGGCTGAAATATGACTCACAGGTATAGAAGTATTTTTCAGTGACCTGGGAAATTTTTGCAGGCGCACAACAACGAATGCAGCTACTGCGCAGATTTCAGTTTTACGGCCTATACCCAGGGGCGTAACTTTGGTCTAAGAAGTGGGGGGTACCAATTTCTTACGTGCACGAAGCAAGGCTGAGACTGTGATCTCTGGGAAGGTGCAATAATAAAATATTCATTGGCATTGTTCAAAAAGTGGGGGTTACGGTACCCCAGTCCAAAAAGTGGGAGGTACGGGTACCCCTCGCACTCCCCACAAATTACGCCTATGCCTATACCTTCCCTCCAGAAATGCTTGAAAAATCCCCTTGATTTTACTGTTAAATTGATAGCCATCTCTTTAGCTGCTTGTTTTACAGTTAATCTAATAAGCATATCTTTAGCAGCTGATGCATGGAAGCACGTAAAAAATAATGGACTAAAGATCGTCTCCCATCTCTTAACATCAATCCTTCTCCTCTCCTGAGTGGCTTAGTAGGGGATCTGATCGCAGTTTTAACAGAGACGATAGATATCGAAATACTTGTACTTGTCAATATATATCCGGCCTGGCGCTGTGGATACGATGGTGGGATGCACAAGGAAGTTAAGCAACGTCAAGCGCAGAGCGAGATAATTACCAGTCCACCTGAACCAACTCAGCCCGCGTGGTTGGTAAATTAATTCCAATTCAAATGAAGAGGTGTAAAGGTTCCCAGCCTTTGCATATATTTGTGGTCATGTTTGTACTAGCAGCATCAAATTACTTCCGAATAATAACCGGCCACCTGAACCAACTCAGCCCGCTGTTCCTGTTTGGTTTGTAAATTAATACGGATTGAAATGAAACGGTTAAAGATAAACGGTTCTCTGCCTTTGCATAACATCTGCGGTTATGTTTTTGCTCTTGCAGCTCAGCCCCAGGAAAAACCCGAAGTTTCTACATTAGCGTGTAAACAGGTCCATTAGCAATATTCATAGCTATCAATCATTAGGGTCGCCAAGGGGGGGGTGAAGGGGCAGCCGCCTCCCCAGCCCTGCTGAGGCTGGATCTTGGGATTCGTGCAAATTCATTGAGTTTTTACGGGGCTACCCCCTAAGTGGTCTGAAATTTTCTTCCGTTAGTCTTGATTCACTGCCCAATGGCAGTTGCAAACTGTGTGTCTGTTAGCTCGCACTAACGAGGACATCTTTAGGAATGCCATGCAAGAAGCAACCGTCCTAGGTTACTGAAGCCTTTCAAACTAGGAACGGGTTAGTGACGAAAAGCGGGATCTGCAGTGTTAAGGAAAAGAGTGGCAAGGTTGGCAGGAGACAATATCCTGCCAGCAGGCTCAGTTGGAGCCCATATAGGACTGAAATTTCCATAATGAGACCCGTATAGACCCCATCTGGGTCCTGTCTAATACCCATTAAAATGACGACAAGGTATAGACTACACTGGTGGTGGTGAAGGTGGAGGAGGAGGAGGTGGAGGTGGTGGTGGTGGTGGTGGCGGCGGCGGCTGTTAGTAATAACCGTAGTAGTGGCTGTTGTTGTAACAATAAATGTTGCCGTTGTATTAGTAGTGGCGGTAGTAGTTGCAGTGGTTGTACCAGTTTCTACCCGTAGAAGCCGGCCGTTGCAGTACATATTCGTATGCAGGTCTACCAATCTTGTTCTTTTACTGCGCTGTTCTAGCGTCACGAGTTGACATCATGTTGCGATTTTATGCATCGAACAATTGAATCTAAGTTAATAGTGTTATGAATAACATGTCGTAAATCTGAGCACTTGATCTTTCTCGCTTTCTCGATTGCTATTTGTTCTTTGCGAAACCGACAGCTAACTCTTCTAACTCCTCCCTCTGATTTAACTCTTCTACATCCTCCCTCTGATTTAGCTCTTCTACCTCCTCCCTCTGGTCTCTGTGTCACGACGCATGGTTCGTGAATAAGCTTTACTTTAGAGTAGCGTTTTAGAAATTTTAAGTTTATCGATACAATTAAATGCCTGAATGCCTGCCTCTGAAAAGACTCTCAGCCAACAGCTGAAAATGAAAAACGCCCTGTGATGCGTATAGGTCTGGCGTATGGGCAATACGGGCATACTACCCCATCTGAGTCTTGCACTGGCCTTGGCCCCAAGTCCGAAACGACCTTTACTCGTCATCACTGTTTGCTCCTTCTCAGTACATCTCATGTTCCATCACAGAAACCTTTGCACTGAATATAAGTAGGCATATGTACAGATGAAAGTAAGTAAGTAGGCCTATGTATGTACGTAAGCACGTAGGTGTGTATATGTATGTATTCAATGCATATGTGTATGCATGTATGTACATAGATTGTTATATAGGTAGGTATATAAGTAGGTGTGTAGGTATATAGTCACTTAATCTAGAGTTCTAGGCACTTAATGCAACTCCTTACAAGTTACTTAAAAACATACTGTAGGTTGCCGAAGTTCTAAGTAGGCTCGGTGCCCATACCTAAGCCTATTATCACCAAGGCTGTGCATAGTTTGACAGTGCAGTGTATGTCAGCTGCTGGACATGAACCTTGAATTGAACCCCCGATCGCAGTAGGATAGGCTGGAGCGTTGGCTTCCATACCCTGTTACCAGCGAGTCAACAATGAGGTAGGCCTAATCTATGCAACCTTGTATGTTAATCACAGTGGAGTTGATGATGAGGTGCTTGACCTTCAACTCCAATCCCAGTTTTCTGAAAAGCAACATTAAACTAAGTGCTAAACTGACAGGAATATCTTGTTGGTAAACCTTTATGGTGACTCTCGCACACTACTACCGTGCACAATAAATGACCTAATATTCACAACCTTTTCTCTGAGTCTATACATAAGAATGTCTGATCATGATTACGGTGCTCTTCTCCTAGGCGATTCTTATGTGTGACCAATTTGATCACACATTATGGTCATGATTACTGTGCTCTTCTCCTAGGCGATTCGCATGTGTGACCAATCTAATCACACATTATGTAGCACCTGTAAGAGGTTCTAGAAAGGCGCCATACAAATGTTCAGAAACATACAATACCGTATGTATATATACATATATATACATATACACATACATAGTAGATACATGCATCGCATACCAACATATACACTTACCTATTCATATACTTACATGCATTCACGTACCGGTACTGTAGTGTCTCGATCCTGTCATCAGATAATTTGTCTTTGCGCTCTATGATCACACAAATTCAAGGCAGGCCTGGGAAAAGTTTTCAGTAGAAAATTGATGAGCTTTTCGTGACTCGCGCTATTCAAGCTTGGACAACAACAAAAGAGTCTTATTTTGTATACGTTACTGCTGCAATCGAGCGTGGTTTTATGGTTACTTTTTTGCGAGTCAGTACAAAGAGGAACTGTAGGCCTATGGCGGGCAATTCTCAGCGCACGGGAGATGTTTTATTATGAAGAGCTTTCTTACAAAACCGTTCTTTGCATTGTTGCATTGCTCATATATATTGTTGTCGAATTGTGGTTAAGGTATTGAACATTCATCATTCGTGAGTGGTGTGGCAGAAGCATATTTATGTCGCTGAAGATTCATTGCCTTCATTCACACCTATAGACTCCTTCCTTGGTGCAGTCAGTGACGAACACGGTGAAAGCCTTCACCAGGACATTACGACGATGGAAAAGCGGTATCAGGGCAACTGGAAACCACCGATGCTGGCCGAGTGTTGTTGGACATCGAAACGAGAAATATCAGATGCTGAGTACAAACGAAAGTCTGCAGTAAAAACACTTTAGCTCAGTTGAGCGATTGCAATTTGTCATCGTCATTGTGCGATTAAACACGCTAAATTCAACAAAAGTTAATTCCATGTTTCTCCAAATTCCTTCGTGATGCAGTCAATCAGAAATTTCATTTGTGTTCAGCTTAAAGCCGACTGTCATAACCACCAAAGTTTTCAGGAAGCAAACCTTGAAAAATTTGCTAGCTGACATAGGCCTACACTGCACTATCAAACTATGCACAGCCTTGGTGATAATATGCTAAGGCATGTGCACGTAGCCTACTTCGAACATCGGCAACCTACTGTTTTTAAGTAACTTATAAGGCGTTGTATTGTCTAGAACTCTAGATTAAGTATTAAGAGACGAAATTAGATGAGATCAGAGATGATTTTCTCTTATTTGATTTTGATTTGATCTGTTCTGATACGATGTACTCTGATTAGATGTGATCTGATCTCATTGGATTTAATCTGAAGGCATTTAAATTGATCTAATTAGATCTCATTTTGTAAATGGAATGTGACTGATTGGACTGAATTAATTTGTTACTTGAAGTGAGATATTAGGTCAGATAATAATTATCGCAACGGCATGAAAATGAGGTGCAATGGGATTTGATCAGGCGAGAATAGATAACGTTACATTTGAATGCTCGAGAAAATAGATCATTGCAACTAGGCACCATACCCGTTCAGTTTAACCTCCTAATTAATTCTACCCGTTTCCATTAATTTCTTATCTTTCCGGTACGGCTGCGGCGGACGTGGTCCAAACTCTAGAGTGCTGAACCTGAGGTACAACACGATATTCCCGCATGAGATGCGCTTCCACCGAGTTCCTTTATATTTCCTCTAACATGATCTTCTCTTCCGCGTACGTGGACTCTCCACCGATTGTCTCATTCTTACGAGGCGATAATTGTTATTCTCTTATAATAATCTTCTCCAGTGGCAAGCTTTTCCTTTCAAATAAGTCCTACGTTCAGTCGCATTTTGGGTTGCACGAAGTCGGTAGCTTCCATTTTTGCTCAGAGATTCGTCCAGAATTGCGTGACTTTACCTCTCTATTGATTTTGTTTTTAATTATCAACACGAACTAAGGAATCCAGATAATCATTAATTCATTGGGGAATTTAGGTATAGCGCCTCTTCAAGGGATCTACTCAGAGGCCCTCCCGACTCCAGCACGCTTTAAAAGAAGTCTTTAAGTTAGTAAGAAACAGACCGGGGGATGCCCAGGAAGGGAGCCTGCTCCAGATCGTCGGGCCCCCTACAGAGGAAGTTCGACTCTGCATAGTTGTAGTACGAGCAGATGGGACTAAAAGAACCCCTTTTTCTGCAGAACGAATGGGACGATGGCCTAGGACACCCGAAGCAGGACAGCAAAGCTCTCGAAGGTAGGGAGGAGCTGGGCCTTCTCGACATTGCCATACCTAGGCTGGAATCCTAGATTCTATGCGCAGACGAATAGGAAGCCAGTGGGGACCTCCAGCATGTTTCCAGAAACTTGATCACACTTAGGAATTTGCCCTACGAGTCACGCTGCAGAGCGCAGAACTCGATCGAAGCACATTATGTGACTCAAGATCAACACAAAGCGAAGAGCAGTAATATGATATTGCGTCATCTGTGAAAGTAAACAGTCTTATAGGTGCAGAGCTTTTGAGAGGTGCTTGCACGAGCTGCATAAATGTCTAAATATAAGTATATATGGAGACGACGAGTCTTCAGATGTAGGCCCTCTACGTGCCAAAAGGATCGTGTGATAAGGCTAAGACTAATATCCCTAAGTATTGCACTGCCTACATGCCAACAAGGAACCCATGATTATAGGACCCACATTTCCATCTTGGATCCGTATAGCCCGAATGGGTCCTATTTGATGCCTATTGACATGCTGGTATGGCGAGAAGTAGGGACTGCTTAATTAACTGCCACGGCAGAATAAGGGAGCTCAGTCCTTTCAGCCAACAGTTTTCCGTAATGAATGAAAACGACTTTCTTTCTTTGACCTTCGTTTTCTTGACCTCTGCACACGATAACGGAGGACTGTAGTGATTTTGTGCCATTTCCGGCTAGAAAGCAAGATGGCGCTTGTCTGACCTCCGCATTGACAAATCTTTTAGACCAACTATAAGCACGTTCAGCTTAAATAACACAGTTAATGCGCCTACAAAACCTGTTGAACACCTTATCCAAGGCCCTATATTAAGCTTAAGCTTGCGTGACATTCGACCGACTGTGCCAAATATAACTCGACAATTGGTAGGCTTGTTTATTTATATGTTCGCAAAGTTTTTTCTGCGTCGTGCACGCGGTCGACCGCGACGGAGTAAACTCTCACGAAGAGGTTTTCTTGGGCGCCTATAGAGATCGCACTATTTTGAGAACACGACAAATTGTTTTCGGGAAATTACCTCCAAACTTTGAAATATGTCGTAGGCTTTTCATTGGCACAGTGGTTGTTTTGGTGAATCTCGGCCTACAACCATATAATTATATGGCACCGGCCAGCGTAGAATTATTCTTTTTGTAAGCATTGAACTGCCTTTTAAAGAAGTATACAAAATAGTAAAGTAAGTAAGTATGGACTTTAATGCTCCGCCTGCAAACGCACTGCGGCTAACAAACGGGTTAATACAAGTGTAAGAAACTGAACATATCAAGCACAGGCACAAGCATCCTAAATAAAAGGAAAAGAAAAAATTAATTTAGATGAGTGATTTCCCTTGCCTTATACTTTACCTTCACTTTCCTTATATCAAGATTTCTATTTACCTTAGTTGGAATCCATGTGTACTGATAGTTAAGTTCTTTAATCAAGATTTCTATTATTTTGCTTTTTCATCCTTTGGTCATATAGTTTGATCGATGTTACTTTTCAGAGTACCGGTATCTATTGTGCTGCCATTTACCTGTATTACGATAAAATGTTAACTGGGTGGCCCTGCCAAGCGGGATCTTAATACCTTTTGGGTCTCCTCTTGTTGCCAATGTACAAACTTTTATGTTCTATTTCCTTGTGCTTCAAAAATGGCTTCAATAAAAGGATTGATTGATTGATTGATTGATTGATTGATTGATTGATTGATTGATTGATTGATTGATTGATTGATTGATTGATTGATTGATTGATTGATTGATTGATTGATTGATTGATTGATTGATTGATTGATTGATTGATTGATATCGCATGGGTATTCGAACGTGAACGCCGAAAACAGGGCAGTTCGAGGAAATGGACAGATCTATATTGGGCCTATATGTGGCCACAGCGCTTTGAATTGGGGGTGACATGGAGAGAAGAGAAGAAAGCCTGGATATGATTTTAGAAAAGTAGAGGCTGGGGGAAAGGCATAAAGAGAACCTGCTGTTGTTAAGCATTCACGGGTCTGGAGCGTTCCCGTAGACTACTACTGATGGGGGAAATCTTCGCAAAGAAGTGCTAAAGGCAGCTTAATTACCAGGGCATCCCCATCTACGTTTAAGGACAGATTACCGAGTCCTACCGAATTCTCAGTTTGCTGCGGGTAACCTACACTACTTACCGTCAAATATCCTCGGATATTAAAACGAAAATATGGGGAATTAATGAGAAAAAGTGATCAACATTCGTGTTAAAGTTATGAAAATCTTAAAAACGAAGAAAGAAAATTCAAAAGTCATCAGAACCAGAAAGGTCAACTATATTTTTTTTTTAGCTAAATAGGTGTCGCGTGAGGAGATCGACAACAACGACGAGATGTCATCATCATCACGATGTAGTCGTCGTTGGTGGTCGAGATGGAATGATGACGGACGAAAGCCAGTCCCCACTTGATCAACAATGAAGTCAGCGAGGCCGAGGTGTAATCGGACACCACACAGCCAAGGTGTAATAGGACACCTCGCGGCCAAAGTGTAACCAGACACCGCCCTCGCTGCAGGCGAGCGACGACCCGCGTCTCGAAGAGCAACCTGACACTAATTGGCGGTAGCATGACGTGGGGAGGGGGCGGACCGATGGACGCTGAAGTTCCTACATAACAGAAGGGAAAGGAGAATACGGGACTTGTACTACTGACGAGCGCGACGAGTGAACATCGGTCGAGTGCTCAACAGCGAGAGGAACGATCGGCGGCGGCGGCAGAGTAAAGTCCGTCAGATTCAGAGACTGACGCGAAGAACGATCTGTAGTTAGGCTGTACGAAGCAACATTTGAGATAGTCTGATTTAATATCTAAACGCTTTAATACTACGTGGAAGTTCCCGTAGAGTTAGTGTATATATTTGTTTCTTTAATTAAATTCTTATATTAAACAAACAAAGTCTCGTCGTGAATCTTCGATAGAAAAGTTAGGCATCTTTAACAAAAGGTGCAAGTAAAAGAACATAGCGAGTCGAGGGTCGACATCATCACACGGCAAACACACGACAGGCGACCTTCGATCGCGACATTGGCGCAGTCGACAGGGTTTTTCAACTGAAGACGTCACGACGAAGAGCGGAACCGGAAACGGAACAGAGGAATCTCAACAGATCGGGACCAGCGGCGAACACAACCCTTCGCAACTGGAGAAGTCGAGTGCCGGACTCTGAGGACGAAGGACTCGAAGCGACCGACAGCAACAGGCAAGGACGAGGAACAAGAGTGCCAACAGACGACCGGCCATCGCTAGCAACGACGGACGGAAGTGGCAACGGAGGACAGCGGATCAGCCAAGATATCAAAAGACGGAGCTCGCTCGACGTATTCAGAGGGTAAGTCCTTACTGGTAGTCGTGGTATTCTGTGAGATTGCGGTTGAGGTCTGGATGAGGATTGGTGTGCGAATAGCCGAGGCTTTTGCGTAGCTCCTTTTTGCTCAGTTCTGTTCTTGTTGTATTTTGGTAGAATTTTAGGACGTTGTTTTCTTTGATTTCTGACCAGCGGTGACTCTCCTCTAACTTACTTATCTTTTTCTATTAGTGAGCGGACTGTTGGGAGATGGATAAGTTGTCGGTAGGGAAAAGAGTGAGGGTGCAGAACATGCCCCATCACAGACTAGTCGCATATCTAACAAAGATGGGACTAGGAGAGGAGGAATTGGATTCCATGAGTATGGACCAGCTCCGAGAGGCTAGTGCTGAAATAATTGTTTCTGGACGAGAGACCCCGCCAGAAGTAAGTGAGGAAGTAAGTACGGGTAGCATAGAAAGTAGTATCGATTCGGCAGCGCAACTGCAGTTAGTCGAATTAAAACGCTTAAAATACGAGAGAGAGGAAGCCGAGAGGCTGAGAAGGGAAGCGAGAGAGGAAGCGGCGAGAAGGGAGAGAAGAGAGGAAGAGAAGGAGAGGAGAAAAGAAGAGAGAGAAGAAAGGCTGAGGAGAGAAGAGAGAGAGGAAGCCGAGAGGCTGAGAAGAGAAGCGAAGGAGGAAGCGGAAAGACTGAGGAAAGAAGAGATAAGAGAAGCGAAGGAGGAAGCGGAGAGACTCAGACTGCTAGAGGAGAAGCAGGCTGAGAAGCTCAGATTGCTTGAGGAGAAGCAGAGAAGAGAAGAAAAGGAGGAAGCAGAGAGACTCAGATTGCTTGAGGAGAAGCAGAGAAGAGAAGAAAAGGAGGAAGCAGAGAGACTCAGATTGCTTGAGGAGAAGCAGAGAAGAGAAGAAAAGGAGGAAGCAGAGAGACTCAGATTGCTTGAGGAGAAGCAGAGAAGAGAAGAAAAGGAGGAAGCGGAGAAATTGAGGCTTCAGGAGGAGAAGCGGAGGAGAGAAGAAAAGGAGGAGGCAGAGAAGAGAGAGAAGGAAATCCGAGAGGAAAGGGACGCAGAGAGGAGACTCAGAGACGAAAGGGACTATAACTTAAGACATTCGGTCGTAGGACGAATGAAAACGTATAGTGAAAGCTTGCGAGGACTCTTACCTAGATTCCCAAGCGACCATGCGCAAATCCCTGGTTTCTTTGTGCATTGTGAAAGGTTATTCGACTCTTGCGCTGTCCCGGACGACCTTCGAAGCAGATTACTCTTGACCTGTCTAGATAATTAGGCCAGAGCATTGACGGCCAGACTCACACAAGAGGAGCTTGATAATTACGGGAAGCTAAAAACCTTCTTGTTGAAAGAGTTCAAAGTGAGCGCAGTCTCTTTACGAGAGCGATTCATGAACGCAAAAAAGGCGGTAGATGAATCGTACACAACATTAGCTTCGAGATTGCATAATTTACTTTCTTACTATCTGCAAGATCGCAAAGCAATGACGTTTGATGAGGTTACGAGCTTTTTGATCGCAGATAAGATGAAAGAAATGTTGCCCAGAGGATGTTTGAATTTCATCCTCAGTCAAGAGCAACAGAATTGGTTAGGGCACAAAGAGTTAGCTGCAGCGGCTGACACTTACGCTGCCACACACCCTTGGGAAAATGACTATACGAGGCACGGGTAAGACGGAGGCACGCTACGCGAAAGCGCCAGCACCTCCTCAGACGACAGCTAAACAGACGGACACGTGGACTGACCGACCGGGAGGGACACAGACAAGTAACAGGACTGACGGACGTCCAACCCCCGAAGAGATTAGAAAGCGTGGCCTTTGTTTCCTATGCTTTTCTCCAGACCACAGGGCTAACCTGTGCTCGAAGAACAAACAAGCTAAAAGCAAGCAGGTGAGCGCGTGTGCGGTCCAGCCAACCGTGACCAAAGCTCAAGACAGACAGACAGACAGACAAAGCGAGACGCGACAAGACGGACCGCCATTGATACAAGAGATAGACCAGCATGCATTGCCGACAAACCCGGATTGCATTGACGTGGAGGAGACATATGTAAGAGAGTACATGAAAGTGTACATTACAGGGCTCCCTGTGACATCGTCTCTAATAGATAGCGGGGCCGAATATAATTGTGCGCGAGCTGATCTAATCAGGCCGCTCAACCTACCTGTGGTCAAGCAGATAGAGGTGAAGGGGCTGAACGGTCAATCAATGATTGTGGACGTGGTGCGGCTGAGACTAAAGGGGTCTCAGGCCGGCGAGGACAGGGAGGGGGAGGTAAATTACGCCCCTGATGTTCGGATATGGGCGGCACTCATTAAAGACCTTAATGAACCGCTAATTATCACGCCCACTACAGCCGACTTGCTGCGCGAGACAGCGCTGTACTCGAGTCACGCGGCCAGCGCTCCTGAAATAGTCCAAATTTCAGAAGCGCAGGCTGTCGCAAGGACTGAGACGGGTGAGGAAGAGGATAGAGGGGAGGAGGTAGAGGGACTTAGGTCGCTGATAGGCGAAGATTACTTCACGGTCGCTCAAGCAGACAGTGGGAGTGTAGGAGAAATCAGTCCCGAAGAAACGGATACTGAAGAGCAATTCTTCAATCCGGAGATACCACCTCCACCCAAGGAAGACACAATAGTAGGCAGAAACAAGATGGCTGCCGAATAAGCACAATGTTCGACGCTAGCACCATTCTTGGCCCACGGGAAAATTGGGGCGAAGAACTTCTTCATTGAAGACAATTTGCTCTTCCATAAAGACAAAATAGCTGGGCATTCTGTAAAACAACTGTGCCTACCTAAAGAGAGAATAGACAAGGTCTTAAACCTAGCGCATGACGCTGCGTTCGCGGGTCATATGGCGTTGAAAACGACTAAGGACCGAATTAAGCTGAATTTCTGGTTTCCCAACATGGAGGATGTAGTGAAGGAATATTGTGCATCATGCGACATATGCCAAAGGCATGCGCCGCTGCGAGTGGCGCAGCGTGCCCCCATAACTCCTATCCCTCGCAACGACGAGACCAGATTCGGTTGCCTAGTGGCAGATTGTATTGGGCCTATAGTAACCAACGTAGACCCCACAAGCCCAAAACCCGAATACAACTACGCCTTAGTGGTGGTTGACCAATTTTCAAGATGGCCGATGGCCTATCCTCTGAAATCATTAACGGCAAAAGCGACATGTGATGCATATATGCAGATCTTCACGACCTTCGGTTTTCCAAAAACGATTCGGTCCGATAACGGGTCGAATTTCAACAGCAAATTAACCCAAGAATTTCTGCAGCGTATGGGGTGCTCACCACGCTTTGGGCCAGTCGCGCATCCTGAGTCACAAGGTCTAGTGGAGCGTTGCAACGCCACACTGAAGACCATGATTCATAAATTGGCAGAAGAAAACCCGAGGGGATGGCACAAACTGTTACCTTACGTGCTTTGGAGCTTAAGGGAACGCCCCTCTGCCACCACCCACGTGAGTCCCTACACCCTGGTGTACGGTACCCTGCCTAAAGGACCTCTATCTGTCCTTTCCGAGGAATGGGCGGGAGAGCGGGATTCTCCATTAAGTCTGGGCGCAAGCGCCGCAGCTTATTTGGATCAATTAAGGGATAACCTTGAAATGTCTAAATTATATGCCGAATATTATTCAGACATTGAACAGCAGCGCTATGCTACTCATTACAATTTAAGAAGCATGGACAGGCGTTATGAAGTAGGGGACAAAGTCATCATACAATCACCGGAAGCGCGAGGAGCAAAGAAGGAGGGCCAATGGCAAGGCCCGGCCATCATCGCTCAAGTGAAATCGCCCTACACATACATCGTGGAAATAGGGGGCAAGAGCCGCCTTTTACACGTAAATCGTATTCGCAAATATAACGAAAGAATACAGCAAGCATTGATTAACAATTGCTCCATTCTGTTCGAGAAGAACGAAGACTTCGGTCACGTGGAAGCGGTGGGTAGCTTCGTCACGAGTCAGTCACGGCCCAGTGCACAAGTAGACCCTATTGCCGTTGCACACTTAACGGTACTCGAGCGGAAACAGCTGTTTAATCTGTTAGACAGGTTTCCAGAGGTGTTTTCGGACAAACCAGGTTTCTGTCCCGTCCTAGAACACACAATCTCTGTTAGCGCGGAGTTCAGGCCGAAGAGTTTGCGAGCCTATAAGGTGCCGGAACTGCTCAAACCGGAGATGGAGAAGCAGATCCGCGAACTTTTGGCCCTAGGCATCATCACTCCTTCACATAGTGAAATGGCTAGTCCCGTGGTGTGCATTGTGAAAAAGGGAGGTCAAGGCGGTCTAAGACTGGCCATTGACTACCGGTATGTAAACAAGTTCTCGGCGGGTGACGCATACCCCACCCCGACATCCAGGAAGTGTTACAGAAGGTAGGAAGTGCAAACTTCATATCCTGCTTTGACGCACGTCAAGGATACTACCAGATTGGACTCCACAAGGACTCTCGTTGGCTATCAGCCTTCGTATGTGACGCCGGCCTATTTGAATTTGTGCGATTGCCCTTCGGGCTGAAATCAGCCTCAAATTCTTTTATCCGCTGCATGTCAAAGATCCTTCATCCCATTCGCGACTTCACTGAGACTTTCGTGGATGACATGGCAGTGCACTCGATGACGTGGCCGGATCACATTAAACATCTAGAGAAATATTTAACGACAATTCAACAGTCGGGTCTAACCCTCAATATTAAGAAGAGTTCGTTTGCTAGGCGACAAACAACGTTTGTAGGTCACCTGATCGGATCAGGGAGCATTGAACCGGATCCTCTTAAGATCGCAGGTCTAGGGAAAATCCCTCAACCCGAGTCCAAGAAGGACATACGGAGATTGATTGGATTTTTCAGTTATTTTAGGAATTTTATCCCTAACTTGGCGGAGACAGCCAGAATCCTCACTGACCTGACCCAGAAATCGGTGCCCGCTAAGATACCCTGGCGAGCTGAACACCAAAATGCGCTAGATAAACTTACGCACGATTTGAATAACGCTGTATGTTTGCAGACAATTGACTACGGCAGAGAGTTTGGTCTATCGACTGACGCTTCAGACAAAGCAGTCGGTTGCTGCTTATTCCAAATTCAAGACGATGGAACAGAACGGCCAATATGTTTCGCCAGTTCTAAATTAGATGCTACGCAAGCGCGTTGGTCCACTGTGGAGCGCGAAGCGTATGCCGTAATCTTTGCGTTGAAGAAGTTTAGGAATTGGATTTTTATGTCAAGGACCACCCTCTATTCTGATCACAACCCCTTGACTTTCCTAACTGCTTCTACGCCCACGAGTGCTAAACTTGCGAGATGGGCTCTGGCACTCCAGGACTTTGATATCGCTTTTAAATATCGACCTGGGGCGCTGAATATTCCCGCTGATCTTTTGTCCAGACTATGATTGAGGAGAAGGCGGACTACCATGTAAGGCACCGCGATAACTGTAAATAATAATTTCTAACTGTGCTGTTATTTTGTAATTTTCATGGGAACGACGAGGACATGGTCTGGAGGAAATCAGCGGAGGGAACGACATCATTCTCAGCCGGGAGGCGAACCAATGACTGGCTTTGTCCTCCCCCGGGAAGGGAGGTGTCGCGTGAGGAGATCGACAACAACGACGAGATGTCATCATCATCACGATGTAGTCGTCAGTAGTTGTAAATTGCGGCACCCAGCACAACCACCCAATAACTAGGTTCATAATGCAATAACCACCCAATAACCACGCAATAACCACATGACGTCACGACCATCGTATGAGTCATCGAAACTATTGGAAATTCCCGCAGTTTCGATGACTCGCCTATGAGTCAGTGTCTGCTTTTATATGAATATTATTTTCTTTAAGTCGTAATAGCATTTCTGAATAGTCGCTTCACAACGTCATCAGTGCTTCGTTATCTACCCACGAGTTGAAGGACTCATTATACCCCACCCATTTAACGAAGGATCTCTTCCCACGCGACCTGATAATCTTTTCGATTCTAAATATTTCTTGAGTCGTCTTCTGCAGCTCCTGTTCATAGAATGAGCCTTGTATCTCCTCACCGTTAGAATCAGTAATCTTGTAAGTTGGAGGATCCGTGTATTGAACCTGAGATACTATAAAAACCTCCTCCGTCCATCTAGGGAGATATCCTTTCGAAAAAATATTCTTCTTTTTAGTTATTCTGACTTTATCTCCGATCGAGAATCTAGGCGCAACAGGCTGTGAGACTTCTCCACCGTATAAGTTCATAAATACAGTCTTTTCATTCGTTTTCATACTAGCCTTAGCGGGAGTCATTTTGATGGAAGAATGTCTTGTATTGTTGTAATTACTAACCATTCCGTCTAAAACGTCGATATATCTTCTCGTTGAATTAGCTGTAAAGTACTTAAACATTTTATCTTTCATCGTCCTATTCCATCTCTCGACTACGCAAGATTTTTCTTCATTCTCCGTAGAGTATAACCCAACCAAATTCTTAACGTCTTTGTTATAAAACTCTTTCCCCTTATCTACCCATAATTTAACAGGCTTTCGTCCACTCTCGAGTATCTTCACGAAGCCGCTAGCTGTAGATTTCCGACTCTTATCATTCAATGGCACTATCCATCCGTACTTTGAAAACACATCTATAACGGTTAATAGGTATTTCACACCATCGTTTTCTTTAGCGAAGGCTTGCATATCAACTAAATCAGCAGCCCATATCTCATCTATCCCACTAACGTACACTTTTCTCTTTCTAAAATGTTTTACTACCGGTTTATGTAATTCATCCGCTAATTGATCAGTCCATTTCGGGTCGGGGCTTTTTTTAAACCTAACCCGAGACTCGATTTAACAGACAATATAGGTTTAACTACCGCTCTCTCCATACGCTCTCGGATAGTAGGATTAGGAATATTATTCAAATCATTAATCATTGCTCTATCGGCAACATTCCTAGAAGCTGTATCAGTGTGTCGATCGTAAGCCAAGTCGTGGTGGTAAGCCGCGTTATCTACTCTGTTGATGGGGTTACTCCAATCTTTAGGAGTTCCATCGGGATTCAGTCTCAAATCCAACCTAGTCCCAGGTCCTGTAAACGAATGACCTGGAAGATGCATCTCGCCTGGATATTTAGCCCAAGGTAACTTCATGTTTCTAGTAACCGAATTCAACGAACCGACTAGATCTCCGCCTTTCGCAGCGGCTCCTTTAACGAATTGAGTTTTTGTTTTCCCGCACACAACGCATACACCTCTTTGCATGGGTCTCCCATTCTTAGCCATGACATCTTGTATATCCTTAGTTTCGGTCTGTCCTTTACACTTTACGCAATACATTTCGGTTTTAATATAGAAGTTTTATATATTTAAAATGGAAGTGAAAGACTTAACGTGGAACGATTTATCATCGAAAAGATTTAATATCAACCTATTACCTAGAAGTATAAGAGGTGTAATAGTAGGGAAATCGGGATGTGGTAAGACGACGTTATTGTTAAACTTACTTTTGAGACCCGGATGGCTCGACTATAACAATTTGCAAGTATTCGGAAAATCTCTATTTCAACCGGAGTACAAAATTATAAAGAAGGCATTCGAAGAAAAACTGTTAAAAGAAGCGATCATCGGGTTGTTTAACATTCGAGATGAGATAATGAGGTCTAATATATCTCCGGCGTGCGTTGTTGAAGAGATAGCGGAAATTGCAAGAGACAAGTCGGATATCGAATGCAGGTTTTACGAATCCGCGGAAGATGTGCCGGATCCTAGTGACTTAAGCAGCGCAAAAAATAACTTGATGATTTTTGATGATTTACTTTTGGAGAAGCAGAACAAATGTGAAAAGTATTATGTTAGAGGCAGGCATAGTAACGTGGACTGCTTTTACCTCTCATAAAGTTATTTCGAACTGCCTAGACGGACTATCAGAGGGAATGCAAACTTTATTTGCTTATTTCCACAAGACGGGAAGAATGTTGATCATATCTATACCGATCTCGTAAGTACGGACATGCCTAAGGAGGAATTCGTAAAACTATGCGAGGAGTCGTGGAAACAACCGCATCAATTCGTAGTTATCGACTTAATGAGCAAAAAGAGCACCGGTAAATACCGACGCGGATTGGATGAATTTTACATTCCCAATTCTGAATTAAAATAATATAATACACTAGTAAAAATGGAAGAACTCCTCGTGAAGATACAGGTGAACACGGCACAGACTGCGAGTAACACGAATCCTAAATCGTCGTTTTACATTTTGGTAGACAACGAAAAGAACAGAACCGCACGAATACAAACGAAAAACAATCCGGTAATCGAACTAGATAAAACCAAAAAGTACGAAATGGCTCTAGTCGATTTGTATACTTACTACGTGTTTCCTAACATAGACGCGAGCAACAACAACTTCCGGTATTCCCCAGATAACGGTGTGACGTGGTTTGACGTAGATATTCCGGAAGGGTCCTATGAACTCACGGATATAAACGACTACGTGAAGAAAATCATGAAAGAGAACGGCCATTACGATGTCGGAAACGAAGAACATAGCATTACGTTAGAACCGAACACTAATACGTTGAAGGCGGTGCTGACTATCGCTACGAATTACGAGGTCGATTTTAGAACCGCGAACTCGATTAGAAGCGTTCTAGGTTTCGAAAGTCGTCTATACATATCCGGGTATAACGAATCGGAGAACATCGTGAATATAATGAACATAGACAGCTTTAGAGTAACTAGCGATATAATCGGAGGTTCGTACTCGAATGGATCAACGACGAATGTGATATATTCGTTTTTCCCAACCGTTGGACCTGGTTATAAGATCATCCAAATCCCGGCTAATTTAATTTATCTCCCCGTTACGATGAATACGATTTCATCGATGGAAACGAGACTTACCGACCAAAATGGAAAACTAATTAACATTAGAGGGGAAGCAATGTCGATCAAGTTTCATATTAGAGAAGTGTGAAGATTATTAAAAGTTTATCTTAGTTATATATAAAATGACTCAGTACACAAAATTCTGTGTTAATATTTCAGAAGGACAAAAAGACAAGATTAAACGAGCGCTCGAAGCGGGAAGCGATGGCGTTAGTATTAGACTATCTCACGATGATATGGATGGAGACCACGTTTTAGCTTTTACGAAAGCGCAAATTAACAAAATGAAGAATGCTTGTCAGAACGGAAAGGGCGCGACGATCAAAATGAGTAAAACGCAATTAATATATAACGCTAAAGTCGAAGGCGGTTTTATCGGAGCTCTATTACCATTTCTAGCTACTGCCGGAAAATTTCTTCTTTCTAGCGTAATACCTAGTTTAGCACAAGGCGCTTTAACGGGTATAGGTTCCGCAGCTGCATCGAAAGTTGTAGATAAAATAAGCGGATCGGGAGTAGTGTACGTTAATAGAGACGGCCTGGCTTGTAAAGTAATACCGGATGGAAATGGGTTGTATCTATCTCCGTGGTCGAAAGGCAGTACGATAGGAACGGGATTGTATATGAAAACGGGTAGCGGATTGTATATGAAAACGGGTAGCGGGTTGTATATGAAAACAGGTAGAGGGCTTTTACTAGGCCCTAATTCGCCATTCCAAAATATTCCGATTCTCGGTATGTTGCTTTAAAAATAATCCTCGTATAAATAAAATGTTGGGATTCAACAGACCTATCCATAAATTTATAACGAAACCCACACGTCGGGTTGAAGTTAGAACCCAACCGAAAGAGGTGCGTTGGACGTTGAAAAGAGTGACGCATACACCCTGCAGACAACTGGGTGGACTAAGATGGGAGATTTTTGCGCAACAACTGATAACGATTCAACCTAGAGAAACAGCTACGGTGGCGCTAGGACTAGGTGTTCGAATGACGAAAGGATCGTGTTTAGTTTCGCTTAGACAGGAAATCGAAGCGAGTCTACGAGATGGAGTCGTTATCGGACAAGTAGAAGACATCGAAATTACTATTCAAAACGACTCCGATTCCGTAGTTAGTATAATCGAAGGCGATTCGTTATGTTTCGTTAATTACCAAAAATATATCGCAGTTTAAAAAATTATATCGCGTTATTATAAAAAGAATGGAGATCCCACTGAAAATCGATGGAAGCGCCCATGCTTTCCGACTTTCGAAAATCACTGAAATTCAACAAGAGCTCGAGCGGGAACTCAAAAAAAGAGAGACTCTAGGTAAAAAGTATCGTAAAGGCGTTAGGATTATCAACGTAGTAGACGGTATATCGACTCTAGTCGCGTTGGGCTCAACTGCTTCGGCAATCACGGTTCTGTCTACGATAGTCGCGGCACCTATCGCGTTAGGTCTACAAGTACTGGCGGTTGGAGCGGGTGTTTTCAGCGTGATCGGGCGCGTAATCAACAGAAAGCTCACGCCAAAGGCGGAGAAGCACGAAAATATTAAAACGTTGGCTGAAGCGAAACTCAACACCATCAGTCACTACATCTCGAAAGCTTTGGAAGACGGTAATATTTCAGACGAGGAATACTCGTTAATTCTAAACGAACGCGTGAAATTTAACGAAATGAAAGAAGAAATCAGAAAATCGAGAAATAGCGGAGAAACTATAGCCGAGTCGTTGAAGGACGCGTTTGCGAAATCGAAGGAAAACGTAGAACGTGAAACGTAAAACATAAACGTAAACGTAGAACGTAAAACGTGTGTAAAATCACGTTCGTTATCGCGTTTCATTTCAATGTTTTAACGCGTGTTCCAAAAACGCTTTAAAACATTATACCACCTATTTAAAAAATGTCATTTCTAAAGATTAACGATCCCACCAAAAGAGACTTTATCGTCGAAGAGTTTCTGAAGACGAAGAAAAACATTCAACGAGATTATTTATCCGAGAAACTAGGCGATATAGGATTGCAGCGAGATTTGGTAAAGTTGTACAAGCCGATCGTGGACTCGCAATCGACCATATCGAAAGAACAAAACGCTTTGTTATCGACTATTAAGGAAAACTCAGCAGCCACGTCTAACGCTCTAAACGCGCTTCCCGCATCGATATCGTCGTCGTTAAAAGCCATACAGCTTCCGCAGTATCCCTCGATAGAGGCTTACGAGGATCCTGTAGAAGACGTTAGAATGTTAGAATTAGGAGACGTGGCAACGAAATACTTGTCCCAATACGCCTCTAATAAAAAGTCTACCGATACGACGTTCGGTCTAAATTCAAAAAAAGACGGGAAATTTTATATCGGAGACACACGCGTATCGTTCCAGAACGACGATATAATAGTCGGAGAGAAGACTTATACAGGTACTCCAGGACTTTGGGAGCTAGTGACTATGGCTAAACCGAACAGTTCGATTTACGACGACAACGATATGTCCGATTACGTCGAGATTCTAGACGCGACGAATGCGATGAGGCAACCTAACAATCCGAGTAAACCAAAATCGTCTAGAAGCGAAAAGTACAGAAACATCATTAAACCGATATGGGAAATGAAGTCTGGAAAACAGACGCCGAAGACGGGTAAAGGAGTCGTCGTAATTCCGCAAGATCCGAATGCTTTAGTAGAAATGTTGAGTCTACGATTCGCTAGCTACGACGCGGGTAATACGGGAGTGAGAAACGAGATCGTTGGTATATGCGATGAACTATTACAACAAAAAGAGATCGGTAAAGAACAGTATAAAAACTTAATGTCGCGATTATAAAAAAACTTTGAAGAGTTACGGTCGTGTGATTCTGTAACTCGCTTTAGTTACAGAATATCGTTTACATAAGTGTCGTTGTCGTATACATCTCCCATATTTCATCGTTTATACGCTCATGAAACGCAACCTTCGCCGTGAAATACCTCTTTTCCAAGCTATTGAGCTTGTTCTTAAGGTCGTGAATGATCGACTCGAATTCATTAGCAACGATCTTTTTGGTAAGCTCATCCGAGTCGTCATCCGAGATCTCTTCAGTATTATTCTCCGCGTTAGAGACTACTTTAATGTAGTGGCAATCGCTATACTCACTATCGCTATACTCGCTGTCGCTATACTCACTATCGCTATGCTCGCTGTCGCTATGCTCGCTGTCGCTATACTCACTGTCGCTATACTCACTACATTCTGAAGCGTCTCCGACTAGGTCGAAAACGTCGGTTATGAATTCACTACAAGCGTCTTTCACTTCAGAAATAAAAAGGGATATAATCTTTGCGTTATTAGAAGCCATAGTTAAAAATGAGCCGGCCGATTTTTCAACATATTCTTCGTAGGAATCCATTTTATATTCTCGTGTTGTTTTTATATTAACAGGAGAATATAAATAAACATTCATAATTCTAACATCGAACAGGATATAAAAACTTAATGTTGCAATTATAAAACATGCTCGTCATCGCTAATAGAAGAATTAAGAGAAAACACGTTATAGGAGGAGCGGGAATAATGGATACTATTACGGGAGTGTTCAAGAAGCTCTTCACTTCGGATGTCGGTAAACGAGTCGCATCGTCCGCCCTTAGCGCTGGTAAAGACGCCGCGAGAGAGTTGGGTAAAAAGGCGCTAGAAGTTGGGAAGAATACCGCCGTAGAAGCTGGTAAGCGAGTGATGGATAAAACCGCGGCTAAACTCTTAGCTTCCTTAGCACCATCGCCTCACGTAGTCGAAAACCAAAAGGTCGAAACGATACCAGCGCTTACGCAATCGAATGCGGCTATCTTAGCACGGCTAATCGATAACGATGTAGGAACTACTGATATTAATAAGATACTAGCCGGTGACGGACTTTCTTCGAATACCGTGTCCATTCGAGATCTAGTGCGTAGTCTAAACAAAAACGGAGCGGGATTGAAACTCGCGTGAGTTTAAATAAATAATCTTTAGTAATTAAAATGCAATCGAATATTCTAAACATTACAGCACCCACAGAGGTCGATGAAGGAATCGAAAAATACGAATGGCATGAATACGAACCGGCAGCGAGAACGACTTTTAACACACCCGGCGAGATTCGTATAAATATCGAAACTCAAGATCTATTTTGCCATCCCGCCGAATCTTACCTGCTTTTCGAAGGTAGGCTAGTCAAAGCGGATGGAACAGCGTACGCTAATGTTAACGCTGTAGCCCTCGCGAATAATGGACTCTTGCATCTTTTCAGCCAAATCGCGTATTCCTTATCGAATCAAGATATCGAAACGGTATTTCACCCAGGACAAGCAACTACGATGCTTGGTTTGCTTAAATATCCGGACGACTTCGCCAAAGCGCAAGGTCTTAATCAATTATGGTGTAAAGATACTGCAGCAACCGCGGTTATAGCGGATAATGCGGGTTTCGCGACTCGTCAAGGGTATCTTATTCAAAAACCAACGGCTAAGGGAATGTTTAGTTTCGTCGTGCCCCTTAAGCATATTTTCGGATTCTGCGAGGATTACGAGAAAATAGTGTACGGTTTTAAGCACACGCTAACGATGGTTCGCAAATCGGACAACGACGCTATTTTTAGACTCGCTGCCGCGGATGCTGGGAAAGTCGACGTCGAGAAAATCTCGTGGTTTATGCCGCACGTTACTCCCGCGGATATGGAGAAGATGCAATTGTACAAAACTATCGAATCGAAAGCATCGGTACCCGTTGCGTATCGAGCTCGTCAATGCGACACTATATCAGTTCCTCAATCGAATACTTTTAGCTGGCGTCTTAGCGTTAAGACGGCTCCTGAAAAACCTAGATGGATAGTCGTCGGATTTCAAACCGCTCGAAGCGACGGCAACCAAGAACATAACCCATCGATTTTCGATCATTGCAACCTCAAAAACATGTACGTGATGATGAATCAAGAGAGATATCCAGCGGTCGACTACGATCTATCGTTTCCCAACCAGAAATTTTCGAGAGCTTATAGAGACGCGGCGTCGTTCAGCGAAAAGTTCTACGGAATGGATCCGTTGATTACGCAAAGCAACATCACTCCAGCCGATTATAAAGAGCTATATCCGCTCATAGTTTTCGATGTTAGTAAACAGTCGGAAAGACTGAAATCGTCGGTCGTCGATATCCAAATCAAAGCTACTTTCAACGCCGCAGTCCCAGCTGATACCCAAGGTTACGCGGTTATAATTTCGGATAAGTTGCTAAACTTTCAGTCAGATGGACAGAAAATGAGCGTGGTGTATTAATCGTCTGTATGAAAAATGTATTTCATGTTTAAAGACAATCTTGTAATATATAAAATGAAACTGCCAGAATTACACAAGTTAGCGAAAGAGAATAAGATTAAAAGCGCCACTCATCTCAACAAACCGGAATTGGTAGAGCTGCTGATCGAGAAAGGATTGATTCCCGCGGACAACTCCCTGTTAGGTAAACCGAAATTAACGAGAAAAGAATATCTAAAAGAATATCAAAAAGAATATTGGAAAGATCGTCGAAAAGAATATAATGACGATGGTAGATACGATAGATTGAAAGGTATCAGAAACAACCCGAAACGAGTCGTTATTTTTGACTTGGAAACGGGTGAGACCATCGAGTATTCGTCGATTCACAAAGCGGCTAAAGCTCATAGAGAAAACACCCGTTTAATATTGTATTATAACGGAAAAGTATACAAAAACAGATACGAAATTACGGTGTACGACGGAATCTGTGAGATCGATAAAGAGACTTCGAGAGCATACGATGAAACAATCGATGCAGTTGCACACCCAAGCGAAGAGTCTTCTCAATGATAAGATTTCTACATTTTTAGAAACCTATCGTTTGTATACACGCGATAGGTTTCTACAGTTAAAATTACAGACTTAGTTTAAGGTCGCAAGAATGCCGCTGAAAAGTCTCTAGCTATTATGGGTGTGGCGATGGACGAATAAACGAATATCTCGAGGTAATCGGTACCGGTTAGAAAAACTATAGTACTACCGGTTGAATTGTTATGCGCAATTCCCGTACCCCCTCCACCCGCAATTTGCATGTGCGACACCCCGTTTTTATATAGGAAGACGTTAGCAAAAGCGGTATTACTCGCGCTACAAAATTCTATGTACGTCGTAACGATATAGTATCCGGCTTTACCAGGAGTGAAACGAGTCGGTCCTGTACTGTTATCACTACTATCGGTATTGAATCTTACACTATCGAAAGAAACTATTGTGTGAGTTGCAGCGAGTATGGCTTGATGAGATATAGTGTAAACGCTAAACGCGGGTCCGACTGCAGATGCATCGACATATTTTTTAGTCGCTGCATCTCCATCACCGCTGGGATCGCGTAGGCCTGTAATGTGTGCGCCATGCATAAAGATGGGCTTATGCACATTTATTTTAGACGGAGGAGTGCCATCCATTGACTTAACCATCTCTAAGACGGTTTCATTATTTATTCTAAAACTGAATCCATCCGTCGATTGCGATATAATCGGCTGGTTTAATCGACCTTCTATTTTATTCGTTGTATTTCCTAAAAATATAATAAAAGCTTTATTATTTCCAGCCAAATCCTTACATCCCATCCTCCGCGTAAGCGCTCTACCGATGCTTAAGAGTAAGTCGCCAGTCATGGTATCACCGGTTTTAGACACTTTTAGATTATCGTTGGACGGTAAATCGCCGCGATTCGTTAACAAATCTATGGCTTGTCCTCGACTTAGAGCCTCATCCATTCCCGCTTCTGAAATATTCGTTGTAGGTAAACCTTTTATCGTGTAGCCGCTCATTTTTAGATCTCCAGTCGCCGGGTTTGCTCCATCCATTCGAAGGAAACTAGCATTTACTTGACTAAGAGTAACACCACCGGCAATTATTCTTTGCGTAGATCCTGAATCTGTATGTCCAAATTTATCTACTGGCATTGTTTTTTAATAAGATTATTTATTAGTTTAATGCAAGTCGTTTATGATTTCTTGAAATTCACAATCGTCGTTCATCGCCTTCTTTAACACGTACAAACACAAATGTCCGCAAAACACTTCATTATCCGGCTGTATTCGCTCGCTGTTGTAAAGCAGCGGTCTTTGGAGATATTTTATCAATTCTGTAGGAGGAGGAACACCGTAACTATCAAAATATATTTTCTCGTTGCCGTTCTTTAAAAAACTGCACCAGTGAGAACCGACCCCATTAGAACCGTCTAGGTTTAATACCCCACACTCATTCCGTTTAGGTTTCATCGGTAGCTCGTCTCGTAAGAAAACTCCTCTAAAATTCAGAATATTCAGCTTCTTCGCGGCATCCAATAATTCAAAATTCGTTAACGGTTGATTTGGAAGAACTACACCTTCAACATCTATATTTTTCACAGTTGCATAACTCATTTTAATATTTCATCTAAATGTTTTATAAAGTAATACGCTTTTAGTTCCTGCATTACATATAGCCAGCGATCTATTTTATTTGATTTTTGGATATTTTTAACCGCTAGCAACGGGCGTATATTCTTCCAATTCATAGCTTTAAGAAGTTCTTCTTCATCTAGCAAGTTGAACGATGATATTGGTAAAACATGATCGAGATGCCAAACCGAACCGTAATTTTTCATAGTCATTCCTTCTTCTAACTGAAATTCAATCCATTTAGTAAATATTTCAAAGTCAACACCGATAAGTTGCCGCGTCGTTTGTGATTTCGACTTACCTCTTAATGCGAGACCAAGCCTTCTCCTCATATTTTTAAGTAGTTTAAACCCTGAGTCATATCGCCTTCGGGCTTCAGAATACGCGTTATTATATTTATATTTACATTCCTTACATGTATTATCTATCCCATCTTTACGAGATCTATTTTTTACATATTCTAATATGTTCTTTTCTTTCTTACATCGACCGCAAGCTTTTTTATCTTTTATTTCCCTAGTCTCTAGTCTCGAGTATTTTTGTCTAAGTTCCTTCGCTTTGATATATGTACACGTTTTACAACTAGGATAATACCCGCTCTTAGTAGATTTATCTTTATGAAATTCGATTAAGCTTTTTTCCATTTTACATTTGGAACACACTTTAGAGACTTCCATTTTATGTTATTATATTTATTCTTTAAGCAGTTTTCAATGAATAATGTCCATATGCTAAAGTGTGGACACCGTCTTGCTGAATCACTCGTTTGTCGTCGTCGGCCGACAGCGCGACTTTATTTACTTCTTCGGTGTAAATGTCGTGATGATACGAGCGAATAACGTTCATTTTCCTTAACTGTTCTCTTTTCGTGAACACACACTCTTTGTAATCTTCGTGAGTTATCGTTTTACTAACCACGTTTTTCCTCACACCCTTACATTTCTTATGATCTTCACCAGAAAGCCTGTACGAGTACAACTTCGACCTCAATCCAACGAACTCTTCGATCTGTTTTCCTGCCGCTTCATCTTTAAACATACCAATAACTTTCTTATTAACTCCGGTTTCGATACATGATGGATGATCTTTCGGATACTCGCTCGTGTCGAACCTACTTCGAACATCGTCGGCGATATCGGTGTAAAAATCGTCGGTCTTTATTTCGTACGCCAACGAATCCGTATCGGTGAATAAAAGCTTAGCCCTATCTCCGTATTTAGTCTTGATGTAATTATAGTGGAAATCATAGACTAAAGTCTTACTCGAGTCTAAAATACACATACCTAGATATATCGGTTTGTTATAGAACAACTTGGTCTTTTTCATATGAACGGCGATCAGATTTTCATCGAAAATGGTTCGACCGTCGTAATTTGGTTTCGCCGCGAGCTTCGTAGCTTCCTTCTCATCGCACACCAATCGTACGTCAACTCGATTCTCGATACATTCCATAGTCTTACCGAAGACGCTATTATTCATCAACTTGAAAAAGTCCTTCTCGAAATCGTTAGTAGCTCTCGTTCTCAATTCCGTATTCAAGTCGATATACTTTTTCAGCCAAGCGCTTTCTTCGAATATTAACCCTCGATGTGTTTTCGTTATTTTCAAACCGAGACTTTCGTACAACTTTAAATTACCGTAATGAACTACGTACTTCTTTTTATCGTTTAAACTCGGAATTAGTTTCGTTACATCCGATCCTGCGGGTTTTATACTCTCAGGAGCTAGAGGGTAATCGTTATGCAGGTGGTGTAATTCCTTAGGATACTCAAGATCGACTTCTAACACGCACCCCACCCCATCTCGTTCGGTAACGCTTCTCCAATCGTTCAGCTCGTTATCGCTCATCCATTTAAACCCATGAGTTGGTAGAGCTTTGCTCATCGCCCATCCGTATAAGTTATTCGCGTCTAAGTAAGGAATGAATACCGAAGGCTGGCTGCGATCGAAAGCTTCTCCCATGTACTCGTTGTTCGCTTTCGCGTATCGTTTCGAAATCGTGCTGACTCCCCCTCTTATTCCTTGTTTGATCATCAGTAACATATCGTAGTCGCTCAACAACTCCAACTCTACGCCGGTCAACTTTAACGCAGCGTCCCATGCTAGTCCGGGTGAAGTATAATACCACGCGGGATCGAGCCTATAATATTCGATGCACACGTCTCTAAAGTTTTCGAATACATCGGCTAATAATAAAACATCCGAAAGATTATACAAGTCGTGATATTCTCTTAACGTTTTACAACGAAATACTTTCCATACATTTTTGGCGTGCTCGTAATCTTCATCGCTGATGTCTGAATCGTTCAGTTTAGAATAGAATTTATGCTTCGGAGGCAATTCGGTCTCGTTTAATCTTTCAATACCGTCAACGTAATCGTACGCGTAAACACCTTTTCTGAGCAAAAGATCTAACTTCTCACCTTCGAAGAAATCGCCTAAATTCTTACACTGTTCTTTACGAAGGTTCTTCGATAACGCGTCGAGACTCGAAGGCATGAATCTAAAACTGTCGATAAAGCGTAATTCGCGCTTGACCGTTATCTCTTTTCCCTCTTTATTTACAAAGTTACCGACCACGATCTCTCGGCTAAACGATATATACTTCTCTTCGTTATTCGGAATACAGTTAATTTTCTCACCATTCTCACCTCTCAGTTTCTTCACGAATAGATGGCTGTCGTATCCGGATAGATTATGGAATACTACAGGGAAAAACTTGGGGACTTTGTAGTTCATATTACAAATGTTATGGGCGGCGCCTCTGAATTTACCGCTTAAATGACAGTGATCTCTAACTCGATCTTTACCTAACTCTCCCCCACATATATGACAGTTAGCAGCTTCGTTGAAGCTCTTTGCGTCTTTCTCGTGGCATATCATCTTCTTAGGGAATTTAAACTCGTTATATATTTCTTTTATATTTTCTACAAGAGAATCTACGAATATCTGGGCGACATCGTCGTCTTCGTTTTCAGCAGTAAACCTCCTTGGCTCTTGGGAATAAACGCCGTCGTCGTAGCATTTTATATGATAACAAAACGAGCTAGGCGTATGCTTCTGGTATTTATTAGTGTAAGATGTGCTAGGATCGGGCTGGCATGTATCGATAGGTTTAATAAAAGATTCGAAATCGGCGTAAACGATAAAAGGCACTCTCATCGATTTAAAATAATGTTTAAAACTCAGCATGGTTCCTGGTTCGGGAAGAACTATTCGTTGGGCGTCTTGCTTCGAACAGTACTCAGTATGCTTATTCAACGATTCTATTTCTCTATAACCAAGCAAACATCTTTTACAATAGTGCATCGAAATATGAGATGTTTCTGTTCGCGGATTCAACAATTTGTTGAAGTTCTTTATCCAACAATAATGCTTCTTTTCACCGTCGGAAATAAGCAGTAGATCTACGCAGATATCGCTTTCGTGCTTCGATATATATAATGGATATACATCCTTTTCGTAGCCGAATACGTTAACGCTAACGTTATTGTTACGTTCAAACTTATTCATAATATTAGCGTCAGCAGCAACCGGGAATTCAATACCTTTCCAATCGAGTTTCTTAGATTGTTCTTTTAGATCTTTTGTGATTCTTTGAGGGTTTTTATCCGTTGGATTCAGCGCTCTAGTAATACACCATTTAAAACATTCTTCGTCGTCGTTTTTCAGGTTAATAATAGCCGTTTTATTAGCTAAATACTCGGGAAGAGGAATATAAGAACTACCTTTCAATGGCTTATATACCACTGTATCGATATCCAACTTCACAACGGCTTTAAACCGCCAATTACTGCCTCTCATCTGAAAACTTGCCATGCTCTCCTTAATTTTATCCACTGCGTTGCTATATATTTCGCTCACGTCGGTTGCGTCTAAAATGATATCGGTCTTCGATTTAAAATTAGGTTCGGCCGCGACTTCTTCCCCGGATTTAATATCTACTTTCTCCATTACGCAATTAAGATTGAATTGAACTTTTACCCCTCGATTTTTCGCTAACAGACTGACTACCTGCGGTCTTACGGCGTTAAGAAAAGACGTAAGATCGATGGAACCGGTGGAATCGATCGTGTATTGCTTAGTAAAACCTTTAATAGCCTTCGCGGTCTCTCGGTTTTGGAATTTGTTTTTATTGATTTTACTGAAAATACTCGAAACCCTCGACTTCAACGATTCCAATCTTTCATTCACGGTTTTCTTTTCCTTCGGAGGAATGGAACTAACCCACCGATCCGCAAAAGAATTAATAACAGACCTAACCTTAGTCTTCATCTCATTCCAAACATTACTAACAGAAGATTTCCAAATATCAGACGAAGGCGTATACTTACCTGGAACAAGCGTTGGAACTTTAATGTCCGGAACCGGAGCGTCTAACGGATTGATCGCAGGCCTAGGCGACATTAATGCTACGAGTTCCGCTTTTCGCAGTCTCGAATAACCAACCATGCCTCTCTCTCGAGCGATATTTTGTAGTTCTTTAACGGTTTTTGACGAATAGTCCATTTTATTATAGACATTTATTCCTTTAAGCGATTTCTTGAAATCAGTTCGTGTATCCATTTTATTATGGACATTCATGCCTTTAAACCCTTTCATAAAACTAGATTGATAGAAACTATAGGAAATTCCCAACCAGCGTAATCGCCCCATGACTCATAGGCGCGTCATCGAAACTGTGGGGATTTCCAATAGTTTCGATGACTCATACGATGGTCGTGACGTCATGTGGTTATTGCGTGGTTATTGGGTGGTTATTGCATTATGAACCTAGTTATTGGGTGGTTGTGCTGGGTGCCGCAATTTACAACTACTGTCGTCGTTGGTGGTCGAGATGGAATGATGACGGACGAAAGCCAGTCCCCACTTGATCAACAATGAAGTCAGCGAGGCCGAGGTGTAATCGGACACCACACAGCCAAGGTGTAATAGGACACCTCGCGGCCAAAGTGTAACCAGACACCGCCCTCGCTGCAGGCGAGCGACGACCCGCGTCTCGAAGAGCAACCTGACACTAATTGGCGGTAGCATGACGTGGGGAGGGGGCGGACCGATGGACGCTGAAGTTCCTACATAACAGAAGGGAAAGGAGAATACGGGACTTGTACTACTGACGAGCGCGACGAGTGAACATCGGTCGAGTGCTCAACAGCGAGAGGAACGATCGGCGGCGGCGGCAGAGTAAAGTCCGTCAGATTCAGAGACTGACGCGAAGAACGATCTGTAGTTAGGCTGTACGAAGCAACATTTGAGATAGTCCGATTTAATATCTAAACGCTTTAATACTACGTGGAAGTTCCCGTAGAGTTAGTGTATATATTTGTTTCTTTAATTAAATTCTTATATTAAACAAACAAAGTCTCGTCGTGAATCTTCGATAGAAAAGTTAGGCATCTTTAACAAAAGGTGCAAGTAAAAGAACATAGCGAGTCGAGGGTCGACATCATCACACGGCAAACACACGACAGGCGACCTTCGATCGCGACAATAGGGCCTTGCTTACTCCCCTTCTTTTTGTAAGCTTTAGGAGAGGTAGCTTCGCCAGAGGTAGCTTGACCTACTGGACAATTTCTGTCACGTCCTGCGTGATCTAGTTTCTCGTATCGTCGATCCATGACACTTTTATCGGGAACGGTCAGCAGTTAACAGACACTATAGATGGACCACGCCCCAGTGTATATATAATGATGATTGTTACTGTATCGCACCAGCGTAAAGTGTAGTGTTGCGCTAGCGAACCTGATAGGCCTAACCACTGGCGTAAACATGTCCAAAATATTGGGGAGGGGGTTTAGTTATTCATTCTGCACTTGTTGCATTGGGTGTACAGTCCATCTAAATTATTGGTAAGGACGTGCCCCGGGTGCCCCCTCAAGTCTACGCCTATGGGCTTAACTGTAGCATACCCATATACATAGTTGTTAGAAACGATAGAAACTAAATAAAAAACGGGAAAAAACGTCGTTTTTTTCAAAAAAGTAAAAAAAACGGGAAAAAAACGGAAAAAAACGAACCAAGAAAATAATTTGACTTTCTCACATATTGTAGGCCCTACTGCAATTTAAAATTAAGAACCTTGCTTACAGAATTTAATCAGCAAATAACACAACTTTATTAGTAAACACTAAATAACACCAATCTGCAACAATTATTTTATTTTTTATAAGTTTGGTTTAATAAGAAATTGAGAAACTAAAAATATTGAAATCTTTTCAAATTTAAATTGTAAACATAAGTCCACATAAGTCCATCCTGACTAAACTAACCCAATTAAAAACTAAACTTTGGAGGTATAGACTATCTAGTGTAAACTTTCTCACAGTAAATGCATTTCAATTTAACCAATGTGAGTTTTTGTCTTTCTCGTTTATCAAAGTAACGCGAATCCATTCCGCACCCTTTTCTTTTGGCATTTTATATAACTTAGAAATAACTTTATAAAATTGTATTTCTTGTACTGTGCTATTTCATAAAGTAGGCCTATTTATTTCTCAAATGATGACAAAAATAGTGAGGTAAATTAGCTGAATCCTTGAAAGTATACGGAGACAACGTAAGGGACATCAGACAAAAAAATTAAACAGAAACTGAGAAACATTAACAGACAGTGAATAAATAAATAAATAAAGTTACATAAAAAACGGAAAAAAACGATAAGAAAAATAAAAAACGAAAAAACGACGTTTTTTGGAGAAAAATAAAAAACGAAAAAAACCGTTTTTACATCTATGCCCATATATGAGAATACATACTGGAGTAAAGTTCATCAACGTCTTGGATGTGTCCAACCACTTCGCTCAACCATCAGTGTCCAGCCACTTCGTTGAACCCGCTCCTCTTCCGCCCTAACATTTATCGCCCTTCCGTCACCTTATCACTATAATTTTAATTTGAGAATCGCTCCAGAGCCATAGCTGTGTCACCTCTCTGTTACAAACTCCCGCTAGTATTACGACAAATACCTGATCCATCCTACAAATTCACCAAATCTCACCTCTTGCTACCTCTCTATGATATGCACACACAGTTCTTTCACTCAGAACTGAAAACACTGCTCTTTCACAAATCCTATATCGATTCCACCTCTTCCCCTTACCTCCCTCGCCATTTCAACTCTAAACACAAACCACCTTAACTAAAACGATACATGGTGTCATCACTGTCATGAAGTGCGTGATTTTAGCGATTTAGTATAGCATAGCGACAGCAAGTAAAGGTTAAAGCGAATAGCATAACGATAACGAGCTACGTTGTCAGCAAGTAAAATAGCGCACCATTGCATAGCCTAGCGGTAGCGAACAATTTCGCATCGTAGGCCTATCGTATCGTATCTAGTAATTTATAAGGCGCCTCTCGCAGTATAAACTATTCAGAGGCGCCCTCAGTGCATGAGCCCCGTGGAAACAGAAACGTCTTGAGCAAGCGAGTAGATGCAGAGGAGATTCCCATCCTGAGTTTAGTTCGAAGTCGAGATGGAAGACCATTCCAGGCAGAGGGACCTGTTACAGCAAAAGCTCGACGTTGGGCCAGAGTGGTCCTAGTACGAGGGACATAGAGATCAAGACGGCCAGTAGAGCGCAAAGGACGAGCAGAAGTTGCAGAGAGAGGTTGCCGCATAAGGTCAGAGAGGTATTTAGGGGCAAGCCGTAGCTGGGACTTGGAAACCAGAAGGAGGATCTTATACTGGATACGCGAAGTAATCTGGAGCCAGCGTAAGACTTCAATCACATATGTGGAGATATGAGCAAAGCGAGGAAGACGTCCTATGAGCCTAGCAGCAGCATTTAAGACTGATTGGAGGGGGGAGAGGCGTAGCATGGGGACACCGAGGAGGAACGAGTTACAGTAGTCGACCGAGAGCAAATGAATGCATGTACAATGGAGGTAAAGACAGTAGGTGCAGTGGATATCCTGATAGCTCTCAGTCGTCTCAGTTGGAAGAAGCAAGAGCGAGTCAGAGTCGAGATATGTTCAGTAAAGGTGAGGGAGGAGTCAAGAGTGACACCCAGATCGCGTACACTGGAGGAGTAGGTATAAGAAGGAAACTTGAGTGCCAGCAGTGAATAGTCAAGCTTATTTAGTTGTTGTTTAGTGCCAAACCAAATCAATTGAGTCTTGGTGGAATTTAAACAAAGTCGATTTGATGACATCCAAAGGTGCAAGTCTTGGGTAAGTGCATCAACGGAGGAAACAATGGAAAGTTGATCAGCTGGTGGACCATGAACAAATGCTTGTGCGTCATCAGCATAGAGGTGGCCCGTCGCAGCATGTTTGGTAAAGATCAGGGAAATGTCAGCCGTATAGAGGATATAGAGGATAGGTCCAAGTACAGAGCCCTGGGGTACGCCAAATCTAACCCTGACCCATTGCGATCTAGAGTCACCAAAGACAACCATCTGGGAGCGATCAGAAAGACATGATTTAAACCAGAGTAGAGAAGTGTTAGAGATGCCACAGGATAGTTGCAAACGACGAAGAAGGATATCATGATCGACCATATCAAATGCCGAAGAGACGTCAAAAAGAGCTAGGAGCGAGAGATGGGATTGATCAATAGCCATATAGATGTCAGACAAGAGAGACAGGAGGGCAGTTTCAGTGGAATGACAACCCCGGAAACCCGACTGGACTGGAGGAAGAAGGCCTGCTTGTTCAAGATAAGGAATGAACTGAAGGGAGGCAAGTCTCTCGAGAGCTTTAAAGGAAAGAGAGATGAGAGATAGGCCGGTAATTTTGACAAGCAGTTGGATCAAGGTTAGATTTCTTAAGGGAGGGGAACACAATGGATTGTTTTTGCGAGACCGGAAGGTGGCCCTCAGTAAGCGATCTGTTGAATAAAGTAGACAAGAAACGGGGCTAAAACATCTAAAACGTTAGCTATAATGAAAGGGGAAAGTGGGTCGAGTTCGCAAGATTTGAGATTAGATGATTTAATTACACAGCAGAGTTCGGTTACAGAGATCAGGCGCAACCCATCAAAATTGGATTCCGTACGAGAATATTGAGGAGGAAGAGCATCAGCAGTTGATGTACGTAGCTTGTCAATCTTCTGCGTCAGCATCTGAAGAAAGTCACCTGCAGAAAAGGCCAACCTCCTCAGCAGTGGCGGATTTAGCTATAGGTCTGGAGGGCCCTCTTGGTTGTATGATGGCGCCCCTCAAGACCAGGCCCGCCCGTCATGGCGGACTGCCAGAACGGACCTTGCATGGCCGAGGTTTAGTTAGAGCCATGTCCATAGTGATAAGAGTAAATTTTTGACTGGGGTACCGCACCTCCACTTTCCTTAACCTCAGTAAACAATGCCCATCACTATTCGGTCAGCTAGATCTGCTTTCATCTGTGCTTCCCCAAACATTGCTATCTATCTTCACACATGTAATTTGGGAGGGGGTACAGAAACAGACAGCATAGCCAGGACATGGAAAATTGGCATGACCCTGAATTGACCCTCAATCTCCAAGTGAGATAAATTTCTCAGGCTAGGCCTATAAGCTAAGTTCCAGAGTTCTCCACACACAACACGCATCCACAGTCATCCTCAATACGATACACCTCCCAACGTCGACACTGGCCCAGTGCATCACACAGGCTAAGCATATCCATCATCAAATTAGCACACAATCGGGCTTTCATGCATTACTCTAAGAATTTTTAATATATGAAATTTCTAATGCAGTCGGCATCTAAACCCAAATCATACGGCGTTTTTTTTATATTAACAAATTGCAGCTTTCTAATATTGGAATAAACTGGCATGAAACAAAATATTTGGTATTTATAAAATTAATTCACGTTCTTGAAATGAATAACATTAGCTTTAAATTGTGATAAATTGGATATAATCAAAATTGTATCCTGATGGCTGACGCTACTGAATGCAAACCCACGGAAAAGCCGATTGGAGCGGCTAGGCATAAAATTATAAAGCGCGCTATAGGCTAGTCTTCAAGCAAATGCTAAACAATGCCCGAAACTTACAACATTTATCGCCAAATTTCCGACAGCACGTGAAAAAAATTGTTGGCTATTTGCTGATTTTAATTCTGAAAATTATTACAAGGAATTGGCTGATCCAGTTTCGGGAGTCACAAATTTGGAAAAGGTTGTGGGAAAGATTATAAAACAAGAAACATCTAACCAAATTTAACTGCAATGCGCCAATATTAGCTAGCAAACTTTCGCATTTCAAATGATCAAGCTGTAATATCTAACTTAATTGTTAAGTCAAGAGCGACGCCAAGTGCAAAAGAATAGAGAGGTATTGAAAGAATGATTGATGTGACTTTATTTTAAGCAAAGCAAGGGCTTTCATTAAGATGACCACCTGGTCACCACCAGAACATTCTTGCTTAGTTCAAAATAAAAACACTGAGAATTTTCTTGAACTGGTATTAGCGTCGATCGACAGAGAACTGTCTGAGAATATTGACTTTGAAGCAAAAATTTGCACCGATGAAGTCTCATAGGAAACAATTCATATAAATGCTTCATGAATCTGCAACAACATTTTGTCCCGGATCTTTGATTGTCATGTTGAAACGGTTTAATTACGAATAGTACTAGGTTACATTATTACATATACTACTGGTCCACAGCACATGGCATTATTTAAGATACACATGTGCTATCAGTTGAAAGTCATTACCAATTTGCCCTAGGACGTGGCGCCCCTCAAAAATAATCTTCGCCCACCCCCCACGCAAGAAATCCTGGATCCGCCACTGCTCCTCAGTTGTGCTAGTGTGATTTAGCATTATTTCACGCTGAGTCTCTGACAAAGAGAAGAAATTTCCATGGTGTATCATGTATGCATTTTAGAATTTTCTCAACAAAGGAGTTGATTTTAATTCGAGTCTGACTTGCAAAACTGCTAGCGTTGAGACTTGCTGGTTTCAAATTTCGTGGACATTAGTTTGCAAAATACGGATAAAATATTCAACTCCAATGTGAACCGGTCACACGGTCTCACTTCAGCCTCCTTCACGAAGTCGCGTTGGCGATTGCTGTGGCACACATTATATATGCTTTTCGGGCATGGTGGGGATACGCTAGCTCAAGAGAAAGGGACAAGATTGAGCGTTTGGTCAACCGTACGATACGTTGTGGTTTCCTTCCGGAATCAGCTCCAACCGCGGCCCAACTAGCTGAGGCAGCTGATGATCGTCTTTTCCAATGTATTTGTCAAGACTCTAGCCATTTAGACCAACTACGAGGTCTGTTCCCCCTTCGTAACAATAATTATCACCTTCGTACTAGGGCACGTAATTTCACATTACTCCCGATCGTAATTTCATTCCTCGAACCATCAATAAGAACGCTTGCCGACTCGGGATTTGTGCTTTACAGAATTCCACATCGTTAATCCAACGATACGATCACGAATTAGGCCTATATTTACAGAGATCAAGGGCGTTCTTTGGGGGAAAAATTTTGTACGGGGAACAAAGTGACGTTTTTACATAGAACACATAGAACTTTAATAATAATAAATAATGGTCAAGGACTGACCTAAATAATTTAGTGTTTTTGCATTGAAATCGTGTTGGGACTGTTGCAATAATCATAATAATCAAACGATTTTATTTTTGTAAAATATTTGCAAAATCCAGGGGTAAATGCTTATTTTCTGAAGTCAAGGCTTTACAAGACACTTCACGATTAAATCCTCTCGTTAGCTCTAGGGAGTCTAGGCTTATACGTAACTTCCTATCTGAAATTCCACTTTTTTCTGCGCACTCGAATCTCGGTCGATAAACTTTTCGTAACTCCACGGGCTACTGGCGCGTCAGGACTGGTATTCATCCACGGGGCTCGCGAATCCTGACTGCTGTACAGTGTACACCCACAGCGACGAGCGAAATGATGACCGCAATTGGCGATCGATGCGACTAGGCTTATATAGGCAGACGCGCAACATTTTGGGCGGGAAATGGTACAAATTGGCGGGAAAGTGCATGCTAAAGCTTGGCATGCAAAGAAGGCAGGCTCTAAGACCCTCACGCCTTGTCTACATGGTGCTTACATCAGCTATACGGGCGCTTTACAAATTAAACAATATTCAACAAAAATTACAATTTCCAGTTATCTAAATAAATCTACTTGTGATAACTTAAAGCCTTAAAGGGCATTACATTCCCTCCGAAGTCCTTTCAGACGGCCGTCTTTGTAGTAACGAGTTCAAGCGTGTCGCTCAGCGCTACAAATTCCGACTCATGATTTCTCAGCGCAACCACCAATCATAGGCCCTATATTGGGGAATTCAGAAGCGATATACTGACCAAAGCCAGCTAATTTAGAAGCCGCTTACCTTCTCTAACTGATATATCAAAGCCTTGCCAAGCAATGCAGATAAGAACAGACGATCGAGTCTTACCCATAGGCGTAATTTGTTGGAGGTACAAGGGGTACCCTACCCTCCACTTTTTGGACTGGGGTACTGTACTCCCACTTTTTGAACAATGCCAACGAATAGTTTATTATAATGCCTTCCCAGAAATCGCAGTCTCTGCCTTGTTTCGTATATGTAAGAAATTGGTACCCCCACTTTATAGAATAAAAAAATTACGCCCCTGCCTTAAGCCACCATGAACTGTATGAACTCGAGGCATTAAACGCCCGTGTAGATCTGTGAATAATTCATGTGACCGATATTGCGCTGTGCAGTGCTGATATTAACATAACATAACATAACATAACCGTTTATTGCCACCAAACAAACACCAAATAAGCGGTTTCACAATTAAATGTACAAGGTTGCAGGTAACAAGGGGACCCAAAGGGATTGCTCCCGCTACTAGGGACACCTATCTACATGCAATGTAACGTGGCGTACAATCAACTTAAATTTCAATCTGACCTACACGTCAAGTGTGGTAAGTACTTAACTATACGACGATGAAACCAAAGCATGAACATGACCTGCCACTGCTTGGGCAGTAAAACAATAATGAAACTGAAGTTAATGAACTAAAAATATAAGGAAAAAAGGTAAATTAGATGAAAAAGGTAAATTAGACCGAAAAAAATACAAAGGGACACAAGGAATGCAAATAAGAGTGTGACAGAACCCCAATAAAGGAGCAGAACTTATAAGCCAAGGTAATCACTCCGAAGGGGATAGGCAGCATGCTGGAGAAATGCCTAATGAGGCCAGAACAATGGTCAGAGAGTAAGATAATCTATGTAATACAATACATATACGAGGTTCAGCAGCTGGACTCAATTAAGTACTGTCTGAAAAGCCTTTTGAAGCTCAGTAGGGACTCAAACTTGTTGTAGAGAAAGTGAAAGCGAGTTCCAGAATTGGGGTCCAATTACATTAATAGAGTAATTTCTTATATTCGTACGAGCATATTCCAGTCTGTAACTGGCGAGGCCTCTGGTATCATATCATTTATTACGAGGTCATTGGAATCATCTGGCGGTTCAACCTTTCTGTGGGATTTTAAAAGTACAAAGGCAGTTTTATCTTTGTTTAAGGAAAGCTTATTAGCCAGAAACCATTCAGATACGTGTTCAAGCTCAATGTTAATATTATGAACATGATTAGAATATGATTTATCGGAATGAAAGATATTAGTATCATCCGCAAATAATATAAAGGATAAAATGGATGAGGCGTTAGGTAGGTCGTTAATGAAGAGCAAAAAAAGTAAGGGGCCGAGATTTGAGCCTTGAGGCACACCAAATTTAATCCTTTTTATTTCGGACAACTGTACTGGGAATTAATAAGCAATAGGGGGCTCGCTCTAGCGGGACAACATCCCTCCTGGGTCTCCCTTTGTGTCCTATTATTAATATTTCCGAGCTTTATCATTCAGGTTTCTTTTCTTTTATTGAAAAACCGGCTCAGCACTAACCAATGATATTAACTTAATGATTATGTATTACTGCTCTGAAAATATGTGAACTTTGTGTATTAAAACAAACATGTTAATAAGATAAGTTAAATTAGTTCTGTGTATCGTTGTATATAATACAAACAATGGTTTATTAAAGTAGTATCTGTTTAACGACAAATGAGTCTGTAACTGATAAACAACCTGATGTTAAAGGAATGTATGTAAATCAAATGTGTGGACCAATAAAACGTTCTGTTCTGTTCTGTTCTGTTCTGTTCTGTTCTGTTCTGTACCAAATAACTGCGATTTAACTTTCTCAGAAAACTTTAACAAACACCAGAAACATCGTAAAACATAAATGTTTTGATCATGAGAAATTAAATAGGCCTAATTAATGCTCTAATCACAAGTAGTTCAGTCTCAAATATAGCTTCACCAAGTTCATCATACAGATATGTTGTCACCTCTTGATGACTATTAGGCCTAATACCAACAAAGTTTACAAAGCTGTTATAATTTATGAACTTTGCCCAAGTATAATCGACGCCCACAGACGTAAGAGTCTGGGACCTTGACGGTTCGAGTTGGTGTTCGGCCTTGCGGAAATGGCCACTGATATCGGGGCTCCGTCCCAGCCCTCTCTGCAGGGCTAGCTTAACGGCGCTTCCTCAGGCCCCTTGCTGATAGTTTGAGGAAGAGCGCACAGTTGACATTTATGAGTAGTTTAGGCGTTGATTCCTCGGCCTTCTTGACTCCGCTTCCTTCTCTTCTTCCTTCTGATCTGGTATTCTCTCATCCTCCTTCTTATCCCTCGGCTCATTTCCAACACAACGACAAAATACACAACACAAAACACCGACAATTAAAGTATTGGCTTACGGGGTCTTACGCCACGCCAGAGGCCCTCCTGCCAAACAAAGGGCTTACGGGGTTCTACGCCACGCCAGAGGCCCAGCAGGGAAAAGTATAACAAACTACTGACACACAAATACAAGAACGAACGGGCAAACCCCATGAGATTACGGGGCTGCGCCAGAGGCCCATGGGGCCGCTTACTCACTGTAACGGATGCCTCTGTCCCACACACCACACTTAGATTATTGTATATTAGTTAAGTCACATGTTGTAATGAACAGTGGGTTTGTGATTGCATAAGCTAATTTGATTAGTATAGTTAGATAATGCAATTTTATTAAGTGACCAGCGACTATGACCAGTTGTATATATTTAATATAAATAATCAAGTAGGTCCGGGGACTTGTATTACAAGAACGAGCCTAAAGAGACGATGTTGGCGACAGTCTATTGGTCCGTTCAATCTTCAACTGCCATGAATTATCGATCTGCTGCTGCACATGCGCAATGAGTGTCTTCACTGAGGAGGGACCTTAGTTATGATGTCGAACGCTGAACGCAATGGTGTACGTCTTCTGAAGCGTTGTCATTTAACTCGTATAATTGTGGTAGTACGTTGATACACCACACTTTGAGTGTACAATTTTGTTGTGGCGACCCAAGTGAAGAAACGTTGTTGAACTTGTACGACATTCTTACAGGAATTTTATCGAATTGAGTTCGAGAAGAGAAGTTATTCGAGAATGCATGTTCGTATCGAAGCGAAGTGACGGTAAGCGGTCGTCGTGAGTTGTAGTGAACTGGCGTACAAACTGAATATTTCGATTTGACAGACTTTCGAAATAATTATGTCGCAGCTCGTTTTATGCTGGACATGCGAGTTATATGAGTAAATGATTTGGTGAAGATTCTACGAGAAATAGAACTTCTACGTAGAAAAGAATCCACAGTAGTCATCCGCCGAGATCGCAACATCAATCCACGTCAGCGTGTTGAAACATTGACGATTGGGCAAAATACGAAAGAACGATTCCAATGCCACAAGCAAAGAAAAGAGGGAGGTTAATATAGATGTAATATATGGATTAGTTAATCTCAAGCTGGTCTAAGTAAGGAATAGGATAGATATAGATATATATATAAACTGTCATAACACTGAAGTTGTTCATACAATTATTTGTTTATATTTAATACAACTTATTAATATTCATCGATGGTCTTCTCATTTATATCTTAAAATAACCATAACTTCATTAGGATGCAAAGGAATCAAATTAGTATTCAAGTAATGTGGAGTATGATCAACTCCTAATGCCTTAGCATTTCTGGGTGAAATCTTGGGTATCGTTACATAACTGGGGGCTCGTCCGGGATTTGATTAGTGATAATCTAAGTTAACGATTAAAGCAAACCGGGATAAAATCTCCTAGATATACGAGCAAAATTGTCTGTCTAGTAATAGATTATTGTACTTACACGTGTTAGAAGTAGATAGCATAGAAGTCGTCCGGCGTTTGAATTACAAATTCGTGACGTAAACGATATTTAAATTACTGAAACCTCATTGGGTGAGGAAGAGTAAGGTCAATTGACTGACGTTATTGACAGATTGCCATTGGTTGTAAGTGAGGGCGGGTCAAGGTAATAAGTTGACCTTAAGATTTGTTTTGGCGTCTACTGAGAGTTTGTGTAGCGCAATATTCAGTATCATAAATACGAAACAATGACCACTCTATATCAACAATGGATACAAGTGGCTCATGATTTGGGCTATGAGGGAGAAGAATTGAAATCTTTTGTAAAAGATAGACAGGCGGAAGCGAAGGAGGAGAGATTGATTGAAAGGGAAGAAAAGAAAACTCAGATTGAGTTAGCTGAGAAACGCCGCGCTGAGGAACAGAATGAAAAGCGCCATCTAGCAGAGATGGAATTTGCTGAGAAACGGCGAGCTGAGGAACACGATGAAAAGCGTCATCTAGCAGAGATGGAATTGGCTGAGAAACGGCGAGCTGAGGAACAAGATGAAAAGCGCCATCTAGCAGAGATGGAATTGGCTGAGAAACGCCGTTTGGAGGAACGAGAAGACAAACAACGAGAGAATGAATTGGAGCTTAGGCGGCTTGAGATGCAAAGCCAAAAAGAGATTAAAATGAGAGAATTGGAATTAAGAATGACACTTGAAGCCACTCAACAAGAGAATAGACATGAGAATGGTGGAGTTAGAAATAGCAATAATACGGGTCAGAATAATAACGCCAAATACGTTAAGATGCCAGTGTTTAAAGAGGAAAGAGATTGTCTTGACGCGTACCTAGTAAGATTCGAACGTACATGTCAAGCATACAATGTACCAGCAGATCTATGGGCTCTTACTCTTGTTCGTTCTCTTGATGGTAAGGCACTTGAGGTGTATCAAAAGATGGACATCGAAGAAGCTCAAGACTATGAGAAACTAAAACAACAGCTTTTAAGGCGTTTTAAACTGACAGAAGGAGGTTACAGACAAAAATTTAAACAATGCCAGAAGGAGAAAGATGAAAGCGTTGCAGAATACGTGGAAAGATTGAAAAGGTATTTAAAATTGTGGTTACAGATGTCAGGTTTTGAGCAAAGCTATGAGGGACTGGAGACGTTGATTTTGCGAGACCAGTTCTTTGTCAGGTGTGACAATGACCTCAGGAGGTTCCTGAAAGAAAAGGGCAAAATAGACCTAAGTGAAATGATAGTACAAGCTCAGAACTATAATGAGGCACAAGAATCAGATGAGCATAGGGTGACCACGATTAAGATTAAGGATGTTAGTCACAAGGATTATCGAAGAGAAGTAGAAACTGAGGACATGGAAGGGCCGAGAGAAACCCAAGAAAGGGGTAGAGGAAACAGAGACTTTAATACTAGAGGTCAATTTAAGAGTAATTGGAATTTTCAAGGAAGTCGGAAACATGGTGATTTAACAGAGAGACAGAGGGGTGGATGTTGGAAATGCGGTTCCAAAGATCACCAATCCTTTTCTTGCAATAAGAGGGATCAAAGAGATAAAACCCACACAATAGCAATGATGAATTGTGTCGAAGAAGATACAAAAAGAGAAGATGAGGTGCTTATATCGTACTATGATGTACAGGATGATCATGGAAATTATTGTGACATTGGAGACAAGAATGAATTTGTCAGTCTTATGACCGTAAACAACAATGAAGTGCAGAGCTTTTATGATACAGGGTCTTCGTACACAGCGGTTAAAAAGGAGTGGGTGAGATCCGATCAATATACAGGTAGACACAGAGTTTGTGTATTTATGAACGGGATGAAAGGAAGATATCCGACGGCAATTATTGAGTTAGCCGGAAAAGAATTCACAGGAAAGGCTGAGGCAATCGTGATTGAAAATTTATCAACAGATTTAATTGTTGGACCGCAGTTATACAGAAAAGCATTAGGCGTAAGCAGACATGAGATGTGCGATGCCAGTGTAGGAACACGCGCTGATGATGTCATTAAGGAGGTGACAAATGAATTGACTCATGAGAAGAATTATCTGCTTAGCAATAGTATGAAAATGGTGTCGGACAAAGATGGCGTCGTAGATAAACAGCGGCGTTTTAACTTAAGAAGCAGGGTTGAGTCGAAGCGTGATGAATCACCTAAGGAAAGAATTATTGCGGGAAATAAAATTCAGCAGCATGTTGTTAAAACAGCTGAGCGTGCCGTGAAACCATTAGTGTGTGGCAAACAAAGGAATCTTAATGAAAAAACTGAAGAAGAATTATCCAGAATCAGGACAAATCAGGTGAAAAATGAAATAAGTAATAAAACGAAATATGTGAGTAAGTGTTGTGATGGGCGAGGGTCACAATCAAGCTCTAGGCCTAATTGGAGAGCAAGACGGAATGCTGGGGCCCGTACAAATTGGATAAGAACTGCGTGGAAGGAGAGAGATAGATTTTCAAATGAGTTCTGGAGAAGCAATTATCATGGAGATAATTGTGTCTATATGGAAGGACATGTGAAGAAGACAGACGAATTTCAAGACGATGAATTACCAACTAAGAGGGAATATGGTAAGTTTGATAGAGATAAAGGAGTAACGAGGTATCACATGGACAGAAAGTGGTAGAAAGAAAAAGTTGGAGGTGAAGTGTGTAAATAGGCAAATAGTTAAGAGAATATTTAGTTTGGTGTTTAAAATACCAAGAGTCACTGAATGGTAGATGTGACATGATGTTTTAAGCCGTGAAGGCTAAACACGATCACTCTTGTTTAGTGAGTGACCGCATGCGATAGTTAAGAATAGCTTTATGTGTTGTTGAATAGAGAGGGACTAATAAAGAAGGCGAGATTCTAGAATGGTATGTTGGAATGCAAAGAAAAATGTCAAGAGACGTGATAGTAAATCCGAAGTTGAGTGAACACAGAAAGGAGAGTGGGTCAAAAATAGTTGTATCGGTAATGAGTTGTTTAGAGAATATGAGCTTAGTGAGATGTGCTCAGATACACTAGGAAGAAGTTAGTTAGTGGAGCACGAGAGTAAGTTAATGACTGGATTAGTGGTGATGGAACCACTGACAGACCTAACGAAGCACTGAATTCTGAAGTTATCTGATGTAAACCAGAGTTCACTATCAGAACAGATGTTTCTAATTTTACTAGTAGGTTGTGTGTTAGTATGGAAGCATAAGGGATTGTGATGTCCTGTGACATATGCTGACAAGAAGCTAATGAGAGAGAGAAAGTGGTTGGTGCAAGAGAAAGAATGTTTGGCATTGATATGAGATATCCAAAGGGTCAATTTATACTAGATACGTATTATTGTAGACTTCTGGAATAAACGACTGGAAGTGGTAGGAATGTTAGATTCATGCAATGGTATATGATGCAACAAAGTTAGAGTTAGAGATTAGCTATATTAGAAATAGTGGAAATGTAGTTGCAGATTAGTTGAGGGTGGCTTAGAATGAATATGTAAGATGTAAATAGTAAAGAAAGAGGTATAGTTAGGATATTGTAATACTTGAGGTAATGAAGGTAATTCATAACTTAAATGAGTTCTTGAGTAGCAAGTGTTGTATGTTAATATGTAGCATTGGAATAGGATAAGTTAAAATGTTGTGTTATGATATGTTAGTAAGATAAGTAAGGTGTATTATAAGTAGATAAGTGTTTTGTGTGGTTATAAGAGTCATTGTTAGGTAAAATTTGGTAAATTTTAGTCTGTGGGGGTGCTGATATGTAACGGATGCCTCTGTCCCACACACCACACTTAGATTATTGTATATTAGTTAAGTCACATGTTGTAATGAACAGTGGGTTTGTGATTGCATAAGCTAATTTGATTAGTATAGTTAGATAATGCAATTTTATTAAGTGACCAGCGACTATGACCAGTTGTATATATTTAATATAAATAATCAAGTAGGTCCGGGGACTTGTATTACAAGAACGAGCCTAAAGAGACGATGTTGGCGACAGTCTATTGGTCCGTTCAATCTTCAACTGCCATGAATTATCGATCTGCTGCTGCACATGCGCAATGAGTGTCTTCACTGAGGAGGGACCTTAGTTATGATGTCGAACGCTGAACGCAATGGTGTACGTCTTCTGAAGCGTTGTCATTTAACTCGTATAATTGTGGTAGTACGTTGATACACCACACTTTGAGTGTACAATTTTGTTGTGGCGACCCAAGTGAAGAAACGTTGTTGAACTTGTACGACATTCTTACAGGAATTTTATCGAATTGAGTTCGAGAAGAGAAGTTATTCGAGAATGCATGTTCGTATCGAAGCGAAGTGACGGTAAGCGGTCGTCGTGAGTTGTAGTGAACTGGCGTACAAACTGAATATTTCGATTTGACAGACTTTCGAAATAATTATGTCGCAGCTCGTTTTATGCTGGACATGCGAGTTATATGAGTAAATGATTTGGTGAAGATTCTACGAGAAATAGAACTTCTACGTAGAAAAGAATCCACAGTAGTCATCCGCCGAGATCGCAACATCAATCCACGTCAGCGTGTTGAAACATTGACGATTGGGCAAAATACGAAAGAACGATTCCAATGCCACAAGCAAAGAAAAGAGGGAGGTTAATATAGATGTAATATATGGATTAGTTAATCTCAAGCTGGTCTAAGTAAGGAATAGGATAGATATAGATATATATATAAACTGTCATAACACTGAAGTTGTTCATACAATTATTTGTTTATATTTAATACAACTTATTAATATTCATCGATGGTCTTCTCATTTATATCTTAAAATAACCATAACTTCATTAGGATGCAAAGGAATCAAATTAGTATTCAAGTAATGTGGAGTATGATCAACTCCTAATGCCTTAGCATTTCTGGGTGAAATCTTGGGTATCGTTACATAACTGGGGGCTCGTCCGGGATTTGATTAGTGATAATCTAAGTTAACGATTAAAGCAAACCGGGATAAAATCTCCTAGATATACGAGCAAAATTGTCTGTCTAGTAATAGATTATTGTACTTACACGTGTTAGAAGTAGATAGCATAGAAGTCGTCCGGCGTTTGAATTACAAATTCGTGACGTAAACGATATTTAAATTACTGAAACCTCATTGGGTGAGGAAGAGTAAGGTCAATTGACTGACGTTATTGACAGATTGCCATTGGTTGTAAGTGAGGGCGGGTCAAGGTAATAAGTTGACCTTAAGATTTGTTTTGGCGTCTACTGAGAGTTTGTGTAGCGCAATATTCAGTATCATAAATACGAAACAATGACCACTCTATATCAACAATGGATACAAGTGGCTCATGATTTGGGCTATGAGGGAGAAGAATTGAAATCTTTTGTAAAAGATAGACAGGCGGAAGCGAAGGAGGAGAGATTGATTGAAAGGGAAGAAAAGAAAACTCAGATTGAGTTAGCTGAGAAACGCCGCGCTGAGGAACAGAATGAAAAGCGCCATCTAGCAGAGATGGAATTTGCTGAGAAACGGCGAGCTGAGGAACACGATGAAAAGCGTCATCTAGCAGAGATGGAATTGGCTGAGAAACGGCGAGCTGAGGAACAAGATGAAAAGCGCCATCTAGCAGAGATGGAATTGGCTGAGAAACGCCGTTTGGAGGAACGAGAAGACAAACAACGAGAGAATGAATTGGAGCTTAGGCGGCTTGAGATGCAAAGCCAAAAAGAGATTAAAATGAGAGAATTGGAATTAAGAATGACACTTGAAGCCACTCAACAAGAGAATAGACATGAGAATGGTGGAGTTAGAAATAGCAATAATACGGGTCAGAATAATAACGCCAAATACGTTAAGATGCCAGTGTTTAAAGAGGAAAGAGATTGTCTTGACGCGTACCTAGTAAGATTCGAACGTACATGTCAAGCATACAATGTACCAGCAGATCTATGGGCTCTTACTCTTGTTCGTTCTCTTGATGGTAAGGCACTTGAGGTGTATCAAAAGATGGACATCGAAGAAGCTCAAGACTATGAGAAACTAAAACAACAGCTTTTAAGGCGTTTTAAACTGACAGAAGGAGGTTACAGACAAAAATTTAAACAATGCCAGAAGGAGAAAGATGAAAGCGTTGCAGAATACGTGGAAAGATTGAAAAGGTATTTAAAATTGTGGTTACAGATGTCAGGTTTTGAGCAAAGCTATGAGGGACTGGAGACGTTGATTTTGCGAGACCAGTTCTTTGTCAGGTGTGACAATGACCTCAGGAGGTTCCTGAAAGAAAAGGGCAAAATAGACCTAAGTGAAATGATAGTACAAGCTCAGAACTATAATGAGGCACAAGAATCAGATGAGCATAGGGTGACCACGATTAAGATTAAGGATGTTAGTCACAAGGATTATCGAAGAGAAGTAGAAACTGAGGACATGGAAGGGCCGAGAGAAACCCAAGAAAGGGGTAGAGGAAACAGAGACTTTAATACTAGAGGTCAATTTAAGAGTAATTGGAATTTTCAAGGAAGTCGGAAACATGGTGATTTAACAGAGAGACAGAGGGGTGGATGTTGGAAATGCGGTTCCAAAGATCACCAATCCTTTTCTTGCAATAAGAGGGATCAAAGAGATAAAACCCACACAATAGCAATGATGAATTGTGTCGAAGAAGATACAAAAAGAGAAGATGAGGTGCTTATATCGTACTATGATGTACAGGATGATCATGGAAATTATTGTGACATTGGAGACAAGAATGAATTTGTCAGTCTTATGACCGTAAACAACAATGAAGTGCAGAGCTTTTATGATACAGGGTCTTCGTACACAGCGGTTAAAAAGGAGTGGGTGAGATCCGATCAATATACAGGTAGACACAGAGTTTGTGTATTTATGAACGGGATGAAAGGAAGATATCCGACGGCAATTATTGAGTTAGCCGGAAAAGAATTCACAGGAAAGGCTGAGGCAATCGTGATTGAAAATTTATCAACAGATTTAATTGTTGGACCGCAGTTATACAGAAAAGCATTAGGCGTAAGCAGACATGAGATGTGCGATGCCAGTGTAGGAACACGCGCTGATGATGTCATTAAGGAGGTGACAAATGAATTGACTCATGAGAAGAATTATCTGCTTAGCAATAGTATGAAAATGGTGTCGGACAAAGATGGCGTCGTAGATAAACAGCGGCGTTTTAACTTAAGAAGCAGGGTTGAGTCGAAGCGTGATGAATCACCTAAGGAAAGAATTATTGCGGGAAATAAAATTCAGCAGCATGTTGTTAAAACAGCTGAGCGTGCCGTGAAACCATTAGTGTGTGGCAAACAAAGGAATCTTAATGAAAAAACTGAAGAAGAATTATCCAGAATCAGGACAAATCAGGTGAAAAATGAAATAAGTAATAAAACGAAATATGTGAGTAAGTGTTGTGATGGGCGAGGGTCACAATCAAGCTCTAGGCCTAATTGGAGAGCAAGACGGAATGCTGGGGCCCGTACAAATTGGATAAGAACTGCGTGGAAGGAGAGAGATAGATTTTCAAATGAGTTCTGGAGAAGCAATTATCATGGAGATAATTGTGTCTATATGGAAGGACATGTGAAGAAGACAGACGAATTTCAAGACGATGAATTACCAACTAAGAGGGAATATGGTAAGTTTGATAGAGATAAAGGAGTAACGAGGTATCACATGGACAGAAAGTGGTAGAAAGAAAAAGTTGGAGGTGAAGTGTGTAAATAGGCAAATAGTTAAGAGAATATTTAGTTTGGTGTTTAAAATACCAAGAGTCACTGAATGGTAGATGTGACATGATGTTTTAAGCCGTGAAGGCTAAACACGATCACTCTTGTTTAGTGAGTGACCGCATGCGATAGTTAAGAATAGCTTTATGTGTTGTTGAATAGAGAGGGACTAATAAAGAAGGCGAGATTCTAGAATGGTATGTTGGAATGCAAAGAAAAATGTCAAGAGACGTGATAGTAAATCCGAAGTTGAGTGAACACAGAAAGGAGAGTGGGTCAAAAATAGTTGTATCGGTAATGAGTTGTTTAGAGAATATGAGCTTAGTGAGATGTGCTCAGATACACTAGGAAGAAGTTAGTTAGTGGAGCACGAGAGTAAGTTAATGACTGGATTAGTGGTGATGGAACCACTGACAGACCTAACGAAGCACTGAATTCTGAAGTTATCTGATGTAAACCAGAGTTCACTATCAGAACAGATGTTTCTAATTTTACTAGTAGGTTGTGTGTTAGTATGGAAGCATAAGGGATTGTGATGTCCTGTGACATATGCTGACAAGAAGCTAATGAGAGAGAGAAAGTGGTTGGTGCAAGAGAAAGAATGTTTGGCATTGATATGAGATATCCAAAGGGTCAATTTATACTAGATACGTATTATTGTAGACTTCTGGAATAAACGACTGGAAGTGGTAGGAATGTTAGATTCATGCAATGGTATATGATGCAACAAAGTTAGAGTTAGAGATTAGCTATATTAGAAATAGTGGAAATGTAGTTGCAGATTAGTTGAGGGTGGCTTAGAATGAATATGTAAGATGTAAATAGTAAAGAAAGAGGTATAGTTAGGATATTGTAATACTTGAGGTAATGAAGGTAATTCATAACTTAAATGAGTTCTTGAGTAGCAAGTGTTGTATGTTAATATGTAGCATTGGAATAGGATAAGTTAAAATGTTGTGTTATGATATGTTAGTAAGATAAGTAAGGTGTATTATAAGTAGATAAGTGTTTTGTGTGGTTATAAGAGTCATTGTTAGGTAAAATTTGGTAAATTTTAGTCTGTGGGGGTGCTGATATGTAACGGATGCCTCTGTCCCACACACCACACTTAGATTATTGTATATTAGTTAAGTCACATGTTGTAATGAACAGTGGGTTTGTGATTGCATAAGCTAATTTGATTAGTATAGTTAGATAATGCAATTTTATTAAGTGACCAGCGACTATGACCAGTTGTATATATTTAATATAAATAATCAAGTAGGTCCGGGGACTTGTATTACAAGAACGAGCCTAAAGAGACGATGTTGGCGACAGTCTATTGGTCCGTTCAATCTTCAACTGCCATGAATTATCGATCTGCTGCTGCACATGCGCAATGAGTGTCTTCACTGAGGAGGGACCTTAGTTATGATGTCGAACGCTGAACGCAATGGTGTACGTCTTCTGAAGCGTTGTCATTTAACTCGTATAATTGTGGTAGTACGTTGATACACCACACTTTGAGTGTACAATTTTGTTTTGGGCAACTTGTGGCGACCCAAGTGAAGAAACGTTGTTGAACTTGTAAGACATTCTTACAGGAATTTTATCGAATTGAGTTCGAGAAGAGAAGTTATTCGAGAATGCATGTTCGTATCGAAGCGAAGTGACGGTAAGCGGTCGTCGTGAGTTGTAGTGAACTGGCGTACAAACTGAATATTTCGATTTGACAGACTTTCGAAATAATTATGTCGCAGCTCGTTTTATGCTGGACATGCGAGTTATATGAGTAAATGATTTGGTGAAGATTCTACGAGAAATAGAACTTCTACGTAGAAAAGAATCCACAGTAGTCATCCGCCGAGATCGCAACATCAATCCACGTCAGCGTGTTGAAACATTGACGATTGGGCAAAATACGAAAGAACGATTCCAATGCCACAAGCAAAGAAAAGAGGGAGGTTAATATAGATGTAATATATGGATTAGTTAATCTCAAGCTGGTCTAAGTAAGGAATAGGATAGATATAGATATATATATAAACTGTCATAACACTGAAGTTGTTCATACAATTATTTGTTTATATTTAATACAACTTATTAATATTCATCGATGGTCTTCTCATTTATATCTTAAAATAACCATAACTTCATTAGGATGCAAAGGAATCAAATTAGTATTCAAGTAATGTGGAGTATGATCAACTCCTAATGCCTTAGCATTTCTGGGTGAAATCTTGGGTATCGTTACACTCACAAACACCTACTAACATACATCCACCAGCCCGACGACACAGAGCCATAGTGCAACCGTTACATGCATCACTATCAATCCCATCTCGCCAAACGGGAGAATCATTCGCCGCCTGCCACAGGTACCTATATAAACACAGTAAGACCATCGAAGTTATTATTAGGGCCTACACGCTATGACAGATATCACATGTAGGCCCCTAGTAACATTATAGCAAAGAATAAAATACAAGATTATCCTCGTTTGACGGCACCGCACTGACATGCACTGACATGCATCAGGAACTTCACGTTCCAGTCTCAAGTCAACCAGGTCAGCGATCATTGAGCTCAGATCAGCTCAGCGATCAGATCAGCTCAGTTGCTCACACTGGCGTAAACTTGTCCAAAATATTGAGGGGAGGGGGCACTTGGTTATTCATTCTACACTTGTTGCGTTGGGTATACAGTCCATCTCAATTATTTGCAGCACGTGCCCCGGCTGCCCCGCCTCCCTCTCCCCCCCCAGAGTCTACGCCTAGGGTTGCTCATGCATATGTGCAGGTATACCGCGCTCCCGTATATCAGGTATCAACTTAAATCCATTGTATCTAATTAAGACTCTGATCATCCTCTAGGAAGTAGAAACAGTCTTCCGCCATACACACGTACGTGCTTCTGCATTTAGCTCTGTTCAGTAAACATTTTCAAAATGTCCTTAAAATGCACTTAGATATCTATAGATGAGTCAGAATGTTAGCAGTCATACATTCAGCGCCTTTGTGAGGTAGCCGGTTAAAACGCGCTGTATTAAGTAGCTTGATACATGCATGCATAGGGCCTACATACTCGCATGCATACATAATTGTAATTGTAATTGTAACTGAACATTTATATAGTGCAACTCAAATCAGCGGCGCTCTCGACCCGCATCACTGTCAGTACCGGCAGAAAGAAAATTTTTCAAGCGTCTACGGAACTGAAGAGGAGAGATGGCAAGAAGCTCTTGGCGGAGGGACTGGGGAAGACCGTTCCAGGCTGAGGGACCCACATAGGCAAAGCTCCTGGATTGGGCCGTGGAAGAGTGCATACGCGGACAAAAACAGCACAAAACACCGAGGGTCGAGGATCGGAAGGATGCCCTCTCGGGCAAGGATGACGCCGGGGTGCAGAAATTCTTTAGGTAAGACGGAGTAGACCCAGTAAGGCAGTTGCAGTGTTGCACATAAAGAACTGAACTGAATTCTCTGCTGGGCAAGAAGCCAGTGGAGGGAGTCACGAATAAATAAATAAATAAATAAATAAATAAATAAATAAATAAACAAATACATAGAAGAAACATTGCTCATGATAGAATATCCCTAAACTCAATTTACTCTAGACACCGAACCCGTTTAACTTCGAATGAGCTATTGCCACAGCGAAGAAACATTAGTTTCAAAAGGATCACCCTGAACTCCATTTACCCCAGACGTCGAACCCCATTTATCTTCGAAGAAAATAATCACAACAAAAAAACATTGCCCTCAAAATGATTACCTCAAACTCCATTTACTCAAGATACCGAGCCCCATTTAACATAGAAGGGGATACCGACAAAGAAGAAATATTGCCCTCAAATGGTTTACTTTAAACTCCCTTTACCTAAAATTCCGAACCCCATTTAACTTAGAAGGAGATGCCCACAAAGAAGAAACATTGCCCTTGAAAGGATCACATTAAACTCCATTTACCTAAAATACCGAGCCCCATTTAAATTCAGAAGGAGAAACCCACAAAGAAGAAACATTGCCATCAAAAGGATTAACTTAAACTCTATCTACATAAGATACCGAACCCGGTTTGATTTGTGGTTTTTGTCGTAAATGGAACAGATTTCACGTTGTTGGCCAGATGTTGATGTAATGTAGTTTGTCAGCCAATGCACACCCACCTTGAAAAACTCCCACAACCCAAACCCCATCCCACCACCCACCCCACCCACCACCACCCACCACCAAACTCACCCACCCAGCCCACAAACATCCACTCACCCCACGCGATGTAGTTGATCATGAGCTAGCGCAGTGCAGTTGACCATGAGCTGACGCAATGTAGTTGACCATAAGCTGGCGTGATGTAGTTGACCCAGCTGACGTCATGTAGTTGGTCAAAAGTTGAGGTCATATAATTATATTGACCAGATGCTGAGGACATCATGCTGTTGGCCAGTGATCTTGAAGTCTTTTGTATACAACCTATTTTGAACAGTATTTATTTGATTGTAACGAAATGCTTTATAAGTTTTGAAATACTATACAACACAATACAAGACAATACGATGAAAGATTGAATTAACGAATGAACGATTGGGAAACATTAGTGAGTGAATGGGATAAATAATGAGTCGCCCTCACCACCATACACACCCTCTACCTCAACATTATTTTCACAAACGAAGTGACTCGCGGACCACCAGGCGGCCCGCAAGTTTCGATTACTAGCGGGCCGCCAATCACGTGTGACACTGACACGTCGCGTGATTCGAGAACGTGGCTACTTTCGTAAACTGACATTGCGGCCGTAACGGACAGTTTCGTTTATGTTGGTCAAGTTTTTAGCTATAAAATTCCAAAAACTGTATGAACCGATTAAGTTTAGTATTCTTACAATGCATGACGCCGAGACGTTAGAATCCATAAAAAAAAGTATGCGCAGAAGAAGGCTGCACGTGCCAAGAATGAACTGCGATATTCCTCGCTGCGATTATGCTGCACGAAGCGGGGCCTATGGTCGCAGAAAGTATAAGAAACAAGGAGAAGGCAACCGTCCCGACTTGGGTCCATCAGCGGCAGGTTTCAGATGTTCATTCTCATCGCTTCGCAGTCGCCTGTCCAAATGAAAATCGGCTTGTCTCCATGACTCGCAACAATCGATTAATGGATGACGTCATTGCAACCAAGATGACGCCATAGTAACAGGAGATGGCGTCATGCAACACTCGCAAAGCTGACGTACACGAAACTATTATTAGAGATCGCTGCTGACGTACTCATCCACCAAGAGTTAAAATTTTATTATTGTTACTATTAAGCAGCTTTTATGTAGCGCCCTTTAGGGTGAAGAGAGCTCCCAGTCCCAACTAGAGAGAGAGTTGTCTTTAAGTTTGTAAGGAACAAGATAGAGTGAGTCATATATTCTGTGGTCATAGAGACTAGGCGGAGTGCAACAGGGAGGCCATTCTTGGTTGCGGGGCCAGCGACCGAAAAGAATGGCGCTGCATAATGCCTGTCCGCGTGCGGGGACCAAGAAGAGCAGATCGCCGCAGGACCCCTGAGGCAGAGGGTCGTATCTAGAAATTTATAAAGCGCCTCTCGCAGAATAACTATTCAGAGGCTCTCTCAGCAGAGAAGCCTCTGCAGGGGAAACAGAAATGTCTTAGGGAACGCCAGACCGATGAGGAAAAGCCAGTCATTAGGCCTAGCAGTCTTGTTGTCAAGACCTTAAACCTCAGGACCAAGACCAAGACCTTGAACCTCAAGACCAAGACCAAGACCAAGACTTTGAACCTCAAGACCAAGACCTTGAACCTCAAGACCAAGACCAAGACCAAGACCTTGAACCTCAAGACGAAGACCAAGACTTTGAAACTCAAGACCAAAACCGAGAACAATACCCAAAAAATCACAACCATATCCAGACTTTTATTCTTTACTAAAAAATTGTCAAGTCGGACTACTCGCTATTTTTAATTAAAACATGAATCTTTTAATTAATTCAAGCAAAACAAATTCAAATGCAGACTGCAGAGAATTCCGAATTCGTATTTACAAAAGTCTCATGCGAAATGTTATTCCATATGCCTGTTGCATTTTATAAAAACGAATTCGTTCAGAATTTTCTGACAAAGACGTGACCTGTGGAGGCTGTGGGGCCTCATAAAAATTCTGCCATGTGAAAAATACGTTCTACAGTACTGACACACAGAGCAGCAGCTTTTCAAGTACCGGATGTAAATGTACAAATTGTGAGTCTATTTTGAAATCATTCCATGGCAAATAACTGGAAGTCAAAATGAATGTCCAAAACAACAGCAAAGTCTCACTCACACCGTATAAATACTAAAGCAATAATTATTGTATTAGTAATTATTGGATACATTTTTAAAATCCTTACCTTTTGTTAAATGATTGTTCAATGTTCATATTGTAAAAAGTCTTGGTCTTGGTCTTGCAAAACAAAAAAAACCAAGACCAAGACCTTGAACCTCAAGACCAAGACCAAGACTTTTGGTCTCAAGACCAAGACTTTTAAAAACGAACTCGAGTGCACTCGAGACCAATGGTGTCGTTTAGGGCGAGAAGAATTGGAAGTTGGAGAACCGGATGAGTCTGGGTAGGAGTTCTTGAATAGGCGAGACTTCAGTTTTGAGTGGAAAGCCGGGGGTGATAGAGGAGCATAAAAAGGATGATGGAGGACGGGTTGCAATGATGATAGAAGAACATTCGCTCTGGGATTTTTAACCATTGGAGTGATTTGACGATGAGAGTGATATGATGTTTGAACGTTCTGTTAACAGCTTTGGCTAGTGAGTTTTGGATAAGTTGCAGACGCTTGATTTGGTTTATGGAGGTAAGCTCATCAGCGTTTCATAATCAGTTAGGCTACTGGCAGGGTAATATGTCCAAAATGGTCTCCATGCGAAAAGCGACGGTCGAAAGGAAATTAGTATACAGTACCCCCACTTTTTAGACCAAAGTTACGCCCCTGTCCTCACCGATCGTGCTCAGGGTGAGAATTGTCGGGGGTTGGGGGGTTCAACCCCCCTAGTCTTTCTTAGGACCCACAATTAAGTCTTCATTGCACACCCCAACTCCACACAAATCAAGGTCTAACCCCCCAGTCTTTTTTCTACAATTCTCATACTGATCGTGCTAATATGATCGCCTTCGCAAACAGACACCTTAGCGTGTTAATTAAGACCGTAAAAGACGACACAGGAGCCAGAACACTGGACGTTAAACTCATGGGACTAACACACCCACCCGCGTCAAATGAATGCATTATCGACAAACATTGGAACTGCAACAATCACTTGCGCGAGTCATTACAACGGTCCCAGCAGCCCTAATTACTGTCGTTAATCTGAGCTTCGTTGAAATTATGACTTAGCATGAACATAGAATTAGAACCTTCTAGATTTAGGCATAGATTTGGGCTTGTTTCTATTTGTTAGGCCCTACCGATCGAAAGACAGATGTATCGGGTATTCGGGTTTGGCCAGCGGTTAACAATTCACGATAATGATAGGCCTATAACCTAGCATGAACATAGAATTAGAACCTTCTAATCTTTGCCATCTGTAAATCACGACGGAAAACGTGTTTTGACCATAATTATCTAAGAATCGTTGGTTTTAACAGTTTTGAGCTAACACTATAAGCTTACAGTCAGTCGCGTCTACCAATGGGGTCACCCGTCACCGCTGCCAGAAGTGTGTGTGTGTGTGTGTGTGTGTGTGTGTGTGTGTGTGTGTGTGTGTGTGTGTGTGTGTGTGTGTGTGTGTGTGTGTGTGTGTGTGTGTGTGTGTGTGTGTGTGTGTGTGTGTGTGTGTGTGTGTGTGTGTGTGTGTGTGTGTGTGTGTGTGTGTGTGTGTGTGTGTGTGTGTGTGTGTGTGTGTGTGTGTGTGTGTGAGAGAGAGAGGGTGTTTTAACGTTCTGGATATAAACTGGGGTGTTCAGTCTGTTGATTTCCGATGATATATTTAATTTATGTATCATGTAGGACTATGTAATTATGTTATCGAAAACACAAGTTATTTCAGAGTAAGTTTTCGTTATTTCAGAGTAACGAACGCGCCCCCTGAAGGTCTAGGTCTAGGTTCGCTTGAAGTAGGCCTAATATAAAATTTCTAGCGGCTTTGTGGTGGAGGCCGCTATGTGGTGGGGTCCCTGTGCGCTGGCACATGGTGACCATGCCTAAATCCGGGCCTGGAATGGTGCATTCAGCTACATGAATACACGACGCTTCATATTCACAGACATCCAAGGCGAACGTAGGCTCATTAGTTGCAGCGCACTTTCACGTTCTCATGTTTGTCGATATTGCACTTTTCAATCAATCAATCAATCAACTTTCAACTTTCAGTTTTTGTAACGAAAATAACTAGCCTACGAATTTTCTTTAGTGTTATTTTCGTTAGAGGCCTAGTTATAGTTATAGTTAATTATATTTTTTAGTTAGGCCTACATGTAGCCTAGTTATAGTTATCGTTAGCGAAATTATTTTATTTTCGTTAACGAGCATTTTCGTTATCGTTAACGATATCAGTAGGCCTACACTGAGTCGAGTCAAGTCGAGGAAACTGCAATCAACTCGACGTGTGAAAACGTGTGACCGATACGCGATGAGGCTTATTGCAAGTTGACCGAGTCTAAGATTTTTGTATAGGGGCCTACCAACTGGACTTGACCGCGCTTCGACCAACTTGATTGACTGACTCGAATCACTCGATCGACTATGGGGTAGGCCTATATTTAAAATGGCCGTGGCCCCTTGTCCAGAGACCAGCGTGGTCGTAATTTTTGCTGACACACACGTCACTATACACGGTTTTCAGGCCAGTGTCAGCTAGCCAGTCTTCTTGTCCTCGAGAACAAGGTCTTGGTCTCGAGTGCACTCGAGTTCGTTTTTAAAAGTCTTGGTCTTGGTCTTGAGACCAAAAGTCTTGGTCTTGGTCATGAGGTTCAAAGTCTTGGTCTTGGTCTTGAGGTTCAAAGTCTTGGTCTTGGTTTCCAAGACCAAGACCAAGACTTTTGTCAATATGAACAGTCATTTAACAAAACGCAAGAATTGTAACAAAATTATCCAACAATTGCTAATACAGTTGCTTTCGTATAATTTACACGGTGTGAATGAGGCTTTACTGTTGTTTTGGACAATTATTTGACTTCCGGTTCTTTACCATGGAATGATTTCAAAGCAGACTTGCGATTTGTACATTAATTTTTATCCAATGCTTGAAAAGCTGCTGTGTGTGCCAACGATTTCAGCACCTGTAGAACGTATTTTTTCACATGGCAGGATTTTTATGAGGCCCCACAGGTCACGTCTTGGTCAGAAAACTCTGAGCGAATTGGTTTTTATGAAATGCAACAGGCATTTGGAATAATATTTCGCATGAAGAATTTTTGTAAATACGAATTTGGAATTCTCTGCAGTCTCCATTTAGAGTTGTTTTGCTTGAATAAAATAAAATATTCATGTTTTCATTAAAATAACGAGTATTCCGACTTGACAATTTTTTCAGTAAGGAATAGCAGTCTGGATAGCCTATGATTGTGATTTTTGGGTTTTGGTCTAGGTCTAGGTCTTCAGTTTCAAAGTCTTGGTCTTGGTCTTGAGGTTCAAGGTCTTGGTCTTGGTATTGGTCTTGATGTTCAAAGTCTTGGTCTTGGTCTTGAGGTTCAAAGTCTGGGTCTTGGTCTTGGTCTTGAGGTTTAAGGTCTTGACAACAAGTGTCAGCTGTGTGCATTATTTGAATCTAAGTTTGCATTGAATATGACATTGGCAATTTATTGCTGAGCATTGGCAATCTCTGCACTTCAGCAGAAAACATCAGTGCCAAGAATTATGCTTCTGTGTAGCAGATGCAGGCACTCAGGAAAAATTTGTAATTGCCAGACGCGAGTGCCGTCGTCACGATGTCCTGCAAAACTGCCTCCTCCTCGAACATAGACTAGATATATGTAAAATTCAGCAGAATATCTTACTTATGATGTCTACATTAGTGCAAATTATAGAGCGTCATCATACGACTTCAAAGATGTTATGTTACTTTCAAAATGTCTCAGCTAGAACTGCATCCAAAAAATTACCCGTTACCGCTTGTGCTAAACCGAATAAAGTCAACAAGTGTAAAGTGTGCTGAATGTGTTCAACACCAAACCTAATGCTGAGCGATCGTTGTTTTGAGAGACAGTTTTAATAATCTTGAAATTAATTGTTAATTGGTTAATTTCATTTGGGCCGTTTTAAGAATCATTATTGAAGTACACGGGGATCTAAAGAAGCTTTGCACCCATTTAAACAGGAGGCGGTGGTGAAGGATCTCAGAGGATAAATTCCTTGAAAATGAGCAGGGTGGAGTTCATACACTCGCTATAGAAAAATGTGCACATTAACATTTAGGCCTAAATGGGTTCCTTAAGATCTAAAAATGTTGATTAAGCTGATCGCTAGATGGAAAGAAACGATACGAGTACGTCATTGAGGCGAGTATTAAATTTGTGTATAATATGTTATCTGTGGACCGATGATCCTTTATTTATAAAATGTCTAAAATTTATCAGTGCGCGTTTCTGTAATTCTTCAGGATTGTAAACCGCGTTTTAATTCTGGACCTGCCTTTAGATTAAATTTCTCGGCGCCTGACTGGGTCGATTTGTGACCTATAGGTGAGTAATCGTGGTTATACGGCGTTAAATGCTGACGTAATGAATCATTGGTCTGACATCGCAAGCATGCAACTCAAACTCATCAGATCTGGTCATGTATCTGAAACGCCAGAGCAGTATTTTAAAGCGCCTGTTGCACGCCCAGAATCATGGAATTTACGCATTCGCGTTTGACCAACTCATGCTAAACTAGCTGTTTATTATCCATATTGAGCTTGAAAGTGGGCGGATAGCGATTTGTGTTTTTGTCCGCCTTGATCGGTATAATTATTTAGTATTAGCTCGCATAATTTCGCAGCAAGGTTGAAGATTCGAAAGCAGCTGAGACTATACAATGCATCACATCGCTAAATATCGAAATTAGAAACGCAAAGTGAGTGGTATTAGTAAATTAGAGTGGTATGAGCATACTTTTAACAGATGTTTTACAACTTCTTGTCCATTACAATTTTTACATCTATATTAGTCTCAGGTCGTATTTTTTAAATTAGAAACAACGATTTGTTTTTGTTTTATCTAAGAAGTTCTTTAACAATTTAAGATTATCTATTAATATCATATTTAAGCTTATTTGTTTACTTCATATTGTATTTGTTTTGATTGATTTCTGACTGAGTGTGGTTGGTTCTGTAGGCTATTGTCAAGTTTCTGGCCAGTATCAGCTGTGTGCATTATTTAAATCTAAGTTTGCCATGAATATGACATTTTGACATTTTTTTGCTGAGTATTGGCAATCTCTGCAATTCAGCAGAAAACATCAGTGCCAAGAATTATGTTTCTGTGTAGCAGATGCAGGCACTCAGAGAAAATTTGTAATTGCCTCAACCTTCTGTGCTGCTATAGAGAGTACTCAGAGACCAGGAACAAATCAGCCCCAGCATTGAGGAATCTTCCTGCTGAAATTCAAACATGACTGCATCGATGTAATTACAGGGCACACAAATTTGTATGATAATAAATGATCGACCCAAGAGCTGTGGGGTTGAGTTAGCTGAAGTGGCTTAATATTTCGTGTGTCCAAGTGCTAACCGTGCTTTCCAGCCTGGTGTCCATAATGCCAGGTTGCCTCCTTGGTCAGGTTTATGCATAGCATAACATATGGGTACTTATTATTTGACTTCAGGCTAAGGTGGGAGATAAATTTCACAGGATACAGTCAGGTACCTTTAAGAGTTATGTCTTGCTAGATTTGAGCCAAAGTAACCTCTGAATACCTGTAATGTCATGAACAATGGATTTCTTCCCTTGATAGCTGAGAAAAGGTAGGTAGCAAGCATGTCCCCATTTTGTGATATAAGTTGTGAGAGATTTACTTTCAAGGTTTTTTGGTTGTAGCACTATTTGCATAGTTTGCTTGGAGCTGAGGGTGTCTTTGTTAGCAGGAATTTTGGTCCATGTGGGTTTTACCACTGACACTCGGTACTTATATGAACTTCTGTTGTGATAAAAAAAGTTTGTGTTCAGTTGAATTTCAGGATGCCAGTGGCTGCTGGAATGTGGAGACATGGTGGTCTATTTAATGACATCCTGGCGCTGTAATAGAATAACTGTGGGTTTACACCCGCAGAGCGGACACTTGTTTTGTGCCTCATAGTGAGATTTACTGACCGTGCTTGCTTCATGATGAGATAATTAGATGAATATAGCCATAAGTGTTTGTATCTTGCTTTGCCTGACATTACTTTATCTGGTTTGTTGTTTCTTTGGTGAAGTTTGTAGGTCAAATTTACGACAGCCATCTCTGTGACGCAGAACCAGGTTGCACTGCAGAAATTGGTGGCTACGCGAGCCGCCGTAGCTCTCCAGAAGTGCCTGCGGATGTTCCGGCATTAGCGCCTGTCAGTGCTGCTGCTGCCAGTGTCGCCTCTGCCGCCATGCTGCCAGGTCCTGCAGCAAGCGCCAGCTCAGTGAACTATTTCTATGGGCGAATTTCGCGTGACGAGGCTGAAAGCATCCTACGGCGTAATGGCTGCCAGGAGGGACTCTACCTTCTGCGCGAAAATGTCTCAATTCCTGGGAACTTTGCGCTGTCGATATGTCACCAGAACCGGTCAGCATCCTTGGCTTATTGCAGCAGCACTACTTGCTGCTGCATCTTTATCATATTGATGTTTCTGTGATTATCATTATATTATAATTGCCTTGATGTTGTTGCTACAATATGCTATATTTTCATTATTGTATATTGTTGTTATATGATGCATTTTTTAGTTTGCATGAATTGGTAACTATCATTAAGTTATTAATTAGCAACTTGTATGATGTCTGTGGCTAATGCACAAGACATAAACCAATGGTATTAGAAAGTTTGTGTTCATTTTTGTTTAGTTATCATCATCCTGTTGTATTAACGTAACCATTATGTTATTGTTATTTGTTATCTGGATGTTACTGTCATAAAGATGCCTTTGAGATATTTTGAAAGGTGCTACATAAACATTCAGGTATACATTCATGAGTTACTGTTGGTATCACTGATAAAATCTTCAATCCCCATCATCCTATGCTTCATCATTAGATCACCACATTACATCATTTCAGCAACACTTCTGTCACCATGTTTGTTGTTTGTGTTTACGTATCTATAAATGTATACGTCTTAACTCTTTGGCAGCTGCATTGTTTTTGGAGAATTTTATCATTATCAATTCATATAAAAACAAGCATTTAAAATCATATGTAATATAAACATTTTATTTTATTTTTTTCGTGTTTTATTCCTCAACAATATTTTAACAGGAAAATGTTTATCAGTACATGTCTTTTCCTCAATATTGATAAAAAATATAAAAATTGTAAAAATAAAAATCATAATACAGCATTAAAATTGAAAATCCATTAATAATGTTACAAAAACATTGGAAAAACCGATTCAGAGAATTTTCCCTGCATGTACTATGTTTCTGCTAGCTAACAGATATAAATCGAATCATAAATGTAGTTAATTTTATGCGAGATGGTTGTGTTTTTGTAATGCGGTCGCTAGCAACCGCATTTGCTGCGAATGAGTTAAGTGATGTGCATGTTGTTGTTGTTGTTGTTTTTGTTGTTATAATTGTCATTGTTGCTGTTCTTGTCATTGACTTTGTGCTTAGTTTTTTGTCCTCAATAGTTTTGTATCATTTTCATATTTCATTTTGATTTGTTTTGCAATTGTGTTGAGCACTATTAACTGAAGTTTTGGAAAGCATTCAAAATAGATTAGAAGAATCAGTGTTGTCTCTAATCATCCTTTTATTCTATGCATGAACAAAATATACTGATTCCACCTTTTCTGTAACATTAGCATGTGAGTTCTGATGTAATTTGGCTCCAGACATTATTAGAAGGGTCTGGGTCTAAAATGCGTGCAGTTTGCATAGCCTGCTGTAGCTCTGACTGAAATGCATTGCTGGTCACTGTTTGTTTAAGTGGTGCACGGAATTGTAGCACTGTACTAGCTAGTTACAATTTCAGTTTTAATCTAAGTTACAGCTATTTAGATATGGTAGAGAGTCATGCTTCAAAACCTTTGAGAGGTTCTTTAAAGGTTTTATATAAATACATACATACATAGTTTTACATACGTACATACTTATAAATTTATGTGTCATGGTTTTGTCAGGCATGATTTATTTTTTAAAGGATGAGTGTGTTTTTGAGTTAAAGTTTTTATTCTGTTTGCTTTTCGTGGCTCTGTTGTTTCAGTACCAGAATGATGAATTCGGTTGTAAGTGTGCATTATTATTTAGTTATTTTACTTATTTGCTTTAACGTATTCAGGTAATATGCTTTTTCTTTTTTTAGTTAAGTACTTCTTGCTGCTTCTTGCTATTTACAGTATATGTACAATTTTACAAAACATGCAAGAAATTGCTATTAATTTGTAAAAAATATTGCTTCCAAATTGTTAAAATTTATTTTCACTTATATCGTTTGGATCATTTAACAGAAATTGCTCCAATCAGCTAAATCCAGGTACATATGATTTTCGTAAATTATTCTAATCATATTTCAGTCCACAACATTTTCCTGTTCCAAATTAGTTACTCAAATCACAATTCTTGTTACTTTGTTTCACTAGTGGATATTCATCAAGTCATTCTGTTAGTTAAGAAATCACCCTTTAACCGTTAAACCGCCGCATACTAGGTGGGGTTAATGCACCCCGGACGCCAAATACGTTTTTGTTGCAATATACTTCGAAACGTCACAACTCACTGAGAAACAGTGAAAGTTTTACTCAAACCATGACATTTATTGAAAAATTGTCTATGTTACGTCACCTAAAAATTTATTCTAGCAGTGTCTACATGTAGTCAACTATAATGCAGTTCAGTAGTCCCTGCAAGTGTGATAGTTTTCAAAGCAAGGTGATATGCACAATGCTGGGCCACCATCACAACCAGCACAAAAGTATTTGGTTTCCACGCGTTTACGAGACTGTCCTGTCACCCATCGCTTCCCTTTTCCTCGGTGAGATTTACAGACAACACAGTCACGTCTCGGATTTTTCTTGCTTGCAGTTGGTGGGATTGGGGCTGGCCTGTGCTTGGATTCACGGAACTCCAGGCGAAGCAGGTTTGAGCTGTCTGAACTGAAACGTCCTGGTCGAGCTGGTCCTAACACAACTGAGCATCAACTTCTACATTGCTAATTCACGCCCGCTTACAATAAACAACTGCGACAACAACGCAAGCAAAAGAACAGTTCAGTCTGCATGCTGAATGCTAGCGTACAGCCACAGCCCGCTGGCCCAGGTGACCACGCCATAGGCCAGGCCGACGCTGCATGGGTCGTTAGGGGGCAGCACATATACATCAGTCAGCACATATACTTGGCCTCTAGAGAAGTTTGACAGTCACAGAAGTTTGTTACTGACTATAGGCGGTACCGGCATTCAACAAATATGTGTAACCGGCTATAGTCGGTTCCGGCGTTCTGCCAAATTTCCTGGGGAACCGAACGGGTTCGGTTCTGGTGGTCTAAGGGTTAAAACCAGTCTGTCCTCTTGTATTATAAATGTCAGACTGACTGGGATTATTTGGATGTCAACTCAATGACTGCCCGATAGGATGCCCGGACAGCATAGTTTCTAAGTTTTGTGGAGCGATTCCTGGGAGAGAATCTCGCAGTCAGTTAGTCAGTATAGTTTTAAAGTTTCAGGTCAGTATTCTTAGAGAGAATCTCTCAGTCAGCATAGTTTTCGGAAAGGGTTACATGGAAAATTCAGTCACTAAATAAGTTGGCCTGGTATCGAAGTTTAGTTGTGAGGTGCTTTGGCAAATCAGTAGTTGAAACCTGCCATAATTTGTGAGTTATATTTAAGTTGTACTGTTGCTTTTAAATAAGTTTTTCTGGTTCTATCTGCCCATAACAGTTTTGTGCTTTTTTTCTCTTTGCTTTGAGCTTCTTTATTTTCTTGTATTTTTGTATAGTGCCACTATAATATGTTAAATGACATAAATAACTGAATAATTTAAGATGTTCTGCAAATCGCTACATTATGATCCACTCAGGGTTGGCCATAAGCCATTCTTACTATTGTTTGGTTTACTAAGTACCTTGTAGCCATTGTTGTTACGATAGACAGCTGACTGACTGGCTGGCTGCCTGGCTATGTAACTGACTAACCAACAAGACATATGACTGACTGACTAACCTACCAACATACTACTATAAAATTAGTTTGGTAAGCTTTTCACTGAAAACTTGTGTATTTATCACTGGTGAGTGATGAGTTATTAGAATGGAGAACTGGAGAGTATGAAGAAGAAAATAAGGGAGAGATGGAAGAAGTGAAATTATGGTTCAATTGGAAGAGAGAAAGGAAGGAGACCGAGAAGAAAACAGAAGTGGAGAAGAGAAAATAGCATTCAAGGGCATGTGACTGTTGGGACTAGGGCAGACAGAGATGTTAAGTTAAAGACAGGTTGAGAGAGAGGTAGTGAGTGAGGGAGGTAGACACAAAGAGACAGACGGGTAAATGACAGAAAGATGTATGTAACCATGGACCACCATGGATGGCATTTGACTTGTCGCTGGCATATGACCAAAGTTTAGAGTGAGATAAAAACAGAAAGAAGTGGCAACAGAGACACTCAGAAACTGCAGCAGAGACAGTGATAATTAGTGAGAGAGAAAGGTAGTAAGAGACTGACAAAGAGAGAGAGGAGAGTCAAAGGCAGGTCTACATACAGTTTCCCTTAGACTTTCGGTTGGCATCAAGTGATCCCATAAATGGCCAATAAACCTTATCTACTTGAGATAAGTTTCGACAGCAAAGTGCCTGGAAATGTTCTGGTGTTCTGGTCAAAGCATCCAGATGAACTATGATTAGCAGTAACTGTTGGGAGGCTGGCGACAGCAAATTGCTGCCCATGCCAGACCTTGAATAATCCTAATAAAAATTATCAAGACTTGGCAGATTAAGAGAGCGGATCTGTCAACTTTAGCAGATGCCGTACCAGGTTCACTAGCTTCGCATTCTTGGCTGGATTGGGATATTATCCAGGTTTAACTGGGTTCTAGTGTCTGCTCTACATCTGTTTATCTGGTTGGTATGCTCCAGGTTATTGAGGTTGGTGTCCTGGTTTCTTCAGGTTCATGTGCTGCAGGGATATCTGGTTTGGTATACTTTTGGATTATCAAGGTTGTGGTGGTCCTCATTTGTCTAGGTTGATATAGTCACTTATTCTGTCCACTGTACAAGTTCTGTCATATTCCTGGATCATGTATCTGCTGTATTGATTTCAAAATCATAGTCATTCCGTAATCATTACCTGACCAAATTATTATGAATATGGAATTCATATTTACTTCAAGGCAACTGTTGATCAATGCTATGTGTTGGGATAATGATGCCATAGTAAGTCTCCCGATCCTGATGTTGTCCTGATTTCCAAGTTGGCTTAGCCCTGGTTTACATATGTGCTTTGGGTTTATCTCGATTGTTGTGTCCTGTTCTATCCAGGTTGATTTTTTGTAATGAACTCCTGATCAATTTATCTGGGTTGATCAAGGAGGATACGTAATGATGCCCTTGCTTCATGAAAGGCTGAGGATTCTAGATAAATAGGAGCAGGATATAAATTTTTATCATGTTGCATTACATTATGATGGCTGTTAGCTTACCTTTTCACACCTTTTTGTGATTATCTTATCTGCACCATAGTCAAAGCATTACTGTACCTAATCTTTGCCATTTTTTACATTTCTTTCCTGTTTGTGTACTCGTTTGTGTGCAATGCTTTCAAGCATACATATATGTAATATTTGCCTACAAACACAAGTATGTATGTGCATATAAACAAATAGGGTCAGCCTGGCAATGATTGTTGTGTTTCCCAGACCTCTTGTTCCACACCACTATAATGCGACTCAAGCACACTGCACTATCTTGTGCCTTGAATCATCTTTCCAGAACAGTCTTCCACTGGAAATCCAAACTATTCCCGCCGATACAACAGAAAGATTTTCAAATAAACTTCAGATGCACTGCCTTCTTAACTTAAAACTGTGAGATAGCTATGTTCCAGTGCTTTTGGGAGATACGTAAGAGGCACTATATAAATGCCCTGCTATGTACATGCATAACATGTGCGCATACATATTACATACGCGTGTACAAATAGTTGTGGAAGCACTAGAATTGCTTGGAGTGATAGTGTGATGCTCTGCTTGTCATTAAGGATGTCATGTAGGGCCGTGTAACTAGGACAAGACTTGTAAAAGATATTTTTAACATTAATATTTTGTGCTGTTGTTGTAGAATCCACCATTACAGCATCGAACGTCAGTCGGACAACACGGTGATGATCCAGGATGGACGGCGGTTTCCCGGTCCGATTGAGCTCATCAACCACCACAAACAGACGCTCGATGGATTCCTCACTAAGCCGCGCATTCCGTGCGCTCGGCCCGAAGGTGTCGCCCCGATGGCCTGGCCCGGGGTCACGATGCTCGAGCTGGAGCAGGCCGTGCTGGAGAGAGCAATTAGTAAAGGATTACAGGTATATGGGATTCTCTTACATAATAATGGTTTGAAATATTTTCGTACGTAATACCTTGAGAGGTTCCAAATAATTGGTCAGAGGCATACATAATGAATTGAGAGAGCTCTATAATCATGCCTAATCTGATCTAATCTGCTGACTTACATGACGCCATTTTAATAATGTTTAAGGCTTCAGTCAGTATTTGCGGCTAAGCAATATTGGTGCATCCAGGGTAACTTGATCAAAAACTAAAAGGGAAATTCTGAAGACGTGGAAACTGTACGGCAGAAATGAGTCCAATAAGAGCTGATTTCAGTCGAGGTCCAGAGGCCAACACAGAGAGCAGACATGTGCCAGAAGAAAGTTCCAGACTCTGAAACTACTTTTACCTCATCTAAACTTGTACAAAATGTCTCAGTGTTGTTTCTTTCCTTAGGGTCAACAGCTGGAGAAGGCACTCGGTCCTTTGCAGCAGAAATTTGTTTCGATGGTTGCCAAAGAACTTCATAAAGAACAGCCGTGGTTCCATGGCGGCATTGAACGGGAAGGTGCTGACATGGCGATGCTCGAGTCCGGACATCAAGACGGCAAGTTCTTGTACGTCAGATTTTTCTGTGCATTTAAATTTATTAGGAAGGTAACTTAGTTAAGGTGACCTAATGTAAGTCAATAACTTTTGTGCTACCTACCCATTTCAGTTATGTGGATCATTTTGTTCTGGAACAATTTGAAGGGTATCACTAAAAGCATTTTAAAAACCCTACCTTCAGAGGGAACTGACATGTGCCTCCATTGATAGGTCTTCGTCCAGAAGCACTTCAAGGTCCGAGACAACACACTTCAAATCCCAATGTGGAAATGCCACTTCCCTGTCATTCCTTGCTTGCTGTTTGTCTTTTGCCCAACCATATAAATTCTGTCTTTCTCGTGTTAAGTCTGAGCTGATTTGAATACATCCAGGTCTGAGCTTTCATAACGATTGCCTATATCTTGGACACACAAGCCAGTGTGGCAGATGGTTGGCACGTTAATTACAGCTGGATGTCATCAGCATACAGATGAACCTGGACTCCAAGGGGGTCAATCAATCAATTAATCAAAATTTATATAGCACACCTTCAAGATCTTTACTCAGAAGTGCTCCCAGACCAGGCAGAACAGAACAGTATTAAGCAGTATTTGAAACTGTGAGCGCTGAGCAGGGTACCCTGGGAAGGAGACGCATCTCCAAGGGGAGCCCATTCCATGTAGATGGGCCAATGAAATAATGTCTGAAGCAGCCTGAGGACTGAGCCCTGCAGAATGTAACTGAATTTTAACAGATGTCCAACACTGAGTTCTCCAAGGTAAAGGGGTCATCCTACTTGTCTGCCCATCCAGGAAGGAGCAAAGGTACTCCAACGACTTTCTCACAACTCCTTATGAGATGCTAACTTCTGGTCAGCAGACTTAACATGTGATTTGAAAGTTGCACTGGGGTTTGGTTACAGATTTACGTTCATGTGAGCTTTATGTTTGTTTTATTCTTTGTTTAGGGTCAGAGAAAAGGGTAATGGGTCATTTGCTCTGAGCATCAGCTATCGAGGAACGACGAAGCACTACAGGATAGACAGGCGTAAAACGTCCACTGGTGAACGACTCGCAATTGAAGACGGTCCTCAGTTCGAAAACTTGATGGACGTAAGAGCTGTTTTCATGAGTAGATATGATCGAGGCATTTTTAAACTCAGTGCTAAATGATTGTTAAAGTTTAAGGAAACTGAGAAGTTCATGTGTAGTTGATTCATGCTCATAAAACTGTAATTTGTGACACAGTATATTCAGTTTCGTGAATTCTGTTTCAGATGATCGCTCACTACCACAATAAAACAGACGGACTGTTGTGTAAATTGACTGTGCCCTGCGAACACAAAGGATATCGGAAAAAAGTCAGAGGTATGGATAGAATTATTTAGTCTTAAAGTACTTTAAACTCGGCATAAGTCTGTTGTTGCATATCCTTAGCTCTGGATTGCCTTTCTGTCAGTGGGTTTGTGCTTGAACCAAAGATGCTGTGACGCCAGAACCAGGATTGCCTCTCCAGTGTGAGGAATTCATTAACAGTAATATGATTTTCATCGTACCTGCAAGCTGCAGCAGTCATACCCTACAGGTAGCAGCAGCACCACTCTGTATTTGGCAACAGGGTGTTGCTGCTGAATAGGAACCTTGCCAGTATTCCAACATCCGGATAACTTTCGGATATGTACTGCTTGACCAAGCAATGAGTTTTCAATTGTCTATGACCTGCCAAGAATCGGAGCCCTTTTACTTGGGTGTGCATGTATTGTAACATGCTGTTAACTTGTATGCTGTGGTGCATTCTGGTAGTTTGAATAGTGCTTCGAGCACTCTGGGTAGAATGGTGTCTTCTTCCTGTAATTTCTCTGGTTCTATTTCATCCTTTTTGAATTGCACTATTGATACCAGCAAGCTAAAGTTTGCATTACTGTGTGATGTTGTGTGTAATGGAATTTGTTGAAGACTCACTGAATCATTTTATTTCATTTCATAGCTGTGTCTTCAACAGACTTTGCTTCAAACTCTGCTGTCAGCATTTCTTCAGCTTCAGTGAGTTACCAGTTTTAATTAGTTTTGTGATGGGTATCGCTTAATCATTTTTGCCTACCTGCATTTGAGGTTTAAATCTCAGGTTGCCAAATGAAGTTACCAAATTATTACCCCCCAGATCATGTAATGCAAAATGAGAGGTTGTTCAGTTATTAGGTCTATAACTGTTGTTGTGTTTACACTTCAGCCAAAAAATCTTGAGGTTGAATATCGACAGCATACATAGTTACATACTGTGCAAGCATAACTTAATTTACCTCTCATCCTAGCTTAAGTTGAAAGCTTTTCATTTTGTATAAAAAATTTTGTTTGTAATTCTTCAGGAATATCTTTATTAGTTTGTTTAGATTTTCATTCCTCTGTTGAAGCATGAAGGCATTTTTAGAACTGGAGCTTAGAAAGACAGTTGAGTTTTGTTTGGATTGTACGTGTTTTATTCTGGTTAATTTTTTGCAGTCATCACACCAACTGAGTGACCATAGGTCATCCCGCTCGGTCAGTGTCCCGGCCCCATCGTCCTCATTTGAGGGTGGTCGACCCGCCCTACCGGTTCGTTCACAATGGGGCAGTCGCCCAAGCAGCCTCACGGGCATCTCACGAGACGTCCTCGACCGTGTCCTTGACGAACCAGATCTGCCAGATAGTAAGTCAGAAATTCCTAGAATACCCTGATGATTGTCTTGAATATTTTGGGCACTTTTTATTACTGAAAATTTAAAAAAATTAATTTATTTGTGTGGAGAATTTATTGACATTGTGGCATATATTTATTTGATGCTTCTGTAGAATTCTCTGCAAGGCCTTGCAACATGCAAAGTTTATCCTTTTGTTGTATGCTAATTCTAATGCAACATAACATTTTCACTGTAGTGTCAATTATATTCTGGTACCTGTTTATTTAGACCTTAGTATAGTGCCATTTAATACCTCTCAAACGTTCTATTGCCTGCTGAGTAACTGAATAACTGTTACCTTACATTACATTGTCACAATATCTCTATGCCACCTGTTTTGCAATTGCAGTTGTAAAGCCGCTGATGACGGCAATTTCCAATCCAAGAGAGATGGAAAAAATCTACGACTCAGTGCCTCGGACAGAAGACGTGTTCAACCTGAACCGGCAGGACCTGGAACTCGTCGACGAGCTTGGCGCAGGAAACTTCGGGTCAGTGATGCGCGGAGTTTACAAACACAAAGGAATGCCTATCCCAGTGGCTGTCAAAACGCTTAAGAAAGACGACATGCCAACTGCTGAGGTAAGCACCAAAAACACCTTATGAAATTTTCCGTGATTAGACATTCAGGTTACTACTCTTGCCTCCAAATAATAAATAAGCAGTTGCCATGGTTTTAGCTGTTTCCAGCTTATCTGTGTTTGAACTTATTTACATCTGTTTGTCATCCATGCGTCAAAGCATTTAAGATGTTCTTCATAGTATGAACATTTACATACATGCATAGATTGCTGTATCTCACCATTCTGTACCAGTCATTTAGTGTCACGTAAAGCCTTGCAATATTGTCACCTGTGATAGTGACACTAGCTTGTTGTATGTATGTATATTTATTTTTTCCCTATTGTTCCCAGATAACCTCAATTTATACACTTTTTGTAACTCAGTTGAAATGTCTTCGTTGTTGTTTGACGGGACCAATAAAATTGATGTTTATGGTTATATACCTGAGTATTTACATAGTGCCTCTCGAATACCTGTCAGCAACTTATGTTTATTTTCATGCTAAAGTTCTGCCAAGGCAAAACAAAATTCAGTCAAGTCCTCTGCTTTTCTACAGGCTGACAATAGTAAGGCTGTTGAAAAGATTGCCACACTAAGTCTTGTACAATGTGTTCTATGTATAGCCTCTTCCCTCCAAGGTGCTGACTCGTAGATTTTCCATTTGTCTCTTGTATTGGAATTGTGGTCGTTAGCAGCTTTACAATGGCAATTACAAAACAGTTGACATACATCTTGTGGTAATGTACGTAAGGTAATTGTCAAAGATGATGTTATACCTGTGGAGATGAGAAAAGCAAGGTCAGTATTGCTTCTCTATGCAGCATTATTGCCTTATTTGTTTTTTCAGAGACTAATAAAGAAATTTTTTGATAATCTTGCATTGCGTTTTAGTCGGAATTGTTGAAGGAGGCGAGGGTAATGGCCGCCCTGGATCATGGCCACATCGTCCGAATGATTGGTGTATGTCGATCTGACAGCATCATGCTTGTTTTGGAGCTGGCACCACTCGGACCACTCAACAAATACCTGAAAAAGAATCCGTAAGGGAATTCTCTAACTCTCTCGAGCAGTTTACAGTATTTCATCAATGCTTTTTATTTATTATATTATTAGTCAGTTTATTGAACACCTAGTAGCGTTACAAAATTACAATAATTGTCAAATCATTGAATTTGGTGTCAAAGGGTGAATCCATAGACATCAACTGTTCAGCTATGATTGTCCCCAGTTTCCATGAGGAATTTAGCAAATTGCTGTGTTCAGTGTTTTCTCTGTCTCCCATCTATTCTTCAGTGCTTTGAAGGTTGCCAAAAGGTGCCTACATTAATATCCTGGTTTGTAAATTGTAATCAAGGTAATGTAGTAATGCCTGTGCTAATGGACACTTGCTCAAGGTGCATCCATCCAGCTACACTCTGTCAAATATAGGGCCATTAGGGATTCGGCTTGCCAGCTGCCTTTATCTATCAAATAGGAAAGAAAATGAGGTCATTTATGGTTTATGCATATGGCAACTTCTCATGTGACTTAGAAATTGGTCTTATCTGTAATCATGATATAAATCATACATTATCTTTTAGCCAATTTGTTTTTGTATTCTTTTAAGATTGAGTATGCCAAACATCATAGAGTTGCTCTACCAGGTGGCAATTGGAATGGCTTACTTGGAGAGTAAGAACTTTGTGCATCGCGACCTGGCTGCTCGAAATGTCTTACTTGTTGATGAGCATTACGCAAAAATCAGTGACTTTGGCATGAGTAAAGCACTTGGTATCGGAAATGAGTACTACAAGGTGAGCAATGAAGAGCATTTTGAGTTCAGAACTGAATATGGGCTTTGGATTTTTGCAAGCAATTGAAAATTTTACCAATCTCGATATTAGAACTTTGTTGACTTCAGTTGCTGTTAAATATTGTAAAAATATTTTTTTTAAACCAGAAACTTGGCTATCTTCGGGTACTGTATTATCAAGAACCATCATATAAGGAATACACATATTTTCCAGAGGTGATTTAATTTTGGATCTATGTCTCCAACCCCGTTATATTAGAATCTGTGTTATAATCAAACATGTTATAACAAGTCTCTAGGTTATTTACAAAACGTAAATATATATTTTAGAAAATATTGGAATAATTTTTGTAGCTGTTGTAGTGTTGTGTGCATATTTTCAAGGTCTCTTGTTTTCTCTGTGGTCTGCAGGCGGAAACGGCAGGCAAGTGGCCGCTGAAGTGGTATGCACCCGAATGCATCTATTACTTCAAGTTTGACTCCAAGTCAGACATCTGGAGTTATGGAGTAACACTGTGGGAGGCAACTTCTTATGGAGCCAAACCTTATAGAGTAAGACAGCTGCTTGTTCATCTCGTTTTTATTGTTATCATTATTATTATGTGTTTTCCCAAAAGGTACATGTCATCTCGTAAAAACAAGAAATTAGTACAGGAGCAAGACAAGTATCTGGAACTAACTGTCCTAGTCCCCAGTTGCTACAATATTCATTTTTACCCGAGGTAAATATGATACCTCAGTATTCAAAAACGCACCAGTGAAATTAAAGTGCCTATTATTATTATTTCTATTATTAGTATGTTTTATATTTATTTATTATTATTGTGAACATAATTTGGCTGACACTGCACAAAGGCAATGAGTCAGCAAGGTTTTGGAAACCCATACCTGCATGATATCAGATGGTTTGGAAAATCTACACTTGCACAATTACAGAAAGCTTGGAATTACTCATGTTTGCATAACAACGAGTTTTCCCAGTGTTGTCTGATGTTGGCGATGAGTCATTGACATGTCTGCGGACATGGTGGGCTTAGCTTATTTTAAGCAGTCACAAATGCATTGTTGAGAGAGTGAAAAGATTTTATTGATATTTGGAGTTACAAATGTCGTTGATATTACCATAGCCATAACCATAATTTTCATATATGTAGATATATTCATGTATGTAGAGAATTTTAGGTTGAACTCTGAAGTGTTGTTGTCAGTGAACTGTTTGTGAATTAGTTACACATAGTGTGTCTTATCTCTTGTTAATACTACATTAAAAATTGGGCAAGTTGACAGTTTGAAGCCTGATTGACACTTATGACAGTTGTCGTTGTAATGGCATTTTGGCTGTGGCTGTTACAGTCTGGTTTGTCATGATGCTTGCTCATTCACTTGAATACACTTGGCAAAACATTGTGGTTTTAAATCATTTCCTAAACTGTTCTTTGGAGGCTGGCAGTAATAACTGTTGAATGGTAGGCTTTTCCAGAAAGAACTTTACGAGACACTATAATATAGTATCTTTTAAAGTTATATATATATATATAATTTTATATATTATATCTGGTATATTACAGTTATATTACAGATTATCGCAGTTGAACTTATATAAATAGTGAATGTGTGTGTCTTTGCTTTTTTCAGGGTATGCGTGGATGTCAAATAATCGAACTTATCGATCACGGGGATCGTCTAGAAAAGCCACCGAAATGCCCACCAGGAGTCTACGAGATCATGAGGTCATGCTGGGCCCGCGAGTAAGTTTCAGATTCAACATCTTGTGCCAACCACTTTTCTTGCCACATGAAAGTTATCGGGATAGTTTACCTGAAGTATTGTTCATTCTTTATTCATTTTCTTAAATCATGTATCATGACTGTTTACTGACTAGGAATCGATCAGTGGTGCTGAGCAGTTCTGCATTAAAGATTTGCTAATGTGTGTAAATGCTGTGGTTAGACTGCTTGATGTCCTATCGCTGTGACTGTGGACTTGCTCATTATCCACAGATGTGACTTTATACATTGGCTGAACATTATTTACAATATCTCATTTTTTAATGTCTATAAAGGCAGAATCTTTGCAAAAAAAAACAATAGGGAAAATGGAAGTTTTTCTAAAATTCATTGAACTTACTGGTGTTCCTAAGGAGTGGTTCTCTTTGTTGTTTGCAGTAGCGAAGACCGACCAACATTCCAGGAAATAGTTGACCGCTTGAAGTTCTTCCTATGAACCTAGAACAGTTCCCTTTCCCCGTTGACTTGACTCTCGACCATCAGTCATCACAACAGCCAGCGAGAGTTACACTGTCTCCCTATTACATCACGTATGCATCTTGTTACGCTGGTCCTTGACGACAACTACTCACTGTTTGAATGAATTATCAGCTTGAACTCCTCTCTTACGTGTTTTTGGCAACTGGCATCTGGATCCGATGTCTTTAACTCCCCTTGGGAAATGCATGTGATTACCCAGCCAAGAGCTTTCTTTTATAGCCTAACCAACCTTCAGCTGGTCGTGCTTGGGTCAAGGTCTGGTCGACTTTGTCAAGAACCGCCTGCAGTTTCAACAGAAAATTGGTTGGTCAATTCTGGAAACAGAGCGTTTATGGATGAACGTTTTTGTGTTCTGCCTGCATTTCCGTGGCACTGACAGACCTTTGTATGTGTCTTATGCTTGTGATCTTCAAGGGTCAATGTGTCAGTCTATGGCAGTTGGCTACGTGCATCAGAAGTGCCCCTGTGTTCTTGTGGTTTTCACTATATTTAAGAAAGTCATATTCCCACCAGTATCCTAAAGGGTGCCAGGTCAGTCTCAGGGTACCTCTTTTCCGTTTTACTGCAGTATAGATGGAACCGTCTAACAAGTTCCCAGCTAAAGTCATATGAGCTAAAGCTCTGAACAATAAACTGATTGACTTCATGACGAACAAATGAAGCAGGTTAAAACTGAAAGCTTGCATAATTGACACCGTAAGTAGTTTTGTTTTGTTTTGGTTTTACTTATTATTTTTGCCGATGCTTAGCATTTTGTGACTGCAACGACATTCACATAAACATATTTGGTCTTTGTTTAATGCAAGGGAAGAAAATTGCTAATTTATTTTTCATGTCCGTGTCAATGAATGTTCTTGAGGCAAGAACGTAGTGTGGTTTGGGGGCTATTTCATCTGAGACACAAACGCAGTAACAGAAGTCCAGCAACTGGACAACATTTCCATGTTACTTAGCTTGACAACAGATTGTCTGTGACTGAATACGGACCTGATGTTGACCCTCCTGCATTCAGAGTTTAAAGGTTGTCCTGTTACAGGGTTGCTGTTTCAACGCTTGTGCTTCAGGTGAGAGATGTCGGCATTTGAGTCAGAGCTCTGAAAAATATTATTGGTAGTAGCATATAATAAACGTGCGATAACTTTACTTTTAGCGATCAGTTGAAGTGGCATTCATCTGATTTAATATGCATTCGGAACAGAAGCTTGTGTACTGAATTACTTTCTGTTAACAGAAGTTCATAGTTGTGGATTGGTGTTAGATCAATTCGATGGAACTTTCCTATTCAAAACCTGATGCAAGTTATTTGATATTTAACCAAATCATGTTTTTGTGTTTTGGCATGTATCTTGAAATTTATTGAAGTCATTTGTCTTGAAATTATTTGAGTCATGTTTTCAAATTTTTTATATTGTTTGAGTATGGCATCATTTGTCATGCATGCTACACAAATTGATTATCATGGTTGTGATTGAATTAAGTTCTCTTGAATTCAGTTCTTGGATCTTAATTTGATCAACAGTCGATCAAATCTTTGATCTGAGATCAGTGGAATTAAGCTGCACTTTTTGAATTCAGGTACAATGATATGATGAAAGCAGGAACCAAATTTTACTGTAAAAAATAATCCTTAGTGGACAACAAGTTTCGTAAAAGTTGATGTTTAATTGAGTTGAACTGTGTTGTCGTGGTAGAAGTGATAGTAGAACTGTGAAGGAAAAATGAATCGGTACTTAATGTGCAGTTGCTTAGCGTCATCAGTTCATGCCTTGACTTTAGGTAGTGGCACTATATAAGAAAAATATGGAAAAATGAATTATTCAACAGGAACTATTTTGTTATACTGAACCTATAACTAGATCTACGAGCATCTTCAATCTACCCCGGTACTTGCATTGCACCTCTGTGGGTGTTTTAGCAGGTCTTTATGCTTTTCTTGGTGTATTTTATTTCACATTATTACTTATTGTGAGGACAGAGAATGAGTAAATGGAAGATGGACAATGAATGAATGAACAAATGAATAATGAATCATTATGTAGTTAGATGAACAAATCATTTAAATCTGTACGTATTTGATGAGTTTTTGTTTTAAAGATGCCTATATGGTGGCTGTTCCCCATTGAGTACTGGTAGAAACTTATTTTCAGTAACTGGGACCCCAAACAGTGTTCCCACACTTTGTATTTCACCCGTTCCCCTCTCTAGGGAAATTTGTTCAGAGCATTCTACAACACCGTATCTAGGTATTTACTTAAGAGTGCTTCTGGTGCGGATGATTAAACTGATAGATTCACTTGAATGACTAATTGGTTCCACAGATCGGACACCCACAAGTTTTGTTTCTAGAGTTAACTGAGGAAAATTTTGCTGTGACTAAACTCAATGGAAAGCCTAGCATCTGAACTTTTAGTGTGCTAGCTACAGAAGTTTATGCCTTTGCTGGAAGGGCCAAGATCAGTTTATGGATTTGTTGGCGCTTTGGAGAGTTATGTAAAAGGTGGATAGTGTGGCATGCTAAAGAGGATTAAATCCGTGCACAACTGCTGGCCTCTGGCTAGCCACGGCTGACCCTTGATGGTATCAAGACGTGGCCTCGGAGCACCTCTTGGTGAATGCCTCGTGTAGAAATTAAATTATTGGAAAGTACTCATTACCTGTGATTGGGAACAAGCAATCTGTTCTCACCTGAGCAATTTATTCATCTGTTGACCGGTGGAAATGATCAGCATTTCTTATCAAGGTGCCTAGCTTTTTTAAAATTCTGCGCCTTTCACTTTTTCGGCATTCCGATATCGGAAAGGGCAAATTTTAACATGCCAGTTGATTGCTGGTAGGTAAAGAACCCCTGCATTTTGTTTTCGGTTATTCAGTTTCTTTAACAAGGTTATGATTGATTTTATAGTGGGCTTTTGAACTAAAATTTTTACTTGTCATGATGTTTCTGTATCTTTTGGGTATCATGTGATATGTGAGTATAGGCTGTGAGGCAGGGGCGCCCGCAGCGTGACGCACTGGACGCACGTGCGTCCATCCACCAAATCAAGTCCACACAAGGAATAGGCTTTGCATCGATATTTTTGAAAGCAATTGAATCACTACATAGCATGCAAAACACAACATTCTTAAATTATTTTTAATCAGGAGTGGAAATAAATGCTCACAGAAAACAGTATTTTGTTAAACGGCAATACGGCATGTTAAAGCATTTAGATGTTATCTAAATTGAAAAATTTTTTTTGTGCGTCCAGTTTTTTTACGCCTGCAGGCACCCCTCCTGGGAGGAGAAAGACCTGTGAGCAGAAGCTGAGAAAGGCATCATAACCCTGAAAACATCATTCGTTGGGCCCATAGCATCTTTGGCACAACACTGGCCCTTCTGAACTCAATAAACATGGCTGTTTGGGCAGGGAGACTGGACTGAGGCAGTGCAGAGGAATTTAACCCTTCGCTGCTCTGTATAGGTCATACCCTGCATGTGTGGGTTTAAGGGCCATCAAACATTTAACTGATCTGGCTTAGCTGTTTTGTTATGATGCTGGAAAGAGCTGTCTGTTTAAGGTCAGACCATTGTTCTAGTCTTGTTTCTGATGGTCATCATAAGCCACCTCTATTTGTTATACATACGTGGAACTCTTCAAATGATCGATCTATTTGGTGTTCTGTACTTGAATTGAGTTTTCATCTTTGCAGTTCGTTCCTGTTCTAAGTACGTGGATCTGGATTCAGATGCGTGTATTTAAGTGCAGGCAACAACTACCAGGAATGCAGACAAATCAATCGTTATAAAGTCGTTTGTTCATGTAAAAAGACTGCTATACCATCAAATAATGTCCAGTTTAAGCTGTCACTGCCGGTAATGCTAGTCAAAATAGATAATATTCAACTGTTGTACACACACGTACACATACGTTTGTATGTATGTGTGTTTGTGTTTATTATATATTTATGTACATGCACTGAAACTGATGAGCATCTGTAGCCTGCAAGTTCTTGTATAAAGACGCCAGGGTCGTGTTTTCCAAATTTAATTCAGCTTAAAGCTCAGCCTCTTCACTGTGGCAAGGGACTCGAGTTGACTTCCAAATGTAGTGATAAGTCAGTAAGTAAAAGGAATAATGTAATGATAAGAGGTAGTTTCAGTGAACTTTTATATGCAGTTAATATGTACAAAGAGCATAATGGATCCGTGGTGAAGGATCACTGAAATAAAGTTTCTGTTCTGTTGCCTTGTGCTTTCAGAAAGCACGCCACAGACCTAGTGATGATGGGTAGTAATAACCTGTACATAGACATACATACATAGAGGTTTTTTGTCTGTATCCATTTAATTTATACGTGTTGTGCGATTTCAGCAGGTTCTTTTCTTCAGTTACGCTGTGTATAATATCAAATTGTTTTTCTATTGTGTCCAGCAGCTGCGTGCTGGACATTTCTGACAGATTGCGTACTTATTTACTTACTTGCACAGCATTAGATTGCTTACATACATATGTGCCTGTTGTTTTTTAATTGAATACTATGGGTGATTGGTTGAGCCATCGTCTTGTATTTCGAGGTTCAGGACTTCTCCATTACGATGGTAGTAGTTTAGAAAGAGACCGTAAAACTGTGAGTAAGTCAGTTAGACACACAACTGCTAAACACGATCAACTGATGCCTTGTAGATAAGGCATGTATAATTGTAAAAAAAATTAAATGTGAGGTTATTGCCCAATTACTTTCGGCACCCTTACCGACTCGGCTTGCTATCCCTGGCCACGTTCTCAGATTGCAAGCCTATGTTATGGTTACACTGGGGCCTCCTTGTATCACTGCCTTTTGTGAGTGTATCAGGTGATACCAATCGGTTATGTTCTGAAATCTAATTAAATTTTTGATTCACATCCTGACCATGTAATTGTGGAATCTGTGTTGTACTGAAGTATTTTATAAGGAGATTCTGGTGTATTATAAGCAGGCTTTCAGAAAGTACATATTGAAGAAAATGAGTTAGTTGCCCTTGGATGAGGTGTAAGTGTTGGCGTGACCGAATATGAAAGCATAATTCCAAGCAGGATACGGGGCAGTCTGGATGCCAGAAATAGTACCCATGGGGTATTCCTGGTGCCAATTATATGTTAGGCATTTTGTTAGTTTCACTCTAAAGACACTATTACCACCTTCTTGCAATCAGAGTGAACTTTATGAAACCATTTCTATCAGATCAAGCTTTAGAGTTTGTTTTAAAGCAGATTATTCTTTTTTATGAAACTTGTGACTGTCTTCAGTTACTTTACAATTACAATTGCTGCTTTCTGTACCCTGGCCATCATTTTGGGTTTGACTATTGCAATTATCATTGTCCTAACCTTGGCCATCATTTTGGTTTCAGCTGCTGCAGTTACCATTCTGTTTTCCTTGGCCACTATTTTATATTTGACCGCTCTATTACCATTGTCCTTACCTTGTTCATCATTTCGGTTTCGACTGTTTCAGTTACCATTTTTCTTCCTTTGGCGACCATTTTTGGCTTGCCTGTCATGATTACCATTATCGTTACCTTGGCCACCATTTTGAGTTCATCTGTTTCCGTTATTGTTATCCTTACCTTGGCTAGTGTTTATTTTTGGCCATTGACTGTGTGTGTTTTGACTGAGGCACAATAGAAGTCCGATTAGATTAGATTAGATAACGTCTCAGGGAGCTTCTAACTCGGGGTTTTTCTTGTGAGATGGACTGACTTCCTTGTCCTGCATGTAACTTCTTGACCTTGGCTGTCATCTTAGCCAGGAGATGTAACGACATTTTAATTTTAATAATAGCTTTTATTTTTATAATTGTCATTTTGTGTACTTTGACATTGATTTTGAATTAAAACCTAAACTAAAATCTTAGGTGTTGGGCAAGTTCAAGTAATAATAATAAACAATGATAATAATGATAATTATTCTGATTTACTTTTGTGTCAATTTTACACCAGAACATTCATGTAACATGCATCATTATAATGTGAATTCTTATATAATGCGGTCAGGGACATATTTAAGTCAGCTTAAGGCACCACCTTGTTATAATGCCATCTTGTTATAACACAGTAATTGATGTAGGTCCAGGTCAGGGAACATTTTCAGAATGCAACTGGTTTGGGGAGTACTAGATTATTATGGGTAGTTGATGGCATAACCTTCTGAGTTACTATCAGAATTAGTATTTTGTTATGTATGTATGTTTTGTTGGCTTTATCTCTTCGGATATTATTTCTAGATCTTAGTCATCATTTTACTGCATGCTTTCGTTCTGCACTCCTGTCTGCAAACAGTTTATGACTTCTGTTTACGAAAGCCATTGAAATTTAGTTCTAGAACTCTCTCTTTTGTGTCTGTGTGTGCCTTGCAGAGCAGGTTTTTGACATTGTGTGTAGGCCTGTGTATGTATATGTTCAATTCATATATATATAATAAATGTATACTGGTATATACGTATATTTATATACACACGTTTCTGTATGATATGTTCCTCTGCAATCCTTATTATTAGTAGTAGTTGATGTGATATTTAGTCAAATCACAAAGCATTGGTTTTTAATAGGATGTACATTTTAGTCATCTCTGACATCTAGTCGTCTTCAATTCAATCAGTTTTTTATTTTAAAATGTTGCGTTTTCCCCAGGAACATTGTGAGCTTTTGAGTTACCAGTTCACTGACTGACTGACTGACTGACTGACTGACTGACTGACTGACTGACTGACTGACTGACTGACTGACTGACTGACTGACTGACTGACTGACTGACTGACTGACTGACTGACTGACTGACTGAGAATGACTGACTGATGGAGGCTTGGTATTGGATGCCTTGCCTCTTTCTTCATAGCTATGTTTATATATATACATGTAATTAACTTATAATGTTAGTCAAAACAATATCATTGCTTATTTATTCAATTTTTAATTTATATTGATAACAATCAAGATTTGCCATTTTATTTTGTAGTGTCAAAAATTTTAGCATTAGTAGTTGAGGTGTCTTGACAGCAGATGCTATATAAAAATTAAATGTTACAATTGCCTGAAATGGTGTTTATTGGTTTGGTGGAGTGAAACTGGTTTGTCCAACCATTCAGTCAGTTTTCAAGAGTTTTACATACGTTTTCATGCTGAAGTTTTGTTTTTATGTTAAGTTTTGTATTAGGAGTGTGTCAGTTAAAGTGTGAATTTTCATGCACCCATACGTTGATCTGCCAATGTACAAGCCAGACCGACCTTTCAGGTTTTGACTCTGAACTGAACCAGATCCAATTCCTGCCCCACTGATTTTTGTTTTGACTAAGCACTTACAAGTAAGCAGTGATTGAACGGGTAACACAGTGGCAGAGCAGCTACTAGCACATTGGCTTTCTACCTATGCGACACAGGTTCGAATCTCAGGCTCGTAATTGAAATCGACATAGACTGGTTTGTTGGACCGTATTTAACCTTAGAAGCCATCATCTTTGATACGAGTGTCTCCTTAAACATAAGACATGAGTCTCAACTTCTCTCAAGCCGCATTGACTTTTCAGACTTCCACAGTTAATCTACTATTACCTAATCTAATGACTTCTTTAGCACAGTTATTGCAGTGTCCACTGCATCAAACAATGGTTACTTCATGTAATATAATGAAAAATCGTATTTTATTGGAGAAGTCGGGTTGAATTCTGATAGGTCAGAGAAGTGCAGGTCCAGAAACCAGGGCCTTCGTAGAGGCTTATTGAGGGGCTAAGATATAAAGCAAACAGTATGTCATTATAAGCAGAAGTAGGTGTCCTTTTTGGGCCAGGTCAGTGCATTTGTGTGTTATGGCATGTCAATAAATCACTTTCTGGCTATTGCCATTTATGTATTCCTTTTACATTCTGAGTTTTTGCTTACCAAAGTCATGATTTCATGTAAATGAGATTTGCAATGCAGTCTTCGATGTTGATTGGAAAACAGTAGAATTTTGTTGTGGGTAGTGCTATAAGGGGAGGTAGCTTAATGGCTGTTGGTAAAAGGAGCACAACTGGTGTAAGTTTGTTACATTGTGTCATAGCACCAAAGAAGGATGGCAAGAAGGACAGATGATTAATAAAGGGAAGAAGGAGAGAGGAAGTGGGCATAGCAGACTATTTTGTAGAAATGTTTCCAAAGAGATGTAGATCGGCAAATGTTCTTTTTTATTACTATTATTATTATTACTATTATTATTATTATTATTATTATTATTATGGACGTATTTTATCCAAGAACGTGATTGGTAGAGCAAGTTCTTTGTCTGTCGCTGCTTCTTGTCTTTGCTATATTGTAGGCCTTTTATTTAGCTCTGGAGGAGCTTCTTCACTGCAAGTTTTTGTAGAATGCTTATATACTCTGGTTATATATACATATAAACAGTGCATATATATACATGTGTATGAGGAATTATTGATAGTTGTCAAATTCAGGTTCTTTGAGGATTTTCTTGAAGCCTGTATTGATAATAAACTTGTTATGAACAATGGTTTTGTCAACCGGAGTTGTTGCATTTTCAGAAACATAAATTGGAGTATGATTCTAAGCTTATTCCACTTTCCCATATGTATCTAAATCATATGGAAGGATTGAGTTGATGAATAACATCTGATTAAGGTTCTTGAAGAGGCGCTATATAAATTATCATAATGAATTACTTAATTTAAGCTGTTAGTAATGCATAGTTTCATTTGTGTAGTCATCTTGTTGTATTAGTGATTTCTCCTCATATCTCTTAGACACCATGCTTGCAACAATTTGGAAAGTTCCTCAAAAGCACGCTGTAAATGTTTGTTTGCAAGTACTATATAATAACAAGAAAGTAACAGCCACATCCCAAGCAGTGTGCGAGTTGTGATTGGAATTAGTCAGATAAAGAACTTTGGTATTAGAGAAATGTATGGAGAAAGAAATATAGGTACATTTTAGCATGAACCAGTGATATGGATATGCTTCTAAAATACCTCAAAATGGCTGTGAATATATATATATATGTGAATACATATATGATGCGAATATATATATTTCAGTGTTTATTGAGACCCCTCCCAACCCCCAATCCCGTTTTTCTCGTGATTTTAGCCTGCCCATAATTGTTGCGTTCCGGCACCTATTGTTCCGTTCCGGAACCTTTTTTTCTAGAAAAAAAGCACTGTATATATATATATATGATGTGAATAAATAAGTTAGGCACGTGTTAATACACCGTGTGCAACCGTCGTATTAGAGACTCAGATAGGTCCTATAGGTCTACTATATATATATATATATATATATATATATATATATATATATATATATATATATATATATATGATGTGAATAAATAAGTTAGGCACATGTTAATAGTGCACCGTGTGTAACCGTCGAATTAGAGACTCAGGTCCTATAGGCCTACTGATGCCCGTGGTGCGGCCAATCCTCTCATTCGTCTGATCAAGGACAGCTAAAGACAAGACGACGTATAACAGCTGAGTCTACTTGTCTGATCCTTGAATATCGACCGGGAAACGAACTTGATCTTGGCTGCCTTTCGATATTTTATTTGACTGAGCTCAAGTCATTAATCTGGCTCTCCGACTTAGCCTTTTAATGTGTTGTAGAATTATGGAGATATACAATTCTTTCTCATGCAAAGGCATCGCATAAACCACAGATTTTCTTAAAATCTTTTAGTTTAAACCAAAAACGACCTCAACGGTATTATATCACATTATAAATAATTACCGGTATAACCTCACACATGAGACCGCCGACCCTCTTGTTCGGTGCAATACGTTGCGCATTTCCAAATTTTTGGTCTAAATATAGATATTTGTACAAAATATATTTAATAATAGATTATGTGCCTAGTATTTTCTTTAATTAGATATATGCGGTGAAACATTTGAGTTCGTTTTTTAACAAATTTAAAAAGGGAGAGTTAACGATATTTGTTCTTATGACACAAAGGTAGTAAACGTTGATAACATGTTCATTTTATGCTGGTGAGCGATAATATACAGTCGTGGCGACGGTAGCTCTGTCGGAGTTAGTAAGTGGCTTCTTATGCGAATCAGGTTTAATCAGTCCTTGATATTCATCCGAGTCCATTTTAGGTAACATGTTTTTCTTAGTTTGCCTGTGGCCGATTACGCAAAAACAATATGGCAGTTTGTTTCCAGCATATCTTAGTTGGTCTGGCAAAGTCTTTCACAAAATAAAAGTTCTTTTGTAAATGTGTATTGCTGTATTTGGAACTCATTGATTACATGCTTACTCAAGCTAAAATTCTCATTGTGCAAAAGTTGCAGCAGTCTGTTCTGAAGTGGCCATATTGTGTACATGCTGGTGGCCTAAAGTGTAGTTTTTTCCTCAGTTTAAATCACAATCCAATTCAGTTTGATCCATCCACATAGTATGAATGTGTTTTATGTAGGGCTGTTAATGACTAAATTTATTTCAATAGTTGACTATTTAAGAATTAAAAATTAATTAATAGTTAATTGTGATTAAATGTATTCCCCAATGAATAATGACAAAAATACAAAATTCACTGTTATTTAGTAGTTATTTGTTCATATCAGTAGTTTTGTTAATGTTTTTCAGTTCAGATGTGCTCCTTCAACTAATAACTTAAACAAAGCAGCATGTTAACACTGCTAGGTTCTAGTGAGCAATGTGTTTTGTTGACAATATAACCGGCTGAGCTAAAACGTCTCTCACACAGAACTGAAGTGGCAGGTATACACAGAATTAGGGTTGCCAGATGTCCGGCAAAAGGAGGACATGTCCTCCTTTTTGGCCTCATGTCCTCTGTCGGCAGGCAAAGCTAAAACCTGGAATATGTCTGGCCATTTGTAGGTTTGTTGTATTGGGCTATTGGCTATATATTTATGAGTGTTTTTAACGACTAATTTACACACGCATGTTGTCCCTAAGCTTTCCTTACTAATCTAGTACCAATTTTTTTATTGCAGCTCTATTTTAAAGACGTTTCTAGTCAATGATCTGAGCAATGTTGCAATGTGCATAGGCTACCGCCGCTACCTATGGTCAAAGTGCTAATTTTATTTATGGTAGCTTTTTAATGTGACTTTGCTTCTTGGTTACTTAGGATCGAGACAGTCTTACTCTAGAGCGAAACATTCAATATGTACGTGTCCTCCTTTCCGGCTTTCTGTGTCCTCCTTTGACTCCCCATGTATCTGGCAACTCTACACAGAATACAACTTACCAGTCTTCGATTAATTGTTAAAAATGAATTTAATCGTTAAAATTAATTTTATATGGGTTAGTCTGTTCAGTAAAAGGAAACAAATAATGTAAAGGTAACCAGGTTTTTATATTTTTTAAAATAATTTTACTATTATCTTTGTAAGTTTTAATGGTTAATCGATTAATTAATCAATAACTTCTGCAGCTCTAGTTTTATGTCAGCATACGTGTAGCAGAGATTATATGGGTTAGTCTGTTCAGTAAGAGGAAGCAAATAATGTAAAGGTAACCAGGTTTTTATATTTTTTATAATAATTTTACTATTGTCTTTGTAAGTTTTAACAAGTGTTTTTAAGCTGGGTGCAGTTTTCAAGGGTATAATTTGGTTTATCATATTTACTATTTAGATACGACTGGAACCTGAGAAAGGCGTTCAAACACAAGTCTACTTTCTGACGAAGTTTGCATACAGCAATTTTGAGAGTTCAACTTACCTGTCTGGCCTGGAGCGTTATTGTCACATTTGTACTGGAAGCCACAATGGCAGCTAGTGGTGATGGTCTAGCTGCGACGAGAGAACGGCGAAGCAATGCGGGAGCTCGAATGGCCCGCCTCCTTGTAGCAGAGGATGAGGATGATTTCTACAAAACAACATATGGAGGATTTAATGAAGTATGTAATCCTCTGAATTGCTGCATCAGTCATATGTATATTTATATAGACCAATGTTTTCATCCCAACATATACTGGTGTTTTCCATCGTCCAAACAGTTAGCTTCAGTGATTTTTCATGTGGCGTAATGGACATGTACCGATAAACAAATGGCAGACTGACATGAAGGCTTACATTTGACTTCATCATTACACTCTAGACCACGCTTTGTTTTGCTCCCGCAACTAGGCCTACATATCCTATAACTGTCACTGGGAAATTTGGTATCAGGTCTATCTGAATGTTTTCACTAATTAATGTTTGAGAATTCTAATTGAGTTAAATTGTATCTGAACACTTACGTAGTGCATTTTAAGAACCTTTCAAAAGCGCATCTGATAAATTAATTATTAAGAGGGTTCGTGTTAAAAAAATAATTAATTATTAAGAGGGTTACTGTATGAGAGCATTAGCTATATAAATTAATGTTTAAGAGGATTTATGTACAAGAGTATCAGAATTCTGATAGACTGTTGCCCACTCAGAACTTCTGAATGCTTCACAGATGTAAGATTTTGTCAATTGCCATAATCAGTTTGGCTGTTGGGATTTTTCCTTATTGATTGCCAAGCTTAACAAAAGAACTTTCAGTTCTGAACCTCAACCATGTAGCACAGAACTAGCTGAACATATGCAATACCTCTCTGCAGCTATCAACTGCTCTCTAAAACAGCTGAACAAGGCCAATACTATGTTTCGGTGTATATAGACGCATTGTGGCAAATTCGATTTCAGTAAATGCACAAAACCCAGTCTCGAGTTTCCGTCAGGCCCTTAGCCAGAGTGCCATGTCCAAAAGCATTCAAAGTCGTGACCGCCTGACGCTGTGAGGTACAAAGTCCTGCCGCCGTACGAGTCCGACTGCAGTGCCCCTATGCTGTTTACAGAGCCTAATATCAACCCGTGCTCCTTAAAGAACTGTCATCTGAATGCTCACTGTGGCTCTAGAGAAGAAGCTGGATGGTGCTGGAGGAGAATCATGCACAATTTATTCCCATCCAAAATAATTTTCACACATCCAAAGGATGGGTGGCTGGCTAAGGATCTGGTTTCAGTTGGTCTGTTACAGAGTCTATTTGCAGCTTGCTATTTATAAAAACCTTTCCGTGGTCTTACTAAAAAAATACGACTGTCATACAGTCGTGCACATAAAATATCGTCAAAATAAACTTACAAAAAACAAATAATTCAGAAGATTTGTCGAGACACTGTAGGAAACCCTAGTATTGGGCGTTGTTGCCATTCTGTTTGTAAAATTTTCAAAACCAGTGCCACTGCAAAGGAACTTGGCTTGATTCAGGTTCTGTCAGCAGTCACCTCAGGCATAGCCAAGTCCTAACAGCAGTTGCAACTGTGCACAAGACAGACTACCATTCCAGTTCACCTCTCATCCGCCGGGTAAAGTGAAAGCATGGGGGGGGGGAAGTTTAACTCTCTGCAGCTCCTTCACTTCATGTTGTGGCCTTTCAATGCAGTCTGTGAGCCAAGAGCCCTGCTTCGAATTTCCTGAAACAATATTTCAGGCCTCTGTTGACTCCGTTATACAGCATCTGCCTTAACCCTACCTATCGTGTCGGCCTGATTTTCGCATTATGAACTCAAAGGTGATGTTGAAGATGAAGGCGAGGGGAAGACAAAAAAGAAACAATGCATGCCCGCCCATCTTCATTCCTACCAGCCGGGTGAAGCCTTTTTACATGCAATAGATCATTTTGCGATACACAAAATATTGCACATTTTAAATATTATGCTTCACACATCTTTCTGCTTTATGATTCATTTAATGTCATTTCAAAACGAACTACTTATCCAGCTTGTTTATCCAAATGATATTAGTTTCTCGTAGGTTGTACTTGTGTGATCTGTAAAATGTATGTCTGATTAATGTTAGCAGAGGCTTGCATCAATTGAGTACAATGAGCAGCTAGTACCATACATTGCTTTTCTTTGCATGAATTGATGACGCGACAGAAATCTTCAGATCAGATGAGATTCGGTTTGTTTTGTTTGACCAGGAAGAAGATGACATGGACTACAAATCGGAAGACTCAGTGTCAGATAATACAGACTCTGACATCGATATCAACGAAGATGATCAACTCAAAAGTGATGTTGAAGATGACGGCGAGGGGAAGCAAAAAAAGAAATTGACCAGTAAAGCATACAAAGTAGGCTTTCAAGTTCAAAACCTGTTTTGTCCCTTTGTGGAGTAGTGTTGTTTGGTCACAGTTTAATGAAGGATTTTGTTGGAATGGTGCTATATAAATATTAGACACAGTGTAGCGATTGTTTGTGAAGTGGAGCTTACAGGGTCAACGCTTCCCTGACAGTCATTGTATAAGGAATCTGAGGAATTCCTTATGCAAACAGTTGCGTAAAACATTGATTGATGCCCTGTTGTTGTCAAGTCTAATATTTGTTCATATTCAGTCCAAGTCTTGTTATAGTCTTCCTTTGCTTTGTATTGGTCTTCTTACAATTTAGTTAAATTTGAAATGTAAACTGCTGTTCAGTTTGAAATTTTTCACTATGATACACAAGACTTTCATTTGAGTTTCTGTTGTCTGCATTCTTGCTTGTAGGAGCCAAAGAAACCTCCGCCCGAAGGTCAGCAGGTCACTCCAAAGCCAAAGCCTGAAAAACATAAGTCCACCACAAAATCTCCTATGCTTGATATGAATGTAGGTCAGTAACACCGTTTCCATCTTGACTCTTCAGTTATGCCAATAGTAGACAGATACTCTGTTAACGAGCTATTGCATGGATTAGTAGCTGTTGCATTCTTAAGTAGCTGTTATTCTGATTACTATCATGGGCAACAGTAGCCGTTGTTTGACACGTTTGCTAATTGGTTGAGTGCTTACCTTGCAACACAGGATGTATGGCTTTGAGCTTCCCCTGAGATGGTTACTGTGTAGGGGCCCTAGGCAAGTCATTCACTCATAGTTGGTCAATACCATCAATTGATGTTTGGTCATTAAATGATGGTGCTTAATAAAGGAGTAATAATAACAGTATGTTTTGCAGTGAATAGCTGTTGAGGTGATTTGTAGCTTTTACATGTGCAACAGTTACTTCCAACTATTGGTTCTTATTTTGTGCAGAGAAAAAGGCATTGCGAAAGTCAACTGCAGAGAAATCAAGAAGCACAGAAGATTGCATCAGAGAACGAGAGGCTAAAGCGGAGTTGTTGCGGCAGATTGCAGAGAAAAAGAAAGTCGCTGAAGTGCGACGACTCACTCAAGAGGAACTTCTGGCTGAGGCAAAAATTACTGAAGAAATAAACATGCGATCTCTTGGTGAGTTATCTGAACAACTGGTTATGTACATCATTAGCTGAGCTAATTACTAATTTACTATAATATCCTACCTTACTATGGCAGAGTAAGTGACTGGCCTCTCCATGTAACGTAACAAGTCATAAGAAGTTCAATATTTTAATTAAATGTGTTATAATTAATTTGTATTTTAAATGTAAATAAAAATTTTGTATCAGAATTTGCGTAATTCCACCTTGTACTATTACCTTACTCTATTGTGTACATTTGTCAATGGGGTTGTCCTTCAGCAAAATATGACCTACTTTGGACCCCTCCCCCTTGTCCGCATTTGACCTTACCCCTCCCTCCCCCTTTGCAGACGTCTGCGCGCCTAAGCCACTTTTTAATGTCATCATCAGTATTTTTACAATTATTCCACAGTTCCTGTGCATATTTAAGTGACAGTTCAGGTTTCATATCGCACGATGTGCATTGTGCAGTGATAAAAGCCTCTTTAAAGTTGCAGTAAAGGTTACACCATGCACGAGGTTTTAGGCAATCACTTCACTGACCTTTTCGTCTTTCGGGGAAGCTTGAAGCAAGGTGGTGTTTAAAAACTATCAAATTTAAAAGTTTAGATGTGGACGTCCGCACTGGTCATAACCCTCCTCATCTGCATTTGTCCGCATTTTGATGACCCCTCCCTCCCCGTCATTGCGGACGTCCTTTATGGACGACCCCAAGTTAGATTTTGGAAATCCAGGTACTTGAATTCAGTCCTGTGATATTATTGTCATTAACACATGAAAGGGTTCTTGGATTTGCTGGCTTCCTTTTTAGAAATATACCAAAAACTGGAGCTTGAGAAGAAGAAGGCCCGTATTCATCGGCAAACTTATTCCGGACCACTCATCCGATACCACTCTGTAACTGTTCCACTGGTGGAAGAAGTGGCAGAAGCAGAAATTAATGTAGACGGGGAGGCTATGGATTGGTTAGTAGAATTTCGCATCATATCTAGTACGGTATGGGGTATTTCCAAATTTCTGTCACTCTCTTGTCGTATGCTAATGACTGATGTCGGTTCAGCATCATGCGTATAACTAAACTGAATCTGTCTAAATTACTTTTAACATTGGACACGAATTTGCTTTTGCTGTGCCGTTGGGAGATGCCTAATGCCATATACAACAGTCAGTGCTTTGACAGGTTAGAAAAGTGCTATATAAATGCCTGCATACATAAATAGTTATTGTCTATACACTGCATTTTACAAAGTAATCATTCTGCAATTTTTGTCTCTCATCATTTCTTAAATCTCACATTTCCTGTTCCTCTATATATCAGTAATGAAAATAATCTGCACAACATGTTGTTCAAAAGTTGGTTTATTTGTGACATTTTGCAGTGATGGAAAGCCTCGTCCAACCGAAAATTGCTCGCGAAACTTTATAACCTTCACTGATGAAAGGCTGTTTCACAAATACTTTCCACGCAAGAAGCCACAGCCAGCCACCAAGTATCAGTGCCCCATAACTGGACTACCAGCCAAATACTTTGATCCTGTAACACGCTCGCCATATGCTAACATAAAAGCCTTCAAACTGTTGCGAGAAGCATATCAACAGCGACTTGAGACATTGTCAGTCGAAAAACAGGCAGCCGACGCTTCGCTTGAAGGCAACAAGCGACGCTCCAGGGCTCAACTGACGCCATCCTTGTGATTGCAGCACCACTTTCACAGGGTGGTTGTTTTTGGAATGGACTGGGGTGAAACTGTTCTGCATCCAGTTTTGACGTTCGTCTGACAGTAATTTGTCTAGATTAAACGTTATATTATGAACAAACTGTTGCAATAAGATTCTCCTTGCGAAATTGATGCAAGGGGTCGTTTGTTAGCAACAATGTACAGTTACTGGACTGGTGTACTCATTTTGCTTCCGATAATCGGTCTAACTACTCTGCCCCACGCTTTGAAAGGCTGAAGTTTACACAAGCATGAAGGGTTTGAAATACAATGTAACCAGTATATGAAACTTTGGTATTTCAAACTTCTGGTTTTGTTAACACTTTAGTGACGAGTGTGTACTAAAAGTGGCTGGGAAACCAGTGCAGTTTGTCGTTAGTATTAATAACAGTCAATGGCCCGACCACAAAGAATGCAAACTGTTCTAGTGAACTTTCATACATTGAAGTTTCACGTATTGTGAAGGCATTTTTTGGTATATCAGAGTTAAAGGGCCACTATGCGATTCAATACTTTTGCACTGTCTACTTTTAGTTAACTGATAAATAATTAACAGATGTTTCGTTTCCAGGCTCGCTTGAGACAGAGAATGATGCACATGTTTATCTGGGTTGCTAGGAAGGGATTTTGCAGTTAAGGCTTATGTACTGTCTCTTGTAGTTTCGTTTTTGTACCTTGACCTCGGTTAACTTACCCAAGTCCCACTTTAGAAAGACCACCCTTGCTACACTGTACACATAGGCCGGCTTAGTCTTCATTATGAGCTGTGATAAACAGCAAACAAGAAATAAGCCATCTGGATGACGAAAATGATGCATTGCTGTGCGTACACAAAGGCATATCCGATAGGTCCATTAGTGTTGCGAAACGTCCAGACAGGGGTTAAAGTGGGGTGGGAACAGCGTTCCCACTGCTCTCAAAATTCTTTGCTTGCGTTCACACTGCTCACGCTTGCGTTCCAATGAAACTCTTCTTTGACGTTCCCACTGTTCACCCAAACCACTTTAACCACAGGGTACATACTACATACCAGTATGGGAAAATTGTGTAGAAAAAAGACTGGAGGGTTGAACATTTTATCTGTAGTTTTCAAACTAATGTCAATGAAATTTGAAAGCAACCGATTTCAACGCTAGCAGTTTTGCAAGTCAGACTGGAATCAAAATCAATTCCTTTGTTGAGAAAATTCAATAATACATACATGATACACCATGGAAATTTCTCCTCTTTGTCAGAGACTCAAATGATGCTAAATCACATTAGCACAACTGAGGGGATTAGAAACGACTCCCTGGGGTGCGCAATAAAGACAACTGGGAGTCCTAAAAAACTTCGGGAGGGTTGAACCCCTCGGCAATTCCCACCCTGGTACATCATTAAATGTTCATAATAACCTCAGTTCATGTGGTGTCATAAAGGTATCGATGCGAATATCCCGCTTATTTCAAACCTTGGATATATAAAATCGTTCACAACAATCAAACTTTGATACATGTATTGTGGTTTTGCTTACAGAGGTCTTCGAGATATTTGCCTGGGTATATTTGGGTGGCATCTGAAAAATCTGAATGTCATGTCCCACTGCACTCCCATCTGATAACTCACTGCAGACAAGAAATGACTTGCTCCTGGAGTATAAGACATGGCAGCAAAGTGGATTTACTCCAAAGTCCACAACATAGGATTTTTACCTTAAACACACCACTTTCATTCACACCCAGTGCTGGGGATTGCTATCATGGACCTGAAATGAAGGTCACATTTGACTCACTGGATAGGGAAGCATTGGGACTATGTCACTGAAGCCCCTCTGCCAAGATTGTCAAACTCATGCATGCTTTATACAGTCTTGTTCTCAAGACCTTAAACCTCAAGACCAGACCTTGAACCTCAAGACCTTGAACCTTAAGACCAAGACTTTGAACCTCAAGACCAAGACCTTGAACCTCAAGACCAAGACTTTGAAACTCAAGACCAAAACCGAGAACAATACCCAAAAATCACAACATATCCAGATTTCTATTCCTTACTAAAAAAAATTGTCAAGTCAGACTACTCGCTATTTTAATTAAAACACGAATCTTATTTTATTCAAACAAAACAACTCCAAATGCAGACTGCAGATAATTCCGAATTCGTATTTACAAAAGTCCATTCAAAATCTTACTCCATATGCCTGTTGTATTTTATAAAAACCAATTCGCTCAGAATTTTATGACCAAAACGGGGCCTCATAAAAATTCTGTCATGTGAAAAATACGTTCTACAGTGCTGAATTCACTGGCACACAGAGCAGCTTTTCAAGTACCGGATGTAAATGTACAAATTGTGAGTTTGTTTTGAAATCATTCCATGGTAAATAACCGGACGTCAAAATAAATGTCAAAAGCAACAGTAAAGCCTCACTCACACCGTGCAAATACTAAAGCAATTGTATTTGTAATTATTGGATAAATTATTAAAACCCTTGCGTTTTGTTAAATGACTGTTCATATTGTCAAAAGTCTTGGTCTTGCAAAACCGAGACCAAGACTTTGAGCCTCAAGACCAAGACCCTCAAGACCCCGACTTTTGGTCTCAAGATCAAGACTTTTAAAAACGAACTCGAGTGCACTCGAGACTAAGACCTTGGTCTCGAGGACAACAAGACTGGCTTTATATACTGACACCCAGGACTGCCAAGTCTCTGGCTGTTCGTACAGCTCATTTTTCTTAATATAATGCTATTACATTAGACATGTTTTTTAACATCACAAGTAACAAATTATCCATGTTTTGGTATAAACTTGTGTCTTCCAGTATATTTGTTTGAATTCTTTTAAGAAGACATGTTGAAAATTCACAACACAGACTTAAAAAACTCATGCAGTCAGTCACAAATTAATTGCTGGTTACAAACATTGAAACGGTTCCATGTAGCGAATTGTTGACTGGTATCAACAGTGGTACTTGGGCTTATAATCTAAAATCTTTTCAACTGATGGGATAACACTCGATGATAATCTGTAATCTCTGTACAGTTGAGAACTTCTTCCTAATGCAAAGAACACTGCCTTGTAATAGGTTCTTTGTGAATGCCATTGTTTATTCATATCCAACCATCCTTTGCTTTATCATGTCACCAACACTTGTGTTTTAGCATCAGTGCTGCCACCTCTTTAACTGCTGAAGGAGATCTGTCCCGGAGAGCCAGCGCAAATAGAATTGGCTTTGGCTCACTGATGTAGGATGCCAGATTTCGTGCAACAATGTTGAGGATTTCCTAAAACCATTTTACAAATTGTAAACATCATGGTGTTCTTACAATTTCACATTTATTTAGTTATTTAATTAAAGAATTTATTCTGTGTTTAAGGAACCCAAAGATATTCAAACACCATTGGGTTCTAGTGACGATGCAGCATTTGAAAAGGTTGTGTCAAAATTTCCATATGAACCTCCTGCTTAAAAGTTGTGGAAAACGACAAGTTCTTTTACTACATTACAGCCATGAACATTAATGAATTATACCTAAGAGCCAGCCACTGGTAAGAAGTGTTAACATCTTCATTTTCTTAGCCTTGGCATATGACAAGTGGCAAGCCCTCTTTCTCACTGTCTTATCCTTCCTTAGATAGTGTACAGGTCATGTGTTTGTTTTAAAGTTCAGTTCTCTCTGGCACAAGTGGAAGAAAGATCTTGAAATGTTTCTGTCCTATATGAAAGTTAGAACCACAGACTTCTTAGCCGACTGTGCAGCACAGTAACCACTAGAATATTGCACCACCATGTAATATTACTATTAATGAGAGTAAAGGTTTCCAGTCTTTCTAGTCTAGTTGAAAAACACGGCAAGCTTTAATTTCCTGAACATCTGCCAGTCTGCTGTGGGTAATATAAGTGGAACCATTACTTGCCTCATCCTCCCCAAGGACTGTTCGAGTTGTAAAGGTCGGAACAGCAGTAGATTCCTCGAGAACACCATCTCGACTCACGTGGATCTAATTGACAAACGAGAACAAATCCATCTGATCATTACAAAGTTCTAATCTTCTTTAAAAATTTCAAATACAAATACTTCTGCTAAATTCATTACTGTGTATAATTCTTTCCAAAGGGGCGTTCCAGGCAGCAGCTGTGTAACTTACAATGCACAACACGAGGTGAAAACAGATACAACAAAATATTGCGTTATATGAAATGAAAGCTAGGTCTATTCCAGCGTCAAAGCATTTTAATGTTAAGTTATTATCTCAAGACAAAACTGATCAGACGGAAATATCGGATGTTACAAAAATGATTTTTGGTCCCATGAATATAACTCGAGACAAATCCTGATAAGACAAAATCTTGATTGATATACAACAGCTGTAGTTTGTGGTAAGGTTCACACTTCAAATACACCAATTAAATTTTGACATCGATGATCTTTGATGGCATGCCATATCATGATTACCATAATAATGCCTATGAAGTAGACTTTTATAGTGCTCAAAATTACAGCCTAGCAGTGTATTTAACACCTCATTTCTCTAATCAAGAATGAGGCATGACAAAAGGTCAGATACATGGATGAATCACCAACAATTTCCTATCTGTTTCCAACATGGAATTCATCTGGTAAAGGGCATTTTGAGATAAAATCTGTCCTCGATCATTCTTACATGTATATCGGAAACTTACCCAGTGGAATAATTTATTTCAAGCTAATTTTTTTGCCAACGTCTTATTGGGTTCATTACTCAGTACTCACAGATTACTTACCCTATATAGTTTTTTGAGGACCACTGTGCAAAGCTCATAGCGCTGTATTGTCTCGCAGTCTAGGGGGACAACGGCCATATTGATTACCTGGTAAATGGCTGCTTGCAACTCAAACTTTACTTCTTACCTAATTTATTCACACTAATAACAGTATTTTGAACAAACTTTTGTTACTCTGTTACTTACTGATTACTTACTAACTCAATAGTCATTCTGGTAAGCTGCAGCACTATACTTTTTCTTACAATGTACAATACACTGTTCATAAGTAAGGCCACCACAAGCGACCATTTCATGAAAATTACCGTGCAACCTTAACTGGCAGGGAGAGAAAGCAGAAGAAAGATATTGGCAGTCTTGTTGTCCTCGAGACCAAGGTCTTGGTCTCGAGTGCACTCGAGTTCGTTTTTAAAAGTCTTGGTCTTGGTCTTGAGGTTCAAGGTCTTGGTCTTGGTCTTGAGGTTCAAGGTCTTGGTCTTGGTCTTGAGGTTCAAAGTCTTGGTCTTGGTCTCGCAAGACCAAGACCAAGACCGGCTGTAAATATGAACAGTCATTTAACAGAACTCAAGAATTCTGTATTAAGCATGCTTGCATCATACGACCAATATCTATGGATGTATACAAGTCATGTTGGTCAGGAAAACCCATTGGCAGCAGCAACAGTTATTCTGTATCAGACGGTATGATAAACCATGGGAAGATTTCAAAGGGACTCACTATCTGTACATTTACATTCAGTGCTTGTAAAGCTACTCTGTGTGTGTCAGCGACTTCAGCACCTGTAGAACGTATTTTTTTCACATGGCGGAATTTTTATGAGGCCCACCAGGCACGTCTTGGTCAGAAAATTCTGAGCGAATTGGTTTTTATAAAATACAAAAGGCATTTGGTATGAGTTTGCATGAAGGACTTTTGAATACAAATTCGGATTTCTCAGCAGTTTGCATTTAAAGTTAATTTGCTTGAATAAAATAAAAGACTCATGTTTTCATTAAAATTGCGAATATTCCGACTTTATAATTTTTAGAAGTCTTGACCTAATTTCGATTTTTTGGGTCTTGGTCTTGAGGTTCAAGGTCTTGGTCTTGGTCTCGAGGTTCAAAGTCTTGGTCTTGGTCTCGAGGTTCAAGGTCTTGGTCTTGAGGTTCAAGGTCTTGGTCTTGGTCTTGAGGTTTAAGGTCTTGACAACAAGACTGGATATTGGCCGCATAAGTGGGGTGGAACAAGGCCACAGGGAAGCCAAAGCCGGCCCCAAATGAACGAAATTTTTGGTAATCTTTACCAGTTGACCACCTTCAACTGATCACATAAACAATATTGCCACCCCAGACTCAAATAGAATATAGTGCTGTGACCTACCATAGCAGACGTTGCTAAAGTATTGAGTCATGAACATGATATTTAAGAATGTGAAACTGAACTTTTATTTGATGAAGAAATAATTAAGTGGTGTGTCTCTGAACTACCAATAAAAAGAAAAATCTGTTCACACCAAAATGCACTTTGCCAGAACTCCTGAAGATATATGCGAACAAATCATGCTTGTACACAGTCCATTCAGTCCTTTTCAACCCTCTTAGTCACCAAAATGCTCTGAAAGTCAATTCCTCCTCATGTAGCTGTGCCATATTCATGATATCAGCAACCCACGACGTCTTTGCAAGTGATTGGCTAAGTGATGGAATTGCGATGTTTTACGGTGCTTTATAGTGAACAGGTTTTTGTGTCACACAGTAAACTCTTGATTCCATTTTCACCTTTGTAAATATTGTGTTCATGACTCATTACTAACTTACTTTAGAGACTTCCACTGTGGGAGGTTGCAGCGCTCTATTCTATCCAAGTCTGGGGAAGACTAAGTTGTTACAATGATCAGTCACAGCCTCACAGGTAGTTAAAATATAAAGAATACCAAGGATTTTCTTCAAGTAGGTTGGGCAATGGTGACCCTGTGGCTTTGGTTATTTCATTTTCCTATTTATTGTGCTTGTTAATAATTGTCTTTGTTATCCATTGCTTACTTATGGGAACTGCGAATGGTCGTAGCAGTCTGTTTATCGAGTCTGGGGCGGCCAAGTTGTTTATCTGGCGTACGGGCGGATGGTAAACTTACCTTTTTGTTGACACTGGTAAGAACATCTCTGTAATGCTTACCATAGTTCCGAATTTTTCAAACTGCGATATGACGATGAAAACCATGTTGTTGAAATGGGTGCAGGCGACATCCGTATGAATGCCATTTATAAAATCGAAACCCTACAAAAGAACTGCTTATTACCCACACGCTGCAATATGTCCAGCCAACATGAAATAAGCCACAATGTAAACTACTGTTATTTCTAACAGATCAGCACAGTTTATTGCAATAAAAACAAATTCTGGGCTTACAGCTTTTATTATCGCCCAGTCACTCAAAGTACGCTATCGCGCCAGAAATTCATGCAAAAGTTATACAGTGACTGTGGTTATCATACTTCAAAGTGACATTAATTTCATGAAAAAACAACACATCGGCAGCAACCTTAACAGTGGATATAACCGAGTCGTTTCTTCCATAATCACCACCTCCGTGGGCATCCGCCATCTTGTCATCAGCAAACTCAGCATGGTATCAATGAACTATTATCTGAGGAAGGAAACGTTGCGCAAAATTATTTTATATTTGGTTTGAAAATTGAAGCGTGGCGACACCTGTGCGTTGACTACGTGACCTCAACAGAAACGCGACCAATCGCCGACCATGCGAGATGTGGTGTGCTACGACGTAGTCTTAGGATTTCTGAGAACCCAGCATAATCTTTACTTGGTTTCCCAAGGACGAAGAAAGATAAATAATAAATTTAGAGGTACTACGACTTACACAATAAAGTTAGATCTTATGACAAGATTTAGTATGATTTTCAAAGAAGAAACACCAACGATATGCGTTAGGCATAACGTTCGAACGTCTTCACACTTAATAGCTACATACACATAGCTTTATATGTGGGTTAGCGGCAGTCGTATCTGGTATTTATTTGAAAAACAAGAAAGCTACTTTGTATTTCTTTCTCTTGCCAAGAACTAGTTAAATTATAAGAAATGTACAAGGTATACCTACCAGCTTAACAGCTTTTAAGCAATGTAAATTGTGAAACTATGAACATTCCTGCATTGCATTTGTTTAGCTTTGGTGTGTGGCGCATCCAATGTCAAATCCAAATAGCAGCCCTACACGATGCACTGAAACATATGAAGCCAATGAATGCATTTGGTCCAACTTTATTCAGAGAATAAATACTAAGTAGTTGTCATGTTGTGTACCTATTTATCATCATGGGGGAGGGGTATAGAGTAATGGTAACACTTATGGCCAGGAGAGCAGCAGTACGCAGTTTGATTCCCGCAACCCCCCGGGTGGGCGCCTTGTATGGCTGCCATAACGTGTTTAGTTAAGATATTGATAATTGTACAGTCATGTCTCAATGTAATCTCACTGCGTTTGTCGGTTTGATTTAATTAAGAAAAAGATTACTGGTATTATTATTATCATCATCATCCGGTTGTGTACCTATCATAGTATACACTTACTTTGAAGGCTTATGTTTGGCAGATGCAGGAGGTGGGTGCAGTTACCTTAAAGCCAGGATCGAACGAATATCTGTATGCAAGCTGTAGAAAGTCACTTCATGCATGGTGAACAGAGAAACTGTTTGGTATGGAATACAGTGCTAACACTATAGCCTATATTCACCGTACCAAACAAACCAGAGATTATATGTAATTCAAGCTGAAAAATTTTCATTACCAGAGTTCATTACCAATTTTATTATATCAGCATTACACTCTAGTTGTTCAACTTACCACATGTTCATGCCCATTAAAACCCGAGCACAGATATAAAAGTTGTCTTGTTCATGTCAGCATGCCAAGTGCATCCCATAAAACGTCTATGGGCAGCATGCCCATAATCCAGTCTCGTTGTCCTCGAGACCAAGGTCTTGGTCTCGAGTGCACTCGAGTTCGTTTTTAAAAGTCTTGGTCTTGAGATCAAAGGTCTTGGTCTTGAGGTTCAAGGTCTTGGTCTTGAGGTTCAAAGTCTTGGTCTTGGTTTTGCAAGACCAAGACCAAGACTTTTGTCAATATGAACAGTCATTAATTTTAACAAACGGCAAGTATTTTAAAAATTTATCCAATAATTATTGGATAAATTTGAACTGTATGAGTAATTATTACTCATACAGTTATTGCTTTAGTATTTACACGGTGTGAATGAGGCTTCACTGTTGTTTTGGACAATTATTTTGACTTCCGGTTATTTACCATGGAATGATTTCAAAACAGATTCACGATTAACTTGTACATTTACATCCGGTTCTTGAAAAGCTGCTTTGTGTGCTAGCGATTTCAGCACTTGTAGACCGTGTTTTTTCACATGGCAGAATTTTATGAGGCCCCACAGGTCACGTCTTGGTCAGAAAATTCTGAGCAAATTGGTTTTTATAAAATTCAACAGGCATTTGGAATAACATTTCGCATGAAGGACTTTTGTAAATACGAATTCGGAATTCTCTGCAGTCTCCATTTAGAGTTGTTTTGCTTGAATAAAAGAAAAACTCATGTTTTTTATTAAAATAACGAGTATTTCGACTTGACAATTTTTAGTAAGGAATAGAAGTCTGGATACAACTGTGATTTTTTGGGGTCTTGGTCTCGGTCTTGAGGTTCAAGGTCTTGGTCTCGAGGTTCAAGGTCTTGGTCTTGAGGTTCAAGGTCTTGGTCTTGAGGGTTAAGGTCTTGACAACAAGACTGCCATAATCTGATTTACAGACTAGAGATATTTAATTAATATTTGATAGGTTTTTAAAATGGGAACATGTTTCGACAATAACTTTCCTTTTATTCTTTTCACCAATAACTAACTTCGGCTTTCTTAAAGCCAACTGGGTGCAAGTTTCACATCACCTTCAATATATAGTTAAACATTTCCAGTCTTACAACCAATTCACTTTACTTCATCGAATGCAAATTATTGTTCAAATCATGATAGAATGCCACATAATATCACACACAGTTCCAAATCATTTTAGGTTACACTAATCTACTTTTTAGGTCATCTTCTGTTTTTCCCTTCTTTATCCATTATAAACTCTGCACTCTGACCCAAATCTGCAGTCCATACCATCTGAATCAGCAAGGACTAGTATATAAACGAAGCACTAAACAAACAGGAATTAACATCATCAGCGCATCTCATTTCAATCAACAAAAGGTCTCCAGACCTGGACAAACTCATCAGACCTGGACAAACTCATCTCCAACAAGCCTGAACACAGAATATAGCGAATAGGTTAAATTGATTTCACCACTTTGTTAGTGTAGCAGGTAGTTTTTCTATTTCATGATACTGTGTGTGGAGCAGTTTCTTCGCAATTTCAGAGTCATGACCGCCCAGCCAATTCAAATATAGTTTCTCAACTGCAGGATTTTCCCATGGTTCTCTGGTGCTGACCGAGTCGTATGTCGCCTTGACCTTCTCGAGGACTTCCTTCACCGTTTCATCACCAACTGGACGCAACTGTCCACCGCCATTCAAACATCCTAAATTATTAACAATAGTACTGAAATTATTATCCAAAAGTAATTAACATTATTTACAATATTTATTAAAATTACTATGGTCAACCAGCAAACAATGAAGAAATCAACTTGAGCAATATACTGATTATCACCTATAACGATAATTATAATATAAGAATATGCCTGCTATAGCCTACAAATGCTCCATGGTTGGCTATTCCGTAGCATCCTGGTTTAACCCCTGCTGAGCAGAAACGATGTCAATACCCTGGGAAAGCCATTCGCACACACGCGCGTGTGCAAGCATGCTCACACACCTATACTGCACCCTAAATTCCAATTTACGGACCTTGCATGCATAATAAGTGCACAAATAAACAAACATCTGTGCAGAATCATTTATTATCCACAATGTAACATAGAAGCTTCTCAGTGGTCTGCGTCTCAATCTGGAACAGGCTCCAATGCAACCTGTGACATGACTTACTTCTACTTTCTATGCTTCTATTTTGCGAGCGGTTGAAACCCATTCTCCACTTGTTGTCTTGTGTACTCAGAGGCAACTCTAACGAATTTTATTAATAAGGCGCTATATAAATAAGCACTTACAATTATAGTTTAACCTGAATTCTACTAGTTTACTGTGCATTGTTAAGTGATGTAATAGTCTAGTTTGCAATGACATTTAACATCGTATAGGCAAGTGCAGAGAGCACCTCCGACTGTTTGGCTCATTGAGTGGCACTATATAAATGTTCAATTAAAAATACAATAATGCAAAAAATGGGAGATATACCAGATGGACAAGCCATGATCTCGACGAAGTCATATGTAAGCTTCCCCCGCTTCACCTTCTGGACAATGTTCTGAATGTTACGAAATCCATATGCAAGAGCAAATCGCAGGATTGGTTCTCCATCTTTCTCAATAACAACTTCCTGGAAATCCTGATTTCTAAAATTACATTATTACAGTTAATAAAAGACCAAAAATAGTATGGTAACCGACACAGTAGACCTCCCAAAAATGAGTAATGCTCTGTAAATGATAGTTATCTCATAGCATACTTAAGTGATATCAACTGCCAGAACAGTAGCAGTGAGTGTATCACTGATGCTAACATACAAGAAATAATAACATTAGCACCTTTATGGAGTTCCTAAATGCGTTAGACAAATTTGCTGACATGGAGAGGAAAGAAGCAGCGGACGAAATGCACCTCGTTCGTACTGGAATAAACTGTGAAGTATAAGGCAAGCCCTGTGACGCATTGGCCGGGTGTCCAGAACCTTGGGATTCATACAGTGCTGGTTCAAAGGTTGAAGGAAAATAAACAAGTGCCTCCTTAGATCTCAATACTTCAACAAGACAAAATCAACAACATTATGTGCAGAAGGAGTAATATTAAGCCTTCACCTTCTGAGTTTATTAAATAAAGATCAATTTCAGGGACGTATCTAGCGTTGGGCTTGGGGGGGCTTAAGCCCCCCCAAACGAAGTTGAAGCCCCCCCAAACAAGTCAAGCCGTTGTATGCTTACGGCTAAAATTCGTATGAATACTGCATAAATGCTGCCATGTTCAAGGCTTAAGCCCCCCAAACGAAAAAGGCTAGTTACGTGCCTGATCAATTTACTTAAAAGTAGTAACAAAAGGCATAGTGCTACTAATATTTCTTCATCTTCACTGTCCTACCTCAGAGTCTTATACTCAAGGGAGCTGAGATGGCTTCCAAACAAAGTTTTGGCGGCAAAGTGGGCAATGTGATGGAGGTAACCTCCCGAGCCTCCTCCATCATGACTCCACAGCTGGTCATCTTCGGCCAAAAACCTACAGCAGCCCCAAACAAAGTATTACTCATTTTACTCAAACCAACTCCATCAGCATCCATTTATCATTACATCAGACTTCAAAAGAAGTGTATAATGCCTTACGAACAGGAACTCACCGTACATAATAATTAATTATATCACTTAACATCATCCTGTCACAAGTGGATGCACGATAGCCCTGTGCTGGAGTCCCAACCGAGAAGTCGGGGTCAAATCAAAATTTGTTGATGGTGTCACTCTTGTCTTCCCTCAGATCATCATAGGTTTAACCACAAGTGCACACTTGTGCGAAAACTTGTTTCGCCTGCCAATTCCAAATATTTAACAAAGAATCGCTGAAACCTCTGCATCACCAAACACATCATGGTTGGCCTAAATAATTTATTACATCGGAAGAAGTAAATTTGTCCACCTGTGTGTGCTTGGCTACCCAACTTAACACTGTATCATCACAGTCTGATGCAGTGGGATTCAAACCCTGGTTGCAAGGTGACAGGCAGCCTGTAAGCTTCTGATCAAAACTGAATATAACACGTTCAAGACTTACGATGGTTTCACCAAATCTTCTTTGACATCTGGCAAAGGAATTCCTTCTTTCTCAATCATTTCATAAACTTCACCTTAAGAGAGAACACATGACAGATTTTCACAAGAAAACGTCCGAAAATGAATCAGTTTGTTCTAATTTCTCAAAATAAAAAAACCTGTCTGATCTAGGTGAAAATATAAATTCTACCAGCACAACTCTAAACAACAGAGTTCATGTCTGCTGCATGCAGGCATGTACCTGCATATACTTTAGTGTAAACGAAAAAAGTGTGGACATTTCTTCTTAAATTTGAAGTTGGGCTACAGTTTATACATGGTCAAAGGCCAGTTTTATAGTATACAAAAGCTTCAATCCCAGAGTGTCAAGACAGACCAACAATCCATTGTAAAGACTTGTAACCCATAAAAAAGTTTTCCGGTTGTAAGATTACTATTGCCAAGCCTTATCCACAACCAAAAATTCTGCAATAACAGTTGGACCAGGACTGCACCTCTGAGAACTACATTTAATTATGTGTTATCTAGATATTTACACAGTGCCTTTTCGTCAAGTGGTCATTATTGACTTCAAAGGGATGACAGTCACTAACCAGTTGCGATGACACAGTCGACATCTCGCGTTTTGTGGTCGTCATCATAGAAGTCCTGTCGAGATGCTTCCAGTTTCTTGTCATAGCATGGCATGACAGTCACATGGTAGACTTGGTCTGGCGTTCGTTGGAGCAGTCGACCCAGATGATGCTTGACAAGGGAACCCATCATCTGCTGGGGAGATTTGGTTGTCGAGATGTATGGCAGAATAAATGAACCATGAACCTTTTCTGCATAACAGATCCATCCTAAAAAGAAATTCCATGTGAAGAGTAAATGCTGCTCATCCACTATTAAACAATTCACTGCAAAAGCTGAAACATGTTACTACGGTATATGTGTTACATGTGTGTGCATTTGTGTGTGCGTGTGTTTAGCAAATGTTAAAAAAATCTTGAGCGCTTTCCTAAATCCTTAGGGATCATTGTGAGTAAAAACAATACTTATAATAACAATTCTGGTAACAACACAGGTAATAGGTGTTCTCAGCGACACTAATTGTCATGTCAGCCAGCAATTTTCTATTGTCATTTTTAGTTGCGTCTTTAAAAAAGCAAATTCTGAGCTGACAATGTATGCTAAGACAGAAGCAAATGTCTACCTGGACATGCAGATGCCATCATAGGAAGGGCTTTCTTGTCCACCTTTCTCCGACGGTATCGTTCCACAAACTCATGACAACTTTCAATAAGGCTGAATTCACGTCCAATGGTTGTGTCCAGTACATAATCAACTCCTAAACAATTAGACAGTTTGATAAAGAGAAAAATAAATTAGTCCAAGTATGTACTGGCTAGTCCAAAAACTTAAAACTAAGAAGCATAAAATTTAATTAAAGTGGAGTTTCAGCTCAACCTAACCTCGGAAATGCAATGAAGTCTACCCAATATTCTAGAAACAAAATTTCAAACATGCTTCAACTTCGTGCAATATGATAATGGCACTACAGAAATTATTAGATAAGAACATACTGGATTAGATTGTCTAATAACAGAGCAAATTCAATGTCACCCACTGCCAGACAATGTTGCCTAATGTTAAAATAATGTCTTGTCATAAGTAACGATGAATGTGCTTTTGTCTCCACTACCCTACCCTGTTCAACTTTACATGGACTTGTCACTTTCAATCTCCATATCAATGCGTACTTTAAAAGCAGACACATGCAACACAGTGACTGACCTAGCTGCCTGAAGAACCCGGATAGCTTTCGTGCCGTCTGCTGAGGAGTCATCTGGTATTTGACGGCCAGTGAAGATCTCGACTGTGGCGACACAGATACCACCACCACTTTCCTCTTTTCTGGCTTCAGAAAAACAAAACTGCAAATACTCAGCAAGTGGTGATTTTTCCAACTGGATTAACTTGCTGAATTTGAAGCATTTTAAACCACTTAGAGCTACCACAGGCACCACTTCTGAGAAGTCCTTAATAGGTGCTATATTAAGTATCCAGATACATATCATATATACAAAAAGCAATGAACTGGAAAGCAGACAAAACAAGACCGTGAATTCCAAAACCTACTACAGACCAATAAGAATGCACAGGAGTTCAATATTGTCTTAATAATCAAATCTGAAGACTTCTGTAAAAACACTGTAGTTATCATAAGATGTGTGACACCAATCAATACTTGATTTATTGTGAAACTGTGGCTGATATATATATGTTACAAGCCAGAAAGAGCAGGCTCAGCAAAAAAGTAATGTACCAGCAATGTACAAGTAATAGAAAAATTCATATAGAGCCACTGATTACCTCAGTCTGTTCCTTGTTTTCTTCAATCACTTTGTAAAGTTCCAGATAGCTCTGCTGTGCGATAAGAACAGTTTCCGCAGATGTAACACAACCGCTGCATGCTAAACAATCGTTGAGCGTTATTTCAACTCTTTTGAATTCGACTTCTTTCTGCAGAGCATCAAAAGTAACACATGAGCAGCTTCCTCAGTTAAGTTCTTAGTGCAATGCTTCTTTAATTAAGTTCTTACTGTATCGTATGATGATAACATTCATGTACCAAGAAAAGCACCTTTCACAGGTTCCGGAAGGTGCTTTAATATAAATAATGTACACTAGAGAGCGACGCGGTAATTTTCCCCGTGGTAAAAACACGGCAATGGGGACAGCAACGGTGGTTTTTCCGCAGTAATGGGTTTACTGTCGAGGTAATACTGCAGTAATGGAGAATGAGTTGGCGATAAAACCGCACTAATGGCAACACGCTTTAACAGTTTACACTAAACATCTCAAATCTACAGTCCAGGGTGCTGTTGTGATGGAGATTTTTTATTTCCCGAAGCTGTTAACTAGTCAGATATAGTTAGGACTTGGCTAATGCAAACTTTTGATACGATAATCTCTTTTTTGCATGTGTGTTTTATTAATTCAATCAGGAATACAAATAACTTTGTAAGGTAATAATTTTTAAAAAATTGTAATTGGCAAAAACTTTGTGCGTGAATGTGATGCAGTCCTGCAGGGATGGGTGCGGATGGGAGAAAACCTGCGGGATGGGAAGACTTACTTGTTGCGGGCAGGGATGGGGACAAGATTATCTCCCCACATCACTCTCTAATGTACACATACATGTATGCATTATGCACCATTTTTGCCAATCACAGAATGAACACATAGTAGTACAAAACAGTTAGGCAATAGGATTCACATTGTAACAGCAACACAACTTGTATAGAACTAGTCACTCACCCACATGAATTCTGTTGAATTCTGTTGAGCCTACATGTTGATTAAAGTCACTAACTCACTATGTAAATGTCCCTATGTGCACACATAGCATCCTGTTCCACAGAGAAATCATAAATGGCTTTTTCATTCATTCATTCTGAAAATTTATATAGCGCCCCTTAAAGATACCTACTCAGAAGCGCTACCAGTCCAGCCACGGCTAAAAAAGAAAGACTTATAGTGCTTTATGAAATGCAAGCAAATAGTTCAGACGTAGTAATTGCAGTTCCAGCGGGAGCCCATTCCTAGTGGAGGACCCACAATTGAAAAAGCCCGGTGGTGCCCAGTAGAAGAATGAGCATGTAGGACCAAGAGCTCCCTCTGGTCGAGGAGCGACGTGCCCTTTTTGTGGTGAGCCTACTGGCAAGACTTTGGCTGCTGGCTTCAAACTTTGCTCTATAGTTGCATGCCTATCTGTCAGCTGAATATATGTTGGCAGTTAGATTACAGCAAACACCTATCTTGCATAACTCAAGGTTGAAAAAAACTCAAAGGCGGTTTCCCCGTTCCCATGGACTTCCTGCCATATATGATCTTGATGCCAATCTGCCATTGGTCAGTAATCTGCAGTGCTTTTGTTCAGCCGCAACACTCCAAAACAGTGTTCCGGCACCTTTTTTTGAGCTATTAAAAAACAACTTAGTTACTTTAATTTAATTTAAGTGTTTTCAGTATTTGTTGATAAGCAAATGGGAATTTTCTTTGGGAGGATCTCACATTGCCAAACTCTACCCCAATTTTTTTATCTGGCTTTGCCCTCGATTTAGCCCTTTCATAACTGTACCATTCCGGAACCTTTTTTCTAGAAAAAAGCACCGGTTATCTGCTCTAGCTCTGAACCATTGGCTTTCACCTCAATGACTATCAGTTTTAATTAGCAGCAACGGTCAACTGATGTGTATTTTACAAAGGAGCCTGAGAAAGCCTTACCTCTGGAAACGAATCGCCATTTTCGTAATGTATTTTACTTGTCTTTGCAGATTTGTCAATTTTAATTGGCTTGACACATTCCTACATCATGATAAATGAACACTCCAGAGGAAATCACACAAATCTACAATATAGCTCAACATAACAATGCATAACCATATATAGATAGGCCGACAAAAGCACATTAAATGCTTATAATTATGCTTAATGCAAAAATTGTTAAATTTACATTTACATGTATTCGTGTATCAAATGCTAAATCGTTTTAGCATATATATCTACTGACTAACTCAAAAGGTCTCATTGCAAAGATGTTTGAGAATTTGAAATGAGCAAGTCTGTTTAAGAACACCACAAAATCTTTTTCACTGCGCAAACCAATTATTCCCACATTTTCACAGAAAATTACGCTGTAGTTTGGATAATTGCTTTATCAGTCTTCACAAGGCATTGTAAAAGCGCTAGACAAATTCTTTTAATCACACGTGCGTTGTAAATGGAAAATTATGATCGTTTACACGAAGTAAATTTATATCATATGCGCCTTCGAATTAAGGGTTCATTTTTTATAATTGTCTGATTTCTTACCTGCGACGGGGTTATGAAATCATCAAGATCCGTAAGCTGAAGAACTCCGCTGAAACGCGACGCCATTACCTCTCAAAAGTTGCAAACGGCGACACTGTTGTGTACAGTATAAATGCCAGCAGCCGTTCAATCTACGTATTGAATATTCATGAATTACTGCTAGCCATCGAAGGCCTAATTTGAATATTCATGAACTTGCTTAGCAAGGTCACAGAAAATATTCAATATATCCAGGGCTGTAGTGGTAAAATTTGAGGTGAGTATACGCTAGCGGTGACCAGCGGCGTAAAAAAAAATTTCAAGACTTTTTTTAGGAAAAATTTCTGACTTTTCAGCAATTCTCAGAAAATTTTCAGACTTTTTACGATTTTGTCTCTGAAAAAGTTGATGATCTTTTTTTTTTTTTTTTTTTTTAGTCATTCGCCCTAAAAACCTCTAAAAACCTCTCATTTTTGAAAAATTTTCGTTCCCAGAGGTAAGTATACGCTGTATACCCGCGTATACCCTCGTGAGTATACGCTCTCAAATTTCTCTAGAGGTAAGTATACGCTGTATACCCGCGTATACGCTCCACTACAGCCCTGAATATATCGTTTTTAAATTCAACGAAATTAATCCAGATGACAATAGGGGCCTCACGCAAACGCAACAGATTACAGAAGCACGATAGGCCTATTAATAAAAGAATGGCTTTGAGATAAGAGAATGGAGGGATGTGTTAATCATACGCGTAATTTGTGGGGGTACGAGGGGTACCCGTACCCCCACTTTTTGGACTGGGGTACCGTACCCCCACTGTCTGAACAATGTCAATCAATATTTTATTATTGTGCCTTCTCAGATCTCCACCTTGCTTCGTGCACAGTATAAATAATTAATTATTTATACTGTGCACGCTTCGTGTAAGAAATTGGTACCCGCGGTATACCCCTCTTTTTGGACCAAAGTTACGCCCCCTGGTGTTAATTAAAACGCATCTTTGAACAACACACGAGGAATAAAATTACATCAGTAGGCTATTAGGCTACATAAATCATTAGATTCATTACATATTGAGGAGGGGATAAAGTAATTAATGGTAACACTCATGGCCAGGAGAGCATTAGGTTCGCGGATCGATTCCCGTAACCCCCTTGCGCGGCGCCTTGTGTGGCTGCCAAACCGCGTGTTGAATTGTGAAATTGATTGTATACTTTCATGTTTGAATGTAATCTTACTGCGTCTGTCAGTTTGAAATAATAAAGAATATTAATATTATTATTATATCTTTTAACGGGAAGGGTAAAATTGTGAGTCGTATTTATTTTGTCCTGGGGGAGGAAAAATACTACTACGGACATGGTAAGACTCGCAACAGAATTTTTTAAATAAGCCAGCATCTGCAGCATCAGTTATGTCATCCAAACTTCGGATGGAGGGCGGAAGGAAGCCTCGACCTGCGCATGGTTCGATGTAACATAATTATGCGTTCTGACCTATATCCCTATCATATATCCCCAAGTTTATCAGAGTGTCTGCCAGTGGCGTGCAGAGGGGGGTGCCGAGGGTGCGACGGCCCCGGGCATCCAGCCGGGGGGCATCCAACGGTTGGCGTTTGTAAAATACAAAGTCTACAATTCGGTTTCCGATCGTCAAAATAGGCTAAAAGTACCATATGCAATTCTCAAAAAATTCCTGGGGGAAAGGGAGAGGGGGCAGCACAGTGCAGTGGGAGGGGAATGAATTAGGGAAAATACAATTTAGGGGCATCCAATGAAGGGGTTGGCCCCGGGCATCAAAGAACCTCTGCACGCCACTGGTGTCTGCGTATATGAGGGATGTCCTCCACTGGCTCCCCTGCCCACAGCGCATCACTTGCCGAATCTCTGCCTTGGTCCGGCGATGCTTTGAAGACTTGGCTCCTCCATACCTGCGGGAGCTGTTTTGTCCCACCTCATGCTCGCAGTGCCGTTGCATGCTCTCTCCGCTTAGCTTCGCAAGCTGAACTTATTATTCCCCACGTGCCTGTAGACGGAATCATTGTCTCCTCGGCAGGTGGTCGACTGTCTTCATGGCTATAGGGTCGTTAAAGGTGATATGATCTGTATGATTATCCCAAATGGACAGAAGACGAGAGACAGAAAGAGCGACTATTCTGGGGCCATTGACAGTCCTAGTAAGTAACAATCACAATTATAAGTATAAGGGACTAGCCTATACATTGTTATTATTCCCTCCATAGGCGAAACCATCTAAAAACAAGTGTTATTAATCTGTGGGTTAGACATTCTGGATCCGGATAATTCCAGATAGTCCAAAACCCGGCAAAATCGGTTTGCTGATCCGGATTTCGGTTATGCCTTACCCAGTGTTTAATCTAGTCCCCCTCTTCTGGGAGGGGAAACAAGGTTTCTGGGTGAGCAAAGAATTTACACAAGATTTTTTTAATCCATCTTTAAAAATTTTAAGACTTTTCCTAATGTCATCTTCAAAAAAAGTTGATGACCTTTTTTTTAGTCCTTTGCCCGATTTTTAACTTTTTCTACAGCAATTACTCTCTGAAAAAGGTTTATGACCTTTTTTAGGAATTCATCTCTCTGGGGGGGACCAAGTATCCACATGTATCGTGGGGGGGGGGGAATTTTCCCTCCCCTAAAGGTCTCTACATTGTAATCTTGCTGGCCTCTCGGGGGAAAACACAAATCCTGGGGGGGACATTCCCCCCAAAGACGTCTAGATTAAACACTGTGCCTTACCCATGTTATTGAATGATCCTTAGATCTTAGTCCTTCCATGCGCTGACAGCGCATCGGGTGACACAGCTCTTCTGTCATTTCTGTTGCAATACGGTGTTTTACCTGGGAGGGCTGCAAACCCTCCGCGGAACCCTCCTCCTTTATCCGGGCTTGGGACCGGCACAGGTTCTATAATGGAACCTGAGGCGGAGGTTTATTGAATGATAGTGTACACATAATTGCTGACAAACCATTCAGAAATGCTGTTCCCTATTTTGATGTGGCAGACGTAAAGGGTGAATCCAATCATCACTATCAAAACATTCTTTCATGAATTGGTAACTTTGTCCCCAAGAAGTCCCAATGACCAATCCCCTCTGCCTTCCCCTTCACTCTCCCTTCCCTGTTCTATTAAACAAACTCTCTCTGTCTCTGTCTCTCTCTGTCTCTCCCCCCTCGCTCCTATATATAAATTTAGTATGCTTTGCCCGCCACTGAATCGTTGGCATCCAATGAAACGTCAGACATTTCAAACAGCACAGGGCCAAAAGTGGTGGAGACTGTAACCACCACTTAAAAAAAAGTGGTGGTGACCACAACAATACAAAGTTACGCCTGTACATCTAGCACAGTAATTTCCAGTCAATACATCACAGCAGGTAACAACAAACTTCAGAAATACTGAAAGACAAAAAGCTCTACTGCATTACAAAAACACAGCTGCACCAAATAAAATTGTAAGCAGAGTAATTTATAATAAATAATATTCATTATAACAAAAACATAAATTACACAAAAGATTAGTAGAATGATGAAAACCATTGTCCTGAAAGGCCTTGCTGTGAACAATATTGCTGTAGGCCACAGCAGTCGTGTTTTACTACCACACAAAGCAACTTATTGGAAACATTACTTGTCTCTTGTAAGCAGACTTGCATTTGAGTAATTCTGTAGTCAAGTAGCATCACCATCTATATGTATTGAACAAGCATCAAGCAGTGGCACTTGGTGTGTTAAACTTCTCACACAGCAACTAGCTTCGAGAAGGCTTGTACCCATATTCCAGACATTACAGGGTGAGTGCTCAACCAATCGTCCACATGTTAGTAATTCAGGAAATAGTAAACAATCATGCGTGTTCACCCGCTTAACTTACATGCTTAAAGACCTTTCATTTTGCACAAGCCTATCATGTTGAGAGCGCTTCTGAATAGCTCTGCTGTGAGGAGCGCTTTACAAAATGTTTACATTACATCAGGGGCGCCGCCAGGCTTCAAAAAATTGGACGCACACCCTCCCGTCTCCTCCCATCCACACCCGCCCCCTATCTGTCACTCGTAGTCATACACTGAAAATGACTCAGAGTGACTCATGAAAGTACAGTGTAACAAATGGATATGATATCATTTTAAATTATTTATGCATACTGTACGGTAAACCAAACTTACGCAATGAAATTGTCAAAAATATCGACACGATGCCTAATCCTTGTGTAGATTTTATTCGGTGGGTGGACGCACGTGCGTCCAGTGCGTCACGCTGGCGGCGCCCCTGCATTACATTACACTTACATTAAAGACTGATTACCGACATAGTTTGACTATTGTAAAACATTGTGGAACGACAGCTCCCTGTTGAGCAGAAAGTCACGCATACACTGTAACAGCAGTCATCGGATGACAACAGACTAGGCCTTCGTATATAACACATTGGAACAGCCAGTGGTTGATAAATCATTTTTTAAATCAACCCAAAATTAAAAAGCCTGATTTATGACATACCCATCACAATCCATTGTATAAAAACATTTTAATGACTTAGAAGGTAATACCTGCATTCCAATATACATCAACATATACACCTAGTTCCTATTATATACACGCATTAATGTAATGAACACTTTTATTATGCCAAATAGGCAGAATCAACAACCAAAACCAAAATGAAACAATTAAGAATAAAAATACATAGCATTAACTAGAGAATAATATAACAGCCCACTGTACATATGTCAACAAACTGGCTATAAAGCTAAGTAATCAATTGAGATCATATTAACCATGTTACTGGAATGTGTGCAATTTTTTTGCAACTGATGCAGTTAGAATCAAAATACAGTGATTCAAATACAACTAATGCACTATAACTGTGACGCTCTGCACATGCGCAGAGCCAAGATGGCCTTTCTTTTGCATGTAATTTTTTATCAATTAGTTTGGTCATATGGATTTTGCTTTACAATTTCATTCGGATTTCTCATTTGACCTATTATGTATTCTTACAGTTATTTCGCTCTTTCACTGGCATGTCCGAGTGTTTTGGACAGTGTGTTCAGATGTTTGTCATTGGGGTCTCACCAACATGGACTAAAGGCCAAGAAATTCCTTGGATCAGTTCCAATCATTATATTGTGATGGCACCCTACAAACATTTGCCGGCTGTGAATAATGTCCTTCTTCAAACCCAGCGGCAGAGGAATGCCCAGGTGCAGCATCTCTGCCACCTGCAAGGTACTGCTTGATGTTAGGGTTTGTGTGTTGCGAGCCTCGTCCGTCACTGCTCCTCTTCTTTGACACTACATAGCCCAGGAACTCTGAATGTGATGTTTACAATCAGCTCTGGATTGGAATCCATTGGTTTGGCTCTGCATGTCTGCAAGAGCTAACAGCGATGACTTTCCTAATTATCTGAGCACTGTTCAATTAGTGACTAACTTTTGTTCTTAATGACTTTGACATCATTTAGGTTGGTGCAGGTGATACTTTTATGAGGTACTTAATACTTTAACGATGAGCTGCATTGGTTTCCAAGTCGCTTTTAGTACACTCTCATCATTAAAGTGTTAAAAGGCGCTATAGTAAGAGTTTAGACATACATACATACAATCATACATGCAATTACCTTGCCATGTACCTTGTAAATGTATTAGTGTGTAATAACATAACTGAACATTTACACTGCTTAGTAAACTTACACTGTAAATAAATTATGACATAATTATGGTACAGTATAATTACATTACTATAGGACTATATTTCCTCAGTTACTTTGCAGTGTAATTAGGTTAAAATTTGGCAATAGTTACCACACATGTGAAATTATAAGGTACTTATGTTGCCATATAATTACATCATGTGTAATACCATTACAGTTAATATGCTGAAATTTACTGATGAATGGATGATTGTTCAAGATAAGCCTGAAGAAGAAAGGTGGCCATTGCTCTGATATGTTCATAGGTAAGAAGCATCAGCGCAGACGTTAGGACAGTCTGAACCAATTTTGATTCCAATCCACGAAACCAAAAACAAAGTCTCTGCCTACAACAAATAAATGCCATAAAATGCAAATAAAAACTATAATTGAGACCAAAAAAAACCAATGTAAATAAGAACAATTTTGTAAATATGAATTTCATGAATTCAGGCTTCTAAACAGCACTCTGAGAAATCTACACTATATAACTGTTCTGAATGAAAAAGAATGAATTACATGTAATCAGTTACTGAGAGAAGAGTGAATGTACAAAGTAATGAATGACAGAATAAATAAATCTTAAAACTTACCATTTGGTTGCCCTATGCAGTTTGCTAGATGTTTCCAGACCTGCCTACAAGCAAGAAAATATTTAAAAGTCTAAGAAAATGCAAACAAGACCATAAATCTCTACCACTTCCTCTGTAGCATAATCTTACAGCATATAGTTTGGCACTCTTTATGGTAATACTGCACAAGTTTCCGGCTGTAGATTTTTCACCAGACAATTTAAGACTTTGCACATTGTTTATGCATCTACATTTTATAACCTACATAATTAAGGGAAGGTAATCTTGTAGAAACAACCGTAGACATTAGTCAACATTTGCGAACATTTTTCAAAGGTTCCATATCAGCGTTTACATACATACATACATACATACATACATACATACATACATACATACATACATACATACACAAGCATGCATAAAAACCAAACTACATGGTTACAAATCCTACATGCTTTAAAAGTAATGTCTACAATTTCTGGTAATAAAGCAGTCACTGTGGTCAGACAGACTGGCCATTTGAAGAAATCAGACAAAAACTGACAAGCAATAATAAACTGGCTCCACATAGTTGGAAGCAATTCTAGCCACACTAGCATTTGTGCCTAACATGCACTGTCTTGAAGAGTGCAGTCATGAGCAAATGTAATGAAAATGTCTGGTTACCCTGGCTCTGGTCTGTGCCACCTGGATCGGATATGTGACAATGGTGGCCACCAGTTTCGCAAAACCTCCAAAGCAGAAGTAGAGACTGCTATCTCTGAGCTAGAAGAACAGTTTTACAGCTATTTTTATTATTATATAGACATTTTAATTTCATGCCCTTACAGCCTGGTCTGCAACATACTCACTCAGGCATAAGGATACACTTCAAAGAACATTGTTAAGTCCTATTCTAATCTGTCGAATGCTGGTGGTTGCAGAGGCCATGCAGCCCATTCCAGACTGATGGTCCAGACACAAGAAATTCTTTTAACAACTGCAGTATAAAAAGCCCACAAGTAGACTTAGTACAACTTAGAAACAAGTATTATTACACAGCATTCATGAGTTGCAACTATTCCGAGCAAATGAGACTTTGAGCATCTTGTCCAGCTCTCGCTGGCACTCGCTTTCAACTACTGTACCTTCAGCTCAGTTTCTGATGTCACTACAATCATGGCTCTCAACCCACCTCTTTCTGCTGACATACCCATAATTGACTCTCTCTGGAAACTGACCAGCTTAATTTTTGGAGCGTCACTGGTTGATGCCATGTTCATAGATACCAGTGCCACAGAAGTTACTAAATTAACAGTAAAGGTCCAGCCTTCAAACTGCTAACAGTAAGCCTGGAACAAACCCATCGAGTGTAATGTAATGCAAGTGGTAGGAAAAAGTGCGTACATCATCCTCTTGTATCGGTCCAATCTAATCAGATAATTTCTAGAGTATCACTTCACAAGTTCACCAGACAACAGGGCACAGATATTTGTCTCAGGATCCATATACTCCACTATGTCAGTGACACTGGCATAACAGGAGCACCCTGATTTCTATGTTATTAGTTACTGGATAAAAGATTTGGTTGTCTGGCACATTTCATCATAAGTAGGCTTTGTGAAGTACAATATGACCAAGAGGTGGCCACCGATACTGACTAAGGTATCAGCATCAGTAGAGCTTTCCGATTAAAAAAATTCCTAGATGCAACCGTACAAAGTTCTGCAGCACTGGTAAGATGTTTCTCTTCAGAGCTTCGTAGATCATGAAATTAATTGCCGGATTTGTTACAAGAACAAGCGAAGAAAGCAGTCCACTCCACAGTGCAAGAAAACCTTCGTTTCTGGCCACTTTCACAAAGCAGTCTGCAAAAATAAAATCAGAAAATCTCCACAAGAAAATACAACAGACAGCATAAATTTCTTCCCACTACAATGACCACCCACTGATCATTCTAGCATGAATAATGAAAGACAATATTTAACGTACACAAACAAAAGAGAAAAAGCAAGAAATAAACACAAATAAACATCAATAGCTTATGATTAATTGCAATAACACAGATACGAGCTCTCTTCAAGATTATAACTGTATAAAACCAGTCCTTAACAAACAACTACTTAGCCTTGTGATGTTCGTGAAAGGTGCTACATAAATAGTCAGAAATATTCAGAATGTTCTATCAAATGTCATTCAACAGTGGAGCTATATAAATGCAAGAAAGTAAGCATTAATAAGCCCTTTACTTTTATGAAGTGCAGTCCTCTAATCCATACTGGTTTCAGAACCATTACGTCTAATTAGGGTTTTGTAATGTCAGGTCAGGACAGCCACTAAGTATAATGTCTTTTCTTGAAAGGCACTATACAAATTTGCTATTACAATTACAATTACAGACCAATCAACAGACCAATCAACCTGTCATTCCACGGTATGCAGTATCTTTTGGCAAAGGTCGAAGAGAAGCCCCAACCAACTTCACACCCTGCAGTTTCAACCTAGAGTTTACAACCCAGAAAGGGTTCGAAACAAGGACTGCCAGAGCACCTAACACAAAATACCACAAGACAAAGGTCAGAGGACAAAGGTAAAAAAATACAAGTCTACAGGATTTAAAAGTCTTAAGTTAACAATACGTAGATACTCTAAATTTAATGTAGAGAATTTAAAACACTTAAACCCAGCAAGGGACATATTTGCAGGGCCGCCGACAGAAATTCGGGGCCCCTAGGCAGAGCAGTCACGGGCACCTAGGCAGAGCAGTTGCGGGCCCCTATGCCGAACAATCACGGGCCCCTAGGCAGAGCATTCACGGGTCTCTAAACTATCTTTAGGATTCCTATTAATATCTTATGGTCGTACGAAAAAAATAAGAAAAAAAATAAAAATGAAACAATTTAAGTGCGGGTACGACCGTACGATATTATATTTATATATACAACTATGATTTTATTCAGATGCTTATAGTCTAAACTGATTGTAGTTAAGCGTCAGATAATATTTTCAAAAAGGCATAAATCATAAACGTTGTATAACTGATCATAATATTTTTTATAAGTGGATTGCGGGCCCGGCCCGGGCCCCTAAAAAGTCGCCGGGCCCCTGGGCATTTGCCCCCCTTGCCCCTCCCTCTCGGCGGTCCTGCATATTTGTATTTCTGTCTCTCTCTACCTGTCTGTCTATCTCTATGTCTGTATATCTACAAAGTGTCTATCTATCAACTTACAACCTATGAAATGTAACAAACTCCCTTTCAATTTCCATCTGACCTATCGAGTTCCAACTCCTCATGAGTACAATACAGAACAGGACTGCCTTGCCAGGGTGTAACGTCCCAAGGGTAATGACACGACCCAAGGCCAGTGGATCAGAGTTCAGCCTTTGAGGGGTTTACCTCTATATTGTGCATATCTATCATGGGACCTGGTGGAGAATTATCTCAGCTAGAAGTGGAAGACATCGAGACAAACTTTATAAAATCAATTAAATTCTCCAACAGAATGTCACATACACAGCTCTGTTAAACTGAGTTAAGATTCGGACTACAGACAGTCAGTTTGCCCTATCTAATACAGATAAAATCAATAATCTAACTCTATGAAAGGTTTGCTAAGGAAACTATTCTACACTTGGCTTAGGGCCGGCCTTAAACCAAGCTTCAATTTGGGGAAGGGGCTACTGACCGTATAAACGAGTCTCTCATCACCACTGGCGTAAACTTGTCCAAAATATTGGGGGGGCATGGGGTCTGGACCAGAAAAACAAGTTTTTTCAATATGAAAAGTTGTTTTATATTTTTTCGTTTTTTCTCTCGTTTCTATGGTTGTTTTTAAGATTTCGGATAAGGGGCCGTCCATATATTACGTACGCAAAAATTCTGGAAAATTGGACCCCCTCGCCCCCCTGTCCGCAAGCGTACTTTCTTTCACACCCCCTGCGTACGTACGCTTGACGCATACCCCCCCCCCGAGAAGACCAGCCGCAGAAAGTGTCTCTCTGCACTTTAGGCCAGATTGAAGGATGAGTGAGGGCCAATATAGACAAATTATAGGTGTCTCGTTCACAGCAGAGAATAACTGCACATGGCTTTTATATAATGTAATAAAATGCCATCGGGCGACTATAGGACAATACAGAGTTATAAATAGGCTAATGTTGACGTCATAATTAGAAATTTATTTTGCGTACGTACACATTTTGACCCCCTCCCCCCCCCGTCCGCACCCGTCCGCAAAATCGCCAAAATCCGACCCCCCTCTTTGCGTACGTAATATATGGACGGCCCCTAAAAAACATTATGAAAAATGGCATGAACAAGAGCTCCAACTCAGTTTAATTCAGTTGTGATTTCCGAAAATTAAAAACCATTAAATCAATGTTATTAAAATAACTTGTACAAAAATAAGAAATTTATTTTTGTTAAAAAACAAATTTTATGGTTTTCTTTTTCTTTTGTTTTTGTTTAAAACCAAAAACCGAAAAAACTTTTTTCACCTCTGGTCTGGACAGTCAGCAGAGGCTTCCGGTGTTACGTTAATGAGTATGGAATTGGGCGTTTTGCTTAAATGTAAATTTTTTTCATATTGAAGATATTGAATATAAAAATAAATCTTTGTTTTCATTATGAATTTCTGATAGTATTTCAGTTCTGTGTCTCTGATTTTCTCTTTCTGAAGAAATTTGTCTATATTGAAACATAACATTTTAATATTTTAAGAAATTCTTCTCTCAATTTTTGGGGGGCATTGCCCCGGCTCCTCAATTATTGGGGGGGGGCACGTGCCCCGGCTGACCCCCCAAAGTCTACGCCTATGCTCATCACTCAAATGACACTCAAAATATTATTCCCTCGAATTCAAATTATACATATTTCCTGAGACTGGTCTCTTTCTCTTTCTGAACAAGCTTAACACTAGAATGTTTCTACCTAGCTATTACACTGTCTAAGATGCCTCACTCTCATTCTAATGGCTGGAGTCTCCTATCACATCTCTCCGATGGCTGTCACAATCACACCAATCCTCTTCTGCTCCAGCAGATCCACCACCTGCAAACTCTAGTTCAATGGAAGAGCCACCAAACCAAAAGAGGGCCTATAGGGGTGCCTGCAGCCTTGTCATGACTTCCTAACCTTTAACCCAGCTCTCCAGCCAATCACACCCTTTCCCATTCCAAAATGCCAGCCAATTGCAGGTCTCACTCAGCTAACCAGTCAGCCCTCCCTGACAACACTGCATGTATTTAGTGCCATTGTCTAACCCCAAAGCATCCACAATCAGACTGGAATTAACATTCCCCCAATGTCATACAAAATCTGATCCAGAGATCACATACAAACTGCTCTCAAATCTAGGGTAAATTAATTATCATTCTACATCAATTTTATCAAATCTCTTATTCATTCCTGTACTATTGTAATCTTTAACTTCAAGTAATGAGCATTAGAAAATAATCAGTCCAGTTTTCTGAGCTGGAAATCTCAATTTAGTATGCAATCACTAGATCACTGAAAACAGGTCAACAATGCGAGATGACCTTGGTCTGAGCACAAACCTGACATGATTCCAATGACGAGATCTGTGAAAACATTCTGATGAATCTCGGAAGCTGAGAGATGATCTTTGGAAGAAGACCAACTGTGAGATCGAAAGCCGTAGAAGAAGTAGAAGTAAACAAAGTTGGTGACTGATAAGCTGACAAGAAGTGACTGCCAGCCTCTGTACAATGACCGCCTGTGCCAATCAACCAATCACTGTGGTAATCAATAAATGAATAAATAAATCAATCAATCAATCGTGTGAATTATATCTTACATCCTATCACATCTTTATATCAAATCAATAATTTGACAGCAAGTAAGTCAATTAATGAGTAATATGTTAATAAGTCAGCAGGTTAAGTTGCCTTTCAGGGTCAAATTCTGCAAATCAAAAGCGACTGCTTATTAAGTTCTTTGCCATATTGAATATTTTGCATATACCTGGCTAATTGCATCAATGTATATGTTAAATGTTACAATAAACAGCTGATATGAAAATCTTCATATCAAAATCAGAACTGTTCATACCATCCTTCTTCCTGTATGAGATCTCGAATTACTCGGACAGAGAGTTTGGTTTGTCTTTTGTCATCCACTAAGCCAAAAAAAAAAACTGGTGTTAAAAACTTACTTCCCATTACGAATTTTTTCAAAAAGCAGATTACTGAAACTGTGCTGGGAGAAACAATGAAACTAGTTCAACAGGGTAATTAAGTAAAAACAGCTGCAGTAAAAGAAAAGAGTTGTGACTGGAAAAGTGATTTAAAAAGTCTGGGAACAGAAGTTACTGTAAGTAGTATTTACTTAAACATCTAAAGTAATGTAGTAAGGCAAAGCTAAAAGTAATATGCTATTTCGTTGTCTCTACATAAACTCCTCATACATGCAGTTTTACAGTTGAAGGATCTTTCAGCTGAAGTGCAACCAAGAGCACAGCAATACAATAACTGGAAACAAATTTGAAAGTAAGTGCTCAACTTGTGTGCATGTCTGCATGAAAGGTTTTTATATAATCTAACCAAATATCCTTGTTCAGATTATTTGAAAGTTGAAACATCATTTGCGCAGTATTTTGACTTGTACTTAAATGATGCTATAGTGAGTTACATGCATAATTATATACATACATACAAAAAGTAACTAATATATGTGGAAGTAACATACAGTTTCCACCGTGTCACCTTGTAATCTTGTTCTTGCAGTTTCAAATGGAAACAGAAGCGAAATTGAAAATGCACCACCCTACATCAATCAGAACATGACAGGTACATGCACAGGGTAAGAAATCATTCCGTAAATATAATCAAACGGCTGCCATCAACTAAGTGTCATACTGAACAATCTTTTAAATCTAAAATAAGCATTGCCTCTGTTACAGTGGCAAACAAATCTATTTTGCTTTTACTTCAGCATCTGGGTTCAAATCAGCACAAGTCCAATGAAGTATCTGTTGAACTGTGCAACTAGCAAGGAAATTTTGATGTCTTGCATCAGCATGACTTCTTCGAAGACTTGTTGACAGATGAATTTAATACTACCTCACCATTTGTAAGTTAACCATCACCAACTGAAGAAGACTTCACAACAGGATGGTGTTAACAAGAGCACAGCAATTCAAATGTTTTGTACAATACTGGTAAATACAGTTTGCAAAGAACCAATTAGATATGGTGCAGGATATTCATAAAGAAATTGTCTGGGACTTCATCAGTTGCTTGTACTGTGAATTGAAATCTCCAGTGCCGGCCTTAGGTATAGGCAATATATTACGCGGCTGCCTAGAGCGGCATTTTTCAAGGGGCAGCAAATTCTGGCAAAATATACAAGAGGAGTAAATCTGCCTTAGCAACACAAGGCAGTTGTGACTGGAAAAATATGTAAGGGGCGGCATTTCTGTCCTTGCCTATAGCACAAAACTGTCAAAGGCCACTACTGGAAATCTCCCTCAATATAACATACATGAAGTCTGATATAATGTTGTTGGAGTAATTGATCTGATAAACTATTCATGTACGTAGTTGTGTATGTACGGTATGTATATATCAGAATTTTGTAGAGCACCTTTTAAGAATCTCACAAGGGCACTAAACATGGCTATCTAAGATATCTAAAATCATGCAACTTAAGATAGGCTGCCAATGTTTCTTCAGCTGTCTGTGATGGAATAGAACATTATTATGTTTAGTGGAAGACTTTCCAGATGTACTAGAAATTTAGCTGTAGAGTGCAACCTTACACAACCTCAAAAAATGCAACCTTATTGTAACATGGCACTTCATACAGCTCCAAACTCTACACTACAACAAGAGAACAATGTATTAAATTCCTCTGACATGCAGAATTTGTTGCCAGTCAATACTCTGTTTCAAGATCATTTCAATTACCAAAATTCTGCACATATATCCCATTTTAACTTTAAGTTTTTTTGTGTGAGAAAGTGTTTCAATAGAATACATTTAAGAATGATCTCACCAGAGTTCCTGAGATCGCATGAACTAAGTTCTGGAAGGAATGTGGCAAGCCACTTTCTCCTTTGGCCAGTGAAAGTTGCATTTATTCTACCATAAAACCTCTACAAAGGCAAAGTAACAGCTGAATACAGGTCACAATTGTGAAGCATCTAAAGTAAATTTACGCAAAAGAATGTTAACTTGTAGTATGCAAAACCTCCATCAAATACAATAATCAGATTCAGAACGCTGTACTAGCCCGCTATTCCGGGGGTCCGCTATGCCGGGAGTCCGCTAACACTTTATACCCATGGCTGCCTCAGGTATAGTTTAAGGGACTGTTAAAAATATGTATCTCTTACATATGAATATATGTATGTATGTATGCATATATATGTATGTATCTAGGTATGCATGTATGTATGCATTTATGTTTGTATGGATGCATGCATTCATGTATGTATGTATGTATGTTGTATGTATGTATATTTCGGCGAACTCCCTGAATAGCAGACCTCGGAATAGCGGACCCCCGGAATAGCGGACCGGAACCCAGAACTCCGGGTATTATTAATATAACAACAAAAGGATAACATTTCAATTAACGTAAACAAGAGTGTCTTCACAACTGTGGCGCAATCACCTTTTACTAACACGTACAAATAAATCAGAAACAACTTACACGCTTGCTTCATGCTAAAGCACTACAACTTGTTATTTCCAGACTTGTTGTCCTCGAGACCAAGGTCTTGGTCTTGAGTGCACTCGAGTTCATTTTTAAAAGTCTTGGTCTTGGTCTTGGTCTTGAAGTTCAAAGTCTTGGTCTCGCAAGACCAAGACCAAGACCGGCTGTCAATATGAAGTCATTTGACAAATATGACAAATACGGACGGATACAAGTCTTGTTGGTTAGGAAAACCCATTAGCAGCAGCTGCAAATTAAGTTACGCTGTATCTGGAAGCCCTGCCGAGACTTTTTTCTGATAAACCATGAGGTTTTCAAAAAAGGCTCACGATTTGTACATTTAAATCCAGTGCTTGAAAAGCTACGGTGTGTGCCAGAGACTTCAGCACCTATGGAACAAAATTTTTCACATGGCGTAATTTTTATGAGGTCTCATGAGGCACGTCTTGGTCAGAAAATTCCGAGCGAATTGGTTTTATAAAATTGTAAAAGGCATTTGGAATAACATTTTGCATGAAAGACTTTGCAATACGAATTCGGAATTCACTGCAGTCTGCATTTAAAGTTAATTTGCTTGAATAAAATAAAAGACTCACGTTTTCACTAAACTAGCGAGTAGTCCGACTTATCAATTTTTTTTAAGAAAAAGAAGTCTTGGCCTGAATGTGATTTTTTGGGTCTTGGTCTCGGTCTTGAGGTTCAAAGTCTTGGTCTTGGTCTTGGTCTCGAGGTTCAAAGTCTTGGTCTTGGTCTCGAGGTTCAAAGGTTTGGTCTTGGTCTCGAGGTTCAAAGTCTTGGTCTTGGTCTTGAGGTGTAAGGTCTTGACAACAAGACTGGTTATTTCAGCGGTCGCTGGATTTAGCGCTAAACAATTACCAAAATGAAATATGAAACTCTGCAGCGATTCCTCATTCATTTGCGCTTAACTACAAAGCAATGGACTTCTTCCGTGAAATCAGTTTTAGAACATTGTAACAGTATGCTTGCCAACGAATCCGACCAGAATCCGACGTTTCTCTTTCTACACGTGTCCATAAATATTATTGGAAACATTTAAAGTTCGGTTAAACTAAAACACGAATTCTTTTACAAGACCTGCAAAAACCAACACGTGTTATAACTCCTTTACTTTTATTTGTGAAGGTTTAATCATTAAATATTTTTTATTGATTTTATTCAAAGTAATTAAAGATACTGATTTAACCTTAGAATTAGTCAAGTTTGCAACAATTAATTTCATAATCGCTTTCAATGGTTCTTTATTTTAAATTTTCTGTCTCAGCCTATATATGCGTGACACGTACGTACACCACACTGGCTTCCCATCTCGCAACGCATCAACTATAGAATAGCTGCGTTGATCTGGCGATGCCTTCTTGGCTGTGCCCCGGTTTACTTACGTGAGCTCTGCTGTCCTGTCTCCCATGTGACTGACCGCCGAGCCCTTCCCTCTTAATTCTTCAGCGAGTGAGCTCTTGCAATAATATTGGTTCCTCGTTCTACCACCGCAACTATAGTCTATAGGCAGCGTCGTGCTTTCTCTGTGGTCGGCCCCTCCATCTGGAATCAACTCCCATTGCAGATACGCCTATAATTGCCTAAGAATAGTTCGCTTGTTTTTTTTACAAGTTACTTAAGTCCAGTTTATATTGCCGTAGTTGGGCTGGGAGCGCTTAATTCCGCGATCGAGTAGGTAGGCCCATTGGCGCCGACTTTTGCTTTTGACTCTGGGTGCCGTGCCTGGGTCCCAGCTGCATATTTCAAGATAATTCTCTCCTAAAAATTAATGTTGACGACCTTTTTTAGAAATTCATCTCCCCCAAAAATGTGACGACCTTTTTTTTAGGAATACGGTACCCCAAAAACATTTTCTGTTGTAGTTGTACTTCTCAAGTTGTGACATTAGTTAGTCGTCAAAAATTGAATTTAAGGTCCGAATTCTTCTGGGTGCCAGGCACCCACTGAACTTTCTCTCTGGGTGCATTGGCACCCAAGGCCCCCAAGAAGTCGGCGCCTATGGGTAGGCCTAACTTGAATTAGGGGGCTCTATATTAAATTTTTAAAATGAATGAATGAATGAATTTATCCTTTCTTAGTGTACCATGCATGCACAAACCAGCAATTCTCGGACCAGTACGCCTTCCGCCCCACAGGCCTATTGTTACATCATTTCAATTATGAAACATGTTTTTGTCAGTAAATTTAAATGTTAAGAATAAAGGCCCTTTTTACGCCAATTTTATTATAAATCACGTTGATTGTGTAATTTTCATTTTTAAAACCGAAGGCCTATTGTTAGCCTACGTCACTTCAATTATGAAACACATTATTTAGTAATTTTTAGATTTATACAGAAAGGCCTTTGTAACGTCACTTCAATTATTATCGAAAAGTGTATTGTCATTATAGCTATAGGCCCAAATTAAGTTTACATCTAGGGCAGTGGTGCACAACGTCCGGCCCGCGGGCCAAATCTGGCCCCCGACGAGCCATCATGTGGCCCGCGATGTCCAACAGAAAAAGCGACTGTTTATGAGCCAGCACTGACATTAAGTCTACTTGTGCACTGTGGTCATTGGAAAACCATCAGTATTATAGTAATATAGAAATACCACTAGTCCCCTTTATAACTTTTTATATTTACTTTTATACTTGTTTTAGTGCACACTTCATAGGCCTAAATTTTTAGATGCATTCATCCTAACTAAGCGGAGTCATCACTTGTTTGGCCCCCGAAGGGCTCAAAGAAATGGTTTAGTGGCCCTTGGCCGAAAAAGGTTGTGCACAGGGCCGGTTCGTTCATATGGGCAAGTGGGCAGCCGCCCAGGGCCGCCGATTTTTAGGGGCCGCCAATTTTCCAATTTTTGAAAAAAATATTTACTATTATTTCTAAAAAAGAGGTGAATGACTAAAAAAAGGTCATCAACATTTCTTTTTCCCAAAAGAGGTGAATGACTAAAAAAAAGGTCAACAACTTTTTTGTGCTTAGGGCCGCCGTTTTGCCGATTTGCCCAGGACCGCCAAATGTCTTGAGCCGGGCCTGGTTGTGCACCACTGATCTAGGGGATAAGGGCCTTAATCGTTACGTCACTTCAATTATGCAACACACTATATATTTAGTAATTTACTAATTTTTACATTTATACAATAAAGGCCGTTGTTACGTCACTTCAGCTATAAAAGTCTACTGTTACTATAACTTTAAAGTTAGACAATAGAAGTTTATTAATTGGTATCATAGGCGCCGACTTTTAGTAAAAGGTACTGGGTGTCGCGTGAGGAGATCGACAACAACGACGAGATGTCATCATCATCACGATGTAGTCGTCGTTGGTGGTCGAGATGGAATGATGACGGACGAAATAGGGACCTGCGAATCACAAATTTTCAGTCGAATCGAATCTCGAATCGAATCGGGGGTAAAGATTCGAATTCGAATCGAATCTCGAATCGAATCAGCGGGTACCAGTTTCATATTAATGAAGCTTGATTGCACAGGTGTAACACAGTATCAATAACTTTTCTGCAGTTTAAAATCAATTGAACTAAACATTAAGCTCTTCTAACAGAATTAAAAATAACACAAATAATTAATTAATTAAGTATATTCTTTGTGTTAATTGCATAACCGCACTTTGGTGTACATACATCTAAGCGGAGTATATACAGAGCTTCTCATTTGAGGCGAGCGATCGATTGCTCTCCTTGGTCGCTCGCCTAGCAAAGGTTCCAGGGAGCGGTAAATCGCTCGCCTAGCTGAAGGTGTCACACCGTCGGTCATCGCTCGATGAGCTTAAGTTAGACTCCAAGACGATAGACGGAAGTGGAGCCAGACCAATATTTTGTTTATCTAATTTACATTACATTAATTTATTTACTTGCGGCAGCGGTGAATGCGTGCCGCGACCTAATGACTGATGAGTGATCGCTCCAAGTTTATGCAATATGATTGGCCATAACAACACGGTCGACACCTCACGCCGAATGACCTCTTTCGAAAGTCATGCAGCTATATGCAGCTGTACAAAATAGGCTGTACACAAAAGCTCTAGAGGTCGACCGCGCATCGCTTACCTACTCAATTCAGCGCGATCGATTTTCAAACCGCCGATTATTTTCAAATGAGAAACTCTGAGTAAGCCTATAGGATTCTAATTATAACCCCTTTTCAGAGGGTTTGCTGTCGTCGCGTGCCGCGTTTCACGCAGAAATTCAACAACCAATCCACGTGCAGTAAGCAATTAAACCAATTAGTTTACAACAAATTGCTAATTATTTTTCCGCAAAACGATTCGAATTTTTTCGAATCATGATATCATTTTCGAATCGAATCGAATACCGCCGTCCGATTCGTTTTCGAATCGAATATCGAAGCTTCGCAGGTCCCTAGGACGAAAGCCAGTCCCCACTTGATCAACAATGAAGTCAGCGAGGCCGAGGTGTAATCGGACACCACACAGCCAAGGTGTAATAGGACACCTCGCGGCCAAAGTGTAACCAGACACCGCCCTCGCTGCAGGCGAGCGACGACCCGCGTCTCGAAGAGCAACCTGACACTAATTGGCGGTAGCATGACGTGGGGAGGGGGCGGACCGATGGACGCTGAAGTTCCTACATAACAGAAGGGAAAGGAGAATACGGGACTTGTACTACTGACGAGCGCGACGAGTGAACATCGGTCGAGTGCTCAACAGCGAGAGGAACGATCGGCGGCGGCGGCAGAGTAAAGTCCGTCAGATTCAGAGACTGACGCGAAGAACGATCTGTAGTTAGGCTGTACGAAGCAACATTTGAGATAGTCCGATTTAATATCTAAACGCTTTAATACTACGTGGAAGCTCCCGTAGAGTTAGTGTATATATTTGTTTCTTTAATTAAATTCTATATTAAACAAACAAAGTCTCGTCGTGAATCTTCGATAGAAAAGTTAGGCATCTTTAACAAAAGGTGCAAGTAAAAGAACATAGCGAGTCGAGGGTCGACATCATCACACGGCAAACACACGACAGGCGACCTTCGATCGCGACATTGGCGCAGTCGACAGGGTTTTTCAACTGAAGACGTCACGACGAAGAGCGGAACCGGAAACGGAACAGAGGAATCTCAACAGATCGGGACCAGCGGCGAACACAACCCTTCGCAACTGGAGAAGTCGAGTGCCGGACTCTGAGGACGAAGGACTCGAAGCGACCGACAGCAACAGGCAAGGACGAGGAACAAGAGTGCCAACAGACGACCGGCCATCGCTAGCAACGACGGACGGAAGTGGCAACGGAGGACAGCGGATCAGCCAAGATATCAAAAGACGGAGCTCGCTCGACGTACTCAGAGGGTAAGTCCTTACTGGTAGTCGTGGTATTCTGTGAGATTGCGGTTGAGGTCTGGATGAGGATTGGTGTGCGAATAGCCGAGGCTTTTGCGTAGCTCCTTTTTGGCTCAGTTCTGTTCTTGTTGTATTTTGGTAGAATTTTAGGACGTTGTTTTCTTTGATTTCTGACCAGCGGTGACTCTCCTCTAACTTACTTATCTTTTTCTACTAGTGAGCGGACTGTTGGGAGATGGATAAGTTGTCGGTAGGGAAAAGAGTGAGGGTGCAGAACATGCCCCATCACAGACTAGTCGCATATCTAACAAAGATGGGACTAGGAGAGGAGGAATTGGATTCCATGAGTATGGACCAGCTCCGAGAGGCTAGTGCTGAAATAATTGTTTCTGGACGAGATACCCCGCCAGAAGTAAGTGAGGAAATAAGCACGGGTAGCATAGAAAGTAGTATCGATTCGGCAGCGCAACTGCAGTTAGTCGAATTAAAACGCTTAAAATACGAGAGAGAGGAAGCAGAAAGAGTAAGGCTTCGTGAGGAGAAGCAGATAAGGGAATCGAGAGAGGAAGCGGAGAGAAGGGAGAGAAGAGAGAGAAGAGAGGAAGAGAAGGAGAGGAGAAAAGAAGAGAGAGAAGAAAGGCTGAGGAGAGAAGAGAGAGGAAGCGGCAAGACTGAGGAAAGAAGAGAGAGAGGAAGCAGAGAGACTCAGATTGCTTGAGGAGAAGCAGAGAAGAGAAGAAAAGGAGGAAGCGGAGAAATTGAGGCTTCAGGAGGAGAAGCGGAGAAGAAAAGGAGGAGGCAGAGAAGAGAGAGAAGGAAATCCGAGAGGAAAGGGACGCAGAGAGGAGACTCAGAGACGAAAGGGACTATAACTTAAGACATTCGGTCGTAGGACGAATGAAAACGTATAGTGAAAGCTTGCGAGGACTCTTACCTAGATTCCCAAGCGACCATGCGCAAATCCCTGGTTTCTTTGTGCATTGCGAAAGGTTATTCGACTCTTGCGCTGTCCCGGACGACCTTTGAAGCAGATTACTCTTGACCTGTCTAGATGATCAGGCCACAGCATTGACGGCCAGACTCACACAAGAGGAGCTTGATAATTACGGGAAGCTAAAAACCTTCTTGTTGAAAGAGTTCAAAGTGAGCGCAGTCTCTTTACGAGAGCGATTCATGAACGCAAAAAAGGCGGTAGATGAATCGTACACAACATTAGCTTCGAGATTGCATAATTTACTTTCTTACTATCTGCAAGATCGCAAAGCAATGACGTTTGAGGAGGTTACGAGCCTTTTGATCGCAGATAAGATGAAAGAAATGTTGCCCAGAGGATGTTTGAATTTCATCCTCAGTCAAGAGCAACAGAATTGGTTAGGGCACAAAGAGTTAGCTGCAGCGGCTGACACTTACGCTGCCACACACCCTTGGGAAAATGACTATACGAAGCATAGTCTAGGCACGGGTAAGACGGAGGCACGCTACGCGAAAGCGCCAGCACCTCCTCAGACGACAGCTAAACAGACGAACACGTGGACTGACCGACCGGGAGGGACACAGACAAGTAACAGGACTGACGGACGTCCAACCCCCGAAGAGATTAGAAAGCGTGGCCTTTGTTTCCTATGCTTTTCTCCAGACCACAGGGCTAACCTGTGCTCGAAGAACAAACAAGCTAAAAGCAAGCAGGTGAGCGCGTGTGCGGTCCAGCCAACCGTGACCAAAGCTCAAGACAGACAGACAGACAGACAAAGCGAGACGCGACAAGACGGACCGCCACTGATACAAGAGATAGACCAGCATGCATTGCCGACAAACCCGGATTGCATTGACGTGGAGGAGACATATGTAAGAGAGTACATGAAAGTGTACATTACAGGGCTCCCTGTGACATCGTCTCTAATAGATAGCGGGGCCGAATATAATTGTGCGCGAGCTGATCTAATCAGGCCGCTCAACCTACCTGTGGTCAAGCAGATAGAGGTGAAGGGGCTGAACGGTCAATCAATGATTGTGGACGTGGTGCGGCTGAGACTAAAGGGGTCTCGGGCCGGCGAGGACAGGGAGGGGGAGGTAAATTACGCCCCTGATGTTCGGATATGGGCGGCACTCATTAAAGACCTTAATGAACCGCTAATTATCACGCCCACTACAGCCGACTTGCTGCGCGAGACAGCGCTGTACTCGAGTCACGCGGCCAGCGCTCCTGAAATAGTCCAAATTTCAGAAGCGCAGGCGGTCGCAAGGACTGAGACGGGTGAGGAAGAGGATAGAGGGGAGGAGGTAGAGGGACTTAGGTCGCTGATAGGCGAAGATTACTTCACGGTCGCTCAAGCAGACAGTGGGAGTGTAGGAGAAATCAGTCCCGAAGAAACGGATACTGAAGAGCAATTCTTCAATCCGGAGCTACCACCCCCACCCAAGGAAGACACAATAGTAGGCAGAAACAAGATGGCTGCCGAACAAGCACAATGTTCGACGCTAGCACCATTCTTGACCCACGGGAAAATTGGGGCGAAGAACTTCTTCATTGAAGACAATTTGCTCTTCCATAAAGACAAAATAGCTGGGCATTCTGTAAAACAACTGTGCCTACCTAAAGAGAGAATAGACAAGGTCTTAAACCTAGCGCATGACGCTGCGTTCGCAGGTCATATGGCGTTGAAAACGACTAAGGACCGAATTAAGCTGAATATCTGGTTTCCCAACATGGAGGATATAGTGAAGGAATATTGTGCATCATGCGACATATGCCAAAGGCATGCGCCGCTGCGAGTGGCGCAGCGTGCCCCCATAACTCCTATCCCTCGCAACGACGAGACCAGATTCGGTTGCCTAGTGGCAGATTGTATTTGGCCTATAGTAACCAACGTAGACCCCACAAGCCCAAAACCCGAATACAACTACGCCTTAGTGGTGGTTGACCAATTTTCAAGATGGCCGATGGCCTATCCTCTGAAATCAGCCTCAAATTCTTTTATCCGCTGCATGTCAAAGATCCTTCATCCCATTCGCGACTTCACTGAGACTTTCGTGGATGACATGGCAGTGCACTCGATGACGTGGCCGGATCACATGAAACATCTAGAGAAATATTTAACGACAATTCAACAGTCGGGTCTAACCCTCAATATTAAGAAGAGTTCGTTTGCTAGGCGACAAACAACGTTTGTAGGTCACCTGATCGGATCAGGGAGCATTGAACCGGATCCTCTTAAGATCGCAGGTCTAGGGAAAATCCCTCAACCCGAGTCCAAGCAGGACATACGGAGATTGATTGGATTTTTCAGTTATTTTAGGAATTTTATCCCTAACTTGGCGGAGACAGCCAGAATCCTCACTGACCTGACCCAGAAATCGGTGCCCGCTAAGATACCCTGGCGAGCTGAACACCAAAATGCGCTAGATAAACTTACGCACGATTTGAATAACGCTGTATGTTTGCAGACAATTGACTACGGCAGAGAGTTTGGTCTATCGACTGACGCTTCAGACAAAGCAATCGGTTGCTGCTTATTCCAAATTCAAGACGATGGAACAGAACGGCCAATATGTTTCGCCAGTTCTAAATTAGATGCTACGCAAGCGCGTTGGTCCACTGTGGAGCGCGAAGCGTATGCCGTAATCTTTGCGTTGAAGAAGTTTAGGAATTGGATTTTTATGTCAAGGACCACCCTCTATTCTGATCACAACCCCTTGACTTTCCTACTGCTTCTACGCCCACAAGTGCTAAACTTGCGAGATGGGCTCTGGCACTCCAGGACTTTGATATCGCTTTTAAATATCGACCTGGGGCGCTGAATATTCCCGCTGATCTTTTGTCCAGACTATGATTGAGGAGAAGGCGGACTACCATGTAAGGCACCGCGATAACTGTAAATAATAATTTCTAACTGTGCTGTTATTTTGTAATTTTCATGGGAACGACGAGGACATGGTCTGGAGGAAATCAGCGGAGGGAACGACATCATTCTCAGCCGGGAGGCGAACCAATGACTGGCTTTGTCCTCCCCCGGGAAGGGAGGTGTCGCGTGAGGAGATCGACAACAACGACGAGATGTCATCATCATCACGATGTAGTCGTCGTTGGTGGTCGAGATGGAATGATGACGGACGAAAGCCAGTCCCCACTTGATCAACAATGAAGTCAGCGAGGCCGAGGTGTAATCGGACACCACACAGCCAAGGTGTAATAGGACACCTCGCGGCCAAAGTGTAACCAGACACCGCCCTCGCTGCAGGCGAGCGACGACCCGCGTCTCGAAGAGCAACCTGACACTAATTGGCGGTAGCATGACGTGGGGAGGGGGCGGACCGATGGACGCTGAAGTTCCTACATAACAGAAGGGAAAGGAGAATACGGGACTTGTACTACTGACGAGCGCGACGAGTGAACATCGGTCGAGTGCTCAACAGCGAGAGGAACGATCGGCGGCGGCGGCAGAGTAAAGTCCGTCAGATTCAGAGACTGACGCGAAGAACGATCTGTAGTTAGGCTGTACGAAGCAACATTTGAGATAGTCCGATTTAATATCTAAACGCTTTAATACTACGTGGAAGCTCCCGTAGAGTTAGTGTATATATTTGTTTCTTTAATTAAATTCTTATATTAAACAAACAAAGTCTCGTCGTGAATCTTCGATAGAAAAGTTAGGCATCTTTAACAAAAGGTGCAAGTAAAAGAACATAGCGAGTCGAGGGTCGACATCATCACACGGCAAACACACGACAGGCGACCTTCGATCGCGACACTGGGGCAAGAATTTCATTCCCATGATCCCCTGATCAGATGATCCCATCGCACATCCTGCCCTGCCTTCCCTCTCCCCGAGTCCCCTCTTTCCTCAAGCCTTTTCCAGGGCATACTATACCCTTGCAAGCTGGAATCAATCCCCCTTACTGTAAACCCCTTACCCTACCTCCCCTACCCTCCCCTTCCTCACCCGTTATCCCCTCCCATACCCTTTCCCCCTTCTTTACCATTCCTCCCTCCCCCCTTTGAAGCAGGGGCTCGGGGGTCCTCCTCCGGAAAATTTTGGATTTCTACATTGCCGTAGGTGAATTTTAGCACATTTTTGGAGAAAGAAAACTGGTTTTGGAAAACTATATATTTTAGTTCAACTGAACTGTTGAATTAATTTTTGCAGGGCTTCCAGTGCACTGCAAATATTTTATGGGACAGGTTGTTTAAACATGGGACAAAAATTCCAAAATACGGGACACATGTTAAAATATTGGGCAATATGGGATACCGTTCAGCAAATATATGGCGATTTTAAAGATTGCCCTATGAATGCACATTTCTGGTGTAATGCAGCGGTAACAGGATTCATCCCTGCCTATTACAGTGTTATCAAGGCGACAATTCTTTTTGCAGGAGTATTTCAAGACTTGATAATCCCATTATCACTGCACTACACGACAATAATTGTAGAACTGACCAACTATAGACTCGATTACAGTCCACAGCCGATATATTGCAACAGTTGAGTCAGTAGGCGTTCTGTCAATTGAACAGCAACATCCATTTCATTAGGGGGAACTCTCCCCCCGGCAAAAATTGGAAGCAGTCTGCTTCCTTTCCCCCAACTCCATGTTGCAGACCCTGGCCCTTTCAACTGGGAAGAAATTGCAATACTAGGGAACAGTGCTATACCTCTGCTCAATCATACAAAGTACACAACAACCATGAGTATTAGGCCCCTACTCACCAAACAAATTTCAGTTTTCTGTAACTACTAACTAGCACTGACTATAGCTACTTTCTCTAACAAATCTATTTTTGTAGCAGTTACACATAAAGTTTGCCAGTAAGACAGACTTTAGTTACCGGTACAGTCTTAACTTCTGAACTTCATGGCGAATGTATTTTGTCGAACAGCGCATTTACTTATGAATTCGTCAAGAACTGTATCAATGTCCACTGCTTCCAGGTACACGCTAGATGACAGTTCAAAACTGCAATGGTGCTTAATCTTGTCTGTGTCATAGTGTTTTGCAGTTGCGTTTTCAGTTGCCTGAGACCAGAAGATGCCCTTAAGTAAGATTTATTAAGCATTTTGAAATTTTGATATTTTGAATGGCCAAAAAAGTACTGGGGCGAGACTATACTTTCGCCCCAGAACCTTGGTGAGTACTGGGGCGAAAGTCCCTGTTGCCCCTGTGGAGTCGGCGCCTATGATTGGTATACGTCATTCTAATTGTTAAAAAGTCTATTTTTTATTTCGGATTTAGAGAATAAAGGCCTTGGTTACGTTACCTAAATTATGAAAAGGTCTATTATATTAAGTTTAAAGTTATAGAACAAAAGACTATAGCAATTGTTGCGTAGGTCTACGTCATTGACCAGCACCTCAGCTAGCTTCTCCGCCATATCACCCATCTCTCCCGCTCTTGCTTCATGCACATCCGTGACCTTCGCAGAATTCGCCCAATGCTAGACTTCAAAACTGCATCCACAATAGCTACTTCTATAGTTCACGCAAAATTAGATTACCGGTACTGCAATGCACTCTTCTTAAACATCGACACCACCCAAATAAATCGCCTTCAAGCCATTCAAAATGCACTTGCCCGCGCTGTGACCAAAACCCCCCAAGCACCACCACATCACCCCTGTCCTCAAATCTCTCCACTGGCTTAATTAAAATACCCGAACGAATTGAATATAAAGTCATACCACTCACCTACAATACACTCCAATCTTCCCAACCCTCCCATATACGACAGCTGTTCACGGTCCAACCACTCCGCTCAACCCAGGGCATATTTTAACTGTATAACTAGTGGGACAAATGTCCCAGTAGTGTTAGGATTTGTCCCAGTAGTTCGGCTGATTTGTCCCAGGCAGTGTATGGTTAAAGTATAAGTAGTGGGACAAAATGTTGGAAGAGTTTTAAGATTTGCCCCAGTAGTAAATTCCCAAAAAGGTGATGAACTTTTTCGGGAGATGAATCCCTAAGAAAAGGTCATGAACTGTTTTCGGGAGGTGACTTTTTCTGGAGATGACTTCCTAAAGAAAAGGTCAACTTTTTTCTGGAGGTGAATTCCTAAAGAGAAGTCATCATATGTGTTTTCGGGAGATGACTTTTTTCAGGAGACGACTTCCTAAAAAAAGGTCATGAACTTTTTTGGGGAGAAGAATTAGGAAGGAAAGGTCATCAACGGTTTTCGGGAGGTGACTTTTTGGGAGATGACTTTCTAAAAAAGGTCATCAACTTTTTCGGGAGATGAATTCCCAGAAAAAGGTCATAAAAGTTTTTCAGAGACGAGTTCCAAAATTTTGTCCCAGTAGTCTAAATTCCTTAAAATATGCACTGGCTCAACCCGCTCCTCTTCTGCCCTAACACTGCTCCGCCCTTCTGTCACCTCATCACTAAAATTTGCGAATCGCTCTATAGCCATAGCTGTCCCACCCCCCTGGAACAAACTTCCACCAGTACTGCGAGAAATTTCAGATCCATCCTACGAACTCACCAAAACCTTACGACTTGTTATATCTCCACGTACAGGTCTTTCACTCAAAACTGAAAACACTGCTCTTTCACAAATCCTATCCCGATTCCTCCTCCTCTGTCTACCCCCTCGCCGTCTAAACCCTAAACACCACCCACCTTAGCCGTCTTTCTGTCTTCCTGACTGACTCCTTTGGATCTTGACCTGGAACCGATTCCACCCCCCGGCCCCTGCCTATCGATTTTGATTTGTCTAAGCGCCTTTGAATAAGCTGGTTCCCGCGACTTCGCTTTTTTGGGCGCTGTAGAAATCCGGAGATTACGATTACGATTTCGATTAAGAAAAACATAATCTATAATTAGAATTTTTAGATTTCGACAATAAAGGCCATTGTTACGTCACTTCAATAAGCTAGTTCACCTTTATTTTTCGTGCAAGGCATGACGGGAACGACGTTCACACACAAAGTAAAACATGGCGGATCGCTTAGAATCGTTGAATGACTTCAATCGATGGAAGGTGGAGGATTTAAAGAAATATATAAAAGAGAGAGGTTACAAAATGAGATATGACCATTTGGAGCAATGGAAACCACCCCCTATACCTATTCTTAGATGGAAACTAGATGGTGTTATGGTGTTTATAGTCAGACCATGTGGCTGCTTGCAAATAAAGGTCACGTGGTCTGGATAGTTTTGCAATTGGACTTTATTTTTTTTATTCTGGACTTTAAACTGTGCTTAGAACCCGCAATTAACAATCGCACACAAGCGCATTTTATTGTTATATATATATGAACGGCTAATCAGTCAAATATTTTTTAATATCTCTGTCAAACAGATCATAGCAATATCGGCAACGGCATGCTTCAGTTTGTGTGTGAACGGCCGGAAGTGAAAGCAAAATGGCTGCGCATGCGCATTGATAATGGTGAACTGGCTTATTATGAAAAATCTATAAAATGTTATTAAGTTCAAATTTAGAGAATAAAGGCCTTATTGTTACGTACGTCACTTCAATTATGATCGAAACATATAATAAAAAAGTAATTTTAAATTATTATTATTATTGTCATTATTATTATATAATTATTAATGCTATTATATTTATTACTATTCTTATTATCATTATTAAGGGCCTATTATATTTATTTTTATTGTTATTATTATTATCATCATCATCATCATCATCATCATCATCATCATCATCACCATCATCATCATCATCATCATCATCATCATCATCATCATTATTCTGAAATGCGAATAAATGGCGCCAAATATAGATTTATTTGGCGCCATTATATTTATTTGACAGTCTTGAAGGGGAAACGATGCGAAATTTGGTACCCCCCACCCCACTTTCTAGACCAAATTAGTTACGCCTCTGCTCTAACCACGTGTACATCCCCAACCTCTCGCGATCCTGCTTCATGCACATTCGTGACCTGTTACGCATCCGGCCCATGCTCGACCTTCAAACTGCCTCCACCATTGCTACCTCCATTGTTCGTTCAAAGCTTGATTACTGCAATTCCCTCTTCCTCAACTTTGAATCCACCAAAATCAAGCGTTTGCAGCTTATCCAAAACTCACTAGCCAGAGCTGTCATTATAGGCTAGAACGCCCAAACATCATCATATATCACTCCCATCCTCAAATCACTTCATTGGTTAAAAATCCCAGAGCGAATCCACTTCAAAGTCCTATCACTATTCACTAACCTACAACTCCCTACAATATTCCCAGCTCAAGTACCTCCGTGATCTCTTCACCATCTAGGCAACCCGCTCCACCCGATCCTCCTCATCAATTTCCGGGCTTTCCACGGTTCCACTCACTCAGGGCATTTTTTAACATGTTGACTGGTGGGGAAATTCCCCACCAGCCCTCTCGAATTCCCCACCAGTCCTTGCCCTTTTCCCCACCAGTGAATTTTGCCCTTTTTAGTCCCAAATAATTATTTTTTTGTCATTTGTGCGACCTTATACATATGATATACTGTAAATGCAAACCACAGCAGACGTGAGATCTTTATAATTTATATTTCTTTGGTAACCAATAGTCTGTCCATAGACGTCTATGAGTCCGCAGACTGAAATCTTTATTATTTATATTTCTTTGGTCACCAATAGTCTGCCACAGTACAGAGGATTTTTTAAGAAATTTTCACTGATGGGGAATTTTGAAAAAGGGCATTTTTCGCGCGTAATTTAAAATAAAAAAGCACTGAATCAGAGAATCCTTTTTGAGCTGTGTGCCACAGGAATAATTACTAATAATTTATTTATTATAATATTTTATAGCCATTTTCTGTTTTAACAAGTACCTTTACCTGGATATAGCCTACGGTCCATTCTTTATTAGTTGAAGCCAGGGACGTCATTTCAGCTTTTTTCAGGGGGGGGGCAAGGACGTAAAAAAAGAGGTTAAAAAAATTTTTTCGCGCTCTGCGCGAAGAAATTTTACACCTTTCGGGTGTTTCTTCAAAATTTTCAGGGGAAAAACTGCATAATGTGCCCCTCCCCTTTGTCAAAGACGTGTGGTCTTGTGAAAAAACCTATGCAGACTCTAGTTTTGTTAATAGTAGGCCCTATATAATAATTCCATAAATTTGAGTATCTTTTTTTTCTTTTTTTTACCCCTTTCTTCTTCCTCCTTTTCTTGTTCCAGCTTTAAAAAAAAATTTTTTTTTTAAAATCAGGGGGGGCAAATGCCCCCCTTGCCCCCCCAAATGACGTCCCTGGTTGAAGCTTCCTAAGAGCGCCATATCTCTGCATGTCAGCGTGTCACAAAGGACAAGATCATCTCAATGAAATTGTTTCTGCAAAGTTTGGTATACATCCAAGATATCGTCCATTAATGTTGATATCCAAATTTGTCTGTCACTCCAAGTCTTTGCGAAACCTCGAGCTTCAGCCTTCTCTTTACGGTCTCCATTTTGCTCTAGTTTATTCCACACAGCCTTGTAATTTAACCAATAAGACTTATCATTCTTGCGTAAATTGGATAAATCTAAATCCCTAGAGATTAGCTTTATCGTAACCACTAACCAAAATTCAGGTTTACGGTTTTAGTTTATGTTTAGTTTTCGCTTTTAAATGATAAAATTTAGGGGTCAGCCGGAAATCGCCTCGGACATTTGCCTCGGCCGAATATCCCGTTTTCCCGGCACTATTCGGAAGTATTCGCCTCGGCAAATACTGTACACACAAATAGTTGCTTGTCTTCATAGGCGGAGACTTGGTCTTGGGTTTGGGGGGGGACAGGCCGAGCGGCCGAAGGACGATCGCCGAGGCGCAGAGCGCCGAGCAGGGGGAGGGGTTTGGGGAGGGGGATATGTGCCCCCTACCCAACACGGAAAATTTTTGAATTTCCACACTGTAATGGTAGCATTTTAAGCTGTCATCTTAGCAAAATTGGTATATTATTTCAATGCTGATAAAAGTGTATCAGCTTATCCTCATTACTCAAGAACTTCCTGAATTGCTGAACAGGAAACAACAGCAGAAATATTTTACAAACGGTAGGCCTACACTCGGGTTGGGCGGTTGGTCGTACGTCGATGATCGATCTCTTTGACAATCTACGTTTGGCAATGTTTTGACACTTTTTCTTGCTAACTGAATGCGTTTTAACAAACATATAGTAAGCTCTCTTATGCAAGAAAACTTATTAACAATTAACTATTTTAGCACTATACTGTTTTATATGTATACTTTATTCTAAAATCCATTAATCTGTTTAGCCTCTGTCATTAACTGTTGTCTGATTTATTTTCACTTGGTATTATTGTCTTTGTATACACTGTGTACTCCCATCGCTTCTGTGTCAACGGGAATCTCTCAATAAACGAATATTTGATTGATTGATTAATAGTCAAGTCCTACACATGTGCTTCATGTGCTATTACCTCCTGTTAAGCATACTGGTTATACTTTGCGACCCCGTGTTCATAATCGGGTTCTCCCGACTGCTGACAGTCTAGCTCGTAAATCTTTCATAATTAGGATGATTTTCACCGGAATATAGGCCTTAGTACTTTAACCTGGACGTGATATACATGTGTAAACCAAAATGCGGTTAGCAGTTGGATTAATAAAGGATATACTTACTTACTTACTTACTTACTTAAGTCATGTAAGTTTTATGGCGTTTTCGATTTAAGATGCTTCCTCTTACCTTGTTTTTTAAACATGGCAGATATGTCCAAATTCCCAACAGGCAGCTTTCGCTTCGGAGGTATTTCTAAGATGTTCTAAATCTTGTCTCTTCGGGTATTCTCTCTTTGTTCGTTGACTTCCTCTTCAATCTTCCGATCCTTCGATCCCTTTCTTCCTTCGCGTCCCCTCTTTATCCCTTCCGTCTTCTAGCCCCTTTCTCATTTTCGGTTTTTCCACCAATCCCTGCTTGGCTCCTCTCTCGCCTTGCATCCTTCTAACTGTGGATATATATATATATATATATATATATATATATATATATATATATATATATATATATATATATATTCACGTATAGGTTCAAAGTCATATATACGGGAGTGGGGGAATGAGGCAGCATGCCTCTCCAAAAGCCTTTGCTGTCCAAATGCCCATCACGCCGCCTTCACGTTGTACCTCTGTTGGCAGTGTTGGGAACAAAGTCCGGTTTCCAGATGCCAGATCAAGAGAGGAGGCAGAGCAGCTGTTAAGGCGGGTTTCGTTTAGGGCGAGAAGGATCAGATGAGTAAGGATACGAGTAAGAGATGCATATATATATATATATATATATATATATATATATATATATATATATATATATATATATATATATATGCATACATATATGCATACACATATATGCATATATGTGTACTTCAAAAGTACGTTAAGTTTTGCTGCGCCGCGAACGCCAAACAAAGGATAAACAGTGGAAAGTACTGTAGAAATTTTGAATGATATTTATGAAATATTTCTGATATTATGTTCAAATATTGGGGGGATATAAGCAACTCCATCCCCCCCCACCTCAAATTTGGGGGGGGGGTCCGTCCCCTCTGTCCCCCCTAAGTCTCCGCCCCTGCTTGTCTGCCTCACATGCCGGAATTTGTAGGCTCACAATATCAGGTTTGAGCTTCATCTGGTATATTTATTTTGAAGAAGAAAAGTACAAAAAACCAACACCGTAAGTCCACAACGGAAGTCAAGTCCATTTTCATTGATTATTTATTTCTAAAATTCAAAATGTTTCGATAATTTTTCATTACATGAAAATGTGAAGCTTCGCATACGGAACAAATGGTACTCGGTTCGTACCCGGATCCGGCAAATAGTACATCCAAATACTCGGTTTCGGTACTTGGCGGAAAATGTTTACCCGGCTGATCCCTAATAAAATTAGAAATATCAACACACCGAAGACGTAAATAACAGCAAAGAACAGACTACTGGTGACCAAAGAAATATAAGTTTCAAAGATTTCACGTCTACTGTGGCAGACTATTGGTAAAGATTTCACGCCTGCTGTGGCAGACTCATAGACGTCTATGGGCAGACTACTGGTGACCAAAGAAATATAAATTATAAAGATCTCACGTCTGCTGTGGTTTGCACTTACAGTATATCATATGCATAAGGTCACACAAATGAAAAAAAAATAATTATTTGGGACTAAAAATGGCAAAATCCACTGGTGGGGAAAAGGGCAAGGACTGGTGGGGAATTCGAGAGGGCTGGTGGGGAATTTCCCCACCAGTCTACATGTTAAAAAATGCCCTGGGTATAACCAGACAAAGATAATCAGATGACCTAGTATGTATGTATGCATTTATGATATACATTGTATGTATTGTGTATTTAATGTATGTAGGTATGTGCGTATGTATGCATGCGAGTGTACTTGTTTGTTTCTTTGTCTGCGTGTATGTATCCAAGCACTTTGCTATAGTGCCTTTAAGCCTTTTAACACTTTAACCACGACCTGCATTGGTTTCCCAGTCACTTTTAGTACACGCTACTCTAGTCGTTAAACTGTTGAGAACTTCACAAATTCGCTCTCTATCAGTTCTAAAGAGATGTGTCTTACAGTCCTAGAGGCCTAACATCATTGATGCACACAAACATAAGCATACTTTCCAAACATAAACTATATACGACAAAGTTTACTTCGGCTTTAACACTTTAACGACTCAGCTGCAATGGTTTCCCAGTCACTTTTAGCACACCCGCTACACGCTCATCATTGTGGGGCGTGGTGGCTCAGTGGTAAGTTCGGCGCCTTGTGACCGGAGGGTTGCAGGTTCGAATCCCACTCTAGCCGCTGCGTACGGACCTTGGGCAAGTCCTTCACTCGCAATTGCTCGTGGGGCTTCAGCGTGAAAATTCTGGCACAGTATCAAATGCTGTAGTCGGGAGCGCCTCTGAGTATTAGTTGACTTCGAGAGGCGCTATAGAAATATCCGAAATAAATAAATAAATAAATAAATAAATAAATAAAATTAAAAACTAAACCGCTATGTCTAAAATGGTTGCCACATCATTGGCCTCTTTCTTTTCTGTGTACAGGCTCCTGAGCTGTTCAGTCACCATATGTGGCGCAATTATAAGGAAAATGCTTCGCTTCATGACCGAAGTCATCTGTGGTCAAAGTTCGTCAACGGAGCAATGATGCTTCGGAACATCCGATGTCGGCGAGCTGTCATGTCATTAATCGACTTTGTCGGGCGTAGGGCTATATATGGGGACTGGGTTCTCAAAAAGGTCTTCCCGCTATAATGAAACAACTCATCAAGTTCCAAGAGTAATTCTGAACGAACGGCGAGCAAGTGAACAACAGGCCCTTCGATTTTGATTAAATGTCTTTGTTGTTGCTTATATACAAAAATTCACACCCCGACTCATCTGATCCTTTGCCTTCCAATTCTCGACCTAAACGACACCCGCCTTAGTAGCAGCTACTCTATATACCTCCTCTGACCCCATGGCAAGAGGACTCGTACCTTCTTTTGATTACCCTGTGGACCACACCTCTGACTCGACGCAGCACTTGTGAATAAACTCGTGAATAAGCTGGTGCCCTGCGCTTAGCTTTCGAGCGACGCTTTAGAAATTTGGAGTTTCCGATTATGATTATCATTTGCCGCAGTGACTTGTGTTGCTACAATCCATCGTGCTCTGCATGCACACACGGCTCTACATACAATTGTTCATACAATTAAATGCACAAACGTAAGATTATGTAGCTGTCTGTACATTTATTTACAGACAGCTACATAATCTGATCGTGTCTGATTGTATTTTACACATAAAATACAATCAGACACGAGAGAATTGAAAATATAAAAAATTTATAAAGCGACTTCATTTTCTTAACCTCGGCATATGAGGGCGGGCGGCCGGTCCTCTCCATCGTCGTCTCATCTTACAACCGATGGTCAGTGTACTCATTATACCTAAGTTGGCTATGGGACGTAAGTGGAGAGAAAATATCGAAACAGATTTCTGCGCTGGCTGGGATTTGAACCCCGGGATTTGAACCCCGATTTCTCGGTTGATAGTCCAGCACGTTAGCCATTCGTGAGTCCCAGCGCTATATAAATTACGTGATTTTTACGCCTGAGCAGAACGCTTGATAATGTTTGAAAATCCCTCAGGGACCCAGTCATGTAAACCCTGATATTCTTGAGTCTAGTTGCAGTGGTCCCATGTCATGCAGATCACAACAGCTTCTCGTCTTTCGAGTTCATTTGAATCGTGATTCCAATTCATCGAAAATTGTCGCAACAAGGTCCTCTGCGCGCCGGAAGCAGTTGCCTGAAAATGAATAGCATTTGATAGTCATCTGCAGAACGAGAATTTCGTCATCAGCATTGAACAGTGAACACTCATCTTCGTGTCGATCTTTTATCGTCATTGTGATTACAGTAAAGCATGTTACTAAATAATAATAATGATAATAATAATAATAATAATAATAATAATAATAATAATAATAATAATAATAATTACAATAATAATTACAAGGCTCACATACAAAGAGAATGGGACCGCACTGATATCGCATGCTCTTCAAAGTGTGAGGGTTTGGATTTTAGGAATTTTTTTAAAAAAATTAAAGGAATGCTGATTTAATGTAGTAATAGAGCAAATACGAAACTAACTTAAAACAAGTGGTCGGAAGCCAGCCGCATGACTGGCCGCCAATGAAAAATATTAAAACATTCAGCCTACCAAACTGCTGACTAATAAAAAGGGCTGTAGTAAAAACCTAGTGGTAGCTGATTGGCTGAGGTATGCGTCTAAGCCATAAGCGTCTGTGAGGAAGTATACAAAAACCGCCGCTTGAGGGAGATTTCTTCAGTTGGGAAGGAGCTGAAGACGTTCCTGAAACCGGATCTGAAGACGACGTCTGCCGAAGGACGCGACCGCGCAACTGCTTCGTCAGCCGAGGGGACAAAGAAAGACGCGGGTCGATCGTATCTACGCGCCATCGAAGCTTCCCAACTCCAACTTCCGTTGAGTTGAACCATGTAGACGAGAAGTTGTCCTGCCTATCTACCGCCGTTGCTGGACGAGAAACGACGTCGACCGATAACAACGCACATCCGTGCTGTCGTGGAAGCCAAGTCCTGTCCGAATTACGACCGCACATCCGTGTTGTCGTGAGAGCTGTCTGCTGTCGATCTACGCTGCCGATCTGTCAATCGGACGACCGCACATCCGTGCTGTCGTGGAAGCCAAGTCCTGTCCGAATTACGACCGCACATCCGTGCTGTCGTGAGAGCTGTCTGCTGTCGATCTACGCTGCCGATCTGTCAATCTGACGACCGCACATCCGTGCTGTCGTGGAAGCCAAGTCCTGTCCGAATTACGACCGCACATCCGTGCTGTCGTGAGAGCTGTCTGCTGTCGATCTGTCAATCTGACGACCGCACATCCGTGCTGTCGTGGAAGCCAAGTCCTGTCCGAATTACGACCGCACATCCGTGCTGTCGTGAGAGCTGTCTGCTGTCGATCTACGCTGCCGATCTGTCAATCTGACGACCGCACATCCGTGCTGTCGTGGAAGCCAAGTCCTGTCCGAATTACGACCGCACATCCGTGCTGTCGTGGAAGCCAAGTCCTGTCCGAATTACGACCGCACATCCGTGCTGTCGTGAGAGCTGTCTACGCTGCCGATCTGTCAATCTGACGACCGCACATCCGTGCTGTCGTGGAAGCCAAGTCCTGTCCGAATTACGACCGCACATCCGTGCTGTCGTGAGAGCTGTCTGCTGTCGATCTACGCTGCCGATCTGTCAATCTGACGACCGCACATCCGTGCTGTCGTGGAAAACAAGTCCTGTCCGAATCTACGCGCCAGAAATCTCCTGTCGTTTTGCCTGTCTGCTGGCGTCCACTGAAACGCTGTCTGTCCGATGACCGCGTTACTGATCCGAGACGTCTACTAAACTGAAGCCTGCCGTCGCGAGCCGGAAGTGGAACCTTATCCGGTTCCGCACGACGAAACCGGCCACTACATCTTCTGACGCCGCCAGTGAGCCTTGTCTGTCGAACCACGTTGCTTCTGAGTCACGTGACCGACAGCCAAATTGCAACGATCACATAAACCCTCGTCCCTACCTGTTTCGGTCGACGACCACGCGAGAACGACTCGTAGTATACGTCACATGCTCTAGTCTGAATCTCCTCTTCTCGTCGGAATTCATCGGAGTACGGTACTTTTGGTGATCATCCGCTACATAAATCCGTTACTGACAGCTGCTATCAAGCCAGTAAGGTAGCGCCACGCTTCATCATAATAAAGACTGGGCCTGGCCGCGTCAAGGCGCTAATTGCTAGGCGCTGCACTTAGGCCAAGTAAGAGGAGAGCCGTAAAACTGCTCTTCGGGTAGTAATCTAACTAGTGAGGGGAAGTTTCTGATTCAGTAGGATAGAAATCTTACCGGAAAGTATAAATTCCTTCAACGACGAGTTTTTGGAACCAGTAAATTCATATCTTCAAATTACCAAATTAATTAAAGGAATAATTGATCGCACGTAGGTCATCGGAGAGACTAATTGAAGAAAGACCGCTTTAACTTTAGAATAAGGTAGACATCAGTAGCGAAATTTATTAGTACAAGATTAAATAATAATCTAAATTTCATTCATGTCTAGTTCGTCAATTAGTTCTCATCCCGACGTCATGAGTGACGGAGGGGAATCTGACGTAGAACTAGGGGCTAGCTTAGCGCCAGGACAAAGAGTGGGTACTCCCGAGAACAGAGGAATAGAACCCGACAATCTAGCGGACATAGCTGTTACCTTACGGGCGTTGAGGGGTAAGTTAGATTCTCTGGAAGGACAGCAGAGTAAGTTGGTAAGTTCAGTAGGTCAACTAAACCGCCAATTGGATACTACCGGGCTCACTAGAAAACCTGGAGAGCGAGAATTGAACCCGGGGAATAACTCCCCATGCACCAGTCGTAATACACGACCGCCTAGCCACTTAGCACCTTCGTCGAGTATAATGAGACCAGAAGAGGTTCTGGAGTCGGTTGCACCTCATGGGCCGAGTGAAGTGTTGCCTCGGAGAAGCAAAAGATTGCAGGAAATGTCAAATCGCACTATAACTAGAGAGGTCGCGTTAGTAAGTAAGTACGATAACATGCAAGCGCAGGCCCGCTCTCTGGGTCGGGATAGCAATAATAGGCAGGAAACGAATCCCTGGCCTTCAGATTGTCGCTCCTCTCCTAACCACTTAGGAGGTGGACGAGGCTGGAATCCCGAGACTGACGCCGAGACGATGGGATTTGAAGTGAGACCGGTAGTGCAAACATTGGGTGTCGATGTAGGAACAGAGTATATTAGTGAGGACAATCAGCTGCGTCGTGCTAATTATGGTAGTACTGAATTGGTAAGGACAGACAATGAAAGAGACATAGGTGAACACAACAGAATGTTGTACGATAGACAAGCGAGCAGTAGACAGGAAGGGAATAATATAGCGCCAGAGTTATATAGAGTACCGGACAGAGCACAGCGAGACGAAGAGAATAGAATGATCTACATGCGATCAAATGAGGACTTGAATTTCGAACGGGGAGAAAATCAAATTATGAATTTTGATTCAAATGGGGGTTTAGCGAGGGAAACGCGATCTAGTTGGATTGCACCTATTAGCAGCAGAGATAACGACTGCACAAATTGGAATCCGGCGATGGAGCCGAGAGGAAGAGGTGTTTCTGAAACGATGGAGCCTGAACGACAATGCGAGGGAAACGTGAGACCTCTACAACATAACCAGCCAGGCTTAATGGCGTCTACACGAGGAGGGGAACCGACCGTCGCTACTTCGCACTTGAGCCGCGAATGGACTGGACCAGAGTCAACAGTACAGTACGGTAATTACGATAACGACCGACCGAGAGCGGCGAGCTATCGACGTGTGGCCTTTGAACCGCTTTCACTTGCTACACATTCAGTTTGTCATCGGCCGCCTGAAATGATACGCCCGGAGCCAATGGTTGCAGAACAGGTTACCTATTCGTCGGCTTTTTCCAGACCGATACCGACGGCAAGAAACATTCAGACGAACGGAGACGGACAAAGGAACAGACAAACGCGGATCCAGGGCAACGCGTGGGGAGAGTCATTAGAGAGCACAGCTGTCGGGCCGAGTCACGTATCAGCCGACGACCGTTGGGAGCTGGACGAAACGATGAATGGAGTCGCCGATAGACGGCGCGCGACTGAGATGACGGCGCGCAGAGAAACGGGATTTGTCGCGACGGAAGCTGCGAACGCGATGACGTCAGAACGACCGGAAATGAGTGCGAGGCCGCGGAACAGGCAATCGCTGAATCTGGGTGAGTTTGACGGGACTGGTTCCCTGAATGTCTTCCTTCATAGGTATCGGATTTGTTGTTTACAGAATTCTTGGAACGAGACAGAACGTTTTAATTTCCTTTCTTGCTCATTGACCGGAAGTGCTTCTATGATTCTTGACGAAGCTGACGCGAAAGAATTGGATACGGCTGGGAAACTTGTGGAGAGGCTAAAGCAACGTTTTAGTACTGAGCTGCAACGGGATTTCTTTCAATCGAGCTTAAGGAATAAACGACAAACTCAAAACCAGAGTTTAGAACAATTGGCTCAGGAGATAAGGCTTCTTATTTCTTGTTCTTTTCAAGGTCTTGATAAAAAATATAGCGAGATTCTTGCAGTTCAAAGTTACGAATCGGCCTTGCTTGACAAACGTCTATCTGCGCAGCTACGGTTACAAGCTTGTAAGACTTTACAGGAAGCGCTGACTTACTCATTACGGTGGCAGAATGTAATGGAATCCGAAAGAGACCGAAAGGACCAGGAATTCCCACCTGCGAGGAGGGCGCGGGCTGTAAGGGACCAGGAGGCCAGTACAGTGAAACAAGAGAATTCTTGGAATGAGAGACGAGTACCGGGAACGACTTACTATCGGCCGAACAATCCACCGCACTATAATCGATTCCATCGTGGAAGTCAAGATCAATAAGCTGCGATGAATCAGAATCAGGAGCAGAACCGGAACTACCCGGCTGGAGGAAGGAGGTGTTTTGTGTGCCAATCCCCAAACCACGTGAGAATTTCGTGCCCTTATCGTCAGGCTGATCGGCCTGTGGCGCCCAATCAGTCGTATCACATACAAGGGAGCAGTAATGCGTATATACAGATGCGCATTCATGGTGCCCTGCTTTTGGCTCTGGCTGACACTGGTTCGCAAGTATGTCTTTGTCCTAGCCGACATGCTAAGAAGGAAGTGCTAATGGCCACCTGTCAGCGTCTCAATGCTGCTAATGGGACGTGCATAAAAATCCGGGGAGAGGCTAGGTTGAAGTGCCAAATCGGTGAGCGATATTATGTGATTCCTATGCTTATTACGGATCAGGTGGATGAAGTCATCTTGGGTTTATCGTTCTTAGAACAGATGAACACACGCTGGGATTTCAAAGCGGGTGAAATATGGATAGATGGTCAGCTGTTGCCTGTGCGTAGGCGTTCGGGCAAAAATCGTTGTAGGCGAATTGTTACCGCGAGAAACGTTAAAATACCGCCTATGTGTGAGGCAGATATAGAGGCCTATGCCGTTCTGCCAGATTTAAATCAAAAGCCTGTGCAGTGGGCCACGCAGGCGAAATTTCTTGAAACAGGCCTAATCGTGGCTAGCACTTTATTAGCCGAGCGAGAGATGGACCTCACGGTCAGAGTCATAAACCCGACTGACAAAGAGATCCAATTACAGAAGGGGGAGAGCTGTGAATTGGACGAAGTAGTACTGCTGGAGGAAAGGAGGGTGAGGCCGGCGACGCTTACATGTGCTGCGGTGATCAAAGAAGACACCGATCGGGCAGAAGCTGTGTTGGCGCCCTTGTGGTCTAATACTGCGCCTGATGTACCACCTGAAACGAAAGCGAAACTACGAGAGCTACTGTTGGAAAATAAAGAAGCTTTTTCACTTCACGATTGGGATCTGGGTTATACAGAAATTATTAGACACCGGATTGATACTGGGAATGAGGCGCCAGTACGACAGACCCTCCGTAGGCAACCGATGTCTTTACTTCCCATTATTGATGAACAAATAAGTAAGATGCTAAATCAAGGAATCATAGAGCCGTCGCAATCGGAATGGGTGTCAAATATTGTAATGGTTTCAAAACGAGATGGAACCGCAAGGTTTTGTATTGATTACCGAGCTCTGAATAGCAAGACTAGAAAGGATTCTTATCCTTTGCCAATTATTAGTAAATGCTTGGACAGTTTAACAGGTGCCCAATGGTTCAGTTCTTTCGATTTGGTTTCTGGGTAACACCAGCTTTCGCTTTGTCCGCAGGACAGGCACAAGACCAGTTTCGTTACCAGAAGGGGAACTTTCCAATTCAAATCTTTGCCGTTTGGGCTAAGCGGAGCGACCCATGCCTTTGGTCGAATGATGGATCTCGTATTACATGGATTAAACTATGAGATTTGCTTGATATATCTTGACGATATTCTGATTTACAGTGTTGACCTGGACACTCATATGGAGAGGTTGAAAATTGTGCTGTCTCGACTGAAAGCAGCTAACTTAAAATTGAAACCATCCAAATGTCATTTAATGCAGAGTCAAATTTTGTTTCTAGGATACATAATAAATCGGGACGGGTTAGCGACTGACCCTTCTAAAATAGAAGCTGTTAAAGGATGGCCTACGCCTAAGAGAGTGAAGGACGTGCGCTCTTATCTTGGACTCTGCTCCTATTACCGGAAATTTGTGGTTAACTTCGCTAAAATAGCACGACCCTTACACGATCTGACTAAGAAGACAGAGAAATTTGTCTGGTCAAATGAATGTGAAATAGCGTTCAACCAGTTGAAAGAGAAACTGACGTCTGCACCGATATTGGCCATGCCAAATGATCATGATAAGTACATTTTAGATACTGATGCTTCTAATGAATCAATCGGGGGCGTACTCTCTCAAGTGCAAGACGGCCAAGAAAGGGTGATCTGTTATGGTAGTCGAGTCTGTTCACCGGCAGAACGGAACTATGATGTGATGCGACGCGAATTGTTGGCTATTGTGTACTTCTTAAAACTGTTTAAAGTCTACCTGTTGGGCAGGAAGTTTCTCTTAAGGACAGATAACAGCGCACTGACGCATATTAGGCAGACTAAGGAACCAATTGGACAACAGTCTAGATGGGTGTTACAGATTGAACAGTTTGATTTCGAAATTTTACATCGGGCTGGTTGTTCGCATCGAAATGCAGATAGTTTATCTCAACGTCCGCTGGCGGTCAATGTTGTGAAGAGGGCGCCACTTCCCCGCTGCGAAGATTTACTGTTGCCGACCGACTGGGATCGAGTGACAATCGCCGCTGAACAACTAACAGATGAAAATTTGGGCTGGATCATTCGTCGGAAGATCGAGAGTGATGATCCACCTTCCCACGCCGAAACCCGAGGGCTCAGCAAGGTGATAAAGTCATTAGTGGCCCAGTGGCCTCAGCTTGTACTCTTTGATGGTCTGTTGACGCGGCAGTGGCTGAGGGCCGAAGCCGAGACCGATAGCCGGGACGGGCGGGTAAAGTGGCACCAGCTTATTCCCCCACCCTGTCGACGCGAGGTCTTGATTGATATGTCCCACTCAGGGGTAGGGGCTGCTCATATGGGTTTACGGAAAACCCTGGCTAATTTTCAAATACGGTGTTACTTTCCGGGTTGGGTTGAAGCTGTACGACTGCAATTAATGAAATGCAGTAAATGCGCTAGATATTTGCGAGGAAAGCCCCCTCGTCAAGGGTTACTCCAAGATTTGTCTGTGGGGGAGATAAATGAAATCTTGGCACTAGATTTTACAGGACCTCATCCTACCACTCCCCGGGGCTGTCGTTTCATTTTGACTTTGATGGACCATTGTTCGCGTTTTGTCGTTGCGGTGGCGACTAAAGGTCAAGATGCGGCCACTACTGCGCATGCTTTGATAACGCACTGGGTCTATTATTTCGGTTGTCCCATACAGATCCTAACTGATCAAGGGCCGTGTTTTGAAGCGGAGCTGTTCCAACAGTTATATCAGCTTATGCAGATTGATCATATCCGCTGTTCTGCTTATAAGCCGAGCTCTAATGGCAGACTCGAACGTTGGCACCATACACTTAATACTCTTCTAGGTAAAGCTCTTCAAAATGATCACAAAAGTTGGGATATACATCTCCACGCCGTCATGTGTGCCTACCGCTCTACGGTCCATAGTGCGACGGGGTTCAGTCCCAATAAATTGTTCCTGGTCAGGGACTTGAAAATGCCCATGGATTTGGTGTTAGGAACATATAACGCAAAGGATGATTCACCAACTTATGTAGAACATGTGTTAAAACAAAAAGAGGAAATGCAACGGTCATTTACACTGGCCCGAGAATGCATGAAGAAGAGTGCGGAAACGAGTGCGGTAAGATACAATCTGCGAGTAAAGGCTAAACAGTTTGAAGTGGGAAACAAAGTTTGGTACTTTTATCCACGATTGAAGAGAGATGAAAAGAATAAATGGAAATCATTTTATGTTGGGCCATTTGAGATCATAGAGAAGTTGAGTCCAATTCTCTATCGCATTCGGAAGACCGCGAGATCACAACCGAAAGTGGTTTACATAGATTTTTTGAAACGATGTTATTCGGATGGCGCTGTAGAAGCTGCGAAAGAAGAGATGAGAGGGCCTGAATTCTTCTTAGATGGCGGTTTGGGGAATTTTTACGCGGAAGGAGATGAAAGACGAGAGGAGCGACCCAAGAGACAAATACGTCCCCCACAGAGATATGCTCTGGGTGATTAATGGGTCACGCCTGTGCGGAGTCGGGTTGTAAATAAGAGCAAATATATATAGTATGGCAGCTGGGCCTTTCAAGAGAGGGAAGATTGACTTAAATAACTGGTCAATTTCTGTGTTAAGGTGAACGGGGGAACGGATCCTGCTCTTATTAAATTACAGACTTGGATGGATTACCTAGACCTATAAAAGAAGCTCATAAATAGACTAATAAAGGCATGCTAGAAGCTGATACGATTCTTATGGAGTAGATAATTTAATGACCAGAATAAATAGAATATTAGAATCTATAATACATGGATGGCAATTAAATAAACTGATGTAATCAGTTGAAACAGTAATGCTTGTTAGTCTTGCTGCTTTAAAATAAACGACTGGAAGAAAGTGGAATTAAGTTAAAAGGGAATTAAGTGAGGATTGAGCAGCCTGATGTGTAAATCGCACCTGTTATGTACTGAGTGTGTAAACTCTATGTATAAGAATATTCGGAGGAACTGAGCGACATCTGATCGGCTATTAGGTAGGGTCGTTGCTGATAAGGGTGTAACTAGAAACTCCAGACGTCGTCCGGCTGATATGGACGAACGGAAAATCTTCTATCCCCTCCGCCAGTGACCCGGAGTTCGGGAGTGACACGCCGACTTTAAAGGGGTAGAATTGTAACTCTAGGATAAGAACGATTAGTCAAAAATTATGTCAAAAGTACGACCCTTCATCGTCCACTGAGCGGCCTGGGAACTAAGTCTTTAATAGTTACCGACATCAGTTGGTAAGTTCAGTAGGTCAACCGAGCTAAAGTTGTGGTAGCAAACAGTATTGTGACTCGATCCTTAAAATTTTAATTATGAATATACGCTATCAAGAACCGTGCTTAAGGGTAGTTGATTAATAACTGTAACCGCAAATAAATGACTCAAGTAGGAACGAACGTAACTTTTATCAATTTTAGCTTTCTTTATATAACCAGCGACAAGGGCTACGGGTTAGCCGCCAGTAGAATTTTAAAGACATGACAATTTATTGTTATTAATAGAGTGAACCGCTTAAGCGATGTTCGTAGGATCGTATGGAAAAAGTGAGTCCGAGGCGCTCTGTTGAGTGTGAAAGGAGGTTAATGGATTTCAGGATCAAGAGAGATTGATGGAAACGGATCATTGTTAAGCACTTAACTAGACATTATATACAGGGTGGGCCAGTAGGAATGCACCAACTTTGACGCCTTATAACTTGAATAATTTTTATCTGAGCGTCTTGTCCAATATATCAGATTTAAGATAATTATCCATTTTTTGATTCTGCAAAATATCTACGAGATAATGTTACGACTTTATGAGATAATGCTATTAATATTCGATGTGCCATTTTCTGGCCATAAAACTGCAAGAAAAAACAAAAGTCTGAAACTGAAGACGTCAGTTCTAAACAGTCACTTAGTACTAACAATTAATATCTTGAGTGAATTTACCATCAGTCAAACAAATACTCAATAATGTCCACCACGTGCTCGGACTCTTACTCGTCCCTGGATTGTTGTCTTGGCTGGAAATTAACTCTTGGACTTGTGCAATGTTCGCTGCTGTGCGCGCAGAACGTTTGCGACCACAGTTGCGGCTGTTAGACGTTCCCGTAGCATCAATTTGTTTAATCAATCGATCTAGAGCATATTTATTCCATTTTCTAGAAGGGAATTCTATCATCATCTGATGTGCATTGTATCCTTTTTCTGCTCTTAAAATTCGGATTAAAATTCTATCCTCTTCCGCGAGCGGCGTCATGATGTTCAATATTTACATTCAAAATTGAGAGGTGTGCGCCGCACCGAAATTTTATAACAGTGGTGCCGTATATCAGTGCAAGATTTGACACAGTAGTAGAGTGGATGATTACTTTCAATTTAGTATATTGGGCACGATGTTCGGGTAATAATTGTTCAAGTTATATCCATTCAAAGTTGGTGCATTCCTACTGGCCCACCCTGTATATATGTATTGATAAAAACAGTAGGCGATGAAACATCAGTAAGAATAGGAGGACGCACAGGTAATGACATTTAAGATTTGGATAGAGTTACTTGTCAGGGACAATCGCAATTTTGATGTAAGGCTAAAAGTTGGAGTACCATGGCAATCGTATTAAAGAGCTAGGAGCCGGCCGGAATTAATGGCTTATATGGAAGATATATTTGCCTTAAGGAGTGTAATCCAGCGGAGTTAAAGATAGTGAATGGAAAGACAAACTATTTTTATTAAAACTTATCTTATATGTGGAACGGTTGGAGTGTGGGGTCCAATTTTGATAGTACGTCCGGACCGGAGTTCCGGATGGGAAGGAAGGCGGATAGTGTGAGGGTTTGGATTTTAGGAATTTTTTTAAAAAAATTAAAGGAATGCTGATTTAATGTAGTAATAGAGCAAATACGAAACTAACTTAAAACAAGTGGTCGGAAGCCAGCCGCATGACTGGCCGCCAATGAAAAATATTAAAACATTCAGCCTACCAAACTGCTGACTAATAAAAAGGGCTGTAGTAAAAACCTAGTGGTAGCTGATTGGCTGAGGTATGCGTCTAAGCCATAAGCGTCTGTGAGGAAGTATACAAAAACCGCCGCTTGAGGGAGATTTCTTCAGTTGGGAAGGAGCTGAAGACGTTCCTGAAACCGGATCTGAAGACGACGTCTGCCGAAGGACGCGACCGCGCAACTGCTTCGTCAGCCGAGGGGACAAAGAAAGACGCGGGTCGATCGTATCTACGCGCCATCGAAGCTTCCCAACTCCAACTTCCGTTGAGTTGAACCATGTAGACGAGAAGTTGTCCTGCCTATCTACCGCCGTTGCTGGACGAGAAACGACGTCGACCGATAACAACGCACATCCGTGCTGTCGTGGAAGCCAAGTCCTGTCCGAATTACGACCGCACATCCGTGTTGTCGTGAGAGCTGTCTGCTGTCGATCTACGCTGCCGATCTGTCAATCGGACGACCGCACATCCGTGCTGTCGTGGAAGCCAAGTCCTGTCCGAATTACGACCGCACATCCGTGCTGTCGTGAGAGCTGTCTGCTGTCGATCTACGCTGCCGATCTGTCAATCTGACGACCGCACATCCGTGCTGTCGTGGAAGCCAAGTCCTGTCCGAATTACGACCGCACATCCGTGCTGTCGTGAGAGCTGTCTGCTGTCGATCTGTCAATCTGACGACCGCACATCCGTGCTGTCGTGGAAGCCCAGTCCTGTCCGAATTACGACCGCACATCCGTGCTGTCGTGAGAGCTGTCTGCTGTCGATCTACGCTGCCGATCTGTCAATCTGACGACCGCACATCCGTGCTGTCGTGGAAGCCAAGTCCTGTCCGAATTACGACCGCACATCCGTGCTGTCGTGGAAGCCAAGTCCTGTCCGAATTACGACCGCACATCCGTGCTGTCGTGAGAGCTGTCTACGCTGCCGATCTGTCAATCTGACGACCGCACATCCGTGCTGTCGTGGAAGCCAAGTCCTGTCCGAATTACGACCGCACATCCGTGCTGTCGTGAGAGCTGTCTGCTGTCGATCTACGCTGCCGATCTGTCAATCTGACGACCGCACATCCGTGCTGTCGTGGAAAACAAGTCCTGTCCGAATCTACGCGCCAGAAATCTCCTGTCGTTTTGCCTGTCTGCTGGCGTCCACTGAAACGCTGTCTGTCCGATGACCGCGTTACTGATCCGAGACGTCTACTAAACTGAAGCCTGCCGTCGCGAGCCGGAAGTGGAACCTTATCCGGTTCCGCACGACGAAACCGGCCACTACATCTTCTGACGCCGCCAGTGAGCCTTGTCTGTCGAACCACGTTGCTTCTGAGTCACGTGACCGACAGCCAAATTGCAACGATCACATAAACCCTCGTCTGTACCTGTTTCGGTCGACGACCACGCGAGAACGACTCGTAGTATACGTCACATGCTCTAGTCTGAATCTCCTCTTCTCGTCGGAATTCATCGGAGTACGGTACTTTTGGTGATCATCCGCTACATAAATCCGTTACTGACAGCTGCTATCAAGCCAGTAAGGTAGCGCCACGCTTCATCATAATAAAGACTGGGCCTGGCCGCGTCAAGGCGCTAATTGCTAGGCGCTGCACTTAGGCCAAGTAAGAGGAGAGCCGTAAAACTGCTCTTCGGGTAGTAATCTAACTAGTGAGGGGAAGTTTCTGATTCAGTAGGATAGAAATCTTACCGGAAAGTATAAATTCCTTCAACGACGAGTTTTTGGAACCAGTAAATTCATATCTTCAAATTACCAAATTAATTAAAGGAATAATTGATCGCACGTAGGTCATCGGAGAGACTAATTGAAGAAAGACCGCTTTAACTTTAGAATAAGGTAGACATCAGTAGCGAAATTTATTAGTACAAGATTAAATAAAAATCTAAATTTCATTCATGTCTAGTTCGTCAATTAGTTCTCATCCCGACGTCATGAGTGACGGAGGGGAATCTGACGTAGAACTAGGGGCTAGCTTAGCGCCAGGACAAAGAGTGGGTACTCCCGAGAACAGAGGAATAGAACCCGACAATCTAGCGGACATAGCTGTTACCTTACGGGCGTTGAGGGGTAAGTTAGATTCTCTGGAAGGACTGCAGAGTAAGTTGGTAAGTTCAGTAGGTCAACTAAACCGCCAATTGGATACTACCGGGCTCACTAGAAAACCTGGAGAGCGAGAATTGAACCCGGGGAATAACTCCCCATGCACCAGTCGTAATACACGACCGCCTAGCCACTTAGCACCTTCGTCGAGTATAATGAGACCAGAAGAGGTTCTGGAGTCGGTTGCACCTCATGGGCCGAGTGAAGTGTTGCCTCGGAGAAGCAAAAGATTGCAGGAAATGTCAAATCGCACTATAACTAGCGGCCCCAGAGAGGTCGCGTTAGTAAGTAAGTACGATAACATGCAAGCGCAGGCCCGCTCTCTGGGTCGGGATAGCAATAATAGGCAGGAAACGAATCCCTGGCCTTCAGATTGTCGCTCCTCTCCTAACCACTTAGGAGGTGGACGAGGCTGGAATCCCGAGAAAAGCCTGTCAGAAAGAGGTAATTTGATTCTACTTTTAGAGCCCCAATGTTAGCCGTGCAATCGCCACACTCAGGAGACTAGGTCCTGAGACTGACTCCCAGCACTCCCCATAACAACAGGAGGATTACGGATGTCAGGAGAGGCATTAAGAATAGCATCCGGCATCCGGCTGGGCACTGCGTTATGGGAAAAACACACGTGTACATGTAAATGTGGTGCCATAGAAGAACCCAATGGCCATCACGGATTCTCTTGCATCGGGAAGGCAACAATGACATGGCATGATCAATGACGTTATTTGCGTGGCTTTCACTAGAGCCAAATTACCGGCCATAAACGACTTAGTATGCCAACAGGCAGCATATATATATATATATATATATATATATATATATATATATATATAAAGTCTCCTGAGTGTGGCGATTGCACGGCTAACATTGGGGCTCTAAAAGTAGAATCAAATTACCTCTTTCTGACAGGCTTTGAAGAGCATGCGATATCAGTGCGGTCCCATTCTCTTTGTATGTGAGCCTTGTTATTATTATTGTAATTATTATTGTAATTATTATTATTATTATTATTATTATTATTATTATTATTATTATTATTATTATTATTATTATTATCATTATCATTATTATTATTATTATTATTATTATTATTATTATTATTATTATTATTATTATTATTATTTAGTAAAATGCTTTACTGAAATCACAATGACGATAAAAGATCGACACGAAGATGAGTGTTCACTGTTCAATGCTGATGACGAAATTCTCGTTCTGCAGATGACTATCAAATGCTATTCATTTTCAGGCAACTGCTTCCGGCGCGCAGAGGACCTTGTTGCGACAATTTTCGATGAATTGGAATCACGATTCAAATGAACTCGAAAGACGAGAAGCTGTTGTGATCTGCATGACATGGGACCACTGCAACTAGACTCAAGAATATCAGGGTTTACATGACTGGGTCCCTGAGGGATTTTCAAACATTATCAAGCGTTCTGCTCAGGCGTAAAAATCACGTAATTTATATAGCGCTGGGACTCACGAATGGCTAACGTGCTGGACTATCAACCGAGAAATCGGGGTTCAAATCCCGGGGTTCAAATCCCAGCCAGCGCAGAAATCTGTTTCGATATTTCCTCTCCACTTACGTCCCATAGCCAACTTAGGTATAATGAGTACACTGACCATCGGTTGTAAGATGAGACGACGATGGAGAGGACCGGCCGCCCGCCCTCATATGCCGAGGTTAAGAAAATGAAGTCGCTTTATAAATTTTTTATATTTTCAATTCTCTCGTGTCTGATTGTATTTTATGTGTAAAATACAATCAGACACGATCAGATTATGTAGCTGTCTGTAAATAAATGTACAGACAGCTACATAATCTTACGTTTGTGCATTTAATTGTATGAACAATTGTATGTAGAGCCGTGTGTGCATGCAGAGCACGATGGATTGTAGCAACACAAGTCACTGCGGCAAATGATAATCATAATCGGAAACTCCAAATTTCTAAAGCGTCGCTCGAAAGCTAAGCGCAGGGCACCAGCTTATTCACGAGTTTATTCACAAGTGCTGCGTCGAGTCAGAGGTGTGGTCCACAGGGTAATCAAAAGAAGGTACGAGTCCTCTTGCCATGGGGTCAGAGGAGGTATATAGAATAGCTGCTACTAAGGCGGGTGTCGTTTAGGTCGAGAATTGGAAGGCAAAGGATCAGATGAGTCGGGGTGTGAATTTTTGTATATAAGCAACAACAAAGACATTTAATCAAAATCGAAGGGCCTGTTGTTCACTTGCTCGCCGTTCGTTCAGAATTACTCTTGGAACTTGATGAGTTGTTTCATTATAGCGGGAAGACCTTTTTGAGAACCCAGTCCCCATATATAGCCCTACGCCCGACAAAGTCGATTAATGACATGACAGCTCGCCGATATCGGATGTTCCGAAGCATCATTGCTCCGTTGACGAACTTTGACCACAGATGACTTCGGTCATGAAGCGAAGCATTTTCCTTATAATTGCGCCACATATGGTGACTGAACAGCTCAGGAGCCTGTACACAGAAAAGAAAGAAGCCAATGATGTGGCAACCATTTTAGACATAGCGGTTTAGTTTTTAATTTTATTTATTTATTTATTTATTTATTCCGGATATTTCTATAGCGCCTCTCGAAGTCAACTACTACTCAGAGGCGCTCCCGACTACAGCATTTGATACTGTGCCAGAATTTTCACGCTGAAGCCCCACGAGCAATTGCGAGTGAAGGACTTGCCCAAGGTCCGTACGCAGCGGCTAGAGTGGGATTCGAACCTGCAACCCTCCGGTCACAAGGCGCCGAACTTACCACTGAGCCACCACGCCCCACAATGATGAGCGTGTAGCGGGTGTGCTAAAAGTGACTGGGAAACCATTGCAGCTGAGTCGTTAAAGTGTTAAAGCCGAAGTAAACTTTGTCGTATATAGTTTATGTTTGGAAAGTATGCTTATGTTTGTGTGCATCAATGATGTTAGGCCTCTAGGACTGTAAGACACATCTCTTTAGAACTGATAGAGAGCGAATTTGTGAAGTTCTCAACAGTTTAACGACTAGAGTAGCGTGTACTAAAAGTGACTGGGAAACCAATGCAGGTCGTGGTTAAAGTGTTAAAAGGCTTAAAGGCACTATAGCAAAGTGCTTGGATACATACACGCAGACAAAGAAACAAACAAGTACACTCGCATGCATACATACGCACATACCTACATACATTAAATACACAATACATACAATGTATATCATAAATGCATACATACATACATACTAGGTCATCTGATTATCTTTGTCTGGTTATACGGTCACCTAATCACCGTTTCAAGTACTCCTACCTAGAGCCCTGCGCCGACTTCATAGTGTCGGCAGCGGCGCTCCGGTCATTTGGGTCGGCGGCGCCCACGAAATGTCGGCGTCGGCGCGGCGCGACGTTCCCTAGTCAGAAGCATGAATCACTATCAGGGTTGAACAGCCGTTGCAGGCCCGGTTCGTCTGTTAAGAAACTAGGCAGCCGCCTAGGGCCGCCAATTTTTAGGGGCCGCCATTTTTCCATTTTTCCAAAATTAACATGAAAAAAAGAATTTCTGGAAATTCATAAATGAAGCAACGTTGGATTATTTTTTAATTAGGCCTAGGCTATTATTCGGTAAATGGAAGTATTATAGAGTTGGTGTAATAAATAATGTTCTACTAAGATAGGCCTAGCCTAGGGTTCACCGTTAAGTTTTAGTCATACGTATAAGTTAAGTAGTGTATGAATTTTAAAACACAGGCTGTTAATGCTAAAACCATGCAGTTTTAATCAATAATTAAGTTTCGCGTTCAGTTGTTGACAGTGTTCAATGTTCATTGAGGAAAATAGTGGCGAATTGCTGATTTTTTAGTTAAACTTTTAAGTTGGCAACTAAATTTTTTAGTTAAACTATGGTTTTAACTAAACTATTTTATTTTAGTTAAACTTCATCCTTAACTAAAAAATTTTCGTTAAACTAAAAGTTAGTAGGCCCTAACTGTTCCTGCGCCACCAACACACCCACCATCTGTCTCCTCGGCTTGCCCTCCTTACCTCGAATTCTGACTTAATTGGCATCTGAACGGATGTCTAGGCCTATTGCGCAATTGATTTGAAAAGCTGGAGTCCTTGACACAATTTTTGTGTGACGTTGAGATATTTAATTTCGAAGATTTATATTACATTACATTAGCCTACTTCTTATCGGCCTACAACCTTTTATATACCTCGGTAAACGGTTTTTGAATTTTGCTCTTAAAATTAGTGACCGCAGCGCCATAGAAATGGTTGATGTTTGAATAACACTAACAGTATATCACAGTGTGGCTGTATTACGATTACGGTAGGGTATTTATGTTTAACGTCATACTAACGTCAATTTATGTCATACTAAGATGATAATCGCTGTCTGCCTCCTTTTTACAGTCTTCGGACTGGCACCACCGTAGTACGGCAATAGCGGAGTTATTACGATTGCGCGCAAGCTCTACTAACACAGACATCGCGGCGCGTACTGGTCGGCCAACGACTTTAATTCGCCAGTATTTAGGCCGAAAGGTGGAGCGACCTAGTTTTGCTAAAGTCGCGCCAGGCGGCGCCAGTCAATATATGACGTCACGTCTGTATTAGTTCTATGTGTGGAGGACGTAGCTGATCAGTCGTGTAGAGGGTATAAAAGCGAGTGCAGGAGGGCAGGAGATCGGCGTCCAACCCAGGAGCCCATCGCCGTTGTTGAACAGATTTACGCAGTCCTTCGCCCATCAAAACCTCCAAATGGCACAGGCAAAAAGCGTGGTAAGTCCCGCGGTCGATTTCGAGACGATTTTTCAGGAATCAGACTGCGAATCGTCGCAGTAGTTTTCCTTTGTGTTGCTACGTGTGCTTGAGGCAGCGTCCATGTTTTAATGCCCAACGCAGGAGTCATTCATTGGTGTCATCCTCCTCAGCCTCGTGCCGTGTGAACCAAATATAGTTAAAGACAAATTCTATGAAACATGCCCCAATTTTGGAAGAGCCCGTGATTATGTAGATTGTGGCATATTGTGTAGATTTTGAACTGCTCAACTACAAATAAACTGAAGTCTGTTAAATGTTTAACAAAGTTCAGAATTTGGAACTTATGAGTGGCCTGCTTTGAGATTTAGTGTTAGATTAGGATGAGGTGAAGTGTCACAGGGAGTTGAAATTGTGCAGTAAAAGCACCTGCCTTACCAGCTACTCGACCTTTTCTCCCTCCTCTAACCCTCTGGTGACTGGACTCGGACCTCCTTTTGACTGTGCTCGTGAATAAGCTGGTGCCCTGTGATCAGCTTTCGAGCGGGGCTTTAGAAATGTGGAGATTACGATTCATTCATTCATTTCGAAAACAGTATAGCGCCTCCTCAAGGTACCTACTTCGAAGTGCTCCCAGCCCAACCACGGCAGACTTCATCAATTTGTTTAACATAACCGAATTAACAAAAACTGGGTAATGAAGAAAATGTCAAAGTATGGTTAAAAAAACAAGAAACTTGATCTAATGTCAAGACCATGATTAGACTGAGCATGCACGCCAGAGGCACCAGTTTCACATTCACGGATTCTAACCTGACTATCTTTTGGTCTCGATAATTTGTCTCAATGACTGCAGTCAGAAGCAGCAGGGCTACCACTTTCACCTCTTTACCTCAGAAAAATTTGGAAATCGTCAAAACATTTAAAACAGAAAGACAGAGATATGTTGAGCAATTTACCGCATTTCGATTTAATGACACAAGCAGCAAGCCTGCATCTCGTAAGTCATATCTGAGGCAGGAGAGAAATGTGCGATTACATGCACTTTGGGGCAAGTACATAGACGCACAGTATATTTGAAAATTTAATATCATTAAAATTAATAATGCTTGTAAACGAAAGTTATGTCCTAAGAACAGAACTGTGGAACAGTAATATATGTTTATAGTGAGCATATATCATTGCAAAGGACTTTGATATGCTATCTGCTTGTGTTTTGGAATTGCAGCAAGATATCTACAAAAGTGTTGTCAATGATGTAATCGAAGGTGTAAAAGAAGCATTTATGGAAGACAGTCTAGATGAGACAATCTTGCAAGAATTAAGACAGGTTTGAAAAGCATTATCACTCTTCTTATTCTCACTTTGGGATGCACAGGGGATATAAAGTGACCCAGCTGGACTGTCAGTGTGATGCTGTTGGGCAATTTATTTGCACGCATTTGTGTATCGTCAAGCTATAGCTTTGTTGTAGCTGCTGAAGTCTTTAAGTGGAATCCAGGCCTTGGATCCAAGCACCTTTTGTGAAGTTAACAATTAATTTTGAAGCCATGTAACAGTATAACTCTTGTAGAAGCATTTTGTGGAATTACTGTTGTCATTTTTGCACTTCTGCTGAAAGATTGCTTTGCGACGGAACCACGTCTCTGATTTCTAATGTCAGACAAATGTAATAAATGAACAATTACCCTTCTGTTTGTTGTAGGTTCGAATCAACAGAGTACTACAGAAATTATTAGATTTTATTAGGTTAAACAGAATATAGCGTATTATGTAAAGTTCTGCACTCAAACTGCTCAACTGTTATTAAGATGAGATTGTTTTATATGTTTCAATTTACGGGAAAACACACTAACACATGACATTGGCTATTAAGGTATGAATGTTATTTACAGTTATGGGAAAGCAAATTAGCACAGTCGAAGGCCGTAGAACCGGCAGAGCATGATGTGGTGTACACAAGACAAACTCCAGCTGTGGCATCCATGGCAACTACAATACAAATTAAACAGCAGCAACCAATGGCAACACAGATTATCAATCCAGTTGCCTCAACAGTTTCTGCTGCATCACACCCGCAACAGCAGCCAATCCAAGGTAACATCATTTGTGGCAGACTGTGAATGCATCTGCCTTTTCCCTTTCTGTCCGGGCCCAACCGGAATGGAACAATTGTTGGATTGACATTGACATGTTTGCATTGCATCTAAGCAATCACTCAACCCCAGGATCACATGATGACTCCGAATGAGAAACATTCCTGACCTTACTTGTTGCTGTGATAAACTATTGTTCTTTCACTGCAGCTGAAAGGAGGAGTTGATTGGTTGAGCACTAGCCTTGTGATGCAAAGTGTTCAGGTTCATGCCTTTGTTTGTTTGGAGCAAGTTCTTAATGCCTGATTTGTTGGCGCTATCTGTTAATGCTTAGATTTTGGTGTTATGCAAATATAAGATGATTTTATTGAGCCATTTATTGAGTCACCGAAACAGATGTTACAGACATTTTCAATAATACAATAGAACATAGGTATTACTGTTGAGGTGTCAAAAGGACAGCCCAGGAGAGTTGTTTGACCCACTTGATTCAGGGTTGTCCCTTTTCATTATTAATGTTACAGGCAGCTTGTTTGAATACAAGCCTATAGTCAATATTTGTCTTAACCAAACAGTGAAAAGAAATAAGATCAGAACAGTTCATTATGCAAACATTTTGAACACAGTCTTCAGTCAGAGAACATACAAACAAATTCAGTAACATTTAATTTGAATTTTAAATTGACATGGAGTCTGTACATACGTTAAAAAATCAGGAAGGGAGTTCCATACTATTGGACCTGAGCATTTGATACATGTCTAATTTGCCTTTAAGAAAATAATATATGCTTATTGAACTAATTATTTAACAGTCTCTTACATAACCCTTCCCTAACCTGGAGGTTAAGTAAAGAGGTGTGGTATGATTTGTGATCTGTCTGATTGATATTCACATACAAAGTGCCTTTGGGCAGATTAACTGAACTTGATTACAGTACTTGTGTTTTGCTTCAGGTCAAATATTTAATATTACACCCGCCCACCAACTGGTAAGTAGAGCAGTACGACTTCCAGTTCAGGTGAGAGACTGACTCCGTTTGTCTTTGTTAAAGTTTTCAACCTTAGTTCTTTGGTCTATTGTTTCTCTGGCTGTAGACCTTGTCATGTCTGATCTTTGCATCAGTGTCCATTGCACTCTTAAATGCATACTTTCATTACCAATACAAGTGCGCAATACAGTGTCTACAAGAATAGAATCTTATTACTTGATCTTGAATTAAACTGATCCTGATCCCCACTGCTGCTTTAGTTCATGAAACTTTAGACCCATTCCAAACCTCAATATTAATTCAACGAATCTTGAAAATCTCTTCCTTACATGGAACAAGAAACCCATTATTTCATCTCCTAACTTCAGTCTTACCAATTAGCTGACAGTTAAGGCTACTACAATGAAATGGCTCTCACCTTTATGCTGGACAACATTTACTCATCTATTGATACTGGAAAGGCATGCCACTCAATATTGCTGTCTTTTGACACTGTGGACCACCATCCTGTATTTTGTAGACTCAGTAGGAAATTCAATGTCTGTGGGACTGCTTGAAACTGCTCTTTGGAAATGGGTATTAGTACTTCTGTGTCTGACCCTTTTCTTTGCACTGTTTTGTCCCACAGGGATCTCTTCTCTGCCACTGTTATTTGCAACCTTTACTTTCCAATCAGATGCATAGCCAATCACAGTTCTGTTCCAGCTTGACATTGCCCTGTCACCCATGGATCAGTCTGGTAAAGTAAAACTTGGAGTGCTTCTCATCAGTTCATGGAAACTGGTTCTTATTGGTTCTGCTTCAGCGGTCTGATAATCTGAGTCAACCTTGTTTAACTCATGCCAGTGACTGTTCTTTCCCCTCTTTTTCCAATATTGATCATGCTGGCACTGTTGTTCCTGTATATAAAAAAAACTGTCGAGACACTTGAGGTGCGTAGACAGTAAAGTTCTCGATTTCAACCACACATAATAAACCTTGCAAATTGTGTATCTGTCATATCAGGGTAATGCATCACATAAGGTCTGCTCTTACCAAAACATGTCACAAACCATAGCTTGCTCTTGCCTTGATTATGCCAAGTCAGTTTTTGCAGGTATCTCAGATTTTGATATGAACTTGCTTCAATGCATCCAGAATTCTCTGGCTCACATGGTGCTGCATGCATATTCTCGTACAGACTCTTAACCCTGCTTGGTCAGAAGTATTGACTTCCTGCAAAATTCTGAATATATTTGGTATTGGCTTCCTGCAGAATTCAGAATATAATCTAAACTGGCCTGTTAATGAGCACTCCTACCTACCTTCAACCACTAGTGTCTTCTTACTTCGCTCCTCACAATCTGCAAGCTTCTGGTATGGGTATTTGGGCTGAGCCACGATGCAACACTGTCATGGGCTCTTGTGCATTCAATGTTGCTGCAACGATTAGAACCAACTGCCATTGTTTCTCCAATGCTAGAAATCTTTTCTTCCTTTAAGAAATGCCTTACAACTCACTATTTTTCATTGGCTTTCAAACATCTGGATACCTAACTGCTCTTCACCTAGCGACTGACTAACTGCATCTCAGATTTGCATTTCTGTCCACCTGCACTTGTTAGAAAAGTTTTTAATATTAATAGCCATTGTTATGATAAAGTTACTGTAAATAAACTGGCTCTATCTGCTTAACCTCTGAAGAAGTACATAATTTATGGTATTACAGGGAGACGTTTTGCCCTCACAAGCTGGGCTATTAAGAATAAATTTGTCTAAGCTTATTCTTGTGTGACTCAAGGTGTAGTGTAGGGCCTGTACTCGTATGTCGGTCGCACAATTTTTTTGTGTCCAATATCTTATTTGCTGCCAAGAGAAACTTTTATGTAAAACTTTGTTTCATAGGCTGCCAGAGACTATATATAATTTTGACACTATAATATTGTACTTGTACAATTTACTTTCAGTTAGCTTTTTTTCTAGCTTGATTTGTGTTAGTTTTTTCTCACTTAATTTAAAATTCGTGAGATTACTTCTTGCATTCGTCATTTACCATTTTACCCTCACATGTCATTACAGTCAACCTAAGCATTTTTCAGGGTGATTCTTAACAGACATGTTACGTCATACCCTAGACGTGCTGGTTAGGTGCCTGAGCACAAAATTTGTGTGAAATGCTTTGTGCATTTGTCATGGATGTGGCTTTCTTACACAGTCTTTGATACATCAAGGTGTATATAATGACAGCCGCTGTTCTTGTATGGTTTCAGACTAATGCAGGTCAGACTTCAACAATCACTCTTCCGGTTCAAGGAGCAGGAGCATTTCAACAGCATCTGACCAGTCTCCAGTACCTTGGTAAGCACTGGCTTTCAGATGGCCAGATTCCTTAGTGAGTTGGGTCTGGGAGTTATAGCAGATAATTGTATGGTACCTTTTACCTCTTAAGAACCATTCAGACTAGTATTTTATTTCTGAAGTAATACCACAAGCATAATATTCAAGAATTGTGTAGGAAAATGTTAATCACTGAAATTACTAGTCTAACCTAATCTGGAAACTTCTATTGTACCATTAGGGGTCCTTGTTTGAGAGTCATTGACACAAGATAATGGTCACCACTAAGCAATAAAGAATTATGTAGACATGTTCCTGTGAATGGAACCAGTCAATCCAAATGATCAGCTGTTGTGAAGACAGGCTGCAGAAGTAGAGCAATCCGAAGATGTCTCACATATGTTTGGTTGTCTGAAGTATAATGGAATGGTATCTGTGTAACTAAAGGCTTCGACATGTCTGAGGTAGGGTTTATTAACTACCTTTAGAACACATGACATGTAATTTTTGGACCATCTTGAAAAATGCAGAACAAAGTAATTTCTTAAATTTATTTGCGGGAAGAGGTAGGACAAGAAGAATGGCATTAGGGAGCAGGAAAGATTTTAACTAACAGGAAGTAACAGAGAATTTTCCAAGACAGGGCATTTCACCAAACTAATGTGCAGATGCTCTTCTCAGATGGGCTATTTTTTTATTACTATTACTACTGTTATTTAAATTGTCAGAGTCTAGCTAATGCTTTGATTGTAACTTTAGTGCCAAATCAGCCTGGCCAGTTTCTGATACAGACTCCAAACGGCGCACGGCTAATCCAGTCACAGCAAGGTTTGCCGCCTGGAGCTGTCCTTACCGTGGCTGCACCTTCAACAAGCACCGGGACAGGACAGGGAATCGCAAACAAAACAGTAAGCCATACCAAGCCTGCATTACATTAGGGCCCAAGTGTAACATCATGCTATGTACGTTTACTACTACTTTATTGCTATAGCTAGATGTACAAGATATATAGGTATTAAGTATAGAATGGTAAAGCTGGCGCACTATTCATACAACGACCTCTACACTGAATGCACTGTGGTCGTGTGTGTCCAGTATCTTTAGCATTCAGACAGGTCGCTGTGGGCGTGGCCTAATAACATCTAACGTCCAATAGCGATCTATGTAGACCTGTCGACATGTCCTGTCATATCCCCTTTTCCTTGGAAAATGTCATTTAAGTCGAATCGCTAGTCAGTAATCCCTAATCAATACTCTCTAATCGTCCCACGTCATTTAAGTCGAATCACTATTCAGTAATCCCTAATCAATAATCTCTAATCGTCCCTCCCCTTCTTTACGCAAAATAGATCTTAATCAATAATCCCTAATCCCCTCGTAAATAGAGTTAGTATAATCTAATCATAGTTCTTGTCCAGAGTTTTGGTTTAGTCTAAGCAATATATTATATTCTTGTTCAGCGTCTTGTTCAGTAGGCCGTATCTGTACGATCGTGTTCCTTTAATCCACCTAGGCCCTTGCCACCTAGGCCCTTGGCCTTGCCCATTGGAGGAAGGCCATCAGTTGGTAATGGCATTGGTGGTGATACTTTAGATGGTATGGGCACTATGGCAGAAGAGTTACGTCAACTTGCTACATTCAGCAGTTGGTCAGATACCAGTACTGCTGATGTCAGTCTAATACAGCTGGCTAAGAAAGGATTTTCCTATGCTGGAGAGGGAGACGCGGTTATTTGCTGTGCATGTAAAATGCACTGCACTGTTGTTGGCAATCCCCTGCAGAAACATGGGCAACAGTCTCCTGGTTGTCCATTTGCCCTTGGCGCAGCAATAGAAAACTTTCCACTTAGGCAGTTGGCTTCACCCTTTGGAGGTGGAACTTCAACACGCTGAAGTTCCACCTCCAAAGGGTGAAGCCAACTGTTGATGAACTTCGGAATGTTTATTTCTCAGCCTTGTCTCAAGCTTCTAGGAATGGAGTCTTTTCAGCAAACACGTGTCATGGAAAACAGCAAAAGCAAGAAAAACAAAAAGTTCTGGTTGAAAAGCTCAACAATAATTTCTTCAAGTACTTCTTCAGTGGTGGTATGAATGTCCATTTTAGACCTGACGACATGCTGAGACCAAATCCAAGTTCACACGGTCGTGGAACTACAGGAAACCAAGTTGAAGACTATCAACAGGTTTCCTGTGAGAGTGTTGCTGACGAACAACAGGGAACGCCAGTTGATGCCCTGATGGACCGTGAAGAAGTCCACATTGTGCTGTGCATCTTGGAGAATTTTGGTTTCAATAGGAGCCATCTCATGAAGCTTTTGACAGAAAGACTTTCCAGAGGTGAAGATTGTCTCATTCCCACAGTGCTGCTGGATGCTGTGTTCAAGAAGTATGCAGTTTGAGGAAGGAAAGATAACAGTTGCAGTCCAGACAGCAACTGCCTGGAGACGTCAGCTGCCCTACTCGTTCTACACATGAAGCCCTATGGCTGTTCATCTAAGTTATTGTAACTGTACCCTGCATCCTTGAAAGCTTTAAACTCTGCTTATGAATCCAAGAGCTGCACAATAGTCTGATCGTTAACGGGCTGGACTGTATCCACAGGTGGTTCAAATTGGTGATTCAAATTATTTTCGGGCAGAAAGATGTTGACATAAATTTTTGCTCACCTGCACTCCTTAATGAACTGACGTATTCAACGAGTTCGCTCACTGTGCACTGTCAGTGGAAAGATCAGGCAGCGAGGGAGAGGCTAAGAAAATAGTCGCTGACACGTGACACCCGTGGCTGCCTCTCGAGGTTAGACAAAGGGACTGTTCTTCCACCTCCTTCTCTTTGTCTTTGCATAATTTGTGATATGGCAAGGCTAAGAAAACATAGTCGGTAACTATTCATATCCATGGCTGCTTCTCAGGGTTAGCTTCTGCTATGTGTGTTTCATGACATCTCCTCTGCACTGTTATCAGGCAGTATTAAATGCTATTTGTATTGTTTTGGTTTGCTGTGGAATAATTCCAGTGCTCCTTTAATGGCCCACCGCAACGCTCGTATAGCTGTGGCCGGAACCGTTGTCAGAAGTGGGGGTTGCTGCTGTCTCTTGGGGCCTGCCCCCGATATGTGGTCCAGTGATGTTCGCTCAGACGCCAGATTTGGGATGGAGACAGCGTTGGGATGTATTCGTGTATCTGTAGCGCAGACGTAGCGATAGAGGAGCGTTCAGAAGACGTATCGCAAGAGTCGAATAAGGCTTTCGACCTCTCTTTGAACTTGAGAGCTGATACCGCTGGAATGTCACAGCGATCCAAACGGAGTTGAAGGCCATCTGTTGCTTGTCTGTCAATTTCAGACTCTCTAAACAGATCGTCCTTTGTAAGCTGATACTTTTCTCCAGAGCATCTGCAGGCCGGCTTCTTAATTACGTTGTGCTTGCCTTTGTAGACGCATCCGCCCTCGCTGGTCAGTTCCTCTGCGAACCCATCATAGCGATGCAGAGTTTTCGGCACGACGGTGGGGGAGGTAGACCGAGATTCGGCTGCATGCACAGCTTTCATGATGCTAATGGTTCTCTCATAGACAGCCATGCGTAGAGCATCAAATTGCTGGCCGATCATCAGTGTCGCTGGTTTATGTGAGAAATGGAGTCCAACAGAGCTATCACCGGTCTCTGTGTCGGGCTAGACTCGCGATAAGATGACATGCGGGTCAGTCGGAGGAGGCTGGTCCCTGATTGATACCAGCGTGATGATGCCTTTCGTCTCTAGCAAGTTACCTGTAGACAATGTACACCAAAGACTCCCAGTCCACTGATCTATCTCCATTTATGTTCCGCATCCACAGTAAGCTAATCGTTCAGGCTTCCAATACGTCTGAAGTCTGTATTCTTCGCAGTAATTTCGCCGGTTCAGGTCGGGAGCACCACTGATGAGGTTTTCTTGAAGTGGCGCTTTATAAGTGTAAGATTACACATGCAAATCAAAATATGGTGCTTGTGGAGAATGTGCACACCAGACTACCTCATGAAATATGTGCCAGATGCAGACTTGTGTCTCAGAGGTGATTCAAATGAGGAGTTGAGGATGTTTGGCCAATTTGCACACTGTGATGGTAGACAGGACCATGTACTGATGATGATGACGATGCTAATAGACCATGGTGATGATAATGATGAATTATTCAGTTGGCTTAATTATTTCAATATTCTTTGAGCAGGTAAACCAATCAATTATTCAGCTTGATGGCCTAAACGACAGCAGCTCAGAGGAAGAGGAGGAGGAAGAAGAGGAAGAAGATGAGGAGCAGAACGACGAGAATGACGAGGCACAAGGCGAAGAAGAAGTCAGTTGACAAAGCACACTTCAGTCTCATAATTTGTAATTAGTTAAATAATAAATTAATTGAGAAATTCTAATTTGTTACTAGATATCAAAATCTTCTGTAGCACCACTGTAATAATACATAGATAGTCCTTGTCTCTTTGAATTGGTTTTGTATAATTGCTTGTATCTTTACATTTGTGTGTAATTATGAAGATATGGTATACATGCCTCTCAACAGTGCTGCTTGGATGTGTACTTGATCAAAGCAGATGCCATTTAAGGCAACTTTAAAGTGTTTGCTGAGCTTAGTCAAATTACCAGTAAATGGTACTTACATACAAGAGAAAGCTGTTACAAAATTACAGTTCAACACAGTAAGTAAGTAAGTAGCCTTTATATGCATCTGCCAAGTGCACAAGCTTTAAAAAACTAAAAGGCACCGAACCATGGCTGTTAGACAGTTCCAACAAGGTTGCATTCTTAATTTCCTAGCTTTGACCACAAAGTTGGTAATGTTCTGAATAAAACCTTTGACATATTTGTGGTGCAACCTGGTCATCTATTCAGTAGTGCACTTGTTCTAATCCAAACATCGTGGGTTCAAGCCTGCTGAACATACTCTGTATAACAACCCTGAAAATTGTTGCACACATTTGCTCTGTCTGTCGCTGGCTCAAGGGTCAAAAAGCAGAAATGAGCAAATCCCTTATGAGAGCTTTACTTTTGCTGTACTCGTTTTATGCCTGTATACTGACTGATAGAAAAATCCTTTGTTAAAGGCGTTGCAGTGTATTGTTTTACTGGGATTTGTTTCTCTCAGGATCCGCTTTGCTCAGACGATGACATTAGTGACACAGATCCTACAGAAGTCTTTGATGCTGAAAACGTTGTTGTTTGCCAGTTTGATAAGGTGCACATTTCTGTTGTTTGATCATTAGTGGTGCAGTTTAAAGAACCTCTCTGCTTGCTAAATGGTGGGAAAGTTCTAGAAGAATGTTAGGTTCAGTTCTTGTTGAATTCATGAGGTTGAATTATGGATGAAGGTCTCCACTGGCAGTCTCTTGCAGACACGTGGAAACGAACCAGTGAAATCCCATACTTGAGTGACAATTGTTTATCTGAAAACTTTGAAACTATTTTTTGGAATGATTGTGCAGATTTTTTTTATCACATTATGTGGTCTTGTTTTTATAAACCTGTGTAAATTATAAACAATTGTATAACTTGTATTATAAAATTTTAAGGTTCCTGTAGTTTTGTTTTTAATTTACTGAAACTTTGCAGTCATTTTAAGAATTTTATGATTTGATAAATTTGCTGTAGTCGAGAGCAGCCCACAGCCTTGCACAGAACTGTAATTCAATTCTGAGGTAGAAACACGCTTTCAGAAAAACTAGTTGTCTTTAGTAGTTTCGTGGTTGTTTTTTAACTTGCTATTCATGGTGTCTCATCTCTTGTTGCAGATTAACAGGAGTAAAAACAAGTGGAAATTTCACCTGAAAGACGGAATAATGAATCTCAATGGTAAAGATCATGTATTCCAGAAGGCTCATGGTGACGCAGAGTGGTGATGTGTGTTGTCCCTGCCATTGGCAACACGTGGTGTACATACTGTGATGTCTGAAGTCGTGCAACGTGCTGTCCTCAACTTATGTCGCCCACACACTCAACATCAAACATTATCCCCACGTATGATTGTTTTAGGCAGGTGGTTTGGTGTACTGGCAAAGTGATCTGACTGAAGTGGTTGGAAACTAAGTGACTTTAATTGGAAACATGTTACGTTCGTCTTGTGTTATGATGAATTGTCTTGGTATCTTTTCTAAGCGTTACAGTTCAGTGTGGATGGTGTCAGAAATGTTTAGTTTTTATACATAATTTCCTTTACTGCCTTCCTTCTTCTTGTGAATTGGAAACTGATTCTTACTGGTTTGTGATGCTGAATTGCCCAAAATCTGTCGTAATTTTGTGCTAAGGTGTGTCTTTATACATGATATTAAGACAGATGCATGTAATATAGTTCAGACAGCAACCAAATTTAAATCAGCATTTACAACATGACCTTGTTATAACGGTGGTATTTGATACTGCTCCAAAACTTCCAAAAAGTAGTGTTAAAAAGCAGGTTCTATTGTATATAAAAATTATGTGGACGAAGAACTTCTTGATGTATCTTGAAAGTATGGAGGCTCTTGAAAATTCTTTGCTCATGGTTTACTGTGCAACTTTGATTCAGTATTACCTTGCATTAGCGGCTCTTTTGCAGATTACTAATGTTTACCCGTGTCTTCGGTCTTCAAAAGAAATTGACAAGTAACTGTTGAGCTATGTAACCTGCAGGAAAGGTTGTTGGGTAGCCATGGTCACGCTTTTGCTTCAACTCCAGGACAACACCTATGAATATAATGCAGATATAATTATTATGGTTATTGTAACTTACCTTTTGAACTTAAGTCATGCTGCAGTTCTGTGGTTCATGGCCTTAAACCAAAGAAACTGTGGCATTATGGCTTATGACATTTGGTGTGGCCTTGTTTTAGTTTTAAATATCATGGTATGAATGAATAGGTCAACCTAAGTAACCATGATACTCTGGTTTCTGATAGTTGTGACTATGTTTTACCTAATATTAGGCCTTTTTAATTTCAAATATTGTGGTGTAAATGAATGAATACATAAGTATGGTGATCTAATTGTGTTAGTCAGACATTTACCAGCATTTTGGCTGTTTTAGTTGCTTTTCATAATCCAAATAAATTTGGTTTCAGTCATTGAAAGTAATAAAATATTTATGTTTGTCTATGTTGTGATAAGTTTCTGAAATAACATATCGGTAGCAGTAACTGCAACGTGTCATTGCATGAAAACTCCTTTATTCTTGACATCATTTGTCTGCATGGGCATCTTTACGGTGGGCAGCTTGTCCAGAGAAATGGAAAATCCCTTTCCTCTAACAAGCAGTCTTTTGTCAAGACCTAAAACCTCTAGACCAAGACTTTGAACCTCAAAGCCAGTTCTTTGAACCTCAAGACCAAGAATTTGAACCTCAAGACTGAGAAAAACACTCAAAAAATCACAATCATAATTATCCTTGCTAAAAAATTGTCAAGTTGGACTACTTGCTATTTTAATGAAAACACGAGTCTTTTATTCAAGCAAAACAACTCTAAATGCAGACTGCAGAGAATTCCGAATTCATATTTACAAAATTCCTTCAAATCCCTGTTAAGTCCTGGTCTTGGTCTTGCAAGACCAAGACTTAACCTAAGACCAAGACTTTTGGTCTCAAGACCAAGACTTATAAACGAACTCGAGACCAAGACCTTGGTTTCGAGGACAAGACTGCTAAGTTTTTAAGCAGTAGCAAAATTAGGTCAGCATTTGTGTGGCATTGGAGAACTTTCCATGACCTAATGGTTTTCAAGAACTCTTCCTGATCAATAGGTTTCCAACTGGACTTTCCAGAGTACGGTTGTAGCTTCACATTCGTTGATGCCTTGTGTGTTGTTACAATGCTGGTGCAAGATTAGAATATTTCAGTTGTGTTTAAAATAGAATATTAGTCATTAGGATATTTAAAAAACCTGTATAAATATTTCAAGCAACATTTCAATTGTCGCATATTTTAAGTTACCTATAAATATTTTAAGCAACTGACCCACAAGGGGTCATCCATAAAGGACGTCTGCAATGAGGGGGTGGAGAACTTTTAACAGTCTGGGTGTCTGGGGTTTGAAACTCTACAGGAATGACATGGTCGTTCAGATAGTTTCTTGATTGCCTCAGAGACTGGTAGCTTGTTAAAGTGGGTTGTTAATGTGGGTTTTTGTTCATTGGCTTTCATGTGCGAACGTCTGCAAAGGGGAGGGTAAGGTCAAATGCGGACAAGGGGGATCGAGGGAGGGGTCCAAAGTAGGTCATGTTTTGCGGACGTCCTTTATGGATGACCCCAACGGAATTTCAAAGAAAATTGTTTTCAAGACAGACTTATAAAATTGCAATGCCAGTGTTGGTTTAAAAGACAGCGACAATTTCGTGAACAAGATGTTGGGAGGAGCAATTAATTTTAAACAAGTCGAACAGTGGATGGCCATGCATGGAAAATATCAGACGTTTTTAGTACCACGGTACACAAACTTTAAGTCACACTTTTCCAAACTCTCAGACTTGCCCGTTTCAAATTGCTCTACATATGTGGTCTCCCTTATCCATCGGAGTTTTCAACTGGGCTTCTCAATGGAATAAGATGCCTGACTATTGTTTGATTTGAAGCAAAGATCGATTTATATGTTGTTTATTATGAAAACGGCATTTTAGAAATCATTGGAGAAGACAAACAAGTGTGTTACCCTTTACTTTTATGCCATTGAGGACTGCAATTTTACTTTGAAAAACTAATGCCTACGATATTAATATGGTGACTAGGGTCCGTAATTAAATACGTGGGGCAGGGTGACTCCAAACCAGTTCTGTACTTGTAACCACCCACATCACCGCCCCTTCTATTTCAAACATAAATGATGGTTTCATATTATCTTTACCCATAGTACATGAATGTTCAAGTTTGGCTGATTTCCTAAGAGAGGCAGCACTATAAAGTTCTGTCTCTGGATCCAGCTCTGCCACTTCCATGCTTGTCCAGTGGGCAATGTCCTGAGAATGGTCTATTTTCAGGACATGGTTCATTCCTTTACTGGCTACAGTTTCTGTACCTTCTTATAGCTACGGACTTTCTCTTCACTGCCATTCTACACCTTGAAACTCTGGAACTAGTTCCAATCGTCATTAATATGAGATGATCCAGAGTCAGGGATCGATCCCTGACTCAGGCAATGCCCTGTCATGAGACTTCAAAGTCTTATGACAAGTCACTGCATACCAGTTTCTGCACCTTTCTGCCCTATACATGTACCTAGATTTTCCGCTTGTCTATATTCAGAATGCACTCTGCCATTCCACATCACGTGTAACTCAGTGCACACGACATCCTCTCGTCAACCAATATTTTGTCATCTTTATCTTATAGTGTGTTATGGACAATGCTTGTTTTCTATACTATTCAATTGTTCTCAAAGTTTTTTGCATGTAGCCTTTAATATCAGTGATGTCCTAGGTCAGAGGTGGGCAACCTACGGCCCGTGGGCCGGATCCGGCCCCCGGGGACTTTTCAACCGGCCCTCTCGACATGTCTTTAATATCAGCATTGTATCTGGCACTTTTATCGGGCCCTATAAATGTCTGGATCTCTGTACGTAGGCCGACATTAAAACATCTGTTTATTATTTATTAAGAATCCGGCCTCTAGTCTAGTCAACTAGTTCACTACTCATTCATCAATGTAATAACTTTCTGCATGAAACAATACCACAGAGTGGGTAGGTTCGAAACTATGGAAGCCATCTTCACTTAGATTTAATGCCCTGAAAATGGTTGCACCGTTTCCAAGCACCTATATTTGTGAACAGTTCTTCTCAAAGATGGAACAAACATAATGCAGAAGCAGATGCAGACTATCAAATGACAATTAATCTTTCCAATGAAATTTGAATTGCCACTTCGAACATTAAAGCAACCATACTGGATAAATTGTGTCATGAGAAGTGTCAGATTTCACATTAATCATTAAATATAGCACACCAAGCAAATGAATGCATTGTACACTAACAGTTTTATGTATTTTTTAAACTGAAGAAACTTAAAACATATATAATATTTTATTGTAGTGCAGGACTGTAGGTAATTAGGATAATCATGTTTTTAAAAAATTATCTTCATTTAGTTTAACATAAATTTAACCGTAACGGTTATATCGCAATAGTTATAGTTTGAATAAAATTAATATTGTCTTATTTTCTTGGGCAAATGAATCTGCAAAAATTAGCCCGCGATTGGCATGCGGCCCCTGAGCTGCCCTAAAAATCTTAGGGCGGCCCTCTGTTAAAAGAAGTTGCCCATGCCTGTCCTAGGTCAATAAGTATTGGGTGGGGAAGAGGTGTCATGTTAAATTGATTTAATAAAATAAAACATTAAAATGTTAGAAATAAACTTGGGGAAACAGAACAAATTAAATATAAAATTATTACACAAGTCAGGTATTACTCAAATGAAATTATTATTTATAACTATCTAGCCATTGTGGACTGTTTGCCACTTTCAACCACTATACAAGTCTCCATTATGTTACAGTTGAATGCCTTGCTTAAGACAAACTACTTGGTAGTTGGCCTTAACTTTATTCTCCTGGTCTTGAAATTATTATGCTGCTCCCCTCTGTGGAAATAATTGATTCACTGCATGCTTTACCTAACAGCGCTATAGCAGTTGCGATGTTAGATTGGAAGTTAGCTTTATCTTATTATATAATCTGAAAGAATGAACATATTCATGTTTTACACTAACACAAATTTTTCATTTTACATGTGTACTAATTGTTGCCCAGATAAATAAAGTTTTGCATAATCAACACAAACTAGATCATGTTTACACTGAAATATTTACAGTATTTAAACTTCGCAGGACGGAAACATTTTACGATACACCGAGGACGAAGTGGAGTAATTTTTTACCCCAAAACAATGTGTAATATCTCAGCTCTCAGGTAAGCTACGATGACAAAATGAAGTGTCAATTGCAACATTTCCAAGGTCAAGGAATCGATTTATCAGAGTGACAATAGTGTGCAAATACTACTTTTCAAGAATATGCTGCCAAAACATAATATCTATGTCTTAGCTCATAGGTAAGCTACAATTGCAAATGAATTGTCAACTGTAACATATTTAAGGTCAAGGAATCGATTTATCGTAGTGGCAATAGTGTAGGAATACTACTTTCGAAGATGGAGGCCAATATGGCTGCAAAAACACAAAAATGTGTATATCTCAGCACATAGGTAGGCTACAATGGCAAATGAGGTATCAATTGTAACATTTCTAAGCTCAAGGAACCAAATTATCGTAGTGGCAATCGTGTGGGAATACTAATTTCCAAGATGGCGGCCAACATGGCCGCCAAAACACAAAAATATGTATATCTCAGCTTGTAGGTAAGCTCCAATGACAAATGAAGTGTCAATTGTAACATTACCAAGGTCAAGGAATCGAATTATTGCAGTGGCAATAGTGACCGATCAGTCAGTTGATTGATAATTCCTATTTTGTGTTTTGGCGGCCAATATGATAGTAGTATTCCCACGCTATTGTCGCTACGATAGATTAATTCCTTGACCTTGGAAATGCTACAATTGACACTTCATTTGTCATTGCATCTTACCTACAAGCCGAGATATACACATTTTTGTGTTTTAGCGGGCATGTTGGCCGCCATCTTGGACAGTGGTACTCACACACTATTGCCACTGCGATGAATCGATTCCTTGACCTTGGAAATATTACAATTGACACTTCATTTGTCGTTGTAGCTTACCTATGAGCCAAGACAAGCATATTTTGTTTTGGTGGCCATCTTGGCGGCCATTTTGGAAAATAAACTCTCCACAATTATGAAACTATTAACACTCAATTCCATGGTAGATTCCACACTTGATTTATGATTGGAAGTCACTTATGAGCTCCCTCTTTAATATCTGCCCTATGAACGAAAAAATAACGATGTCGACGACGAAGTGGGGTAAATTTTTACCCCAGGACACTCGATCGAAAAATCTTTCTCCAACCATATGGCAATGTGGTGGGTATGCAGTCAGAATATGTCACTGGTGGTAACTTGTAAACACATGGTACGACAAATGATACCTACCTACAGTTGCTCCGCAATCAACATCCAAACACCGCTTGGGTAATTATTTACCCCTCTTCGTCCTGCGAAGGTTAAAAATCCCATTAACCACAAACAAACAGCAACAAATCAGTCATCTTTTACGCTAAAGAAATAATTCACAATAAAATACTAAAAAAATTATAATATACATGGCCACAGGAACTCATTCCCCAAAGCTAATTAACTACCTAACCAATTATTTCAAATGTATAATTAACTGATTCCAGACACTGTAACTTGGTAAGTGTGCACAGCACATATCCATACACTACAACACCTTCTACGTAGCTCATAAAAGCGCTGACTTTGCCAGCCTAAACGATGTTAGATCTCTTCAGTTTATAAACAGATCATCATGGCCTGAACACAAATTCAGAGCATTTCCGTATGGGAATTACACCAACTATTTAGCCCTACAGAAATTCAGAACGAAGTCAAGATCTTACTAAAACCTGTAAGGTAAGACCAGCATAAACCCGGTTCAACAACCAATAAAATGTCATTAATCACTCAACACTGCTTTTAATTGTTTGAACATTGGCTTTACTATGGCCCTCAACAATCTCTCAACCAATTTATTTGTTCATTCACACTGCCTGTCTGAGAGCAAAAGTTGAGAAAGATGATGTACAAATGCATTCTCTATCTGCCAAAAGGTACCTTTCAAATGCCATACTGCAATGTATATATATGCTAAGGGCTTTAAGTCAATCTACAAGTATAAAAATTATACATTACAGATATCAGGTGCCATATAAATGCTGTGCTACATATGTGCATTCATTACACTGTTAGGGAAAGCTATTACCTAAAACTACTGTACTTAACCAGCACCGGTCTTATGGGCGTGCGAACCGTGCAGTCACACGTGGCCTGCAGCTTAGAGGGGCCCGAAAATGTCACAGAAAATTAACATGAACAAGACACCTTAATAATAAAAATGAAAAAAATTTGACTTGTGTCATGGGGGCTCATACAGTAAACTCTGCACAGGGCCTGAAATATCCTAAGGCTGGCACTGTCATAACTTATTACATGTCTGCTGTCTAGAAGTTCAAACAATGTACAGCAGTACTTGTAACAAGACATTGCCTATTAGTACATGTATGTAGCTACAAGTACTATTGATAAAGGCAGTTTCAACCTCTTGAAAACAAAGAGCTACACGCAATAAGCTGAGCAAAAACCACCGGGAAGATTGTGCCGCAAAACCTCTCAGGTGTTCAATTTCAGTACAAGTACTACCTGCAGATCATTTGATGCTGTCGACTAACAACTGGTCTTCCTTAGGATTAATGGAGGCAGGGGCGTCTTTACCCCCTAAGTCACTGGAGCAACTTCCGCTTCCCCTCTCTTCTTCCCCCTCCCCGTTCCTTCCCCCCTAAACTGGTGGCACACACACTGACAGATCTCCACCCCCCCATTTCTTGGATGGATTATTTGCTCCAAGATTTCTATGGTGTAGACGCCCCTGAATGGAGGGCATGTCCTGCCTTTCTTATGAATCTCACACCCAACCTTACCCTCACATACCTATAGTATTTGCCCATCAACTTTTATGAGAAAAGTGGTTCTCAACTTATTTTTTGGGACACTGAGACATTACGATATTACACAGTTTTGAATTGTAAGAAGATGTAAGGTATTAAGGCACCTTAAGGCAACATCAACATCCCTGGCAACCAAGATGTCTTTATACTAATAATACTACTCGAGTCACTACACGTGTGCATATATAAATATATATATATATATATACACACACACATAATTATACATATACACATAATTATACATATACACATATATGCATCATTGTGCATTGGACCATCTTTTTGGGACAATATTTCTCTGAAAATATAATTTTCAGACACAGACAACTCAAGAAACGTTTTCAGCCTACGTTAATGCACCGTTTTGGAAATGTTAGATACTTGCTCACGTTTTAGTGAGATCTATGCAACTGTGAATATATATAAACATGTTTCCCATAATCCGGAGTGATTGCACGGCTTGCAACTCGCATTATTGAGTTCAAGTTTAGACCAGTTAACTGATACGTACTTGAATTTGTTTAAAATGGTGACTGCACGGCAGTGGGGCAGATTGACAGAGTTAATACACAGAGATACTATGAAACACGAGACCGGAATAGTAAGTAAGAAAACAGTGCCACGTGAGAAAAACGAGGAAACTTCTCGTGGTCTGAATTTTGTGATTTTTTTCAATTTTCCGAAGAATTGTGTGGGCTGGATAAAGTGTTGGTGGGCCAGATCTGGCCCGCAGGCCGTAGTTTGCCCACCCCGTCTTAAGTACAGCAATCAAACAGATGGACAATGTTAATCTACAAGTATGTGTTATCCGACCCGGCTCAGAATTACCAGTTCACATGCACAAGAATTCAAACCCTGCAACATTGAGGAAAGCAGCCCCATCCAACCACAAGAAAGCCGAAACTTCTTTAGATTCTAAGCCTAACATAATTGATTTCTGAAGATCACCATAGTCACAGTACTTTAAAATATCACATTTATGGTTCACCAAACACATTTGTTCTAATGCTACCATTGAAAAAAAACAGCGATACAAGGCTTTACACAGAACCCTTTGAGGAATAATTCACATATTGCATAAATAGTTGGTTAAGTTACAACCACCTCACTTGTAATTTCTTAAACACACCATTGTTCATAGAAAAATGAAATCATATCATCAGTGCCGCCAGCATTCACCTCCATCACAACAGAAAACAAGAAATTTCAGGCTTTACCACTTAGGCATTCATTTGCTCTTGTATAAAAAACTTCTGACTGGGTAAGAGACACCTCAATTTTACGAGTTTTGCTGGATTTCAGCTTCAATCATAACCACCTTTCGGCGGGCTGATCGTTCAACAATGAAGAAGAATACTGAGCCAAGTGTACCGAACACCGTCAGGATGAGAAGATGCCACTTTTGCACCAGGTATCTTCCATACACAAAAGCCATTGCAGAAGCCAGAGACTGAAATGATACAAACAAGATACCATAACGTAAGTTAAGATCAAAGTCTTTCCAATACCCAGAGCTTAAAGTAGCATATGAAAACAGTAAGGTTAAGTCAGGCTAGGTAAAAGCAGGGTTAACTTAAGGAAAGAGCCTGAAATGAAAAATTGAAACAGTAAGGAAGTCAAGATCATGCTAACCTCGGGTAAGATGAAGGTCTTTCCAAGTCAGAGCTTGAAATTACAGATGAAAAAGGCAAGACCAATGCAACCACGTGTAAGGTAAGATTGTGGTCCCACTTATTACCAGATTATACCTGAAGCCCACCTTAATAACTTGGAAAATCAACAGGTAATACTATTTTGTTTCAGCAGAAAGTAGATCCCAAGTTCTCAACAAACACGATTAACTAACAGAGGACTTCACATTGCAATCCATGTCAAATTTTTATGTGAAGGAACTGTTCACAGACATTAGTTTTGGACTTGCCTGGATAAACTTGTAAATGGCACATGCAGATGCGCTGTGCTCTGGGTAGAGCGCACCCAGAATAGGGTAGATCTAAAACACCAAACACATAAATCTGTCAACATGCGATGCGTTCAGACACTTATATAGCACCACACTTTTTCATTTGTTGTACTATTTTCAGTTATACGTCAGCACTATAGAATGATCTAGATCCGTCTCCCTCTGGCTACATGCATCTTTCACCATGATTGCGCTGGGAGCACTAATGAGTATATATATATCTTGAAAATGCAATAAAATAAATGTATTAAAAGACTGACTGAATAATAAGTCAGCACATAAGATATACTCCCTTACACAGTGTGCATCAACCAAATAACCAACCAATCACCAACTGTGTTTCACTATTTTTGTGGTTTTCAAATGTGGTTTTGCTTAGTGCTTACAAAGCACTACGTATATACTAATACTTAGTGCTTTACGATAATGGTGCTATAACAGTTTCCAAATTAAATCAGATTTACCAAAAATTTATCCAGCACCAGTAATTGAATCTCACAGTTATTTAATTTATCACATGGACAAGGCATCAATTGATGGTCGCTTCAAGTGAATAGTAGTCAAGAATCATTTTTCGTTGCAGAAGCATAGTAAAAAAATCCAACAGACAGTCAAGGACTGCATTAGAACTACCTGTGTGTTGAAGCTGCTGTCTCCAAGACCGAGTAGGAAGGCACAGAACATGGCCAGATATTCGCTGATTAAAAAAGAATTGGCAGAAATTTTAAAGCATAATTTAAATATTTCAGGAAACTTACACAGAAATCTAAACTGAAAACTGCTACAGAGTTGTCGTCGATCTATCTTAACAATCGATGGTTGCTGTAGTGAAACGAAATCTACATTAATTTTGCAATCCACTGGAAAGTTAAGCCATAATCTACGAGATCAAAGAAATCGAACAAGTCCGGCACACGTTTTCTGTGTCTTAGCTTCAGATTCAGTAGCTGTGCCTGTAGAAGATGTTTGAAATAATAAATCTAAATAATAAATAACAATAAATGAAACAAAAAATAACAAAAGTAGATTATTTCGCTCCTGAGCACACTGAACAGTCTCTTAAACAATGAATGTAAACAAAACAACTTAGATGTAAACTCACTGTGACATACAGAATAGTCTCTGAAGCCAAATGAAAAAACTAAAAATGCTGTAAACAGAAACTCACTTGGGAACAAGGAATGCTATCTGAAGCGTGTCCTGAATCGGAGATTCATCGGGTGAATTGATGAAAATGAGAAAGAAGCAGATCATGTGGACGACGTATCCAAAAAAGACGACAGAATCCCGGCCAAATCCCTCTCTCTGGCGATTTCCAAGCAGTCCAAATGCCGCGCCACCTGCAAAATTTCTCTGGTGAAGCAGATGGCAACCAATCCAATTTATTGGGGAACCTGTAAAATTTCTTCAGTCAGAAGAATTTATTGGGCACGGAAAATGTTTCCAACAAGAGCCAAATATATATTTAAGTTTTTTAAAAAAGGTCCCAAATGAACAAAAACTGTTCAGAAGTAAATTTTTCATTAAGTAAAATTCTGATGTGAAGAATTATTCTCCAATGAGTAAAACTCCTCCGGTAAACAAATTTCTTCTCAGTAAACAGAATTTTTCCAGCAATGAAAACTGCCTATATGAAAAGTTCTCAAATGGACAAAATTCTCCAGTTTGTAAGATTCCTCATCAAAAAAGTTTTTAGTCTGAATGAAAGCGACCAGTCATAAAAATGTTCCCAATTAACACACAGTTAGGGAATTATCACCTGACAGTGAGAAAATATCTCTACTGATAAAAATGCTCACCAAGCAAAATCTTTTTCAAAAACTGTTTTACAAATTCTTTTCTGATAAATGTTAAACATACAGAAATAATTTCCATAAAGAAAAAGTCCTCATTAAAATTTGCAAAGGTCTGTGACCTAATGTCTCCTTTACTCGGTTGTTAAAAACACATATTTCTCAGACTGATGGCGTGTGTGTTTAGTGCCTCTGAGAGGCTCTTAATGGGCACAATATAAATATTTTATTATATTACATTCTAACTGGTATCAAGGTCCTAAGGCCACTAATGGCCAATTTTCAGTTTCTGAAAGCTCTGAAAGATGGTTGCAAATGATTGGGTTTACAGCTTTTACAGAGATTTATGTTGCATAGTATAAGTCAAGGTAAAGTTGTCTGGTGCTTTTGATTTCAGAAAGATAATCTGAATTCAAAAGAGTGGCATAAAACAAGCAATAGAAGAGAACTCTGCTATTTCTGACTGTATTAGATTTCAACAATGCAAACTTGTACGAAAACCTATTTAATCTGATATCAAAGTCCACATTTTAACTAAAATCTGTGTGAGCTTTGCTTCACCTAAAACTGTGTTGATGGTTTTAAATAAATTACATCAAGACAAGTCAAATGTAGCTCCTACTGTTAACTTGGATACCCATGAGCTAGCCAATCAATTCCGGAATGTCTTTGCAGACAAAATGTTTCTGGCATCAGGTTAAAATTGGCTGACACGTGGCATCCCTCAGGGTTCAATGGCTGGCTCTGTTTTGTTCACGTTGTATACCACACCACTGGGTACAACACTTGGCATTCGTTCAGTTGGATATCATTTCTATGTGGATGATACTCAAATTTACATCTAGCAAATTAAATACTTGAAATTTAGGTTTATTAGTAAAGACCTAATTATTTTATTTCTCTTGAATTATTGTAGCCACAGTTGACATAATGTTCTTTTGTTATATAAAGTCTAGAATTTAATCATTTTAATGAACTTAAAAATTAATGAATAAATTTGTTTACATAAAGCTCTACAGTAAACAGTCCACATAGATTGCATGAATATATTTGTAGTAAACAGTATCAACTGACCGACGATCTCTCCGACTCCAACAAAGACTCCAGTAAGACCGGTCAGTTGCTTCGCTAGGCTGCCAAAACTAAGAGTATGACCAACTGACGTTCCATAAATGCCAGACCAATACGACAGCTCAAAACCTGAAATCAGAAAATAGCAACATTTAATTCTACAGCATCTTTATTAATCGATCAGTATTTTCTGACATCCATTCGTGTGATTGATTGATCACTTACTGCCGTGCTCTCCGGGGGCCGCATGTGGCCCGCGGGATGATTTTAAATGGCCCGCCAGAGCAGAATACCGCCCGCAAATAAAAAAATTGCAAGCACAGCTCAAAGCCAAATATCTCACTAAAAACATGCTTAACATTTATTGATATACTTTTTGGTGACAAACTACTAAAAAACATGCCAAACATAGGCTAAATGCTATTATTCACTGATTATTGTATAATTATTGCCATAATAAATTTTAATACAGTTAATAATTTTCAATAAATTTTAGTCGTTGCTTTTGAGTCTCAATCAATTAGATAATTCAGTCAATCCACAAAATATCTCAATCCATTAAATAATTAATCAGTATTCAACACATCAATGCCAAAGCCAGTTCTCACCAGTGTAGGCAAAGCAGAAAGAAAGCAGAAGCATTTCCTTTGTGAAAAACATCTGCAGTGAACGCTCTGAAACACAACAATCAAATATCGCAATGTTTGTAACTCGGCATTATATAGCACCTGTTGTCGGCATTATATAGCACCTGTTCTGGACCATGTATTATATATAGGACTTCTGAAGGCGCCAAGACAGGACACATGTAGCATAGTTAGCTGTTAAAGGCACCAACATAAGTATGTTACTTTAATCTTTAAGATATGGTTTAACCTATTGAGAAATCACGGAATTACGTTTAATGATACAAGCGGCTGACGGGTTAATGTGTTCGCTTTAACCACTGTGAACAGGGCAAAATTCCAGGCTTTCATATAAAACTGACAAAGATCATATTATTAGACTGTGCTTTACCTCACAGGTTATCACCTTCGACAGGAGTGCCTCCTTAATATCGAATACAAGTAGCATATCGAGGGTCAACTTCACAAACCTCGTATGTGCAAAAACTAAAACTTTTCAGGAGAAGGAAAAAACGTTTTTACAAAAAACCTTTTACTGCTTCATAAAAAGTGAGATAGCCAGAATGTTTATTTTGATTCAACAAACGACACTGTAACTGTATTTCGAGAAACAGATTACTGCAAGAAATTAAAAAGATAACTAAAAGTCATATAATGCATCTGTGCAGTAGGCTATTTTGAAGGTCAACCACTCAAACCTCGTATATGCAAAAACAAGAACATTTCAGAAGGTAGAAAGAGATTTGTAACAAACATGTGCATGGGCGGCGATCCTGGGGGGTCGAGGGGGACAAGACCCCCCACCTTTAAGAGTGGGGGGACACGCCATACATCGGACCCCCCCAAATTTTGAAGAAACCCCAAAAAAAGGTCATAAAAAAATTTTTGGACCTTTTTTTGACCAGATCAGTTCAAAACTATTTTTTGACCAGATCAGTTCAAGAATGTCCCCCCCCCCCACCTGTCAAACAAGATCGCCGCCACTGAACATGTTACTTGTACTGAAAGAGGTGCTTGTTTAATTCAGAGAGATAATATGATACGCTGATCCTGTTTCACAAAAAGTTATTGTAGGCTGGTTTCTAACTGAAATTATCATGCATTCAAGCATTAAGCTATCAACTCTAGCCCATACCCTTCGACTGGAAGATTTTAAACAAAATTTTGCAGAAATGTTCAAACTGTTTTTTGTCAGTCGTGCTAGAAGCAACACGTGGCAGCAAATATGCTTCAGCCTCTTGTGGTCTACCGTCTAAGTAAGGTTTTCATAAAATCCTTTATGTTCTTTAGGAACTATGGAACGGCAAAGTTCAAGCAGATCTGCAAGCTTGGCACGATTGATTGGTATGGAACACTGATACTTTTGTTTTGGAGTACTTGTGTCAGTCGAAATTCGAGTAACAAGTGGTTGCAGTTCTGTTCCGTGAGTCAGCGTGTACTGCATCCCATCCTTAGAGTATTTGAAATGTTTCACATCAGTCACCATAGCATCTCCGGAATTTCTTCCTGGGCGGATATTTTTGAGAAGCACAGGAAAGGTTCTCCAGAATGAATGATCCAGAGAATGTACATTGTATGGTTTCGTGTGTCTAGCAGTTTTAATAATAGTCTCCCATTCTATTGGTGTGTAAACTTCAACATGTCGAGCTTTCTGTTCTATGGTGGCATGAACACTGTCTACCTCCATTTGTGTGTGGCCTCGTACAAGATATTTCTGATGAATTTCTTTGAGGTTAGGTTTCATGTTACTGCGTAAGAAATAAAGCAGAGCTGAAGAAATTGTAGCATTCCTGTTCTGATAGGTGCATCCATCAGACCATAGTATAACAGTCTCTATGGTTTCTGGCAAAGTAGTTAGGTATTCGGTCAGAAGTGTAGCAAATTCTGATGCTTCCAGTCCACCTTCTCCCTCATGCCAAACGTAACAGTCGACATTGGATGTACCCAAATTGTACACAGTGAAATTGTGTACGGCTAATTTCCTTTTGTAGTACGTGGCAGATGAGAGGCTCTTAGGACAAAGAAGAACTTGCTGTGGATCCACTGTTGCTACTAGAACTGTCTGTGGGTTTGCTAAGGCAACCTTCTTATCAGCTTCTTTGCAGTTTCTGGCTAAATCCTTTTCACGTACATGATCCATCCAAATTGGTTCTTCTATCAAACCATTCTTGTGAGCTAAGCATCGATCACACTGATCTTTGCGTGGGGTGAAAAAGGAATAGTTCATTGAATGAAATATGGTAGAGAAAACTTTCACTGATACCGGTATCTTGGGTGGTGTGCACAGAGAGCACTCAGATCTATAAAGCTCAAACAGTTTTGCAATTGACAAGCCAGGCTCCAAATACAACTTACTGCTGTCTCTTCTGCAATAGTGAGATTGGCATTCTTTTTATGAAGTCTTTCGTAAAAGTCTCCTCAGCTTGTGGTGTCTTATTTGGTGCTGGCCTCCCTTTTCGACCATCAGGTGGTGCAGCAGCAGCATTACCTAATAAATTTGCACGCTGAACTGTACCCCTTATGAATGCCTCGCCCAAAGCTGTTGTCTGTAAGAAAAACTTCTTGCAAACGCTGATATTGTTCGGATAGTCAGGTTTTGGAAAGTTATATGTGTATGATTGCTGCCTTCTACTGGCATGTGGCACAGTTCTTCTTCTTGCTGGCATCTGCTTTACATGTGATACAACGAAATCTCTTTTTCTTTCCCACGATACATTCCAAATTTGTTTGAAAATGTTTTCACGTTCTTCGGATGTAAATTTTACCAGACAGCATTTACAGGTTGCATTTCTCATCTGTTTGTTTTCTCCATGCATTCTCTTTAATTGGTTAATATTTTTTTTCCAACTTGTAGGATCTGCACGACCTCTTTTGTTTCGTTTTCTGTTACGATTTACTAGATCACTGAGAATATGGTTGTCTGACTGCACTGCATTGTTAGCCTCGACGACTGAATGCAGTGTGTTACTCTCTATGGCAACCAACTGAAGGGCAGCATTGTCTTCGATGACTGGCTGATCTGTGTTACTCTCTATGGCAACCAACTGAAGGGCAGCATTGCCTTCGATGACTGGCTGATCTGTGTTACTCTCTATGGCAACCAACTGAAGGGCAGCATTGCCTTCGATGACTGGCTGATGTGTGTTACTCTCTATGGCAACCAACTGAAGGGCAGCATTGTCTTCGATGACTGGCTGATGTGTGTTACTCTCTATGGCAACCAACTGAAGGGCAGCATTGCCTTCGATGACTGGCTGATGTGTGTTACTCTCTATGGCAACCAACTGAAGGGCAGCATTGTCCTCGACGAGTGACCCAACTATCATATTGTCGCCTTTGATTATTTCATTTGCAGTTTTGGCCAGATGAATTATTGTTACACTCAAGTTCTTTGATTTACGTTGTAACTTAGAGGTTCTATGCGTTTCACTGCTTATTCTTTTTGCCTGCTGTATTTGTAACTTTTCTCTCTTTCTCTTAAGTGATGTAGGCAGGTACTCTTCTGAATCATTACAATCATCAGTATCGTCCATAAGCATTTCTAAAAGAGCATAATTATGGACTCGTATAAATTATAAAATAATTGCTAAGAAAACTTGGACATAAATTTGGTACTCATTGCTGCTAACTCTGGTTTTAAATTTCTATAGTAAAACTTTGGGAATATAGGTAATAATTGACAAATTTTTAATTTCCGTCCCGTTTTATTATCAGAATTCTATATCACCAACAATAATATGCCTATTATACCACATTATCGCCCACCGTACTAAATATTGTATTTTAAAACAAAATCAAATAAAAAAAACTTACGAGCAACTTCCTTAGCACTGAAACGATATTTTATTCGTCGTTTTCCTTCCATTCCGACAGATTGCAGTCGCTATTTATTGTAAATAATACTGCATTTGTTACCTCTTATAATTATACGAAACGTGCTATAAACCGTAGATACGATGAATGTGCACAGATAACGTTTGCTTATGCGCGACGTAAAAACTGCACAGATCTCGTATGTACATACGAGGTCTGTGACAAGCTGTAAAAGATACGATATTCAGATTCTGAACGATAACTGACTGCTTATTCATCGTATGGACATGCGAGCTTTGTCAGGTTGTGTAAAATAAAAATACGCATCGAATAGCGTCAAAAAGTAAAATTCTGAAAAAATCGTAGATACGAGGTTTGTGAAGTTGACCCTCGATATAGCAATATAATAAGGGATTTTCTACGGCACTGGAAATAATGAAATACATAAAGTTAAAGTTAACTTCAGATAACGTTATGCTATCAACATCCAGTAGTGTAGTTGATTTATTCGGTAAGATAAGTTTTAAAAAGATGCCCTGTCCTAAGATTACTGTGATTGTGTTTTCATCTCAGTAGAACGATTCTTTGATTTCAGAACCGTACTTCTGAGGAGTGTCTCTGGCAGCAGATCCCATCATAGGCATATACAGTCGAGTACCTTCATCTTTCTTTACAGTTGAGTAGTATTCTCTGTTGCTATATAAATTTCCATTCGCATTACATATGACAGTGAGATGACATGTTGCAATATTACTTACTCAGAGCTTCTAGCGCACCACTTGGAGGTTTCTCCTGGCTGTAATAAAAGAAGACATAAAAGTCAACAAAAAGCATTCAGTTTTTCTGGCATTGGATTTCAGTCTATTTTCTCTGTTGGACTATAACTTTGACTATGGTTTCATTTGAAGTGACCCTTGTTTGACGACATGTGCAGTATGATAACGACAACATAGAAATCATTATACTAGTTACGTAGTTACTTTCGAAAGATTCTAAAAGGAATTGTATAAATATTTGTAATAGTAATTGCACATTCACAGCATCTCTTCAAGAAAACTCTCAGAGGTAAAGAACATTTGATTTTCAACCACTGGGAAAATACACTGGGAAAATATGATCAGCTAAACCGCAGGTCAACTGTAGGTTTGAATCTGGGACTATACAATAAACTAAACATTTGGAACTCTACCAAATGACTGCTAGGGACTGATGCACCTACAGAGATTGCAAATGAGCCAATAAACTCTATACTATTGCACAAATTTAGCCATTAATTAAAATGTATAATATTATTTTCCAATACTGTAGAGGTTCCCTTGTAACATCACAAGATTTATCACTAGATTAAACTTTACAGAATAGATCACGAATCCACACACACTTATTGCAAAGCTTACACTTAGCTAAAAATATTTAATCTCAATACAATCTCATAACTTAAGCTTACCCGAAAACTTCTCTGCTGGCAGCTTTGCTCTCTTAATACAATGAAAGGAATCTACTGGACTTCTGTTTAAACTTTGAAGGGCTATTAATTTGATGCCAAGTTCATCACAAACAGGAGCCCGAGAAGTAACCGAGAAGTAACTAGATTAGACCATGTATGCACACTTGCTTTAACATAAATGCAGTGCAGCATAGGGGACTTGGACGATGAATGGTATTGCCACTTCTTAACACTTTAACGACGAACTACATTAGTTTCCCAGTCACTTTTAGTACATGCCTGTCATTAAAGTGCTAAATCTCAACGAATACACTCTGTTAAAAGCAACAAACTGGAGGCAATACCTTAGCAAGTCATTCGAGCTCTGCCGTACCACAGTCACGTTTCTTATCAGGAACATAATAAGCATTCCAATAACAGCAACAACTGTCAATACAGCGAAAAGAATCATTCTCTTGCTAGCCTCGATTTCTGCTGCATTGTTAAATTCGAAGAAGAAAAACAAGTTTCCAATCAGCAGGCTGAAAAACACCAAAACTAGTAAGTAATGCCCTGCTCATTTAGTTAATTTTAGAACTAAAATAAACTGGAGAAATTTTAAAATCTCTTAACCTAGTTAATGTTAGAACTAAAATAAACTTGAGAAATTTTAAAATCTCTTAACCTAATTATTTTGTAGATTTAAATTGCTCATTTGAAATGCCTCTCTAATCCAATAAAATTACTTCTAGAGCACCATTGTAAAAATGCTTAAGGCATCAACCAGTGATGCACCAATGCTTTTCTATCAGCTACATAAAACAGAAATCTGCTGCTCTCAATTATTTATTCAGTTCAATAAACTGTTAGTTATCCCTTGCAACAAAATTATTGTCAATTCCTCATAGAAGAAATACTGTGCCCACAGTTCGCAGACTAACTTGAGAAGAAAGAAGAGGAAAAGTTAGAAAGTTGCGAGGTTCTGACCTGCACTGCATTAATGCCCAGAAGATTCCAGTGTCTCTTCCTCTCGTTTCTGACGTGGAATTGATTGTTAGGAGGTTTCCCTGGGCAGTCCATAAAACTAGAAGCAGACAACAAAACACACATGCGTCACAATAAGACACCAAGGTTGTGATGTCAAAAACACAGTCAAAATAAGAATTAGATGGGTCATTTCACTGGAAGTCATTTTATTGGATAAAAGAGGCACTCAAAATCACCAATTTAATTCCATCACATAATTACCCAGGGCTGTTCATAAAATCAGAAGCAGACAAAAACAAGTGCAACACTGTGACAACACCATAAAGACTGAGATTCTTATAAGACAACCAGACTGTGATACAACAATCACCTGCACTGGATTTTCAGGCCAAATAAATGTTAGATGGTCTACCTAGGCTGTCCAAAAAGACTTCTAGCATGTGCAGTTTGTTCCCAAACTGTTGAGAGCATCATCATCCACGAGATAAGAGCCAGCAGTCCACCACTAAAATGTGCTTGCGGACAGATGTTGACACTGTGCACCACAGTCTGCGCTGTGCCACAGCTGCATGAAGGATCAGTGCCTTGTCCTATTTGAAGAGGTTGTATGCACAACTAGCCTAGCCCATCTGAAATTGGTTTACTGCAGACCAGTTGTCAGGACAAGCTGAAGCCTGGATAATCAAAATAATCTCTAAGGTAAATTGGCAACACTAAGAGTAGCAAATGAAAAGCTAATTCATTGTCACAAAATTCAGTGTGGCTTAATTTACAAGCAATTTAGAATAAATTGATGAATATTCATTCATGTTACAATTAAAGCTTGGTGCAAGTTTTCATATCCTGAGCTTTACATATATTTTACAATACTTTCATACCCCGACAAAGACTCCTAAATATCACGAAATTATGCCCACACTGCATTCATTGCAACGAATCCATTTTAAAATCTGCCCAGTTCACAAAATACTACATAAATCTGAACCAACCAACCTAACTCTATTCCATGCTCACTCCTCACACAAAAGGCTACTGCACTCGATCAGCGGTTGCTGACTTTTGGGCTTTTGAATGTTGTTGGATGCTGGTCTGCAGCTTTGGAATTCACTGCCCAATTCACTTCATTATGTCAAGTCATTTATATCATTCAGGTCTAAACTTAAGCCTCATTACTTTCAACTTGTTTACGAACAGTAGCCAAGTTTTTGTTTCTCTGATCTATAAGTCAGGTTTCAACCTGGCTTACCCAATGGAATAAGGTTTTTTAAATGTAATTTCACTCAAAGTGTCCATCGTCTGAAGTCTTGGGCATTATGAAAGTGGCACTATAGAAGTTATTCAATTAGATTTAGACTTCACTATACAAGGTATTTGAAATTATAATTGTATCTGTCAAACTGAATTTTTATAACACATTTCAAAAGACTCTTAAATGCACATACCAGCAGCACCGACTCCAACCAATGCAGAAAATAAATACAATGTCACCTCCAAAGGCTTCAGAAACAGCGCAATGTAGGCACTGCAAATCAAATAGACACTTGTTATATTTAAAAAAAATCAGAATCTGTGGTGGCTAAATTGTAACATTGCATTTAACCTCTGTGCCTTGGGTTCAAATCGCAGCACATCATTACTGATTGTTGTTATTGATTGCAATAAAGATATATTGATTGATTGATTGATTGATTGATAAATTCATTCTTGAGCCACTTAAAACATTAAGTGTAGATTCAAAAATTGAATTGCTTGCATGTGAATCTTAAATCCCTATGATCAAAATTGATAATGCTGAGCTATGTCGTTTAACTCATGTAAAATTTCTGGGCGTTATTATCAACGAGGGTCTCTCCTGGTCTACACATATAGAACATGTTACCAACAAGGTATCCAAAGTTATTGGTATAATATACCAGCTTAAATGCTTATTGCCGGCCACATCTCTTAATTTGTTATATACTGCGTTAGTTTTGCCTCACCTAAACTATTGCAATGTCATTTGGGCAGGTGGATACAAGACAAAGCTCCAACCCCTTCTACTTCTACAAAAAAGGTCCATCAGAATGATCTGTGGGTCCCATTACTATGCAGAAAGTGGGAGCTTACTTAAGTCACTTAAGCTGCTTATCATATATGACATTTATAAGGTCCAGCTTGGAATTCTCATGTTTAGACATCATGCTGGGATCCTTCCAGCACTGTCTGCCGTTACTTTTTATCGAGAATGCCACAGTTCACGACCATAATACAAGGTTTAAACACAACTATTGGTCTGGAACATGCACGACCAAAATTCGACAATTCATCATTAGAATAGCTGGCCCCAAACTATGGAATACTATTGGCGCTGATATTCGTAACTTACAAAATTATGTTATCTTTAAATCTGCTCTTAAATCATCCCTGATTGCCCATTACTGCTAACCCGTAAATGTTAGGATTGATTAAATCTTTAAGTCCTAGAATGAAATCTTATGCCTACCATTAATCTCGTTGTAAAATTCGATTAAAGTGCTAATTAGCGGGGATGACCTAATAAGCTGCTCCAGCTTCATATCCTCACATTTCGAATACAGCCTTGATACTGGCTTCTGCTAATAAACTAAATATAACCTAGAGTTACACTTGGACACTGAATTTAGTTTTCTTTTCTCACTGTTTTACACACTGATTGTACACTGATTTGTTAGCATGCATGAACTACTTTGAAATAAAGATTGATTGTTTGATTGAGTGCCGTTGAAAGGTTCTTTCTGGAGCATTACTAATAAAAATGAACAAATAGCTATATGTAAATAAACAAGAAATCTCACCAGTACAGTAGGGCACCGCCAATTAGTGCCAACTTAGCACCGAATACAGCCACAACAGAAGGCGCCAGCCAATTTGAAATGGCAAACACTCCATAGATTATAGCAAGGCTAAAAATAAACTACTAAAAATTACATCAACAAACAACAAGTTGTATGATTAACAAACAGAACTTTAAGAGTGATTACTAATAAAAAAAACTATCAAAGAAACATCTGTAAAAACAAAACAACAAGACCCAGTTTTCTTAAGGCAAAAGGTATTATGTAATTAGATTATTATTCATATAATATAGAATTAATATCCAATATAATTTATTTATTTAGGTCTATTATTCGTGGCTAGTCAGAAAAGTCATCAGAGGCTTCAGCCATAAAGAAATGAAATAAAGAGAACGTGACTTTTCTTTTTAAGACAACAGATACATATTGACATGTATGTTGATTTTTCATACAAAAAGGTGCATTATAAATGTAGAGTTATAGTACACAGGCATAATATGCATCAACAAAGCACCAGTTTAAAAAGAAGTTTATTACATAATTATCAGCAGTACGAGCTGAAATTGATCAGTGTATTATCGATACTGCAGTTAACTTTGTGCATGGGTCAGAGTACATTTAGAACATAAGCCACAAATGCAAATAAATACTCTTGACTCCTCTACTGCAGACATTTCAACTTAATTACAAATTTAAAAAATACACTTCAGGTATTTTTTGTAATTTACCGTAGGTTTAATTATTTCTGAAAATTGTGCATACAAACAATCAGTGTTGTATGCAAGACTTAAAACTTCAAGACCAAGCCATGACCAAGACAGTGGAGTTCCAACACTGAGACCAAGACAGAGACTGTAGGGTACCAAGACTGAGATCAAGACACGAGGTCCAAGATAGTACAAGACTGAGACTTTTCAGAATAATTCCACACAGAAATAGACTAAATGATTAAAACTAATGCAGGCCTACCCGTTTCCCAGTTTTTCTTAAATACCATTAAGTTTTATGAATACGAGATCCTTAAGCAGAGCGTCACATACACGAATTATCTGTTCATATTGGAACAGGCCAAATTTATGGTGCAAGAATTAAAGACAGTTAGTGCGAGACTTTCCCGAGACCCCTTTGTTCACGACAGAACAAGACTTTCACTCATGACAGCTTCTAAAAAGTCAAGGAATGACCTCGAGACCAAGAAAATAGGTTACCAAGACCGATAACAAGACTAAAACATCAATAAACCTGTCTCACGAAGTTTCGAGACCAAAACCGAGTTTCAAGACCATACAATCCTGCAAAAAATTAATTATATTAATCTTGTGCATATCTTCACCTCGTATAACCTTTGCCATTGAACGTCCCATGGGAATCCTTTACTTCACTTTCAAGAACAATTGTCTAAAATGTAAAAACAACAGAATCAAGCAAATATATGATAACAAAGCATCTTTTGTGCAACACAGAAACCAGAGTGAGCAAACTGTGCATTTACTGGATAATTAATTTGTTCAGCGCCATGGCTTTCTACAATGAAAGACTCTATTTATTATCTACCCACGTGAAAATTTTGTTTGTTTTGACAAATATGTCATGTTATGCATTCTCCGTTTTGTTTTAATTTGTCCTGATCAAATTGTATGCAAACTGTATGCGCTGAGCTTAAATGGCTCCATCAAACTGAACTATTTCTATTTGACCACTTCTTCATCCTGTAAACCAGCACTATTCATAACACTATTCACAACTTTACTTTCTGCTCTAGTTTCAAGTCAACACAGAGCATAATCGGAGTCAAGCTCAAACCACGTTCATGCAATGATCCAAGGACAGTCAAGCATGCAAAACATACTAAATCCCCAAATTTCCATTTTTATTCATCATGATACCTGATGATCTTTATTTGATTTCAATGATTTTGAAAGCCTCTTTAGTTAATGACCAGTTATTTAGTTTTCCAGAACATCATGACTTTTTAATATACAAGTTAAGTAGACAATCTTTATCCGAATCAGTTTAGGGCCAATTCAGCGATTCCGCCCATCAATTAAGAGGTCAAGGCCAGAATGGCTCTTAGATCTGCTGTGATGCATTACAAGTTGTTACCTGTACAGCATCTGGTGACCTGTTCAACAGCTTTTCCCAACACACAATGCAACTGCATTTGACATTGTCCTCCTTCCAAAGTTCAGAAGTGCACATACGACTACATGAAAGCATCGATGATGCTTGGCAACGGTGGGTGAAGGAGTTGGTCTAGGTCCCTATACAATGACCAGCTCAGTCGAGGCTCAAACTTGTACTCTCAGCGTTACAAGCCAAGCGCTCTAACCAATCGGCTACCGTGTCCTCTACTGGTGTAACAAAGTACTTTTACCAGCAGGCCCTTAGCCACCCACCCATCCACTCATCCTTTGGACGGGTACAAATGATTTTTGACAGGCATAAATTGTGCATGATTCTCCTCCAGCACCATCCAGTTTCTTTTCTAGAGCCACTGCGAGTGTTCAGATGACAGTTCTGTAAAGAGCAGGGGTTGATATTAGGTATAGGGGCACTGCAATTTGACTCGTACGGCGTCGGGACTTCGGGCGGTCGCCACTTCGTACACTCACGGCGTCGGGCGGTCAAGACTTTGAATGCTTTTGGATGGGTTACTCTGTATTTCTGGATAAGGGCCTGTTTACCAGTGACAGAATCGTGGCGACACCTCTTTCAATCACTACACCCTCCATCGCAATGCATTATTCGTGTTATGGGCAGCAATATCACTCAGATGACTTCTATAGCGCTATAAACGCTATTCGTTGCTAGCCTAAAAAAATAACTAATGTTGCTTAAGGGAAAACGATACGGTGGCACAGTTGCAAACATCAGTCACACTATAACGAACCTCAACCATCGAACATGTCTGGAATGCAGTGAACAGAAACATGAAAGACACTCCGAGAACGATTATGTTGAAGAGTTTCCAGTCCCTGACTTCGGCGGGTCTCGGTCCGCTGAATAGAAGTGGTACATCGCTTCCGTCCGCAGCCATTTCTTCGTTTAATAAAACGCACCAGAAAATAAATTAAATATAGTACACAGGTTTAGCTACTCATACTTTAAAAATGTCTCGTCAATAACTTAAATTCAATTTTGCCACAACCGCCTATTGTCGTATAACAAGGCCTGGCTTCGTGGAGTCATCTGACTGTTTATGAAATGCGTTCACATGATGCTTCAGGTCCTCGTGATTGACGGCTCATTATGTTGCGCCTAAATTTATTTTTCCTTAGAAACAATATTAATTCTACATAATGGTTTCTGCTAATGCAACATTCAACTAATATTTTTATTTGAGCTTAACAGGTAATGTATTGCAACATCCGGGTTTTTACGGGTAGCACACCATCACATGCGAATTCCAAAATTTTGGAGAATCTCAACGAATGTATAGGGCCTACTTAGGGCTCGAATATAGGGTGCCGTAGCGAATCGCCGAATCCCGAATCGCCGAAATGGTATTGCCGCCGAATCGCCGAAACTATTTTGTGAAGAATGGCCGTATCGCCGAAAATGCTCTTCGTAGCGAATCGCCGAATCCCGAATCGCCGAAATGGTATTGCCGCCGATTCGCCGAAACTATTTTGTGAAGAATGGCCGTATCGCCGAAAATGCTCTTCGTAGCGAATCGCCGAATCCCGAATCGCCGAAATCGTATTGCCGCCGATTCGCCGAAACTATTTTGTGAAGAATGGCCGTATCGCCGAAAATGCTCTTCGTAGGCACAACAGTCACGGGCCCCTAGGCAGAGCAGTTATGGGCCTCTAAACTATCTTTAGGCTTTATATAAGTAGGCCTATAATATCGTACGGTCGTACGAAAAAAAAACTAAAATTGAAATAATAAAAGCGCGTGTAGGCCTACGACAGTACAATATTATATTTATATATATTATATATACAACTATGATTTTATTCAGATGCTTGAAGTTTTAAACTGATTGTAGTTAAGCCTCAGATAATATATTTAAAAAGGCATAAATCATAAACTTTGTATAACTGCATGAATATAATGTTTATCATAAGTTGATTGCGGGCACGGCCCGGGCCCCTAAAAAGTCGCCGGGCCCCAGGGCATTTGTCTCCTCTGTCCCCCCTCTCGGCGGGCCTGTGTGTATCTATAACCTTGTATGTATATGTACAGCCAGTGTATATCTAGATATACACTGGCTGTACATATACATACAATGACCAGTGTATATCTAGATATACACTGGCTGTACATATACATACAATGACCAGTGTATATCTAGATATAGGCCTACACTGGCTGTACATATACATACAATGACCAGTGTATATCTAGATATACACTGGCTGTACATATACATACAATGCCATAGGTTATAGATACACACTGATCTCTTAATAGACGTCATGGGAACCGTGTCAATGGCTGCGGTTGCGTTGCGTATAATCACAATAAATCTTATTAAAGTAAATTCTAATTCTTTATTGGTGAGTGACGTATAGGCCTACTACATAAATATGTATAGGTCAGTATATACTATGTATATATATTATATATATATAGTATATACTGACCTATACATATATATGTAGTATAAAATATATGATGTAATCTTACTGCGTACTTGTCAGTTTGAATTAATAAAGATTATTATTATTATTATTATTATTATTATTATTATTATTATTATTATTATTATTATTATTATTATTATTAGTATTATTATTATTGTTATTATTATTATTATTATTATTATTATTATTATTATTATTATTATTATTATTATCATTATATACGGGTCAGTGTAGGCATGGACGCAACATCTTTACTTTCCGCCCGCCAGATTCTGTGCACTAGCTTTCGGGATATCGAACTCTGATCACTTTCGACGATTCGGGATTCGGCGATTCGAGTCGGCAGTGGTTTTCGGCGAATCGCACGCTTGGTAGAAAACTGCTTTCGGCGATTCGGCGGATTTGGCTTTCGGCGATTCGGGATTCGGCGATTCGAGTCGGCAGTGGTTTTCGGCGAATCGCACGCTTGGTAGAAAACTGCTTTCGGCGATTCGGCGGATTTGGCTTTCGGTGATTCGGGATTCGGCGATTCGAGTCGGCAGTGGTTTTCGGCAAATCGCCCGCTTGGTAGAAAACTGCTTTCGGCGATTCGGCCGATTTTGCAGTTTAAGGGCTTTCGGCGATTCGGGATTCGGCGATTCGGGTAGACGCCGAATATAGGGCCTAATGCAGGGTTTCTGCGCGTGTAAACATTGTGAAGTAGCTTGACCTTGTATTGGTGTTTAATTCAGTCATAATGTGGACCAAAGATGATGTGGACGCAATAATAAGCGTGTGACATGACACATTCCTTTAACTGAATATCAAAGTAAATATTCATGGAAGAGTTAATAACTTAAGCAAGTCGTTTACAGGTAGGCCTAGCTAGCCCTAGTCTAGGATAGCCCGCACCAGGCGCGTAACTTTGGTCTAAAAAGTGGGGGGTACCTATTTCTTACATACACGAAGAAAGGCGAAGACTGCGATCTCTGGGAAGGCACAGTAATAAATATTGACTGGCATTGTTCAAAAAGTGGGGGGTACGGTAACCCCAGTCCAAAAAGTGGGGGTACGGGTACCCCTCGTAACCCCCCCCCACAAATTACGCCTATGCGTAGAGGGGAGAGACGGACTTTGGGGAGGCCAAGAAAGAGGAAGTCACAGACTCATAGTAACCTATGCGAGAGCAGATGAAGGCATGGACAGTGGAGGTGAAGACTGGAGAGGAGACAGTCACAGCACCAATCATGGGCGTCCGAACATGGGAACATGGCGTGGAGCATTTGCCCCTGGAATTTTCGAAAATTTTACATAAATTAAATCTTTTAAATCTTCTGATTAGGCCTATTATGATTGTTACAACAGTCCCAACTCAATTTTTAATGCGAAAAGACACTTAGCCTAATTATTTAAATAAAGTCCTTGACCATTATTTATTTGTAAAGTTGTCACGTGTTCTACGTTCATGAATAACTATGCAAAACCGTCATTTTTAACCCCCTCCCACAAAAATGTTGCACCCTCTGCAGAAATTCCTGCGGACGCCCATATGGTACCAATAAGCTTACATAGATTTTATTGACCATTTAAATTTGTATCTCTGTGAGCAGTGGCCCCAGTACATCGCTTTGCCAATGGCCTACAATGCGCTGTTAAGACGGCACTGCTCTTTCAAACTGCTTATCCACCACAGGCTGCCTCTATGTCTTACGGACTGATCTTCTGGATATTGACCTGATAACGGTTTGGTTTTGGTGTGCCATCGGTTGATACCTTGTGCATTAGACACCGGCGCAATAGAAATTACAAATTAATAATAGCATAGGCATGAGCTAAGCGTCGCGTTAATTCTTTTCATCATACGTTTCAAACTTGACCAGAAAGCGATTGGAGTTTTTTTTGAAAGAATTTAGCATTATTTCGACATAGGAGCAAGTTAGAAAAGTAACAAAAATAAAAAAGCGTATCGCCGACCGGCCGGGATTCGAACCGATAGCTGTAGGTCTACAGTCTTAAACTTCGAATCTCGAGGCCGATTTGGGCGACACGCTTAACAGTAGCGCCACGGACGCTCTGCATTAGGTAGGCCTAAGGGTTAAACCCTACTTATTCGAGAGTTGTTAAACGCCTTCGTCATGGTGACGTTATAATGCTGTAAAGTTGAGGTTCTGTAGACGGGAATGCGTAGTTTGCAAGATTTCAAAGCAGAAATGTGATTGTATGCATTTTATAAGTAGTTAATAGTTTGTAAAAAATTTGATTTTAGCAAGCTGTAATTGCGCTCTGTGTCAAGCGTTAAGATGCCATTCCTCCAAATAATTCATTATGGCGCCCCCAACTTAACCAATAACGACCAAATTTGTGATCTCGAATATAATATTTATTACAAATAGGCATAATGTTCAACATGCACCTAGAAAGAGTCCTGGACAAGATCAGGGAAAATGATGACGGAATATTGATCAGCGGCATAAGGATCAATAACCTTTGCTTTGCCGATGATAATATAGTTACACTCTTCCAAAGTCCAAACTTCAGAAATGAGATTGTATTAATTAGGCTATTGGCCAACATTTCTTTCACTGAGATGTACGCTAGGCTGGATTCATTTCTTCTGTATTGCTAAAATTATTTTCTTTGGCGGTATGTATATAGTGCAGACCACTGCGAAAGGTTTAAGCCTACATGAGGGGCACGCAGAGACTTTACGTGTCCAGAGGTCCTTAATGCTTTGCAGTGTATTAATCGCATTCGGTGATTGATTTGAATAAATCAATGACATAGGCAGGGGCGTAACTTTGGTCTAAAAAGTGGGGGGTACCAATTTCTTACATACACGAAACAAGGCTGAGACTGCGATCTCTGGGAAGGCACAATAATAAAATATTCATTGGCATTGTTCAAAATGTGGGGGGTACGGTACCCCCCAGTCCAAAAAGTGGGGGGTACGGGTACCCCTCGTGCCCCCCACAAATTACGCCTATGGCCCGCACAATGAACCTGGTGACGTTAAGGATATCAGACTGATTCAGACCGGTAGGCCATTGCCTTCTATATACTAACATCTAGAAGGCAATGATCAGAGGCCTCAATGGGCCTCGTTTTGAAATCTGACAACCCTAGGCCTATAGTTTCCATAGGAGAGGAGACCCGGGTTTGACCGCAGTTCAGATCTCGACCGCTAGAATGACATAATTATGCAGGTCATAGGGATCAACACCAGTCCAACGGAAAGCATTGTGCACATTCTGAAACCGTTTATAGGTCTAATATTACATTTCTATAGGTTATTTCTCAAATCTTTTATTATTCTTTCCTTTATGCTAGCTTTTAATCAGTGTAACTTGTCCACGGTTGTGGTTTGTCAACCAGTAAAATATGATCAATAATAAAAACGAATATGATGATGTCATGATGATGATTTGTTCTACTGATGTTCTACTGTTGTGCTACTTTTCGTCACTGTACGCACATTGTTGTTGTAAAGTATGAGCGTTTGTCTCGTGCTAATAAAAGATTACTTACTTACTTACTTACTTACTTACTTACTTACTTACTTACTTACTTACTTACTTACTTACTTACTTACTTACTTACTTACTTACTTACTTACTTAGGCCTACATTGTATATAGCACGACGTAGTAATAACGGGGTTTAGGAGACGAGTACGACCAATTCGGATTTAGAAAGGGCATGGGAACAAGAGATGCAGTCGGAAAATTAAGGGTAGGCCTACTAACAGAGAGGAGCTGCCAAATTTGGACAAGATGTGTAGGCCTATATATAATGTTTTGTGTACTACGAAAAAGCATTCGATAGAGTCGACTGGAGAATGCTAATACAGGAGAAGGATGGGAGTAGACTGGAGAGATAGCTGCAGACGACTGATAAGAAACCCGTAAGCTTATATGGGACAAAAGGTGCGAATATGGAATAGATGGAGAGTATTCGGAACCAGAGAAACTGGGCAGAGGAGTGAGGCAAGGATGTACCTTATCACCGTTACTCTTCAATATTTATATAGAAGAGCTTATAAATATTAGAAAAGCACTGGAAGACATGGTTGGTGGCAGACTGATTAAGGGCTCTCAGGTTCGCAGATGACCAGGCGTTGATGGCGGGAAGTCAAACAATGATGGACCGACTAAAGACCATATTATTGAATACGGTATGAAAACAGACGAAGGTAATGAGAATAATATAAGTAAAAGAAAAGAAATTGCAGTCAGAATAAAAATTGGAGAAGAGGAAATAGAGCAAGTATAGGCTAAAAGAATTCTTCTAGGCCCCTACCTGGGAAGCATGATTACGACAGATGCCAAATGCCATAAGGAAATTAGAAGAAGAATAGCTCTGGGTAAAGAGACATTAATTCACAAAAAGGAAAGAGCTATTGAGAGGAAAAATGAACAGGACTCTGAAGAAAAGAATGGTAAAGACAGTGGTGTGGAGTGTGGTGTTGTACGGATCAGAGACGTGGACCATGAGGAAAGAAACTGGAGGCGTTCGAGATGTGAATTTGGAGAAGAATGGAGAAGATCAACTAGACAGTGGCGGCGCCAGACATTTTTTGTAACCAGGGCATAGCCAGAGCAGTCATAGGCCTACAAGTAACCAGTGCAGATGGCGATTTATCGAGAGCGCGGTAGCGCGAGCGTAAATGGAGACCATACGCGATCGCGCTATCGTGCTCTCGATAAATCGCCCTCTGCGCTGGTTACTTGTATGACTGCCCTGGTTATGCCCTGGTTGCAAAAAATGTCTGGCGCCGACCATACAAGATCGCGCTACCGCGTTCGCCATAAATCGCCCCACCGCACTAGGTCTATTATAGGCCTATAGTTGTCTCGTCAGGAGGTCAGATGGGCGAAGCCCCCCCGGCCGGAGCCTGAACCCTTTTTGACATTTGTAATGAAAATTTAAACATTTCAGTTAATTTAGTAATTTATATCTCAGGAAATAACAAATATGCCCGAACAAATTCTGGACAGGGCAAAAATTCTGGCAGGGCATCGACCAGGGCAAAGACTTTTTACCAGGGCATTTGCATGCCCTGTCGCGTCCTGGTGTAGCGCGGCCCCTGCAACTGAGATAAAACAAATAAAATGAAGATGTGTTGAGAAGGATTGGAGAAGAAAGGTCATTCATGCACACATTAAGAAGGAGGCAGAGGAAATGGATCGGGCACACGCTGAGAGGGGACTCTCTCCTAAGAAATGTCATCGAGGGGAGAATGGAGGGGAGGAGGACAAGGAGAAGACCAAGACAGATGATGCTGAATTGGGTGATGAAAGAAGGATACAAAAGACTCAAAGAAGAGGCTCAAAATCGAGAACCTGCCTGAAGGAAGAGAACCAGAAGAAGTAATAACAGTAACGTAATTGTTTAATCATCTATTTTTGGCATTTTTGGTATTTGTTTGTTGGTGACGTCATAGGTCTATGACGCTTTAGTGACGAACGTTGTTCTTTGTCGCATCGCATATTATAATTGTAATTGTTTTCATTTTGGCGAATGCAATTTGAAAACCAATGTTTAAAAAATAACTAATATTAGAGGCGCTGCGTGAGAATATACTTCGTTGGCGATTCTGAAGGCCAAACGGCTCAGTGTAAATTAAGTAAATCAAAGCTGAAAATCTCCGGCCGTTCGATACGAAGTAGGCCTATGCATGTTCATCTCTAGTCGAAACACCAAGTAAACCTACTGAAACTCGAGAACGTTGATCATCTTTGTCATTCGGACGAAGCCTTAAGATCCTAAGTGGGGCCTAATACAAGCATGAACAGACCACGTCAGCCGAGCATCAAGTACTGTGGTAAGTCCTGGCTTTGTCCCACTGCATAACGATGACTAACTATAGGCTACCTACTATCACTGATATGAAGAATGATAGCCCGCTCGGAGCAACCTCGCTCAGAGGAGCAACTATGGTCTAAAACATAGGGGTACCAATTTTTACAGCCTGATACACTGCTATTAATTATATTTATTATTTCTTCCCCGAGTTGCATAATGATCCCTCGGGATTGCAAAAATTAGGAGGCATTGTTCTGGAATGGCTAGTCTTCACAGATGATTTTATCGGTGTGAAAGGTGCTACAAAAAGCGACTGCATTGAAGCGTTGGGTTTCCATAGATAAGCGCTGAAAGAGAAAAGTAGTTTCTCGAGATCTGTTGTCTCCAGATATTTGGGCAAGGCGGTTAAGGCTTGTGCGGAGGGTTGGCCTGGGTTGCAGCCTTTGCAGAGGTTTGTGGCTGCCAGCTGACACGAAAAATTCGACGGAGGTTGGCAGATGTAATAAAGGCCAGCTTGAAGAGTCTGACACTACGTAATCGTCCCTAAATCCCTTTCTTGCCTGTATTCGTGTCTGTTTAATTGTGTCTGCGTGTGTCTTTGTCTGTTTGTGTGCTTGTCTTTATGTTGCATCTTTCGCTTGCGCGTGGATGCATTTACGATTTCCGTCAGTTGATCTACGATTCTACGTGCATTTTAGTCTGTAGCTAACTGACTGGCAAGCTGACACATCCCATTACATTCTCATCTTATCAAACACTCTGCTCGCTACCCGCTGAAGCTCGTGCGCATAGCCTATATATAGGCCTGAAATTTCTGTTTACGTCAAAGCCCTGTTTTGCCTATAGAACTGTGTGCATTCATAAACTCGTGCCTCTAATCCAAAGTGACCTCGACGCAGAAAAACTCGCCAAAACAGAAATCAGAAATTAATACGGAATTTTAAAACAAGACATAACAGTTCCTCGAAAAGTCGTGAAAATTTTAAAAGGCAAAGAGAAAGGAAATGAAGAAGGCAAAGCAGAAGGCAAAGAAGATTTTAAGTAAAACGGCAAAGAAGCAGACAAAGAGGAAAGCAAAGAAGAAGGCAAAGTAAAAGGCAAAGAAGAAGGCATAAAGAAGGCAAAGAAAAAGGCACAATAGAAGGCAAACAGAAAGGTAAGTAAAGAGGCAAAGAAGAGGGAAGGAAGAAGACAAAGAGAAAAGCAATTAAAGAGGAAGTAAAAAGGCGGCGAAGAAGGCAACAAAAAAGGCAGGAAAGAAGGAAAAGAGCAAGACAAAGACGAGGGCAAAGAAGTAGGTGAAGAAGAAGGAAAGTAAAAAGGCAACTAAGAAGACAAAGAAAAAACATAGAAGATGTCAAAGAGAAAGTCAAGAAAGAAGTCAAGCAGCAAGACAAAGAAGGCGAAGAAGAAGGTAAAGAAGAAGGTTGGTAAAAAGGGAACAAGAAAGTCAAAGAAAAAGTCAAAGAGAAAGGCAAGGAAGAAGGCAAGTAAGAAGCTAAGTTAAAAGGTAAAGAAGAAGGCAAATAAGAAGGAGAAGAGGGTAAAGAAGAAGGCAAAGAAGAAGGCAAAGAAGAAAGCAAAGAAGGTAAGTAAAACGGCAAAGAAGAAGGCAAGAAAGAAGACAAATAAGAAATCAAAGAAAGTAGATTCCACACAAAGAAGAAAGGTAAGTAAAAACGTATAACAGAAGAAGGCAAAGAAGAAGTCAAAGAGAAAGGCGGAGAAGAAGGTAAGTAAAAGCCATTAAAGAAGGCAAAGAAGAAAGACGAGGAAGAAGGCGAAGAAGAAAAAGGAAGAAAGTAAAACAAAAAAGGAAGAAAGTAAAACGGTAAAGAAGAAGACAAACAGGAAGGCAAAGAGAAGTCAAAGAAAGTAGAAGGGAAAGATAAAGGCAAACAAGCAGAAACAGAAGAAAGCAAAGAAGAAGGCCAAGAGAAAGTAAGAGAAAAGCGAAGAAGAAGGTAAGTAAAAGGCAACGAAAAAGGCAAAGAAGAAAGACAAAGAAGAAGGCAAAGAAGAAAACAAAGAAGGTAAGTAAAACGACAAAGAAGCCAAAAAGATGGCAAAGAAGAGGTCGAAGAAAGTTGACGGGAGATATAAAGGCAAAGAAGAAAGACAAAGAAGAAAGACAAAGAAGAAGGCAAAGAAGAAAACAAAGAAGGTAAGTAAAACGACAAAGAAGCCAAAAAGATGGCAAAGAAGAGGTCGAAGAAAGTTGACGGGAGATATAAAGGCAAAGAAGAAAGACAAAGAAGAAAGACAAAGAAGAAGGCAAAGAAGAAAGCAAAGAAGGTAAGTAAAACGGCAAAGAAGAAGACAAAGAAGAAGGGAAATAAGAAGTCAAAGAGTATGAGGCAAAGATAAACGCAAAGAAAAAGGCAAAAAAGAAAGGTAAGTAAAACGGCATAACAGAAAAAGGCAAAGAAGAAGGCCAAAAAGGTCAAAGCGAAAGGCAAAGAAGAAGGTAAGTAAAAGGTAGAGAAGCATGCAAAGAAGTAAGACAAGGAAGAAGGCAAAGATGAGAAAAAGAAGGCAAGTAAAACGGCAAAGAAGAACGCAAAAATGAAGGCAAAGAGAAAAAGAAAGTAGAAGGCAAAGATAAACGCAAAGAGGTAGGAATAGAAGAAGGCAAACAAGAAGGTCAAGAAGAAGTCAAAGAGAAAGGCAAAGATGAAGGTAAGTAAAAGGCAATGAAGAAGGAAAAGAAGAAAGACAAAGAAGAAGGCAAAGAAGAAAGCAAAGAAGGAAAGTAAAGCGACAAAGAAGAAGGCAAAGAATACGTCGAAGAAAATTGAAGGGAAAGATTATGGCAAAGAAGAAGGACAAAGGAGAAAACAAAGAAGAAAGCAAAAAAGGTAAGTAAAACAATAAAGAAGATGGCAAAAAGGAAGGAAAAGAAGAAGTTAAAAAATATAAGGCAAAGATAAAGAAAAAGAAAAAAGCAAAAAAAGAAAGGTCAGTAAAAACGCAGAGAAGAATGCAAAGACGGTAAGTAAAACAGCAAAGAAGAAGGCAGAAAAGAAGGCAAAGAAGAACTAAAAGAAAGTAGAATGGAAAGATAAAGACAAAGGAAAAGGCGAATAAGAAAGGTAAGTAAAAAGGCAAAGAAGAAGGAAGAGAAGAAGAAGGCAAAGAAAAAGGCAAAGAAAAAGTCAAAGAGAAAGGCTAGAAGAAGGTAAGTAAAAGGCAAAGAAGAAGGCAAAGAAGAAAAACAAAGAAAGAAGCAAAGAACAAAGCAAAGAAGGTAAGTAAAACGGCAAAGAAGAACGCAAAAAAGAAGGGAAAGAAGAAGTCAAAGAAAATTGAAGGCAAAGGTAGAGGCAAAGGAAAAGAGAAAGAAGAAAGGTTAGTAAAAATGCATAGAAGAAGGAAAAGAAGAAGATAAAGAAGATAGCTAAGAAGAAGCCAAAGAGAAAGGCAGAGAAGAAGGTAAGTAAAAGGCAAATAAGTAAGCAAAGAAGAAAGTATAGAACGAGACAAGGCGAAGGTGAGTAAAAAGTCAAAGAAAACAGCAACGAAGAAGGCAAAGAGAAATACAAAGAAGTAGCCATATAAGAAGATAAAGAAGAAGATAAGGAGAAAGTCAAGGTAGAACTTAGAAGGCAAAGAGAAAGGCAAAGATGAAGGTAAAGAGAAAGGTAAACAGGTGGTGAAGAAGGCAAAGAAAAAGGCAAGAAGAAACGCAAAGAGCAACACAAAGAAGAAGGCAAAGGAAAAGAAGGTAAGTTAAAAAGCAAAGAACAAGGCAGGCAGAAAGGCAAAGAAGAAGTCAAAGAGAAATAGAAGAAGGCAAACAAGAAGGTGAGTGAAAAAGTAAAGAAGGCAAAGAGGATGTTAAGTAAAAAGACGGCGTAGGTGGCAAAGAAGAAGGCAAGAAAGAGAGCAAGGAGAAAGACAAACAAGTAGCCATAAAGAAGATAAACAAGAAGATAAGGAGAAAGTTAAGGTAGAAGGCAAAGATAAAGGCAAAGAAGAAGGAAAATAAAAAAAACAATGAGCAAGCCAATGAGAAAGGCAAAGAAGAAGTTAAAGAGAAAGGCATTGAAGAGGGCAAAGAAGAAGGTAAGTAAAAACGTAAAGAAGAAAGGCAAACAGGAAGGTAAGTAAAAAGACGGCATATGTGGCAAAGTAGAAAGCAGGAAAGAAAAAACAAAGAGACAGACAAAGATGTAGCCATAGAAGATGATAAAGAAGAAAGCAAGGAGAAAGTCAATGTAGAAGGTAAAGAGAAAGACACAGAAGAAGGCAAAGAGGAAGATAAGTAAACAGGTGGCGAAGAAGGGATAGAAGAAGGCAAGAAAGATGGCACAGAGCAAGACAAAGAAGAAAGCAAAGAAGAAGGTAAAGAATAAAAAGGTAAGCAAAAGGCAAAGAAGAAGGCAAAGAAAGGCAAATAAGAAGTCAAAGAGAAAATCCAAGAAGAAAGCAAATCAGAAGGTAAGTAAGACGGTAAAGCAGAAGGCAAATACGAAGACAAATACGAAGGTAAGTAAAAAGGCGGCGAAGAAGGCAAACAGGAAGGCAAGAAGGCAAACATTAAGGCAAAGAAGAAAAACGACGAAGGCAATGAAGATAAGCAAAACGGCAAAGAAGAAGGCAACCAGGAACGAAAAGAAGAAGTCGAAGTACAAGGCAAAGAGAAAGTAAAGAATAGGAAAAGAAAAAAGGTAAGTAAAAAGGCAAAGAGGAAGGAAAATAAAAAGGCAAAGAATAAGTAAATGAAGAGATCAAAACAGAAGTCGAGGAAGAAGGTAACTAAAAAGCAACGAAGAAGGCAAAGACGAAAGCAGTGGTACAGCAAAAGGCAAAGAGAAAGACAAAGAAGGCAAAGATGAAAGTAATTAAAACAGCAGAGGAGAAGGAAAAGAAGGAAGTAAGTAAAAAAGCATAGAAGAAGGCAAAGATTATGGAAAAGAAGAAGGCAAACAGAATGGCAAATTAGAAGGCCAAGAAGAAGGCAAAGAAGAAGGTAAGTAAAAGTCAACGAAGAAGGCAAAGAGAATGACAAAGAAGGCAAAAAAGAAGGTAAGTAAAACGGCAAAAAAGAAGGAAAAAAGAAAGTAAATAAGAAGACAAAGAGAAAGGCAAAGTAGGCAAAGAGAAAGGCAGCATCTATATATTAATGCTAAAACTACGCAGTGTTAATGAATATTTTCAGAACGCTCCCACGGACCCCCGCCACATCCTTCGCGGACCCCTCTTGGTCCGCGGACCACATGTCAGTTTGAAAAGCTCTTGGTTAAGTTTTCCAGTCTCTTAACAAAGCAAACCGCGTTAATTTCTTCAGCTTCTCACAGCGAATGCATTTCAACCAATCTATATAAATAAAAAGAAGAATCTGTCTGACCGGGATGCATTTCTACAGTTTTCGAGCTTTTCACTCGAAACCTTCACTACTGTGTCGGGGTGGGCATGACACACCCAGTGTGAGGCTTCGCGTCTCCCGTTTTCACCGCTACCATGGTCTCCCGGGCCAAAACCTACCCGGGCAATACATTTTTAGCTGCTAAAAAACTTACACTCAACCTATTTCACTCGCCAGATGGCGCCGCCGGGTTAAGCAGCTACAGTACGGATTCGCTAGAGGGATTGAAACTTTCACTGAACTAAACCCGGGCAACGCCGGGTTAAGCAGTGTTTTGTTGCTTATTCGCTAGAGGGATTGAAACACCCAAAACGCCGGGTTAAGCAGTTTCGCGTCCCCCGTTTTGACCGCTACCATGATGTCCCGGCCCAAAACCTCCGAAACCCGGGCAACGCCGGGTTCACCAGCTAGTTGATAATATCGAGGATTCATGGTTTGAAAGACATGTAGGGCTGTGACTTTACCCAGTACCCACCCAGGTGGTGTGACGTTTCTGAAAACGTCATTCCGCCACGTTTACGGAGCTTGGTCCAGACTCATCTCATATCATTGCTTACTAGTTACTACCGGTTTAAACACGGACAATTTTGGGCTAGCCTACTGCTAGGTTTAAGCTGGGATTAAGATTACTAATTTAGTAATCTTAATCCCAGGTTTAAGGCTCGCAAACATTGCGCCATTGTATAATTATAAATTGTTTCTAGTTTAACTTGAATATTTATCGAAACCGGTATTTTGAGCTGCATTGTCAACTAAAAAGTGACCCTATTTTAGTAAAAAATATTCGACTGTGGCGTAATCACTTAAATAAGGGCCTTGACCTTCGTCGAGCAGTTGGTGAATAAATTTTGGTTCCTTCTTGCCCTACTTTAACGCCCTTGAACGGCTGTCTCCGATTAACCCTTAGATAGGTCCTATTATGGATTAAACACGAGTCTAAACGTAGGCTACTGCTGACAATAGCCTAAGTTACGATGACGTAGTCGTAGACTTGACAAACATTATGACCTCTGCCGCCGATGATACCCAGCACACTCAGCAGACTATTGCTTCTGACCACAATCGCTACTACTTAGCTCGAGTAAACAGAATGACTAAGGCATATATTAACATTGTTGTCATCAGTGATAGGCCTAGCCTACATGTGTACGTGTGTTGCTAACATTGGCACAAAACAACTAAGGCAGGTTTAAATAGGAAAAAGCGAGGAAAAGCAAACATTTGTGGGCCTTTTGTAGTGGACATATAATTAAAATCGTTCTTCTAATTCTTACTGAGTTGGCTGATATTACAATAGATCATTCAATGATCATCATGTAACTGTCCTTATCACCATCATCGTCGTCATTGACGTCATCATCATCACCGCCGTCACCAACCCACTTCCACCATCACAACAGTGGTAATGGTACAAAATATAAGCTATTATTGCTTCTTGTTGTAGTTTCTTACTGTTGTATATTGAACATGCATGGTTTTTGTTGTTGTATTCTATTTCATGGACTAGACATTGATAAGCTGTCCAATCTGTGGCCTTCTGCATATCAGCAGAGCTGTACAACTATCTATACAGTATATAGTATTGTGCTACTAACTGTTTTAAAACTCGCACTTCATATAATGTCAAACTTTACAAATCAAAGTTATGTGTCAAACTCCTACATTCGAAACCAGCTATGAAACAACACTTGATTCAAACAAGAAAAATTGCAATGCGTGATTCAGGACAAGTGCCATGTACACGCATCAAAAAGTAGTTAATTAGTTAAAGAAATGAAGCATTAAATTATGACAAACAAACCAAACAAGATGTCATGAATATGCCAATATCAAATTCCAAAAACAGCTGAACCAGACTGGCAAAGCAAGAACAATGGAAAAATGTACACTGGAGTGGGAAAACCAGTTTTATCCGCCTGCAAATGGAAAGCCAAACTCCGAGAACAGCAGCTACTAATGTGGCTAAAACTCTCAAGACACAAGTTGTTCAGCAGTAAAGACCGTGGCCTAAAGCTAGACTTGTGCTATTACAAACACATGGTATGCCACTAACTGTTCACTGCCACCAAACAGTCTGCTTTAAGATCGTCCTAGCCACACGAATTTAAGTGTGTGCATACAGTATACACAACAACTCTCCTCTGTACACCATGGAAGTTTGAAGCTGCTAACTTAGAATGGTTGAGGATCTATCCAATCGCCACCACAAAGAAAATTGCAAATTACAAAAACACATCCACTCAGGCAGTCTCGGTGGCATACCAGCATCCACTCTGAATCGCACATAAATACATCCATAGCTGTCAAAGAATACATTTAGCTACACACTTCAAAACCTTCTGCACAGAAGCATTGTCATGAGATTTCTCTATCAGGAGATCATACGTCCACCCTGCTTTCTTTCTCCTACTCAAAGGCATACATCACACCAACAGTTAAGAAGTCAAGCCTCATGTAAACCCAGTCATTACTAGTATTACATTTTGGTTACCTACGTATTCCATCTAACTCAAAAAGCATGTGTTCAGGTTAGTTAGAAAGCCAAGTGTGCAGAGCCTTTGAGAGGCATGAAGTCTTAACTATTGATACATATACATGTACGTTAATGATAAACTTATTCATTTGTATTTCCAAAACTGTAGACTAGGAAACCTGTCAAGAACACAAGTAATGACTTATATGATATGTCATTCCCTAAATCATTTTAAACTTGACAGCCAACAATCGTAAGATTAGTTGCTTAATCAAATCAGTCAACCAAGCAGTCTCACATTCAATAATAACTTATCAATAATTTCTTGATTATTCTACCACTCAGTCAATCCATCAATCATAAATCCATTAATCAATCAACAACTAATCACTTAGCCAGCTAATCAATCAGTCAGTCAGCAATCAATCATTCACCCACCCCATCAATCACACAATCGATTAATTAGTAACTGAAACCATCCGTCATTCAGCTAATTGGCCAATCTGTCAATCAGCACTCATTCACCCTATCAATCACAGAATCATTTAATCTGCCACTCAAACCATCTAGCATTCATCCAATTCCTCAGTCGATCATCAATTCGACAAAAGCCAGAACAGCCATGGATGATCAAAACCCGAGAAAATGCTGATGCAAGTCACTCGACACAAGTCTTCATCACACGATCAAAGTGTCTCTGATCACGAAAGGCAGATTACGGTGACTTAAGTCATAGACTAGTGCTCTCTGACTTCTGCCTAAATGGCACTGAAGGTGCTGATGAGTCGCCCCCCTTGCTTCCCAATCTTGCACGCACAGCCTCGGCAGCTGCTGCGTGCAGGGCAATGGCAGCAATGGACTGGCGTGCCCGAGGCGACAGCTGGCTGGTAGGTGTAGTAGTCGCCTCTTGGAACACGTTCACCACCCGTATCTAAAATGTTCAATAACAAACAATGGCATTGTATAAATGCTCACACACATTCAGCCATAATCTTTCTATGTGATCTGGAAACTCCCATAGAATACCCTTTACACAGCAATCTGTACCAGTAGTGGATTTACTAAACGAACAAGTGAGCTTGTGGCCTAGGAGCTGCACATTCTACGTAAAGGGCAGCAAAAATTTTAATAAAGAAACTGAAAATTGAATATCTAATTTAAAACTGCGAGCGAAAGAATAAATAAAATTATAATGATACTAGTTAAAGTTAACACTTTGGAACATAAATGTTAGGGGCTGCAAAAAACTTGGCATAGGGAAGCAGATTGTTAAATATGCCCTGTTCTCTGCATAACCTGGAACATGCATGTAATTGTCACAAATAACGTGTCCTCTTAATCTATAACGGGTTCTGTCAGTAGCAATTCGAATGTAATGTAACTTAATGCAGTGCATTGTAATGACTGAATTGATATGAAACCACCTCAGAGGTGATTCGGTAACGCTTGGTAAACTACAGTTAATTAAATTAGTAATGGTATAAAGCGCCACTTCAATAATAAACTCATCAGTGGCGCTCCCAACCAAAACCAGTGAAATCGCTGTCAATAATACAGACTTCAGGTGCTTGCGAAACTGTGGGAGGAACAAACTGAGGAGCTGAAGCCACCCCCTCTGACTTGACTCAGTGCTGAAGCCACAGCGCTCGAGAAAGATGATTGCAGCTGGTGGGCCCAACATACGCAAAGCTTCTGAACTGACTGTAAGAGGGTGACTGAACATTCAACATTTCTAAAACGCATACCAAGTATTTCTCAATGGCGCTCTTCACTAGCCTATTTGGTGTCAGAGTTCATCAACAACAAATCTTTCTGTAATTACGCTTACGTAATCATAATCGCAATTTAAATCGTAAACTCTAAATTTCTAAACTGCCACTTGAAACATAAGTGCATGGCACCAGCTTATTCAAGAGCACTGAGTCAAGTCAGAGGGGTTGTCCAAAGGGTAGTCAAAAGGGGGTCCAAGACAGGTTGTCACAGGGTCCAGATCAAGAGAGGAGGCAGAGTAGCTGCTAAGGTAGGTGTTGTTTAAGTCAAGAAGAACTGGAAGGCAGAGGATCAAATGAGTCAGAGTATAGGAATTCTTGAAGAGGTGAGACCAGTTTTAAGCAGAAACCTGAGGGATGATAGGAAGAGGATCCTGAGGCAGATGATGGTGGGCGAGTGGCAATGATGATGGAAAAACCGAAATTTGTGGAATCCGGGAGGCAGATCGTTCTACACAGAGTCGTGGGGCAGTGTGGGATATGGCTCGGTTGGAGAACTTCAGATGAGCAGTCACCAGGGTCGAGAAAGACTCAGATAGGAGGAGGATAGGGTGGAGTGGGCAGGCTGGATGGTGAAGAGTTCATGACGATACTTGGGATGGGAGAATTGTAGGGAGTTGTAGGTTAGTGGATTCACTCTGGGATATTTAACAAATGATAGATAGAGGTGTCCACTGGTGAGTTTCTCAGACATGAACAACTCGACCAATGTAGTGTTCCATCCAGATTTGACCATGAAACGCAATTGTTATCAAGTGAAACAGTGAAATAATTAACTGAGGTGCATAGAAAATAAACTAAACTGAATAAGGTGGACTGTTATACCTGATGTTGAAGTCGACTAAGGCCACGAATCCAGAGAATTTGACCTCTTTGACCCATTTCATCCGGAATATCCTCTTCCGCTTCCTCCTCCGTTTCCACGACATTCCTCCTATCAATCCGTTCTATTTCTTGTGGTGTGGGCTTGCCAAGTGTAAGGCATTTTGGCAATCGATGAGTAGGAAGTGATGTTACTACCTAGAGAAATGCAATAACATGTAACAACAGCACAAGTACACTGAACAGCAACAGGCCAATGTAAAGTATGGTAATGGAATGTAGCAAAAAGAAGTGTAATGTATCAATGTCACATATAAGTAATGGAACGTAGGGGAAGCACTCAATTCCTGCCCTGGCTCATGAGCTGGCAATGGACAAATGCCAAGATCCTGTCATAACATGGAGTCTGATGAGAAGGCTCAAATTCACAACTGTTGAATTACAGACCCAGCACACTAACCGAATTGACCACAATGTAATGTTATGTAATGCAGTTTAACATAATCTTCTGTACTAATACGAAACAAAGTTAAATAGATAAAACTACTGATCCACTGACAGTCTAACTTTAAAACTGCCTTGAGAGAAAATACTCACCTGACCCCAGACTAGTTCCCCCACACCAAACAACAAGCACCACATCCACTGTTCTGCAGTCAGACCAGACGTAGCAAATGCAAATCCACCAAACTGAACTATAATGACCTACAAAACAGATAACAATCATACACGTAAATTTCTATCCTAAAATTTAATGAACACCTTTTAACAACTTTTCAATTCAATCCATAATAGTCAATCAGAATCAAATCTAATGCAACCAATCAATCAATCATAGAATTTATATAGCGCCTCTTCAAGGGCTCTACTCAGAGGCGCTCCCGAGCCAGGCCTGAACAAACATAAAAGTCTTCAATAGGGCATAGAAGGAAGACGAGTGAGTACATAATTCATTCTCCTACATTTCCATCTAATTCGTAAAATCTAATCTAATAAAAATCTAATACAATTCATTCCCGTATAATTCAATCTAGTCCTAAAATCTAATCTAATTCAACTGAATGCTATCCAATCTATTCCCTAAAATCTAATGCAATTCAATCAATTTCCCATCCAACCCAATAAACGAAATTGTTCATAAACAAACATCATCTCTGCAGACCAACCTGGCCAATAAACGTCCCGATCCAAACCGCCATGAAAACCGGGTTTCGGTTAAGTCCTTCAAACACGTTGCGTTGTCCGTGTATCTTTCGAGCATTAACCTCATTGAAAAGCGTCATCATGACAAACGTGTTAAAGATGACTGTGAAATGCTCTGATGGGTCTGCGTGGGCGCTGGCGTACTTTCCGTCATCAATGTCCAGCATAATATGACCTAGTAATAAAATGCAAGTCTTAAAACTACTGAATTTTTATCACCGCTGTCGTCATTGTCGTCATCGTCATCATCATCATCATCATCATCATCATCATCATCATCATCATCATCATCATCATCATCATCATCATCATCATCATCATCATCATCATCATCATCATCCAACAATTCTTATGGATCCACTGCTTTTTATCATGATCATCTATAATTCTATATCATCACAATCACTTATCATCATCACCATTGATGTGCCCTTCTCTGAAGCATCGTTATTTCCAAAATGCCGTAACTTTTAGACCGCTAAATAGTGGAAATTGTATTTAGCAGAATAAATATGGTGAAGATATCAATATCTTCTGAGTAAGTCTGGCTTATGTTAGCTTAAATAGTTTTAAAAAATGAGCTAAAATGAAATTTTAATATAGTTTTACCCAGTGCTTTTTTTCAGCCGGAACGGCGTTCCGGCACCTTTTTTCAGGTACTAAAAAATAATTTTTTATTTTAATAATAAAAGCAATAATTTAGTTATTTTTATTTCAGTGTTTTGAACTGTTTTCAGTGTTTATTGAGACCCCTCCAAACCAGCAATCCCGTTTTTCTCAAGATTTTAGCCCGCTCATAATCATTGCGTTTCGGAACCTATTGTTCCGTTCCGGAACCTTTTTTTCCAGAAAAAAGCACTGGTTTTACCAAAAAAGAGTAGTCCAAAGACGATGATCAGCTGGTATATAGAATGGCCAATGATGTTCTTCATCATCGTCCGAGAGATAAGAGGCTTTGTTCTGCCATATGGCTTGCGATTCAGCATCTCCTCCGATGGCAATTCCGTTGCCAAGGCAAGAGAGGCAAGAGTGTCCATGATCAGGTTTACCCACAGCATTTGGATTGCTTTCAAAGGAGAATCCTACAATATGTTCATGAACGCAATTTAATTAAAGATTTCATAGTTGAACTGATCTGTATTTTGGTAAGGCAAAATTTATAACTGTGGCATGATTTATAAATTTATAAAGTAAATATATCATAATACATCCCTTCTGAAGAGTTTGTTCAAAGGTGTTTAAAAAATTGTGTCATCATTACCATAACCTTACTGGTACACGGCATATATTACATCACCTGAATTACAATAATGACATAGGTCATATACGTTTTACAGATCACATTAAATAATGTTACATCCTGCCTTTATTTGTGTTAAACTTTATCCACATAGTTATTTCAGGTAACTAAATAACTATGTGGATAAAGTTTAACACAATAAAGGTAAGTGCTGTGACATATGCTATAATGTAGCTCACCAGGCAATAATACAGCACTGTTTATGTAGCTCATAAATATTCTTTTCACATTACAGTAAACGGTGCTGAAAACAATAAGTAACAGTACACCAGTGAGCAAGCAGTACCCAGATGAAATTAGTCACTACTGGTGTGCCATATAATTAGTCAGACAGCTATATACCTTATAATATATATACCCATCTCTTCCTTTAAGAAAAGCCTCAAAACTCACTATTTCTCTTTGAAAATTATGCTTATGCTTACCTCAATGGCACAGGCTCCGAGAAAGGCTGCTATGACGGCAACAACGTTCACAGTCAATTGGAACTGCAGGAACTTGGCGATGCTGTCGTACACATTTCGACCCCACATGACAGCCTTCACAATGCTTGTAAAGTTGTCGTCTGTCAGGATAATGTCAGACGCCTCTTTTGCAACGTCCGTGCCCGCAATGCCCTGTTCAAAACAAAAAGTACATGAAAAGTAACATAAGGTAAACTAAAAGAGAATTTATACAGCACTATGAAACAGTACAAGGGGCAGTGTAAGGTAATAAATGGTAATTACTGATTTAATAATTACACCTCTCTTTCAACAACTCTATGCATGCACGAATGCACGTATGTATGTATGTCAATATGCATGTATGTATGTGTATATGTATATGAACGAATATGAACTTCATATGTTTATGAGCTTTGCACTTTTAGGAGCCTCTCAAAGGCAATGATAACCTCTTAAAACTAACCTCAGTGCAGCATATTTTGGCGGAAGAGCAGATGTTATAACAGCAATCAATAATTTAACTGTCACCTTTCAAGCCATGCCACCAGTATGGCAGAAACCTTGCATTACTGGTGACATGGCTTGATAACAATTGTCAGTTTCACACGCTGTGGCAGGGTTCAAACTTCACATGCATAAAAGAAAGGCAATGATTCCACACAACGCAACCCAATCAGTTGCAATGACACGATAGGCAAAACAGCAGCCAACATGGCTGGAGACATGCATACATAAGTTGGGCAACTATAATCAGCAGCATCGAGAAAATGCAGATAGCGAACTGGCTTGTGGTAAAGAAAAACAAAATGCATCTTATGACAATTTACATTAATAGAGCTGTTGGCCAATGAGTTGACACAATAGCAACAACACATCACGAGAACAAGCATTACTTGTGAATTATTTTGCTCAATTATTTTATACGTCCTTGTATTACATTACATTATCATGATTTACAATCCAGTAATTGTCGAATCACTGTATTGTTTCCAACTCCACTTGCCATAGCAAAGCCGACGTCTGCCTTTTTGAGAGCCGGACCATCGTTTGTTCCATCACCCGTCACAGCAACAACCTCGCGATTGGGGTTGAGACGACTGTCAATGATACCCTTTACAAGGGTGTACTTGTCCTGGGGTGAAGATCTTGCCAAAACACGCAGGTTTAGCCAAATCTTATCGAGCAGTTCCTGTTCAACCTGCAGGACACAAAGGAACTCGTTACTATTATATGAGATCACAACTGAGCCATACAATGCCCAGTAACATTACAAACCTACCACCTTTGCACCAGTCCTGCTTATGTTTCAGAGATTATGTGATGGAAATGAGTATATAAACACACAAAAACTTTTTAGCTGTTACATAAATTGTATTCTATCATGCAAATATAAGTAGTCCATGTATTAGGATTGAGCAACAATGTTAGCCTCTTCTGGTTCTTAACGAGGTTCTTATTGTCAACGTGGTGTATTGTCAACATGGTGTCAACTTCCAACTCTGAATGGGACTAGTTGGCTGGACACTGGGTGTCTTGGAGAGCTCAATAATGGTGACTTCAATCTGCCTGAGCATTATATGCTTATACATGAACTTTCTATTCATAATGAATTTTAACATCACTAAGGCACAAGACAGATAAGAAGGTAAAGAAGGCAAGAAAATAACAACAAAAATATCATACAGTAAATACAATACAGTACAATAAAATAACTTCTCAACATCTAAATATGATAAGAAAGTAAGACATGTAGAACAGAGCATGCAAGTTACAAACACAAAACAACACAATGCTACATATATGTAGCGCCTTAGACAGATTCTTATTGACAAGGTGCTATATTATGTGTCTTTATCCACAAGCACACAAAAAAGCATACCAGAAAATGAAAAGACATGGAAGACATGGGACAACAAATATTTCAGTGCAGAGTTATGGCAGATAGGACAAGCAGTCCCAACACAACACGACAAGACAAGACAAGATAGACAAGACATTACATGACAAGAATGACAAGGTGCAAAAAGACAAGACACGACACAACAAGGCATGACAGATTTCAGCAAAAGCGCTAATAACCGGAGCATTTGGCTCTGGTCGAATTCGTCGGTTGAACTCCGGTCCTTCAAGAACAAGAAAATCATCCTTTGGTTTGATGATGCCACACTTGAGTGCAATGGACCTGGCCGTGTTGATGTTATCACCTGTGACCATCCGCACCGTTATTCCGGCCCTCTGGCACTTGATTATGGCCTCTGGTACCTATACAAGAAACACACCAAAATATAACATAATATGAAATTTACATTGGAATTTCGGTATATCAAACTTCAGTAGTTTGAACTTCTGGTTATACTGAATAACAAAAACTCAGTGGTTCGACAACAACCAATGCAAAACACAAATATTTAGTGTTACCTCTGGACGGACAGGGTCTTCAATGCCAACAACACAGAGACAGGTAAGGTCTGAGCCAACGCCGGCCTCATCCTCCCAGTCTGGTTCACTCGTCATGAGAATTTCATTTGGCTGTGCATTACCTGAGAACAAGAAACACAGGTAAGGTAAGGAAAGACATTGACTGTAAGAAAAGGTGAAGGTACAGTTACAAAAGGTATGGTAAAGTGAAGCAAGGTAGGAAGGTAAGGTAATGAGCATGAAGTAAGGTAAGGAAGGCAAGAGTGTAATGTAAGATAAAGTAAGATACTGCAAGGTAATTGCTAACTGAATCCATGCTTCAATTAGCAAAGTCATCAAAGAAGCAGTCATCCCACGAAAAAACTTTTGGCTTAACATAACAACAGAAATTCAATGAATCTTACAGATTTCCATTGTCTAAAAACAATAAAAACACATATATAAAATTTTATAGAATTGACTCACCTGTTACGTAGTTTTTGTAAGCAACGCAAATAGTTCTAAGGCCTTCTGATGCCATTGGTTCTATGACCGCTTTCACTAAGTTCTCTTGATCCTGTGTCCCAAATGGATGAGGCTCTCCATCTTTCCCCATCATCCATGAACATCTAGTCACACCACCAAATATTGTTATTATTGTAGTATCATTATTATTATTATTATTAAATAATTATTAATTTCATTAAAATAAAATATGTTGTGCTTTGACTAAAATATATAACTGACATTTAATATATTCATTGTCTTACTCTAATCTAATCTTAGAGCTTAGACAGTGCCCTATAACGATGCACGGAGCATCAACTGATGATGATGCTCTAAACCAGAGCCAAAATTCGGCCAGCTCCAATAGTCTATTCACTGCCTCAGAAAGGAAGCCTAAGGAGGACAAAAAAGCATACTGAAACATAAATGTCTGGTTTCAGGAACAGAAAGACATGATCAGCAAGTCAGCATTGCAAACAGAATTTTCTTAAGTTATAATTATAGCAGCAGGCTATGACAAGATAATCATGTGCCATCACTGGCAGATATAACCTATCATTGTTATCCATCCACGATAAAACATGCTTTGGGAACTCTCATAGGCGTAATTTGTGGGTGGTACGAGGGGTACCCATACCCCCACTTTTTGGACCCCACACTTTTTGGACTAAGGGGTACCGTACCCCCACTTTTTAAACAATGCCAATCAATATTTTATTATTGATCTTTCCCAGAGATCGCAGTCTCCGTCTCGCTTCGCGTATGTAATAAATTGGTACCCACCACTTTTTAGACCGAAGTTACGCCCCTGGGAACTCTGAACGTACTGTAAACTCCCGCTGTTAACATGTTGTTTGGGCTTTGTGTATGAATGGGAGCCTGCCAATGATGTCCTTCTAGTTTTCCGATCATTGATGAATTTCTCAGGCTAGCAGAGACACATCCTGTGATTAGTTTCTCTCCTGCAGCAGTGCTTAACAAACTTCAGATTACAACGACACGCTGATTTTAAGTAGGTGCAACCATCAACCGATGCCATTTATTTGCATTTTGATAATGGTGTTACAGAAATCATTAGATTACATTCCAGATTACTTCATCACAGATTTATTTTAACTAGAAGCAACCACAGTTTTATGCCCTATGCATTATAATAACAGTGCTATAAAAGTCATCAGATTTCAATCATTTCATTATTACACAACGACTTCACCTGCCTAACACCATTGACACTACAATAGTTCTGTAGAAGCTGTTCAGATTAGATGAAATCCTACCTTTTGAGCACGATTTCTGAAGCACCCTTTGTGAACACAGTATAGCCATTGTTGTTGTTTGGAATCACGGTGCTCATGGATTTACGGACAGAGTTGAACGTGTAGACCTTGTGGATTCTTCCTTCAGGCATCGCCTCTCGCACTTTCTCGTAGTCTTGCCCAAGGTCCAAGACAAATCCAAGAAGGGCACACTCCGTCTTGTTGCCAACCTGATTTGCAAGCTGACCCTTGACTGGTGCTGGCTGAAAGAAAATACAAACTAAACCTCGACAAATGGAACCACAATGAGGAATTAATTCCTGGATTTTGAAAATACTATCAAAATACTAAGCATGATGACTAATATCATTAATACCTGGATTAATTCATAGCCTTAAGAAGGTTATTTCATTCTTCATTCAAGGTTAGTTTAATACCTGATGAAAGAAAAATTTCCACTTGAAATGGCTATGTTATTATTTATTTATTACATTTTATTACCATTATTAGTATTATCATGACATAATTACCAGTATCCTTGATGTGTAACCACTGTTAATTGCAATGCCTCTAACAAGGATTTCACCGACTTTCTGTGGAATATCACTGTACTTTGGTATCGTCCTATGACGTTTGCCTGCAGAAACATACACCAATCACCAGTTAGAACCAGTCTTTAGCGTCTGTTTATTTATGTAACCCCTTTAAGATACTGCTACAAATCGAACATAAGACAGATCTGAAATGTGAAACACTTTCTTCAGCTTGTTGCCTGACTGCACATGCTCATCTGTGACACCAAGGCTATAGTACCTTTCTCATCTGAGGTGTTGCATCAGTATTGAATCAGTATTAGTGTTGTTTAAGTATAGTATCAGTACTGCCTTAGTAAAGTAAAACCAGCATAGCTCTCAAGCCACAAAGTTTAACATTAGGGATGCATTAACTTTCTACTCTTTGGCTTTTCAGCCAGTAATGAATGAATCTTGCACATGGGGCCAGCATGCCACAGGGCTTGTCATTTACTTTCCAGCTTATGCCAGTACCAAATTAAAATTATACTGCTTGTGTATACGGATAAGTGCATACAAATTGTCCATGGTTTTTACATGGAGTCCACTAAGCAGGCTCAAACATGCAATCGTTGGAACAATCTAATCTAATAATTTCTATAGCGCTGTTATGCTAATTTATCAGAATATTACAACACTAGCAAAACTAGCAAATATGTGGAAGTCTTGATGCTAAAAGTCAGTATGATGACGACTTATTCTGACCGGCCAAATAACACTGGACAACGGTCATTCGGTTGGTGGTCAGTGTTCCTGTTTTGTCCGAGCAGATGGCTGTTGCATTGCCCATTGTCTCGCAGGCATCCAGATGTCGTACCAGGTTATTGTCAAGCATCATTTTCTAACAGACAATAGAAACTACTATGTACAATAGAACCACCTGAATACATGTTGCCATAATATTATACATTCATTCTTACAAAAGGCAATTGGGGAATAGGTCACAAATTTCACTTGACTTTAGGTATGGCTTTCATAGGTGGCACTGTACTGGTGTACCTGTTCAGTAATACAAACTTCTACATGTACATTTGTATCCAGACATTTATATATTACAGCATCATACAGGAAATTCTCAAAGGTAATGCAATCTCAGAAATGATGCGGTTTAATCAGCTTGAATTTGAAATGCCTTAACAGTCAACAACCATAAGAAATGAATCAAACACTGGTTCAGGCTGGCTTTTCCAAAACAAGTGCAAACTGGTTTGTTCAAACTGGATCCAAAGTCCAAACCCTCGATAGCTGAATTAAATAGAAGAGTATAGAATTCAATGCTGCACCAATGAACTATGCAAGTAAGTGAACATTTATACATTGCCTTTTCAGATTTGGACTGCATTATTTCAGTTAAAGAATTCTGTTACTGTGCAACCCAAAAGCACGTGTCAAATTGCTAACGTGATGTCTATCCCTGCTCTATCATAAGGTTCGGCTCACAGCATCATAAGAAAATCACAAAGAAAATGTTGTCCAGTTGTTGAATTTTTCTTGTCATGACTGCGCTGCAGCTGAGAGATCTCTCAAACCAAAAAAGCACGTAACTGAAGACTATTTCTGATAAAGTATGTCATGAAAGAGCAATTATTTTATTTGATACAAGCTCGCAATGAATTGAAATAATTACTTTATTCGATAAAAGTACGCGATGAGTAAAACAATAAGTGGATAGAAGCATGTAATGAATCACCGATTGTCAGAAATGACCCAAAAGAAACTGAAAAGTATAGTGCCTCTTACCCGGACAGAATACGCCAAGGCCAAAGTGACAGCCAGTGGAAGGCCTTCAGGGACAGCCACGACAAGCACAGTCACACCAATGATAAAGAACTTGACAAATTTCTGGAGGTAGGAGATCTTCCATGGGTGTTTGTCAATAACAAACGTGTGAATCGAGAAACGAGTTATCAGAATGAAAACTGTCAGCAGTGCAATCACGGTACCTTTGATGAAACACAATATTGCATCACAAAGTGTAACAATGGGTTCAATGCAATAATTCCACACAAACACCTGGTGAATGTCATTCAACGTAATATTAACAAGTGCCTCCCAAAGGCACTCATCGCTAGCTGAAATGACATTTAAGTTCATTAAGAATAAGTTCATCATTAAGCAAGTATGACTTGAATAGCTGCAAAAGTCATCACTGGTAGGCTTTCACACGCCGACAAGCTAGCCTCGTCTAGGGTCAACAGTAACTCAATTAAGTTACTCTACTGAAGTGATTTATCAATCTTCCGGTATCTATAATTAGTAAACACCACATCTACACTTCTAAATTAGTAGTTTAGTGCAGGGCTGTAGTGGTAAAATTAGAGGTGAGTACACGCTACTGGTTAGTTTTCCAAAACAAATTAGAGGTGAGTATATACTACAGTATTTTCTGAGTATACGCTACAGTATTGTAATATAAATAAATATAAATAATTTTTTAAGTAAGTATAGGGTCTCTAGAGGTAAGTATACGCTGTATATTCGCGTATGCCCTCGACTACAGCCCTGGTTTAGTGTAATATAGTGTTATGTAACCTAATACTTACCAACATATCCAATCTGAATGGCAAGCTTATTCAGCTTAGTCTGAAGGACGGATTTCTCCTTGTGTCCACTGGATTTTATTGCTTTAACTTCAGCTTCATCCTAAAGAAAAATCCAACAAAGCAATCAGCATTAAGTCACAATTCAAAAGTATTGAGCATTAATAATCAATTAATATTCATACCCCTACAGTCCCTACACCTGGAATCAGTTAAGCAGGCTTTTAGCTGAAATTGTAATTGTAATGAGGACTATGTATAGTGCCACTTCAAGGAACTAATCACATATACTATCTGCACTAGCCTAAATGATGTTAAATGTCACTAAGAATGGAAGGTTCATCAACATGCAAACAATGTTCAGATGACTAGGAGAGTTGCAAGTGGCAGGCTCTCACACATACACTGAGAGCCAACCAGTGGATTCCCAACTAGAGCTGACAGTGGACAGCATGCTAACATGCCAACAAAAAACACAAAAACTGATAATAAAATATTCAGAACAAAAACATTGTCGATAAAACATACAAAATCCTGTCAGCAAACAAGCAAAACACTGCCTATAAATACCAAAACACATTACCCATAAAACCTCTCAACATTACCCATAATATAGAAATTCCTTTTGTAAAACATAAAATTTACTGACCATAAAATACCCAAAACATTGACCATAAATTACATGTACATAAACCCTACCTTCAAATACCCAAAACACTGACTATAAATACCCAAAACATTGACCATAAATTACATAAACCCTACCTGCAAAACACTGGCTATAAATATACAAAACATTGACCATAAATTACATAAACCCTACCTGCAAATACCTAAAACACTGGCTATAAATACGCAAAAGATTGCCCATGAAGCATAAAATACCCAAAGGCTTCAGTACACTGGCCAAAAATACCCAAAATATTGCCCATAGATTACACAAAGTCTGCCTGCAAAACACCCAAACCATTTCCCACAAAGCATCAAACACACTGCCGTAACACACCTAGATATATACGGCCTGTAACACACCTAGCTACCAGCAGGTGTACTAGCAGATTGCTTCCGGTGATGCACAGACAAAGCGTTTTTTTATTGAGCCACTGAGCTGAATAGTCCTGGATAAACATAACAAGAAATATAGACCTACCACAGACTTCTTTTTATCCCGGGTGGAATCCTTGATCGTCAAGTCCTCAAGTTCTGCCAATGGAGCTTTTGGTTCCTCACCACGCTGTCCATTACTATCCGACTTGACGACATCACCAGCTTTACTGTCTGAAAAAACCCATCACTTAACATATGTCATTTGTGTTGCACATCTGTAAACACTCATTCTGAAACTTTGCAGTGTTTACATTAATGTTATAACATGCACACTTACCTGTATTATTCCTGTATTACATTCCTGTATTATAAATGTTAAATGATGTTAGTTTAAGGTGTAGTAATACGACATATAATGCAGAACAGGAATACCACATTACATTTCATTACAATACACAGGTATGTAAAGTCACTTAATGTAACACAAGGACATAACATAACAGTGGAAGACATATAATGTAATGTCACACAAATGAGACAGGTATACATTAAATGATAACACTACAAAAGATACTATACAACACAATGTTGTTTCCATTTCATGATATCAGCTAATAATCTTGTTTAATACAAGGATTTCTACAATACTGTTATCATAGCACTGTATTATAGCACTGACCATACTTATCTACTTCTTACTTGACCACTCAAGCGTTCACATACCCACTGACTTCTCATTCCTTTTCAAACACTCACTTATAAGACATGAACTTTCAACACAGGTCTGAATGACAGCACTGGCAACGAAGTAACAGGAGGTAATTAATTCCAAACCTTTGGACCCCTGCATCTGAAAAATCCCTCTGGCTATTACTCCCATGCCTAGTACTCTTTCCGGATATAAGAAGCCATCATGCCCTAGCCTCCTGTGTTTGCAAAGGAACATGTGCAGTTGGGGGCAAACCACTGCTGTTTTATTGAATAACTGTGGGAACAGACATCCTATGCCAGTGGCATAAAACAAAGTGAATAAGGAAAAGAAGGAGCTGGAGGCAGGGAGGGAGGCAGGGAAGAAGGAAGCAAATGAGGTAAGGACAAAGAAGTGAATGAAGGAAGGACCGGAAACAAGGCATGGAAAGACTGTTACCTTTCTTCTTTGTCTCTTTCTTTGCTTCCTCTTGGGTGGCGCCAAGAAGTGCAAAGATGATGCCAGCCTGTGAGTTAACTCCAACGGCCACAACCAACATCTTTCCACTGCCCTCCATCACGTGTGTACCTAACAACAACAAAACCTGCTCTAAGGAGAAGAGCAAATACAGTGGTATGCTGGAACGTAATCACACCACCATCTTTGGGCGATGTTATCTCACCCTTATGATAGGCATGGCGGTGGGTGTTGCGAACTTTGGGAGTTAAAAGAAATTTTACATGTCCACCAATAGTGCACAGTCGCGCAGTGTGGGAATTGTAGAAAAGACTGCAGGGGTTGAACATTTTTCCGTATTTTGCAAACTGATGGCAACGAAATTTGAAAGCAGCTGATTTCAATGCTAGCAGTTTTGCAAGTCACAATCAAAATCAATTCCTTTGTTGGGAAAATTGAAAAATGCATACAAGATACACCATGGAAATGTGTTCTCTTTGTCAGAGACTCAGAGTCAAATAATACTAAATCACACTAGCACAACTGAGAGGGTTGGAAACAACCCCCCAGAGTGTGCAACATTGAAGACTTAACTGTGGGGTCCTAAGCAAAAAGACTAGGGTTTGAACCTCCCCAACCACCCCCGACAATTCCCACCCTGCAGTCATGGTACTCATTTATAGCCGAGTTCAATAGGGATGCAAGAGGAGCAGAAAACTTTAAAACAGCGCCAACAGAAAGTTTCAAGACAGCGCTAACAGAAAGTTTCAAAGCAACAAAACATCAAGAAGAGCAGAGAAGTGTCACATGGCTGTGGTCAAGGGCCTCAAATACATCTGTGAGGATTGTCTTTAATTTTATTGCTTTTAATATACTCCAAAACCCAATTGGATGATCAGAACTCAAACCTGAGATAGCTAATACATACTTATTATGATGCTATCTCACCCAGCAACATGCACTGGTGGTTTTACTGGCGGACTAGGGTGGCTGCATCCACCTAGCTGAAAGTAAGCCCCTCGTTTTTCTTAGCCACCCCCCCATACACATTTTAGCCCCCCCCCATTTAACGTTTAATTAGCCATACATTGCCTACAGTGTTTGTTGGTAACAAAGCCTCCTAATCTCCTAATGCTTAATTCTCATTATCAGAATGTCGGCCAGATAATATTAATTTTCATTTTAATAGGTTGCTGAAACTGGTTGCTAGGGTCAGCAGTATGAACATGTACATTTATTGAGGAAGGGAGGGCTAAAGCAATTTTAGCCCCCCAGTCCAAAAACTGTAGAGCTACCACTGGCTACATGTATAACCGATACCTATGTTATAATAATATTTATGTTTTTGCTGGGATAATATTTTTATTAAATATTAGCTTAATTATTCTTAATAAAGAGAAGAGAAAAACAGTCTCTTGAGGTAACTCAGAGAGTCAGCCATCAGTATGCAGTATTGGCAGCTTCGTTTTTCTTATACTGGCATATATAAGGGCAGGTGGCTGATCCTCCCCCTTACCATCTGTGCACCAATAGTGCACAGTCATGGTACTCATTTATAGCCGAGTTCAATAGGGGTGCAACAGGAGCAGAAAGTTTCAAAACATCTTTATGCACTGGTGAGAGTCTGACCTTTGATATCTCGGCTGACAGTCCAGCATGCTAACCATTAGAAAAATATAAATTTTTACTGATTTTAATTATTGAACTGTTTCGAAACTGATTACCAGCAATCTGCAAGCACTTATTCAAATGGACAATCTTACCTCGAATTTGCAGTCTGTTCTAAATGCATCTGCTCATCTGATCGGTAGCATCCCAAAATTTGGCCCTATCTTCGCCTATATATGTGAGACATTCTGCACTGGTTACCTATACCTCAACGCATTGAATATAAGATTCTAATTCTCATGCGAAATTGCCAAGTGATCAGATGTATTTAGAACTGCCCCATCCTATCTCAGATCCTTGTGCACCTCTGCCTATCTATGTCTTATCTATTCCTGGTATCAGGTAACTCTGATCAGCTGCACATGGTATCCTTGTTGTCCCTCGGGCTAGGCCGGCCACTACCCAGCACAGAAGTTTTGCCATTGTTGGCCCTGTATCCTGGAATAGTCTTCCTTTTAAAATCAGAAGTGAGCTAACTAGTATATCGCCTTCCTTGTTCCGCAAGTGCTTGAAGTCATAATCAATAATAGTTTTATCATGGAACCTCCCTGCTTGGTGAGGAGCACTGCTGATGAGTTTTTCTTGAAGTTGCACTTTACATATTTTCACCTATGTTATGTTATGTGAAAATAAATGCAGCACATACATGTAATATGAGGAACGAATTCTTTACGAAGGCACCTGGTATGAAAGTCAAGCAGGTCAAATTGCTTGTGGGAGTTAGCTACAGAGTGCCATTTGCATTGAAGAAGCCGGTAAGAGGATACAAGTAGCCTACATCCCTTCTGAAGCACTTAAAACCCTAGTTATGCCATATCACTGTTTTGTGACTGTGTCCTTGGGTGTAATAACCCTCAAATCAGTATTTATTACTAGAGTAATAATCTTTGATGATATAACACTTAAACTGCTTACCTGAGAGAAGCATTGGGTCAGTCAATTCACCTTTCTTCACATGATCTGACTCTCCAGTGAGGGAACTCTCATCAACTTTCAAGTCATTACTCTGAATTATTATACCATCAGCCGGTAGTAAGTCTCCTGAAATCAGAAACGCCACAACTAATGAGTCTCACTCCTGTTGAGACAAAATTATGCTGAAACTAGTTTATTAGAAATACGCTTCCTAAATCTTAGTTGATGAAAGCATTAGCACATTAAATGAGAAGGTAATGCAAGATATTGCAATCGTCTATTCATGTATTAAATCTTAAAGGTGTGGTTATGGATACTGTGGTTGAAGCATGGAACTGGGACGTGGTTGTCAAACAGATAGAGCACTCGGCCTGTAACATGGACAGAATGGGTTCGAGCCATCACTCAGGCTCACTGTGCTCTCAGGCAGTCATTTTGTAAGGGCCTTGAGCAAGTACTTCGTCCACAATTGCTTAGCGCAGGGATGGCGAACCTATGGCACGAATGCCCAAAAAAGGTTCGCCACCCCTGGCTTAGCGCAATTGATGTTCTGTGGTATGGTTGTGTGCATAATTCTGAGCTATGGAAGGCGGGCAATATCAAATCAGTTGTATGATATCAGATACATTCATATAAACATGACAATAGCAATCTCCAACTATTTCGTAAGGGTTATGCAGTTGGAAATTTCCAATGATCGACCAGGATTCAAACTCTAGACATGTAGATGAAAAAAAGATCTTAGAAGAAAATAAGATATGGCACTCCCTATCTTTCTTGTGCAACTCCGGTGTCAGGTGGACAATAAGGCAAAACAGCTGAAGGTATAACAAAGGTTAAGGTAAGATAACACAGCCATGCTTCTTGGGCCCTTTAAATAATGACCTCCTTAATTGTTTAGGCCTACAACTTTGTGGATTACAACCCCATCATGCAGTTGGCATTTTATAGGGAAAGGGCCTTGGACATCAGGATGCATCAAGTGTCATATCTCATTGTACTCTGAGATCTTTGGTTGAAAAACGAATCCATTCAGCCACTGTGCCACCCAAAATATCTGAAACTAGCATTACAGTAGAATATCCATTATTGCCATATGGCACAGAAGTCTTGGTCTCGCAAGATAGTTAAGCCAATACTGATCACTCATTCAGTTCCTTCTCTTCAGACAAAGCTAAACTTTAAAACCTATTTAGATACATTACCCATAGACATGTACAGTTGTTTGAAACGTTCTAAAAAGAACTGTACAGAAGAAGTCCAGACATGGGAAGAATCCTGTTATTTGAAGTCAGATTTGGTTCATGGTTTTAAGGTTCAGCTCATTATAGTATGACATTTATGACGACAACTAACTCTGAATACGGTTTGTATCAGGATGTATACATGTATGTATCACCTTTTTAAGTACTTCTCAAAACTGCTGTGCTGCAAACATGGTCTAAACAAGAGTGTTTATGGTAGTTGGAAAATAAATTTTTGGCTGCAGATATTCTCATTTGTACTAACACTGTGACTTATCATGATTCCTTAACCGTCACTGCAGTTAGTTCTTCAGGTCAATTCAGTTGATTAATCTAAATATTGACTTCGAGTGTTTTCACTTAAACACATCATGACTCAAGCTCCAAGAACTGAACCAGTTTGATTTGAATCTCTAATAAGTTAATAACACATCCATGGTAATGCACATGTAAAGAAATTGATAAGCCTATTGCAGCTTACTGCCCACCATATTTAACTTGACAGATGTCTCCCACGACGATATCACTGACAGGAATCTGGATGACCTCGCCACTGCGCAGCGTCGCGAACTTGTGTTCGTGTTCGATTTTGTTCTGTAGTCCACGAAACTGTTTTTCTTTTTGCCAATCGTTGAAGGCTGTCACCAGAACGACAACTACGACGGCACCCAGGATCGCTACTCCCTCTATCCATCCATGAGATGTCTCTTCGGCTAAAACATTTCATACCGGAATAAATATTATATATTGCAAACAGAATTTACTCTCCATCCATCCAGTTTGGATTTAAGTGCAGCTGTGCTGGAAAGTATACCGGTGTTTTCTACGATAAGCATAAAGAACTTATCAAATTTTTTTCTGATTCCTTTAGATCCATCCACTTCTTCTCATTCCAATCACTCTCGTCCTAAAACGAAATCTGCCTGAACTCTTCTGCTTCCTTCTGTCTCTCTGGATTTGGCTCTTCATTTGGTATCTGAAGCCAACTCCTTTAAGGGGCCATCCACATATTACGTACGCACTGAGGGGGTCGGGGGTCGGATTTAGGCGATTTTGTGTACGGGTGCGTACGGGGGGAGGAGGGGGGACAAAATGTATACGTACGCAAAATAAATTTCTAATTATGACGTCCACATTAGCCTATTTATAATTCTCTATTGTCCTATAGTCGTCCGATGGCATTTTATTATATTATATAAAAGCCATGTGCAGTTATTCTGTGCTGTGAACGAGACACCTATAATTTGTCTATATTGGCCCTCACTCATCCTTCAATCTGGCCTAAAGTTCAGACAGCCTGGAGCTGTCGAGACACTTTCTGCAGCTGGTCTTCCGGGGGGGGGGGTGCGTCAAGCGTACTTACGCAGGGGGTGTGGAAGAAAGTACGCTTTTGAGCAGGGGGTAGGGGTCCAATTTTCCGGGATTTTTGCGTACGTAATATATGGATGGCCGATGGCCCCTAATGACACAGCGCAAACTCCGCTATAGGTATCCAACTGCCCCTAGTCTGTTTGTGTCAGTCCCAAGGCAGAGAAAACGAGGACAAAGCACATATATTCTATTATATCTATTATAAAATATATTTGCCAAATATATTTATAATAGATATAATAGAATATATGTACTTTGTCCCAGGGGCGTAACTTTGGTATAAAAAGTGGGGGTACCAATTTCTTACATACATGAAGCAAGGCTAAGACTGAGATCTCGGGGAAGGCACATATTAATAAAACATTGATTGGCATTGTTCAAAAAGTGGGGGTACGGTACCCATCGTCAGTGATGGGCACTTTTAACTACTGTAGTTACTAACTAGTAGTTATAACTACTATAAAGGTAGTTGTCTAGTAGTTATAACTACTTTTTAAGAAGTAGTTTAAAAATAGTTATAACTATTTTTATCAAGTAGTTTGTAGTTAACAACTATATTTCGTATTAACTACATTTTTTCCTGTTTAGTATTTACTTTAGCTAGCAATTTGGGCTTCCTATCTTGAATTGCGTGTGGTGATTGGTCTGTGTGACATTGCATCACAGTATAAATAATTACTGTGATTGCATTGCCTTCTAGACAGCACCTAGAAGGCGTTGGACAATGCCCACTTGCCCAGTAATCTCTATTGGTAGCTAATGGGCTGTGAACGTTCGGATCATCGCTCAGTTAAGGCAAACCATAGGCCAATTAGAGAAGACGACAGAAGACTTGTTGAAGTTTTTTTAATTTTAATTACCTAAATACTTTAATCCCGAAATCCAATCGAATAAAATTTTCGAAATATCGTAAAATATAAAGTACCGGGTATTATATAATTTCGCTGCTTACTTATACGTAAACAAAGACTTTCTGCCCTAACATCTGATTCGCTGTAGGCCATTAGGCCAATGGCTGAAGCTTTATCAATCCAGTAGTATTAATACATTTTTAGTGACAATGCCAGTAATAACAGTTTAGATTCACCTTAACATCTACAAGTTAAAACCATCGCCATTCCAGAAAGCCAATTCAATGCTGCCGAACAGCGCCGCAGTTGAACGTCTTTTTTTAGCGTTTCTGGCATGATACCTCTAGAGTCTAGAAGATGCAGAATGTCGGACAAACTGTTCGACAGGATGGCCTTCTTGAAGAGCTGTTCTAGCGGTAAGCTTATACCATCTACGTCCTCTTAAGTGTACTAAGAGTTTTAGCAGTTGCAGACTTTGTAAGTTAAACATTTTAGTAGTTATAACAATTTGGCATTTGTTACTGTTTAGAAAATGAACACATCAGGTTGTCTTGTAGCATGTTCTAGTAGTTCGTGTCCCTTGTTAGTTTATTTGACATAGGCCTATGGAGTAATTCGTTACAATTAGATTTGTCACTTGCCACTTGGTTTTGTTTTTATAACCTTTTTTATTACTTGTGTTGAATATCAGTAATTAATACAGACAAAAAATTCTCATGCAACTAGGTGAAGACCTGTGCACCGTAACATAACTGTAGAAAAGTATAGTTTGAAAAGTAGTTAACTACTAATCTGGTAGTTAGCAAACTAGTTATAACTACTTGTCATATAAAGTAGTGTAACGAATCGTTACAAGCCTTAAGTGTATTGCTTTCACTAAGATTGCGTAGTCAATGTTATTCGCTAGAGGCCACTGTGGTAGTGCTGTACAGTGCATGCCAGCTGTAGATCTGTGGTATGCGAGTCAACCAATGGGAAGACGTCGCGCTTTCTGTGCTTGTTCGTGATTGGCTAGAGGTGAGCACGTGCGAACATTTGCGCCCTTTTTAGTGGCCTGTATGCAGTTTCAGCCTAGACGTGAACGAGGAAGGAAGGACTTGGTGTCCTTGGAGCTATTTTTAGCGTGAAATGTTCTTAACTGCGCAATAAGGAATTTTACGATTAAAACGATGGAAATTGTCGAAAGTCGGGGATAATATTTCATCGTAACTACATCTTTGAAGATCGGGCGTCGAATTTATCGACGGGCGTTCGATATTTCTTCGAATTTGGGGAATTTTGGCAAAATTACCGGGAGGCCATGTTTTCGATTGAATTGGTGCAACGGAGCTCCAGTGACCTTTGATAACCTTGACGTGGAACGATATTTACTGGATTTGACCGAAATCGCAAATATTGGCAATTGGGAAGAATATATCTTGGAAGTTCAGGGAGTACAACCCTTTTTCTTTTGAGTCGTATATTGAAATCTCCAGCGATACTTAGATATATGATCGTTAGATCAGATACGTATAAATTTGTTGTGAAGCGATAAGACGATAGGTTAAGTTCATGTGCTATATAAATGTACACGTTAACTTAGTCAGGAAACATACAGCGATAGATAAGTCGATAGTTTAGATTCACTTGTGCTATATAAATGTAAATGAACATATGGCGATAGTATAAGTCGATAATTTCATTTCTGTTCAATAAATAATTATAATGGAAGAAGAGATTTTATCTGAACACGAAACTAGCCGAATAGGCGACATTTTGGAAAGGGTGGTAGAAACCCAGGGAAAGATTGTAGAGCGCCAGACAAATCAAGACTCGATACTAGGGGCATTTATAGAGCGCCAGACAAATCAGGAAACTCTTATAAGGTCATTATTCGAATCTCAACAGACCTTCATGGAAACTCAACAAGTATTTATGGAGCGCCTGTTATCAGATAGGGTCCCTGAGAGAAGAGAGCAGACGGAAGAAATTGAGTCTGTTGTGAGAGCGCCGAAACCTAGTGAGGGCTTGACCCTAAGCCCTGCTGCGCCAGCAACGGAAGCCGCGGACATGCCACTCGTCATCCATGGTAGAAGAATGCCTCAGGGACCTAGTATAATGCAATCGGACGTGAAGCCTCGCTCTCGGCCTAGTAAGAGTGTAGCGTAACTACCCGGGGCAAGGCTACTGACCAGGATGGCCCTTCCCAGGTATCAGCGTGTCAACTCCTATGTCCGTGGTTCGGCTTCACTTAGTCAAGCTGAAGGCTTCAGACTCTGGTTCAGTTCAATCGTTTTATTCATGTAAAACAAACCGACTACCCGTCGGGTGAATCAAATGACAGTTACAAATCGTCAATGTACAATAAACCGCAGTGTCTACCGAAGAAGATGTTCGCCAACTACACTTCGCACTTGAAACCGTTCGCTACTCACGCTTGACAGTCCGTGTAACGCAACGCTTGACAGTTCATGTACCGCAACGCTTTACCGTCCGTGTATCGCAACGCTTTACCGTCCGTGTATCGCAACGCTTGCGACGCCAAGTTCGCCAGGCGACGACGTGGATCCCAGTCCAGCTCGCAATCGCTTCCGAAGCGCCACGCAATTGTCACCGCCGACGACGACTAACTTCGCTACTCGACGACTAAGTTCGCCCGTCCGCTCGAGTGTCCTCTCCGACAGTGTCCTGACAGAGTGCGTCCGACGCAGAGCTCGACTGTCCAACCGAGAGTGCCTCGACTGCGTGTCCTCTTCCGACGAAGTGACTCCGACGACTCCTTCCTCCGACCGTGTCCGCGTGTGAGTGAGCCCCGACTGTCTTCTCCGACTGACTTCTTCTCTTTATATAGTGTATCGATACAGGGTATCGTGTATCGAGTATCGATACCTGCGGGTATCGTGTATCGTGTATCGTGTATCGATACAGGGTATCGTGTATCGTGTATCGTGTATCGTGTATCGATACCTGCGGGTATCGTGTATCGTGTATCGATACCTGCGGGTATCGTGTATCGTGTATCGTGTATCGATACCTGCGGGTATCGTGTATCGTGTATCGTGTATCGTGTATCGAGTATCGATACCTGCGGGTATCGTGTATCGTGTATCGTGTATCGATACAGGGTATCGTGTATCGTGTATCGTGTATCGTGTCTGGCTGGCATGCATCGACATAGGCAGGCACCGAGGCTGGCTGGCAGGTATCAACACAGGCCGGCAGGCATGCATCGTAGACGGACGGCCGAGTCCAAAATGAAAGAAAGGGGGTGGAAGGGCCAAGACTTCCACAAGAGAAGGCGACAGCGGTTGCAGCAGATAGAGAGAAGAGAACAGGCCCACAGCGCCAGCAAGCTGGGTTCAAAACCAGGGCTTGTATACTCTTCAGATGTTCTCTCACAACAGCGCGGGCACTCGCCAGAGCGGGACCAGCACGCTACAGTAGTTAAACAGTAGTTATAACTACTTATTTCGAAAGTAGTTAGGAAGTAGTTATAACTACTTCGTAAGTAGTTGGTGCCCATCACTGCCCCTCGTACCCCCCACAAATTACGCCTATGCTTTGTCCTCTTTGGACAAAGCTATCATCTTTCTTTAGCGTCGTTGCCCAGAAAAACCGAGCTGCGACGCAGCGCTCGTGAATGGGCTGTTAGTCTGGTACCCTGCGCTAGCGTGCTAGCTTTTAGGTACCGTAGCGCGATAAAGTGGCGGCGATCTTGTCTGAGAGGTGGGGGGGGGACAAAGTCGGCCATGGTCTGGTCGATGACCTTTTTTAGGAATTCATGTCCCCAAAAAATATTTTGTTACTTTTGTACGAATTCATCTCCAGAAAAATTCAGTGGCGTAGCTAGGGGGGGGGGGGGACAGAGGGGACATGTGTCCCCGGGCGCCAAGGGAAGGGGGCGCCAAAATGAGGGTTAAGATAAATAATTTTACTCTTACTTTTGATGCAGTTTTAACTAATTTATCACAAATGAATGTATAAGATTTAATTTTAGCGCCCCAAATATATCCAATTATATCCTCATTACTTACAAATAAGTTCTTAGGTATGATTTTGGCGCCCCATTGAGCACTAAGGGGAAACATGCATGTACTGTCTGTATTTTTCATATTTTATTTCATTAAAACACTTAAAATTTCCATTCGATTATGTGGAAAATGTGAAATAGTAAAACGGGGGGGGGGAGGGGCCGCCAAATTCATAGTTCGTCCCCGGGCGCAAAATATCCTAGCTACGCCACTGCAAAAATTTGATGACTTTTGTACGAATTCATCTCCAAAAAACGACTTTTTCCCGGTCTTCCAACAATAATAGGCCTAGCCTAATGTGATTAGGCCTACCTTTTTTTCGGAATTCGTCTCGAAAATTGATTAGGCCTACCTTTTTTTTACAAATTCATCCCCCAAAAATTTCATGACTTTTTTCCAAGAATTTCTTCTTCCTTTCTGAGATTTTTTTTGCACTTCTCCTCAAATATGGAGTTTTTACCTCATCTCGTCAAAAAGGCAATGAAAACCCTCACGCGCAATTACATTTCTTGGCCTTTTTGGTGTTTCTTCTAAATTTAGGGGGAGGGGGACAAATGTATGGCGTGTCCCTCCACTCTTAAAGGTGGGGGTCATGTCCCCCTCGACCCCCCCCCCGTGATCGCCGCCCATGGCGCGATTTCACTTTTTTAAAATTATTATTATTCGTTTATTAACTCCACACGTTGTCACACCGCAACATGGTGTTTACCATTACGATTAGGGCCTCTAGTGACAAATTTTATCAAATCCAGTAGCTTCAAATCCTCTGTTTGGTTAACAAGTTCCAATTTCTAATAGGTAGGCTAATCTATCGTTTTAGCGTCCGTAATTTTTCGCCCATTATAGCATAGGCCTGTCGTCACAACGCATTAGGCTATAAAACTACTGGTAGGCCCTACACTCAGTCCTTTACATCTATCTTTTACATTTAGAACGATGAAACGAGAGGCAATAATGAATGGTAGAATAATTACGGATGCCAAAACGATAGATTACCTCCTAATAAGCCTATAGTTTTAATTATGCGGAAGCGTTCTCAGTTATTTAACATGTAACATATTCGTCAGAGGGACGCGGTGATGCAATGGTGTAGGTCGAAGCCTGTAACCGGAGGGTCGCAGGTTCGAATTCAATCCACCTTAAGCCACTGCGTAGCGACCCAAGTGCTTCTGAATCGTTGCTTCGATTTCATTGACTGTCTACGAACTACGGCACTAGGCCTATAATCTCCACTATTTATTTATTTCAATTTATAATTATATCATGCCTGTATGGAAAATTTTAAATATTTACGTCATCGAAATTCATTCATTCCAAACAGCGACGTTAGGCCTGTATGCAGGATACATGCAGGAAGCCCACAGCCAAGTTCATAGCGCTTAGAGGAATTCTTAAAATGCGCTTTATACAACTCCAGATACATACATACATAGGCCTACATAGGCCATATTAGCCTACATATGACAATATTCCTATAACAGAATGGGCTTCATTTGTCCTACAATTGGAATTATATGGTCTCAGGTGCACGGCATAGGGCCTACGAAGCACACATTATGGAAATATTGTCATAATTATGGGTTTCGTACTGCATCCTATATACAGAAGTCGCTGTTGGGTTTCCTTGACAATTTCATGAAAGCGGGCGTTTGACAACCAGGGATTTTGTATCACTTTATAGATTCCACGCTTAATGAGTTATGAAACCATATATCTATGAATGAAACCATATAATAAAATTATATAATTATGTATGGATGAAACACGTACGTATGCAAATTCTCACTTTATTTTGCAGCGCTTATCGAGCCATAATAATTATTAGCTACGAGGTCGAGACCTGCAGCCGTTAGATCGCCACGGTCACGATCAAGGTCAATTATTAACGTCGAGGCCGACAAGCTTGGCTTTCAGACCGCGGTCAGGCCTCGAGGTCAAACATCATCGCTTAAAACAGAACCTGATCCAAGTGGTTCTTAAACTTAAATTGTGTGAGGATGCACAAATGACGGTGTTCTTTGCGGGAAGAGCTACGAACAATGTCTTGACTAGTCTATAATCTACAATGAGTTCACAACTTTTCAATGTTAAGGATCGTTATGCGAACCGTTTGGTCGGTGACCAGCTAAGGAGAGCGACATCAATTTAGAACCTCCAGAACAAGCAAATTTAGTTAGGCCTAAATCTCACGGAAGCCCAGCAGAAACACTGACACGCTTTAAAGTATGGCCTATACACGCATAACCGTTAAGTCTGCAAAACATAGGCCTACATCTATCCCATATGCCATTCATTGCCTTAATCGGCGCCAAGAACCAACCGCGAAACCAGCCTCGCGTATTAATATTTCAGTTCACAGAGGGCAATCGTGATCTGATATATAGTGAATTTTTGATAGTTCTGCGTATATGCAATGAAATAAGAGTTATAGCTATAGCCTTGCGCAGGGCTGACAGGTCTGCATCCAATCGGATTTATTAAGCCGTTAAGCAGTCAGCGGTTGCTAATAGATGGCAGCACTGGGTGATAGAACGCAAAGGAGTCGTCAACCAGACGCGGCAAACGCCTAGGCATACAGAATGAATCAAAGATGATTACAGAATTTTAAATGGGTTATAAACCCTTCTGCTGTCAGTTTCTGTTTCTGTAGTTCTGTCTTCGTTTGAATTGCTTCGTCCGTCGTTAGTTTAATCACTCGTGTCTTTCTTCACGCTTCATCTGCATGTTCTCCGTCGCAAACTGGAACATTTAAGCCGACACAAGGCATACCGGTATTTTAACTGTATAACTAGTGGGACAAAATAATGTCCCATGGCAGTTGTCTTAGGATTTGTCCCGGTAGTTAGGGTGATTTGTCCCAGGCAATGCATAGTGAAAGTGTAACTAGTGGGACAAATGTTGCTGGAGTTTAAAAGATTTGTCCCAGCAGTAAAGGCAAAATCCTGTAGATATTGAGAGAGGAATTCCTAAAAAAAAGGTCGTCAAATTTTTCAGAGAAGAATTCCTAAAATAAGGTCAAATTTTGAGAGAATTCCCAGGTCGTGAAAGTGAAAGTTGTCAGAGATGAATTCGGAGAATTCCCCCAAAAAAGGTTTTAAAATATGCACTGAGCCGACATTGAATTACAGTTAAATTATTTATATGAAAGTGACGGTAGGCCTAAGTCTCTCGATGGCGTGTCACTTTTGATCAATTAGTAGCCAGTGGTTCCCAACATTTTCAGAGCAAGGCAGACTTACTAAATGTCATTCAGTCAACGGCGCCATGGCCTCAATTGCGTTTATTTTCTTCCAGTTAGTTCTTTATTTTGATGACGAGCAATATGTTCCTATCGACCCGGTGACAGAGAGCGAGGTCCGGAAACAGCGTCTTCTACCACCTATTTGAGGGACTGCATGGTGTGGGGTATTGCGAGCCTCACCGTCTGTCGTCGCTCTTCTTCGACGCTATGCATGCATAGTACAGGAACTCCGAACAGCTATCAGTTCTGGATGGGAATCAGTCGGTTGAGCGTTACGTGTCTGCGAGAACTCGCCAGAGGCGACTCTTGTTATCTGAGCACCGTTCGTTTATTGATCTTTGTTCTTGATGATTTTAACATACATCATAATATACATCATTTAGACTGGCGCAGGCAGCGCTTTTTATGAAGTATACTCAAAAGGCGCCATAGTAAATGTACATATAGGCCTACAGAGAGACAGACAGACAGAGACAGACAGACATACAGATGAGACAGACAGACAGAGACAGACAGACAGAGACAGACAGACAGACAGACAGAAACAGACAGACAGAGACAGACAGAGAGGACAAATGGACATAACTTAAGGACATAACTTATTTCAGAATATAGGCGTGAATCACACGAGTACAGAGGCGTAACTTTGGTCAAAAAGTGGGGGTACCAATTTCTTACCTACACGAAGCAAGGCGGAGACTGCGATCTCTGGGAAGGTACAATAGTAAAATACTGATTGGCATTGTTTAGAAAATTGAGGGACACGGTACCCCCAGTCCAAATAATGGGGGTACGGGTACTCTCGTACCCCTACAAATTACACCTAGGCCTATGCACGAGTGCATAGAATATCATCCCATAGCCGCGTCGATCCTTTCCTAATACAGGGTTAACATAATTATCTCATTAAGCTTTTCACTTGTTACGCAAGAAAGGCAGAGTCAACTTTTTATTTAAAACAAGACATCTGATGACAACTTTATGTTTTTTAATAGGCCTAGTTGACCGATTTGGTCTTCGGGACATTCGAACTTTGATTTATCCATATCGTCTTGAAAACATCTGACAAAATATTGAAAATTGAAACCATTCTGAAATATTAGGCCGTCATAATCATGTGTGTCTGAAACCAGAATATGGGTTGGCACGTTTCTGTATATCCAGTGCATCCATGTGGATCGACGCCTATAGATTATGACGGTGGCCGATTGTTCTCACCTAGCTCGGTCCGTCGCAGGACCTCATCATTGCATGGAGCCCACTCAAACGGGCAGCGGTAACATCTCACCCTATAAAATCATTGAAAAATGAACAGGGTCGAGGCCATAGAAAAACGTGTAGATTTACATTTTACCTAAACTGTCGTCTTCATCAGTAGGGGTGTAGAACGAGAGGGCAAGTGAGATGATGGCAGCGATGATGAGGATGATGAGCGTGACATCCTGCAGAGCTTCCCAGACCAACCGAAGGAAGGTCTTTGGCGGCTTCGGTGGAATCACATTCAACCCAAACGCGTCGCTTCGCTGCTTCTTGTCAGCTGGAGTCCCGCTTATACCTGTCGGACAAGTTTCACATCAGCTGAATCAGTTACGATAATCAAGTTTTCCACATATCATAGGCCTACTGAAAAAAATTCGCCAACATCTCCATCACCTCCAGCATCCACTGATGCGTTCTCGTCTCCGTAGTCGTTGGCGTTATCTGAAAAATTATCGTCATCATCGTAGTCATTATCACGTCGTTGTCATTATCGTAATTATTATAACTAGGGATGCGGATTTTAACGATTAATTAATCGATTAATTGTTAAAAATTTAATCGATTAATTTCGGCTTGTTCGATTAATTTTCTTACTTATTTCAAGATGTTGAGAGCCCAATTTCCGGAGTAAACAATAATGGTAACGATGATAATGTGAAACGCTTGAGTCATTATGCATTTAAGGTAAATGCTGATGGAAAAGTCGAAGATGGCGACAAAATTGACTGTCCTCTTTGCTATAAACAGTTTTGCTTATCGTGGTTCAACTTTAGTATGCAGTCTTGTTGTCCTCGAGACCAAGGTCTTGGTCTCGAGTGCACTCGAGTTCGTTTTTAAAAGTCTTGGTCTTGGTCTTGAGGTTCAAGGTCTTGGTCCTGGTCTTGGTCTTGAGGTTCAAGGTCTTGGTCTTGGTCTTGGTCTTGAGGTTCAAGGTCTTGGTCTTGGTCTCGCAAGACCAAGACCAAGACCGGCTGTTAATATGAACAGTCATTTAACAGAACTCAAGAATTCTGTATCAAGCCTGCTTGCATCAAAAGACCAATATCTATGGATGGATACAAGTCATGTTGGTCAGGAAAACCCATTGGCAGCAGCAACAGTTATTCTGTATCAGACGGTATGATAAACCATGGGAAGATTTCAAAAGGACTCACGCTCTGTACATTTACATCCAGTGCTTGAAAAGCTACTCTGTGTGTGTCAGCGACTTCAGCACCTGTAGAACGTATTTTTTCACATGGCGGAATTTTTATGAGACCCACCAGGCACGTCTTGGTCAGAAAATTCTGAGCGAATTGGTTTTTATAAAATATAAAAGGCATTTGGCATAAGAGTTTGCATGAAGGACTTTTGAATACAAATTCGGATTTCTCTGCAGTTTGCATTTAAAGTTAATTTGCTTGAATAAAATAAAAGACTCATGTTTTCATTAAAATAGCGAAGATTCCGACTTGACAATTTTTAGAAGTCTTGACCTGATTTCGATTTTTTGGGTCTTGGTCTTGGTCTTGATCTTGAGGTTCAAGGTCTTGGTCTTGATCTCGAGGTTCAAAGTCTTGGTCTTGGTCTTGGTCTCGAGGTTCAAGGTCTTGGTCTTGGTCTTGAGATTCAAGGTCTTGGTCTTGGTCTTGGTCTTGGTCTTGAGGTTTAAGGTCTTGACAACAAGACTGTTAGTATGTGGAACGATTAAGTTTTGTGCTGAAAGAAAGTTTTTAACAGTTTTCATGCTTTACGTAACAGCTACCAGATTAATCGAATTTAATCGATTACATTTTGGAGTTTAATTGAATATTTTTTTAAATCAGTGCCAGACCTAGACCTAATTATAACAATTGGAGACTAATCTTAATCAACTGCTCTTGACCCGATTGTCACATCGTGGTGCAAATACGCCTAATTGGCGATTCTGGTTTCGATTTAGACTAGAAAATATTGCAGAATTTCTTGGTCGTTGGAGCACCAACACTAATCAAAATACACGAACTTTAATACTTGCACTTTTGTTACGTGTAGACTATACACTCGCTGCGCTCACGATAAACTGCGCTGTATACATATGCTAGCTATACACACTGCAGATCTATAGCCTATAAAATTACGGATTCATGTATATCTTTAAACAGATCCACCAAACTTCGCTTTTATGAACGCCAAGAGGCTTGGATTTGTGCACGTAGGCCCTATAGAGTAACTTTCGCAAAAGGTCAAGTCGGCCTGTAACGATAAAACGTTGATCGGCTGCAGCCAGAACATTCTCGATCGCCTGCGTGCTATCATCATCCATGTAAATTCTTGTCACATTAATAGTGCCTGCGATTAAGTTTCTGTTCCGACATTGACTGGGAATGCATGTAGGCCTACACTACCCGATCGAGCGCTTCGAACTAAATAAAATTATAAGGGCCAGCGATTCCGTACACCACGGCGTTGATTTCTATTAACAGAACCGCCTCGCTAATGTTACGTGCATAGTTCGAGAATTCATGACTTTCGGTTTTACATGTAAAATTCGTAAAAATTCGTGAATTTTTGGCCTATTTCAAAATTCGTAAAAATTCGGAAAAATTTGTTGGGCCATTGATGGGCGTTTTTTACATTGACAGTGGCGTTTTGCAAAAAGCAACGTAAGCAGCAGCAACAAATGTAACGACATCATGATTTGTTGTTTTAGCTTCTGCTTAGAATTTAATGTATAATTCAATATGAAAGTTTATTATGTAATGGATTAAATTAGTTCAAAACTAATTTCTCATAGACGAAAGAACATGGACCGGAGAGCTACATGTAAGTGATGATCCTTGCTGCCTGATGATGATGAGGAAGACGACAATAATAATTATATTATCGATGATAAACGAACAAAATGATTAATGATAAATGCGTCGCCCTTGTCGTTCTCCTTCCGTATAACCATCTGTCTGTTTCTGTCTCTACCCGGGTTGTCCTGTATTCTCTTTCTCTTTGTTTCTCTTTGCTTCTCTTTCTCTTTGTTTCTCTTTGTTTCTCTTTCTCTTTCTTTCTCTTCCTTTCTGTCTGTCTCTGTCTGTCTGTCTGTCTGTCTGTCTGTCTGTCTGTCTGTCTCTCTCAATCGCTCTCTCTCTCTCAGTCTCTCGATCTCTCTATCTCTCATGTTTATATCTGAATCTGCGTCTCTGCATCTGGCTTTTGTATCTGCGTCTTTCCTGTTCTTTCCTTTCCGTCCACAGACCACCTGTAGTGAGTTACACCGGCTGTATGTAGGCCCTATACTTTGTTATTATTATTGGGCCTGAGGATGGAGCAGAAACATCCGAGGAATCCATGGTCTTGCACCCGATGCATTTGCTTAATATGTGCCAGCCAGAAACCAACTCGTCTGCTTGACAGAGCGCAGTACCAGAAACACCAGATACCATTTCGGTTCGCTGGTACATGGACTATACTGCAGACGTGGTGAAATCTTATCAAAATACGTTCTCGTGTAGGCCTGCAGTAAGCAGAGTACATATACACGCGTATAGATGAAAACATCTGCACAGTACGCATGCAGGCCTACGCAGCGAGCTATCACTATACTCAGATACAGACTGCTATAGCTACACCAATATGCAACATAGTTACATTAATACGTATGGATAGGCCTAAATATAGTTGCATGAACACGGGTAATAGAGAATATTTTGTTAGGTGACGCATAATCGACGTCAACCACTGAAAACTATGCGTTCTATTATTTCTATAGAAGAGAAAGAGCAGTCCGTTAAGATGTATAGCTGCGAGAGGCAGCCATGGTAGTATGAAGTGTTGGCGACTTTAGGCCTATATTTCTTAGCATCGGCATATGAGGGGGGTGATCACTGGTCAGTCCTCTGCCTCGCCGTATGAGCTTCCCACGGTTGATTACGGTATGGTAACTGTACTAATTTCATCCATAATTTCGAGAGCAAAAGTTGAAGCGGAAATCTACTTTGAGGAAGATTGAATCTCCGATATCTGGGTTAACAATCGGGCGTTGTCTACTAGCTTGTCACAGATTTTTGTGTCTACAGTATATTCATGTATGCTAACACAGATTAAAGCCCATGCTGCTTGATTCACTAATAAATTAGGCCTAAAAATATTATGTGTAGGCTATATAGGCCTAGTTTTGCCATGATTTGTTTAAAGTTACACTAATTATTCACGCAGTTGTAACTCGTAACAGCGCCTTTTAACATGAGCGTCCGCAGGAATTTTTCTCGGGAGGGGGAGGCAAAGATTTTTCTGGGGGGCACAATTTTTCTAGGGGGAGCAAAATGACGTTTTGTATTGAATAGCTATTCTTAAACACAGAACACGTGACAACTTTAAAAATAAACAATGATCAAGGACTTACCTAAATAATTAAGTGCTTTTGCACTTAAAATCGTATTGAGACTGTTGTAATATTCATAATAATCAAGATTCTATTTTTGTAAGGTATTTGAAAATCCAGGGGGCATTTGCCCGCCTGTTCCCTCCTCCTCCTCCTCCGCCCATGCCTTTTAAGAACTTTCACAGTGCGCCGTATAATAGCGCAGACAACTTTCAGACATGCACGTATGTATATATACATACGCGCATGTAGGCCTACAGGGCGGGTTTTGTATTAATTGTCACATCAATTGTATCTCGTTCTGGTGGCTTTCAAGTAGCACAATTGTCAATTAAATATGCTAAATGCATATTTGATACAATTTCAACCCTCAAAATTAATAACCGCATCATATATATGTTACAGGGAATGTGTATTTTCAGGGAATATGTATATTCCCTGAAAATTTCAGGGTATATGTATATTCCCTGATTCACTCAGGGAATGTATACATTCCCTGAAAAAACCAGGGTATATACATATTCCCTGAAATCTTCAAGTGATTTCTATACACATTCCCTGAAAGCTTTCAAAGACACAGCGACATAAAGTCAACAGTAGGCCTAGTGCTTAGCTATGGTTATAATTGGTCGCTAATTGGAAGGTTCTATCACTGCGTACCTCCTTTGATGCGCAAACGCCCATTGTTCAATAACTGTACGTAAATATAGGATCAGATCTTCAGAATAAACAACATCTCACTTCATAGAAGAAAGGTTTTAGTAGTAATCAGTGTTATCACTGTTGAAAAATGAAAAACCTAAGCTAGAACATTAAAATAACCAAAGAAAACCCTAGCCATCGATTTCCACTCAAAACTGCAAGTCTCACCTTTTCAAATACTCCTACTCTGACTCATCTGATACTCCGCCTTCCAATTATACTCGCCGTAAACGACACCCGCCTTGACAGCTGCTCTGCCTCACCTGATCTGGTAGTCTGGAAATCGGACATGGACCTCTTTTGGACTACTCTCTGGAACCCCCTTTGATTTGGTTTGGCCTCCTGGAAATCTGACTTGGACCTCTTTTGGACCACTCTCTGGAAACCTCCTGATCTGGTACCCTGGAAATCGGACTTGGACCTCTTTTGGACTACTCTCTGGAAACCCCCTTTGATTTGGTTTGGCCTCCTGGAAATCGGACTATGAAACTCAAAAAATAATTTCCTAAGTTTTGAAAAGGGCAACAGTTTACTTCCAGAAAACTTCCAAAACAGTTCAGTCTGAGTCTGCAGTCTCCTTTAGTCTTTCGACTAGTAATATTTTAAATATAAATAAACTAGTATAGCATGCACATTGCGCCATTTATTTATTGACCTCGACCATCCAGACCGTTTAAAAAATTGATTAAATGAATTTTAAAACAGGGTTTAAATAAAACAAGAAAAGCCAAAGAAAAAACCAAGGTCCAGGAAAACCTCCATTTCCCAAGCTCGGATAAAAACTCAAGATCAATTATAACCCTAGCTAAGCACTAGGCCTACTGTTGACTTTATGTTGCTGTGTCTTTGAAAGCTTTCAGGGAATGTGTATAGAAATCACTTGAAGATTTCAGGGAATATGTATATACCCTGGTATTTTCAGGGAATGTATACATTCCCTGAGTGAATCAGGGAATATACATATACCCTGAAATTTTCAGGGAATATACATATTCCCTGAAAATACACATTCCCTGTAACATATATATATGCTTTCCAATTCAAGTTCTCCTATTATGTTTACCTTCTATGGGTGAAGTTCGAAGCCTGCTGCAGATTTCCAGTGTGCCGCCATATATGTGCTGGATCATTTTGTATCCATCCGGTCCACGATGTTGCATCAGTTCTTTCAACTCATCTACGCTGCAATCATATTCCTCCTGTTGGTCGGCCATGTTGAAGGCACTCTTCTAGAAATGCTTTCTTAATTTATGTACCGCCTGGTTCACACTCAAAATGTTATGGTAGAACGTGCGCTTCGAGGCGTGTCAAATATTAATTTTTGGTTCAAGGTTTCCGATTAATGAATTTCTCGAAATTGTGACTGGAATTCGAATATTCCTTACTAATTTTTATACATGTATGCCAAAGTCCAAAATAATCACAACTTCCAGTTGATAATAATAGACCTGTACGCCACTTGTGGACCTAATTGGGCAACGAAACATGCGCCCTAGGTCTTTCTCCACCCTGTTTTCGCTTCGCTTCGAGTAACAAGGTGTACTGTTTGGTATAATCCGTTTGTTGTGTTACCGCAGTAAATGTTTTTCGGTCGATAGACGAAGTATGGCTGAGGTTGCAGCAGACGAGCGATTAAATTCTTCACTTAGCTCAGAGCTTTGCCACGTACAAATGAGCTGGACTTTGTCGAGTGTTCCTCGCACATTCCAACCGTCTTAGTTTTGACACGCCGGCTGCCTCCAGGGCAAATCACCGACTGAATGATAAAGCCCCGTTCTCTGTGACGGGGCGTACATATATACGGTGGCGGAAGCGTTAGATCACATTCATGCTGCGTCGGAGATTACCGTAGCATCTGAAAAGTACAATATAGCAACATAAAGATATCATATGCTAAGTCAAGACCTGTTAAACTATTACAAAATAGAATGATTCGCTTACTGTTTACAGTATATATAAAGCATATGATCCACACATAAAAGTTCCTGACGGTTTTGTGGTCTTTCGTTTATTGACGACAATCTGGTTGGCACTCCGCAACCTGTTACAAAATAAGTAGGAAACAGGACGTTAACTTATAGGAATGGTCACATAACGACGAAAGTTCGAAGAACGGACATGGCTACTATATAATTTGCCAGCTGTTCTTGGCTTTCGTTGCGAAGAACGTTCTGCTGGTACCTGGTATCAAACGTCCGTATAGGCCTATAGGTCTATAACGTTTGCTCTGGCTACCGAAGAGTTCCTCGTGCGATTTCGTGAGCTATAGGCCTACCCTTAGTTCTAAGTCCTTAGACTCGTTCTTGAACACTCGGGCTGACTGTTGAACTGTTGCAGAGCGTACAGTGAGTTCGTTGAGGTCTTGCCTCATACACGTTGAAGGTTGAAGGGTTGAGTGTACTAAAATAAAATGCCTACAGTAGTCCTTGATGAGTTCCTCATGCAGCCGGGAAGGACTGCTATGGACAAGTCAGGAAGAGATGCAGGATAGGCTGCTATAAAGAGGCATACTAGAGGTTACCGGTATATCGTTATGATATATGCATTTAAAAAGGCTGGATGTGTTATTGCTGAATCACTTATTGTAGGGCTACATGTAGGGCTAATGTAATGGGCCAACGGTTAAATTACATCAGGTTCTGCATGTTATAGATAAACAAAAGCATTCATGTATCGCACACCGATCTATTCATTCAAAAAAGGGACGTCAATTGCGTTCGGCATCTCACGGGCGTCGAACTCCACATTACAGCAACGAGAACTATACGAAACGCTAGTAAAGATTACTTATTTACTTACTAACCTACTTATTAGTGGAGCAATGTCGGGCCGGGTACCATTTACCTGCGGCGTCGACCCTCAACTCTGTTCTCGGCTCCGTGCCTTTCTTTTTCTACACCACTCCACTAGGTGTTTTACTGAGTCAAAACGTGTGAAACACTACCTGATGAGCTATGATGATACTCGTCTCTACATTTCCTCAATTATTGTTAGTCCTCCTCTTTAAGCCCTCTCAATCAATTATCTAACGTCTCTCGCAGAAAAAGGACTGCTCATCCAACTGAGTTCAGTGAGTTGATCCTTTTTGCAACTTCGCAGTAACTCAACAAATTTCCGGCATATGAAGCAACGTGATTGATGTATACAGTAGTATTAGACGCCATCTTTCCTTTTCTGCCCTGAGTTTTGGCCAATGTTCTGGTATCCAGACGTATCGATTACTGCAGCTCGCTTGTTACTGCAGGCCTTTCAAACGTTAACTTGATGAAGTTTCTGAGTCCAAAATACCTTGGCCAAAGCTACCAATTAAACACGTAGGTGCCTATATCACCGATTCTAAGATAATTGCATTGGCTGTCCATATAAAAGCGAATAACTTTCAAGACTGGGCTAATCGTAAGCCCGTATTAAAAGCGTACTTTTTAGACAATCATAGTATTTTCAGTGAAGGCTGACTGCAACGACTCTCTCTACTCGACCAGGTCTTCTGACTTTCTCAATCTAACTATTCGATCCGTGGACAAGGAACAGCTCTCGTTAGACGCGTCCTTCTGTTCCTGGTCCTAGATTCTGGAACTCTATTCCGACAAATGTTTGCTCTGCAGAGTATACTTTGGCCTTCATGCAACGACTGAAAACTTCCTTAACTTCTTTCCACTTCCTAAACTCATTTCCTCCGTAGGCTGTTTCTGTGTCATCTCGGATTCTCTTCTTGGCTTTCGACAGGACTTACCCTGGAATTTGGCTCGCACAATAATTTTGAATAGAAGCCACTATCAACTGATGCCCTGAACATAATTAAAGTTGATCCGTAGAAGTTCTCGGATCATTATTGTTATATTTTTCCGTGGTAGCCTAAGTGTAATCGGTTATGAGATAAAATTGTTCGGAGACAGGCCTAATAAATTATTATTATTATTATTATTATTATTATTATTATTATTATTATTATTATTATTATTATATAATTATGTGAATTTATAAATAATATTACTTTATACCAGATTAGTGGTTTTAAACCTTTTTGTAGTGCCGGAACCCTACACAATTAAATAATTCATTTGCTCACAGCACATAGCATTCACCCGTTCAATTTTTCAAGAAATAACTGTAATTGTCGCCAATGTCACAATGATATAGTATAACGACATATAAAATGCAACACGTTCACACAGTAATGTTAATTATTTTAACATGAATCATGTCTAGCAAGAATGACTGAAAGCTGCGAAGAATGTCTCTCATTGCTCATTCTTTGCGAATTCATTTGATGTTTTTATAACTCTTATTGAGCTGCGGCGGAACCTCTGGCCGACGCCCATGCAAGGAACCTAAGGGTTCCGCGAAACCCCGGTTGAAAACCACTCTACCAGATGAAACCAAAGCACAACGTGTAAGATGTGAAGGACAGAAAAAAGGTGGATCACCACTATGACGGATGGACATATAAACAAAAACCTAACAAGAGAAAATGACAAAATGAAAATGACCGACAAAGAATTCATTTTCACCCATCATCGCCAAATGACTATGTCATAAACTCATGGTTAAGGTGATGACGTCGACGACGACAATGATGATGATGATGATGATGATGATGATAACGATGATGATGACGTGATAATTAATACATGTAGTCATAGGGAAAGAAGAACAGCCTCCATAGAACTCATCAGCAGAAGAAGAACTGTTCAGTAACTGATGTATAAGGATTATCTAATCTGGTGACTATTTCTAAATCACGAGCCATTAATCGACGCCGCGTGCATCGAAACGAAGCCGCGAATCCAGGTCAACCCACCGACGCATTCTTACCAGACATTTATATGGCGCCCTCACCGACCGTTATAGTATACATACTTGCAAGAGTTTTAGCACAAAAACACGCTCGATGGGTGTAACAAAATTCCGTGTAAGTCGGTCGAATGTCGAGCTGTCTGCTTCGATTCTTTTTCGAGAATATCCGCCGCGATAAAAGCCGACCTGCTGAGCAGAGACCGACCGGGTCTGTGGCCGTCGTACACGAAGGGGCGAGCGAACGAACCGACGGTAGGCCTCTATCGCACGCCAGCGCCCAACAGGTGAACGTATGGTCTTGCGTACACCGACGAGCGCACCGATCATGTGCACGCCAAACGGAACTCGCTACTTTAACACTGTAGTACTTTGGCGAATTGCAAGGCTGCTGCTGCGGCAGGGCGTCCGCGCCTTCGTAGGATGGAGTTATAGAGGATGCGGGAGCCGCCCAGAATCCATACTGCAGAGGCCAGCGCCGTGGTTGCGTTACTTTTAGCCCAGATCGACGGATGGTTGGATGGGTCGAAGCCAAGCGTTTACCTATAATCGTGAAATGCTTCTGGCTGCCTTCATAGACGCGGTGCTTGAGCCACTGCTGCCGGCTGCTTGCCAGCCTCTGAAGGTCTGCATAAGCCTCGCTATCCGCAGCAAGTGGAAGAGACCCATGGAGTGTTGGTTGGATGCATCAAAGTGTAGATTTAGTATTAGGCGGATAGGATAGCTGCATTGGCGGTTCTTAAGTCGTCGTATAGTCAGTGTAGGCAACCTCAGGGGATATATGACTGTGTGCAAGCCATAAACTAAGTATTATATTTAAATGCATTTGGCGTACACTTATGCACAGTGTAACAAATATTATTTGCATGGAACTGATCGTCTGTGTATCGATCAGTTGAAGTTTAACGACGCCTCGGCACCAAAGATGCTTAAAGACTGTGATGTATATTTTAAAGAAGGCTGGCTTTGGATAAACGCATTGAGTTCAGGAAGCTCTTTCTAGCCAGAAGGTTCACATTTCGGCCAGTAGTGACTCTACAGAGGAGGCCAGAGGCCATGCCCCGACTTAATCCTTGCCTACAGATGTCACAAAATTATAGGTCATTTGTATGTATGTATGTATGTATGTATGTATGTATGTATGTATGTATGTATGTATGTATGTATGTATGTATGTATGTATGTATGTATGTATGTATGTATGTATGTATGTATGTATGTATGTATGTATGTATGTATGTATGTATGTATGTATGTATGTATGTATGTATGTATGTATGTATGTATGTATGTATGTATGTATGTATGTATGTATGTATGTATGTATGTATGTATGTATGTATGTATGTATGTATGTATGTATGTATGTATGTATGTATGTAGGGGAGAGTGCTCCAAGATGCCCACGCTAAGGATTATTGTGTTTTTCAGCTGTGTAGATTGCAGGAGAAGTACAAGTTTGTACCCAATGCAAAGAGTGGTCATCAATAAAGTAATCAGAGCAACTATAGAAGTTAATTCAAAAAACAAAATTTTGTAGATTAAAAAAAGTAGATGTCTTCAAACTGGGCATCTTAGGAACCCATGCTACAAGATGCCCAAAGGATGGGCATCTTGGAACAATGGAAAATGACCAAACAAGTAGTGTGGCAATCCTGCAATTTTAGTCTAAAGCAGTAAACTTTTAAAAGAAACAAACATGCCTCACCATAAACTAAAGACCCTACAGCTACTAAGCAAATCAAAAAATGAGAAGAAGAAAATCTAAACTTATGTAGTAAGATGTTATTATTATTTTCATTTTCAGACACAGTTAATGACAAAAGTCGCACACAAATCCTTTGGATGTCTCTCCATCTGTACACTCTTCATGACACCAACCTACACTTCCTGCATTCTATAAAATTCCCCCAGCAGCACTATCAATGAAGCGTTCACCACAAATTACACATTTTCCACCTCCTTTGCAGTCAAGCTTAGGCTTATTTTCAGCTGTGTTTCTTGGTTGAGGTTCCAGCATGCCACCTCTTGCTTTACTTCCCCTTGGTTTGTCTTGTCTGCATGTAAGTTTCTTTTTTACTCTTTAGTTCCTTCATTTTGTTTTTTTTGCTGCAACTGTTTCTGAAGATGCAGAGTCCTTACAGCTTGCCACGGACTTGCTGTTCTCGCGTACATACCTGACGTGTTTCCTAATAGTCGTTCAGTACAATAACGTACTACTGTATATGGGTACCGTATGATGCAGAATTTCCTTGGCTCCAGTATGCGCATACGCAAACGTAGTTGACGCTTATCTTGGGAAACATATCTCTTCCCTCAGTCTCTAAAGCGTGAAATGCGGCATCAAGTTATGATAGAGGCACTCTAGACTTAAAGATGATCTGGCCTAACAAGACTGCCAGCGTCTTCAATTAGTTATTGGACAGCAGTAAGGGTTGTAAAGAAACATGGACTTATTTAAAATTGAACTAAAGCAAATAACCCGTTAAAACACAAGAAACGAACCCTGGCGAACCGATAAAGTTAATGTAAATTTATTGTTTGATCGCTGCGCTACAGAAATAAAAATACTATAGGCAGTGCTTTTTTCTAGGAAAAAAGGTTCCGAAACTGGACTATAGGTTCCGGAACTGAACAATTATGGAAGGACTAAAATCCGAGAAAAACGGGATTGGGGTGGGGAGGGGTCTCAATAAACACTGAAAACAGTTTACAACACTTAAATTAAATTAAAATAAATAACTTATTATTTTTAATTGGTAAAATAAATAAATAATTTTTTAGCAGCTGAAAAAAGGTGCCGGAACGCCGTTCTGGCGCGTTTTGGCTGAAAAAAGCACTGACTATAGGCCTACACATGTAGTCAAATTCTAGGTTTAACACCGTATGTATTTATGTATGTATATATGTATATGTGTGTGTATGTATGCATTTGAACACTTATATAGCGCCTCATTTAGATAAATGAAATTTTTTATTGAGGGACGGTCCTTGAGGGTGTCTCACACGGCCCGCTTCTCATGCAGCCTACACGTATATAAGCATATAATCAGTTCAGACTGACAATCACGCCTTACTACCTGTATATGGTATCATCTGGCGTGGTAGGCCTATCACAAAAATTATCTTCTCTGCTACAAAGGAGCCAAGTGGACTTGCCAGATCTGATGGGAGACGTCCAGATTGTGTGAGAGCGGCAAATGTCTTGCCTGGGTCGCCGTTGTTATTGACACCCTGGCTTGTGCTGCCGCTGAAGTAGCAGTTGAAAGAAAAAACACCGAGATAAACATTTTGACATAGAATGCCTACTGCTTTCTATCCTTGAACATTATGATAACGGCGCTATAGAAGTCATTAGATCGGATTACATTACGACTATGAACGTAATAAATAAAGATGGCATTGCTTTCATCATCTCCTTGTTCAAATAACGGGAGATAATAAGCTTAGAGAACTAACAGAAACTGGTAAAAATTGCGTTCACTAAACCTCCAAATCATACCCAAACAACGATATACCTGATTTTTGTTTAATCCTCTACGGATCTCATGTACCTCAGGTGAACATCATATTAATGTAAATCATTATATCAATTATGCTTGGTAATTTTGTTTTGCGGTCTTGAGGGATCAAATGACTCGGCGAAAAATAATATTAGACTGTGCAGCCGCTGAAACAGACAAGATGACCAATATTATTCCAGATCAGATGAACGTTAGGCTAAGTCATTCGGACTGTGTTAATTAAAATAAGTCATCTCAATCATTCGTTCGTTCGTTCGTTCGTTCGTTCATTCATTCATTTTTGCAGAGCCTTACTGTAGTGTCTCTCCAAAAAAGCTACTCAGACGCGGTTCTATCCCAACCCCGGCGGAAAAGAACAGTGTTCAATTGTTTGTAGAAAGTGCATGTAGAATCCCAGCGGCGGTCTAGGTTTCCCAGCAGAGGGACGACGATGGGGCCGAGCGACCAGAATGGAGGCCAGTTGTTGACCTATGTCTGGGTTTGCCGAAAACTTTGAATGTTCTAATACGGGCGTATACAGAAAGTCAGAAACAATTCCAGCAAACATCTTTTGTCAAATCAATTTCTGTTACAGAACTTGAATTGTTATAAAGTTTGTGTCACGGTAATTTTACATAGTTTAGTGCGTTCATATGATTGCGATTACAGCATAAACACACCTTATGGGAATTTTCGATGTTTGGCTTTATAGTGAAATATGTTTTGCCATTTGTTGCAGCTAAAACATTTACTAGAGGCAAGATATGTTATACTGGCAAAACTAGTATCCACGCACAAGTTTTTCACCCTCTGCCAATTATAGATTTTTTCAAAAAAAATTTAAGTTGTACGTTTCACTCCATCCCAATGACGCACCACTGGAACTTACGCCTATGCTTCTGCTGTCTCCTTCTGCCACCTGTCTATAATTATGTAAGGCTGTATCAGACAGGCAGATATGCATACACTGACAGACAGGATGTAGGCCTAATTAGTAACTTCTATTGCGCCGGTGTCTAATGCACAAGGCATCAACCGATGGCACACCAAAAAACCAAGCCTTAATCAGGTTAGAATCAAGGATATCAGTCGGCAAGGCAGCCGATGGTGGATAAGCAATTTGAAAGAGGTAAGTTTTAAGTTGAGAACGAAATGACACAAGCGACTGAACAGACACAGGGAGAGAGTTCCTAAAACTAGGTCCTGCAACCGAAAAAGCTCGTTCACCAAGAACAGTTCTGGATTTAGGTATGACCAGACAAAGATAACCAGATGACCATGTTGAGTAATGAGAAGTCTAGGGAGACAGAAGACGGACATGCAGGCTGTCTCTCCGTCTCCCTTTATGTCTGCCTGGTCTGTTTCCCCTCTGTCTGCTACACATGTCTAAACCGGTTTAACCAGGTTCGCAGGTAAAAGAAAGCAGGTCAAAGGACCGGAATTCGCATGCAGTCGGTGCATGCTGCAGTTGCAAGAGCGTCGGTACACTATAGGACCAGCTGTGGAAAATATGGGGCTAGAACTTAAGTACTTTTGCACTTATTTTGACCTTAAAGAGTAATTTTTTGAGCAAATGGTGGCATCAGAAAAATGAGCATCTAAACGGAAGTCATCAAAAATAATGTAGGATATATAATATGTGTAGAATGATGTAGCAAGAGCAACAAGAAGGACATACAGCCTATAGATTAATCTGAAAACATACCTGTAGTCTATAATATAATATTGTATAGTAAAAGTAGGGACCTGCGAAGCTTCGATATTCGATTCGAAAACGAATCGGGCGGCGGTATTCGATTCGATTCGAAAATTATGTCATGATTCGAAAAATTTCGAATCTTTTTCGGAAAAATGATTAGCCCTTTGTTGTAAACTAATTGTTTTAATTGTTTACTGCGCGTGGATTGGTTGTTGAATTTCTACGTGCAACGCGGCACACGACGACAGCAAACCCTCAGCTTGAAAAGGAAATTTCGTGACGTAGGCCTACCTCTGATTTAGTTCTATAAACTGTACATTTCTCAGGATTCTTACCCTTCACATAGATTTCATGCCCTGAAAATGGTTGCACTGTTTCCAAGCACCTATATTCGCGAATTCATTAAGGGGCCATCCATATATTACGTACGCAAAAATCCGGGAAAATTGGACCCCCTCCCTCTGTTCGCAAGCGTACTTTCTTCCACACCCCTCCCCCCGCGTACGTACACTTGACGCACCCCCCCCCCCCGAAGACCAGCTGCAGAAAGTGTCTCGAAAGTCTGCACTTTAGGCCAGATTGAAGGATGAGTGAGGGCCAATATAGACAAATTATAGGTGTCTCGTTCACAGCACAGAATAACTGCACATGGCTTTTATATAATGTAATAATATGCCATCGGACGACTATAGGACAATACAGAGTTATAAATAGGCTAATGTGGACGTCATAATTAGAAATTTATTTTGCGTACGTACACTTTTGTCCCCCCCTCCTCCCCCCCCGTTCGCACCCGTACGCAAAATCGCCAAAATCCGACCCCCCTCCCCCCCTCAGTGCGTACGTAATATGTGGACGGCCCCTAACAGTTCTTCTCAGAGATGAAACTAACAACTTTTAGTGCAAAAATGGATGCAGACTAACAGATGACAATCTCTCCAATGAACTTCGAATTGGCACTTCGAAAATTAAAGCAAACATTCCGGATTTGTGTGGTGGGAAGAAGTATCAGATCTCACCTTAATCATTATTATAATTATATTAAATATTGCACATCTAGCAAATGGATGCATTGTACAGACTAAAAGTTTTATGTATTTTTAAACTGAAGAAACTTGAAACATATTTTTTTATTGTAGTGTAGAACTGTAGGCATTAGGATTATTATGTTTTCATGATAAAAATTATTTTCATTTATTTTAAACTTGAAGTTTAACCGAAATTAATATTTTCTCATTTTCTGGGGCAAATTAATGTGCAAAATTTAGCCTGCAATTGGCATACAGCCCCAGAGCTGCCCTTAAAATCATACGGCGGCCCTCTATGAAAAGAAGTTGCCCATGCCTGGCTTAGATGAATGTACACCAAAGTGTGATTATGCAATTTGTACAATAAAGAATATGCTTACTTACTTAACTCATAAATTATTTGTGAGTTATTCTGTTAATTAGCTTAATGTTTAGTTTAATTGATTTTAAACTGCAGAAATGTTATTGAGATATAGATATTGATACTATGGAACGCCTGCGCTATCACATACACACTATTTGAATATCAAAACATGGTTTTGGAACTTTTGGTACCCGCTGATTCGATTCGAGATTCGATTCGAATTCGAATATTAACCCCAGATTCGATTCGAGATTCGATTCGACGGAAAATTGTGATTCGCAGGTCCCTAAGTAAAAGGCAGCTCAGCATACAAAGTAAAACGTGGTATGACAGCAGTGCTGATGAACAATTACATGTATACGTTTGTTCAGCTATATATCATATTCATAAAGCAATGTAGGCTATAATAAAATTATGCAGATTTATATTCGATATTATATTATAAAAACGAGTTATATACCTAGAAATGATTAGATTGGACCAGATAACAGATCGGATCTAGAAATCACTTTGACGGAGTACTAAAGAATGATTTAGCTGACTATTTGGTTCAGATAGGATGATACACTTTGGCTGTTATTGTTGTTGTTGTTGTTATTGTTTTCATTATTATCACTGATATCTACAGATAAATATGCCCAGACGTATAAATATCATATATAAATATAAATATATATGTAGCCCATGGAATCATACAACAAACACTAGCAGCATGCCATTGCTGCAAGCATCTTACATACACAGAATTAGGTGCTCCCTTTTGCTGCTTTATATTGAGTACATTTATAAATATATCGGCCTATTTATGTAAGGCCTATTATACTCAGGCCTATTATACGCAGGCTTTATATTATGTTCTACACACAAACACATGCATATATATACATATATATACACATATATACATATATATACATATATGCAGGACGCCTCATGATGAATAGTCGGTGGTCTATAACTGGAAAGGAAAACAGATTCGTCTGCCTGGTATATATACACCATAATACACGTCGTATGTGTACATCATAACTGCACCGATAAAGACATTCTTGCAGACATATTTACGGCGCCAAATACTTTATGGCGCCACAAGACGAACAGTAGCAGACAGACAGACAGACAGACACATACACATACATACGGACACTGCCGTGCTCAGAGTATTTGAAGAGGAGTCAGAGCAGATGCATAGCAGCAGCTCTTGAAAAGAATGTAACTGACAGGTGATGCACAGATGAGGCCTAGAGTGGGTGTGAGGGAACCAGATGCACATCTAAGCAGGTTGCTGAGCAAGAACGACTAAGAACAGGAATAAAGATCTCCCTGGTCTGCGACAGGTAGCCATGCACACGATTTTTTTTAATGGACTACGCACATTACACGGGCCTACATATATTATATATATAATATATATATATATAATATCAGAAAACTTATGCCTATAGAATGCTACAAAAAGCCTAAATTCATGCTTATTTCGTGTTTTTGAACAATGTCCCCATAACCCAGTTCTGTATATGTAGGCCCATGGGCGCCTCGAGGCGTACGCACGTACGCAAGTGCGTACAGCGCGAACGGCTAAGAAAAAAAATTACAAATAAATAAGAGATTAGAAAATTATAATTAATAACTTAGGTACTAGTTTTAATATTAGGTAAACTAACAGTCTAACACCATCTAGTGAATTAGTAGACTAAGTACCGGTACGGTAACTTACTAACTTGTAAAGCATAGTGTGACGTTATTATTTACAGCGGTTCTTTTTCAATAATTAATCTTCAAGACTTCAAGTATGACCTGTATTGTTGGACCTTGTTGGTTAGAAATCTAAATTAACTCATATCACAAAATAATGACAAGCAACGGACCACCCCCAAAACTATTTCGACAAACCCTATTAAATTTTCGAAATGCTTCTGCTCGTAGTCGTATACTATTATTAGACGAGGCTTACAGTTTTACGGTGCATCAAAGGAAATACCGGATGGTGATGGTAGGTGAAATTTGTTCTTTGCGAAAAATTTAAAATTTACTTTAATTTTTGTCAGAAATTTGTTTGCGCTTTTACAGAAATAGACTATTATAAACTTTTCAAAATTGAGAAAAACCATATAAAAAAAACTTAGTTGAATAGTTGATAAGTGGTTAAATGAACTGGCGTGTCTCTAATGCTTGGTTGGTATTGGTGAGTTAAAAACTTATAGTCGGAGGGTCTATGGAATTCCTTGGTTATGAGAAATTCGCACCAAATAATCGATAGAACTATTTATCGGTTTGTAGGCCTACACGGTAAAATAGATGTTATGTTAGGCCTACACGTAATGCAAACTGCGTAGGTTAACTTAATATTTCGCTTAAAAATTTATTAACTTGTTGCAGGACTTCAAAATGCTAGTGACGTTGCAGATTATACATTTCTCAAATCAGCAAGCTCCACAGTAGACGTGTTGGTGATGGCCGATATCTTTTCAGGTGTTTCGCTGTGTGCACAGATTTGTCGTTACAAAAGTCCAGTAGAAAACGCAAGGGCATGCTATGCTCATCAGCTGCAGAAATTAAGGAAATAAGAATTGCTGATACATTGAGACAGAAAGTTGTAGAGTTCCTGGAATTAATGCAGCCGATATTATGACAGTAGGAAAAGATTTGACGTTTTTGCTTGATAAAGATATTGGTAAAAGTTATTTATCACTCGGACATCGTATTGAGGCTATGAGGAGAAAGGACGAATATGGTGGGTTTCTAGAAATTGTAGCATTGTCTTACCGACTTACCTCGTTAATGTTCCAGTGCAGATTTATTGCAACAATCTTAAAGAGGGCAGGAACAATGATTACTATGCTCTGTTTGCCAAGTTTATTCCGTTGAACTATGAAACAACTTGTAGCAAAGAAAGCATAAATTTGCTATACTACATGGACACCCAGTGCTCGAAATGGACCGGAACGCCGTTCCGGTTCGTTAGCGTTCCGTTCCGGTTCATCAAATGAATTATTGTGGAAAATACTATGAAATTAACGTGAATGCTCCCATATCTTTGACTAGCGTTCCGTTTCGTAAAATTTTCCATTTCGAGGACTGTGGACACCAAAGAAAAACCTGGACATTAGCTTCAGAATTAGCATCAAGATTAGCAGGGTTGTAGTCGAGGGCATACGCGGGTATACAGCGTGTACTCACCTCTGGAGCCAGTATGCTTACCTCACAAAATATTTTTTGCGGAATACTCACCTCTATGAGAGCGTGTACTCACGTCCAGAAGCACTTTGACATATTTTTTACTGTAGACCGTAGACTATAAATTAAACAAAATATCAGGTTCAAATTTAATTATTTCTGTCTGCTTGACCTAGCGAGTTGCAAAACAGCTTTACAAAAATTGTAACGTTTGTAGAAGGAACGCACCCATGCCGTTTAATATTTCCAGTTTGATTTACGTGACGACGCCGACGACAACGACGCGGAATTTCAAAAGTTTTGATTATTGAAGCAATTGTCAGTCAGAATAACTTAATTATTATGCCTCAGCCTCCATCCAAAAAAATGAAACAATCTACGTTGTTTTTTGGCGAGCGGCAGACCAAAGAAGATATATAGTACATAATATAAAGATCAAGATCAGGGAGATAAAAGATAAAGGTAAAGCGTTGCCAGGCTGCACTAAATCAAGAACCGATGAAAGATGCTGACATGCTCTTTCTAGCTTCATATGCCAAGTTAATGAACCCTCTTATACAGGCCATGGATTTGATCCAGGGTTAAAGGACAACATATTTGGGTCATCTCATCCCGACAATAATAGGCCTGAAATAAAAACTTCGGCAATCAACAGACAAATTGATAGCTCCTTTGAGTCCTTTGGTCAAAGCTTTGACTACAGGCATCCTGTCAGACTAGGAAGGCTTGCGTTCAAAACCGCGCGCAGAAAACCGCACCGTGTAAAACCGCGTGTTCTTTATAGCGCGCGGTCATAACCGCGCGGTATTTATTTTTCCATACGATAAAGTCATTTTTGTATATTCTTGATAATGTTCTACAGCGAAAATGAAAGATTAAGAAAACGAAGAGGTTAATCCGATACAGTCAATCATGCATAATGTTCATAATGTTCAGGCATAGTGTTCTAATATGGTCTTCCAATCCACGTATCTTCAAAGTAGTTGCTCTCTTTTACTATTATTGACATTTACTATGGCTATAATTTGCGCGGTTTTGACCGCGCGCTATAAAGAACTACACGCGGTTTTAAACGGCGCGGTTTTCTCCTCGCGGTTTTGAACGTATACCACAAGCAACACCTGGTTGCATCCATGTACCTGCCCCAGTTCAAGTTAAATTTTTTGACGGAGGAAGCCAGGCTGGGGTGTTTTAGCTTATGCACAACAAGTAAAAGAGTTAACTACTTGTTATCTTTAGTAGTCAAACAGTAGTCATAACTACTTAATTTGAAAGTAGCTAGGAAGTACTTTTAACTACTAGTTAAGTAGTTGGTCCCCATCGTGGTAAATATTAGCATAGGTGATGCATCAGAAATTGAGTAATTCCGTCATTTCAATACCGTAAAACTTTGACTTTGACTTTGGCCTGCTGGGTGACTTTGGCCCAAATTGAAAAATTAGTTTGTAACCTTCTGGCCTTCCGTAGTTATCACGTGATTTCGACTTGATTTACGAATAACAATGGCTAAACATGTAGCGCATATTCTTTAAAAAATTTGGTTGATTTCATTGTAAAATTTGTTGAAATTTTCCCGAAATGTTTGTAAGCCTAAAAAAAGTCAAACTTTGAAGATGTGCAAACTTATTTTTCTGTGAGAAAGACCGTTAATAATACCGTGGGTGATAATAACACTTTTCAATGTACATTGTAGTGGCATGTGTATGGCGCACCGTTTGCTCCACGATGTCACCAATAAGTACTTTATAAATGCAAGCAAAGTTTTTGGGGTGACTTTGTCCCACGTTTTAAAGTATGGTACTCCTGGGGATATTTATATAATTTCTATTTTAAAATTAATGCATTTGCTAAAATTTCACTTTGGCCATATTGTAAAGTACAGTACTCCTAGCGATGTTTATATAATGTTTATTTTAAAATTAATTAATGTATTTGCTAAAATTTCACTTTTCAGGATATTTTGACTGGTCGGTGCATACGGTACCAATTCGTTCTAGTCATGCCAGTACCGGTATGGTACCATTGTCACTTAGTGTTAGTTTTAAGTTTAGATATTTTTTCAAACACATTCTTCGGGCCAAAGTGACCCCAGTAACAGGTTCACTTTGTCTAATAACTGAAAAACTATTGTGTGACAAAGTCACCCCACCTGATGAGGTGACTTTGGCCCACCCCAAAAGTTATAAAAAAAGTGTTCAACTGTTATTACCCAAAAAAGTTTGCTTTATACGTTTTCTCTTTAACCCTATGCGCATCTAATCCAATTGTTAAGTCAACCATATTCAGTCACATTATCGTTTTATTATTAAAACAAGTTTAAAAAAGGCCAAAGTCACCCCGTTTTACGGTAGCTTAAACGTTCACCAAATTGTTTCCATATTTCGAAAGATTTTCTTGATTGAGCAGGGGCCACAGACCCCTTCCCAAGCCCCTCCCCTCAGTGTTTCGGAGGACTATTCGGTAGCGTGTACTCACCTCTAATTTGTTTCGGAAAACTAACCTGTAGCGCTTACTCATCTCTAATTTTACCATTACAGCCCTGAAGATTAGACGTTGATGTAGAGATGCTCGGGCAAGCAGCCTCAGCGTTGAATTGCATCATCACAAAGATTTTAAGAAATTTCTACTGGTGGGGATATGTTGAAAAAAGACACGTTTCGTGGGTAATTTAAGTCGAAAAGCATTGAATCAGAGATGTTGGGAAAAGGACATATTTGTAGCTAATGCAGAATTCGCCATAATGACTCGTTATTATTGAGAAAATTAAACTTCAAGCCTCAAGGTCATAATAAAACAAACTCAGATTTTTATAATTTCTTCAATGTTGGCGACTGGTGGGACTAAAAAGGACACAATCCACTGGTCGGGAACTTGAGAGGGCTGGTGGGGAATTTGCACATCAGTTGACATGTTGAAAAATCCGCTGCTGACCCATGCTTGCATGGAAAATAATGCTCAAGTTATTATTATAGTTGCCTGTACTTCAGGTATCCCAAAATAGCCTTGAAGCGAGATGGCTTGGACCCGAGCGATCCAACCAATTACCGGCCTATCGCTAATGTTACTTTTCTGTCTAAAATTCTAGAACGCATTGTAGCTAATCAGTTAATTGCATATCTAGACTTAAATGAATTGTTTCCTGTTCAGCAGTCGGGCTTCCGTAGAAATCACTCTACGGAGACCCTTCTGCTTCGCCTTCTATCTGACTTCTATGGCGCCATGGATCGTGGTCAGATAACTCTCTTAGCCCTATTTGATGTGAGTTCTGCTTTTGACTCTGTGGACCATCCCATTCTTCTTCAGCGCCTCTCCACCTCCTTTGGGTTGGTCAGTCAGCCTCTGCAATGGCTCCGTTCCTTTTTATCTGAACGCACTAATTGCGTCGTCCTTGGCTCCTCTAGGTCCCTTTGGGTACCTGCTCCATTTGGCGTGCCTCAAGGCTCTGTCCTAGGCCCCCTGCTATAGCTTCTGTACACGGCTGACATCAGTTCTGTTTTGTCTTTTCAGGGGCTCCTACACCAACTCTATGCGGATGATGTGCAGGCCTACATCCATTCCCATGCATCTGACGCGGTGGCCTCTGTTCGGCTGATGTGCCAAGCCATTGATACCCTTTCCTAATGGATGGCCTCCAATCGGCTTCTCTTAAATCCTACGAAGACCCAATTTATATGGCTGGGCAGCCGTAGGCAGCTAGCGGGCGTTGATTTGCACCTGCTAACCCGGATCTTCCCTAATATTACTTTTTCACTTACTGTCCGAGACCTCGGTATCACCCTTGACCAAGAACTTACTCTTTCGCAGCACGTGAACCTGCTTACCCGAAGCTGTTACTATCAGCTTCGTCAGCTTCGAGTGGTCTCTCGTTCTCTTTCACACGATGCTGCTGTGGTTCTCGTCCATGCTTTTGTTACCAGTCGAATTGACCATTGTTGCTCGATTCTAGCTGGTCTCCCACTCGGAGTCCTAGGGCGTCTGGATCGGGTTCTACGCTCAGCCGCTCGACTTGTCGGGCGTATCCCAAAGTTCGCTCCTGTCTCTGCCTACATGCGCGATGTGTTGCACTGGCTCCCTATCGCGCAGCGTATTTCCTATCGGATCGCTGCCTTGGTGTCTCGTTGTCTTCTAGGCTGCGCTCCATCTTACCTTCGTGACCTTTGCCGCCCGGTATCCGACGTCGTAGCGCGTCGGGCACTACGCTCCTCGGCCAGAGGGGAGCTCTTGGTCCCGCGTGCTCGTTCTTCTATTGGGCAGCGCCGGGCTTTCTCAGTTGTGGGTCCCTCCACTTGGAATGGGCTCCCGCTGGAACTGCGATTACTACCTCTGAATAATTTGCCTGCATTTCATAAATCGCTCAAGTCTTTCTTTTTTAGCCGTGGCTGAGCTGGGAGCGCACCTGAGTAGGTATCTTGAAGGAGCGCTATATAAATTTTCAGAATGAATGAATGAATGAGCCTTAATTTAGCCCCAAATACTCCCAGGAGCGTTGGCGGCTGGGGCTCCGCCCCAGACCCCGCTGGGGGAGCTTACGACGCTCCCCCAGACCCCATAATCGCTAGGAGCTCGCTTCGCTCGCGGTTCGCTTTGCTCACCTCGTTTCCGCCCTGCGCGTGGTCTCGTGCTTGTGCGTACACCAAAACATCCTGGAGGCGCCCCTGACAGCTATGATTGATAAAACATGCATTCATGCCCTGTGGCCGGTCCGCCACAATAATATTCTGTTTAATGCTACAATTTTGAAGATGGAAAGGAGCGTGTCAACTGCAGTTGAAGTCGGCTGTGATCTTGCAGAACTGAAAGAAAAACTAGAGAGTAGGAAAACAAATAAGGTTTTAAGCATCAAAGTAAAGCTCCTTAATATTGCTGTGGATTCTGGTGCCATAATTGAGGATGATTTTTTGAAAACAGTTCAATCTTTTTATGCAACTTCGTTGGAATATTTTGACATGTGGGAAGTTAGTTACGCACCATTCAAGCTGTTCAGTTGGTTGAACTTGAGAGGAACAATTACTTGGGATATGTTTGAAAAAAGCCTTGAGGATCTTATCAAAATTTGTAAGCCAGTTGGGTATGACATTGATGACAATGCACTGTTTGATGAAATGACATGCGTTTGTAATTTTGTTAGTCGAGAAAAAGTGGAACAATGGAATGAAAACAATGCTCCGGTGGATAGCAGATGGGTGCAGATTTTCAATGATCTGCAAGAAAGAAAGATAATTCTTCCAAATTTGAAAATTATTCTACAAAATTCTTCTTAGCAATTCCTGGAACTAATGCTCCAGTTGAGCGAGTTTTCTCACTGATGAACTCTTATTGGTCAGATCAAAAAAGTCGATTATCAGAAGAAACTCTTGAAGCTGTTATGATAGTGAAAGTGAATATGGAAGAAACATGTGTTGAATTTTATGACAGAATATTAGCAGACAAAAAGCTTTTAAGAAGCATACATTGAAGCAGTCTTGTTGTCAAGACCTCAAACCTCAAGACCAAGACCAAGACCAAGACCTTGAACCTCAAGACCAAGACCAAGACCAAGACCTTGAACCTCAAGACAAAGACCAAGACCAAGACTTTGAACCTCGAGACCAAGACCAAGACAAAGACCTTGAACCTCAAGACCAAGACCAAGACCCAAAAAATCGCAATCAGCTCAAGACTTCTAAAATTGTCAAGTCGGAATATTCGCTATTTTAATGAAAACATGAGTCTTTTATTTTATTCAAGCAAATTTACCTTTAAATGCAAACTGCAGAGAAATCCGAATTTGTATTCAAAAGTCCTTCATGCAAAATATTATTCCAAATGCCTTTTGTATTTTATAAAAACCAATTCGCTCAGAATTTTCTGACCAAGACGTGCCTGGTGGGCCTCATAAAAATTCCGCCATGTGAAAAATAAGTTCTAGGCCTACAGGTGCTGAAGTCGCTGACACACACAGAGTAGCTTTTCAACTGGATACAAATGTACAGATAGTGAGTCCTTTTGAAATCTTCCCATGGTTTATCATACCGTCTGATACAGAATAACTGTTGCTGCTGCCAATGGGTTTTCCTGACCAACAAGACTTAATCCATCCATAGATATTGGTCGTATGATGAAAGCAGGCTTGATACAGAATTCTTGAGTTCTGTTAAATGACTGTTCATATTGACAGCCGGTCTTGGTCTTGGTCTTGCGAGACCAAGACCAAGACTTTGAACCTCAAGACCAAGACCAAGGGTGGTGATAAAATTGTCTTAAGCACCTCAGTTTGCCGCCCTATTTTAGAAGTCCCTTATACATGGCCCGCGATGGAGCTGCACCATTCCTCTACAATAGCTACGCCATATATCGCCATAGTGACATCGTCGCACAGAGAGACGCCTATAGCCGTACGCTTTAACCAGTGTATAGCTAACCAGCCGTATAATAGTTTACCAAAGTGGAGGATTTTAAACTGATACTGATTAGGCCTACATGTAGCATGATTATGATTTCAGCGTGGCAATTCATTGTCAGATTATTAGCAAATATGGCAACGAACAAAGTAACTGATTTTGCAAGATTCTTTTTCTATCAAAAAATAATAATTATCATAATTAGCTCATAATTTCAGCAAGTATATTCGGTTTAACATTATTGAAGAGTTTGCAGTAAAAATGTCTTGCAACGTTAATCTATACTAGTGTTCGTCTGACATTAGACAGTTTTGCACATGTTAATATTTTGTTCAAGCGGTTTCTACCTCTAGTCGTCTAGTCTGATCTGATCAGAGAACGGGCAGAGAACTGGTTTGCAAAGCAGTTCATTGATAACTTTAAAAAGACTATATGCGGGTTTTGTTTCGTTACAGCGGGGTCGGATATTATCCAATTTATAATTTCTTTTCTTGCTTGCTCGTTTTCCGTTTCCAGATATTGACGCTCATGATCGCGATCCTGAATCCGTCTTCCGAGACTTTCGATCATCCGTTCTGATTTCCATTCTCCGCCCTTGCGACCCTACAAACACACACACACACACACACACACACACACACACACACACACACACACACACACACACACACACACACACACACACACACACACACACACACACACACACACACACACACACTCACACACATACGCACGCACACACACACACCCACACCCATCAACACACACCCACACACACACACCTACACCATCACACACGCACCCACATACACACACACGCCATCACACACACAACCACACCATCACACACGCACCCACACCAACACACACACACCCACCTAGTCGTAGTACCCCATGGAGCTTACGGGGTTTTACGCCACGCCAGGGGCTCCATGGGGTACTACGACTAGCACACACACACACACCCACACCATCACACACGCACCCACACACACGCACCCACACCCACACACACACAACCACACCATCACACACGCACCCACACCAACACACACACCCCCACACCAACACACACACCCACCTAGTCGTAGTACCCAATGGAGCTTACGGGGTTTTACGCCACGCCATGGGCTCCATGGGGTACTACGACTAGCACACACACACACACCCACACCATCACACACGCACCCACACACACACCCACACCATCACACACACAACCACACCATCACACACGCACCCACACCAACACACACACACACCTAGTCGTAGTGCCCCATGGAGCTTACGGGGTTTCACGCCACGCCAGGGGCTCCATGGGGTACTACGACTAGCACACACACACACACACACACACACACACACACACACACACACACACACACACACACACACACCATCACACACGCACCCACATACACACACCAACACACACACACAACCACACACACACACACACCTAGTCGTAGTACCCAATGGAGCTTACGGGGTTTTACGCCACGCCAGGGGCTCCATGGGGTACTACGACTAGCACACACACACACACCCACACCATCCCACACGCACCCACACACACACACCCACACCATCACACACACAACCACACCATCACACACGCACCCACACCAACACACACACACCACCTAGTCGTAGTACCCCATGGAGCTTACGGGGTTTTACGCCACGCCAGGGGCTCCATGGGGTACTACGACTAGCACACACACACACACACACCATCACACACGCACCAACACACACACACCCACACCATCACACACACAACCACACCATCACATACGCACCCACACCAACACACACACACACCCGCTCCAACACACACACACACCTAGTCGTAGTACCCAATGGAGCTTACGGGGTTTTACGCCACGCCAGGGGCTACATGGGGTACTACGACTAGCACACACACACACACACACACACACACCATCACACACGCACCCACACACACACCAACACACACACACCCCCACACCAACACACACACACACCTACTCGTAGTACCCAATGGAGCTTACGGGGTTTTACGCCACGCCAGGGGCTCCATGGGGTACTACGACTAGCACACACACACACACCCACACCATCACACACGCACCCACACACACACCAACACACACACACCCCCACACCAACACACACACCCACCTAGTCGTAGTACCCAATGGAGCTTACGGGGTTTTACGCCACGCCAGGGGCTCCATGGGGTACTACGACTAGCACACACACACACCCACACCATCACACACACGCACCCACACACACACACCCACACCATCACACACACAACCACACCATCACACACGCTCCCACACCAACACACACACCACCTAGTCGTAGTACCCCATGGAGCTTACGGGGTTTTACGCCACGCCAGGGGCTCCATGGGGCACTACGACTAGCACACACACACACACACGCACACACACACACACACACACCATCACACACACAACCACACCATCACATACGCACCCACACCAACACACACACACACCCACACCAACACACACACCTAGTCGTAGTACCCAATGGAGCTTACGGGGTTTTACGCCACGCCAGGGGCTCCATGGGGTACTACGACTAGCACACACACACACCCACACCATCACACACGCACCCACACACACACACCAACACACACACCCCCACACCAACACACACACCCACCTAGTTGTAGTACCCAATGGAGCTTACGGGGTTGTACGCCACGCCAGGGGCTCCATGGGGTACTACGACTAGCACACACACACACACACCCACACCATCACACACGCACCCACATACACACACACGCCATCACACACACAACCACACCATCACACACGCACCCACACCAACACACACACACCCACCTAGTCGTAGTACCCCATGGAGCTTACGGGGTTTTACGCCACGCCAGGGGCTCCATGGGGTACTACGACTAGCACACACACACACACCCACACCATCACACACGCACCCACACACACGCACCCACACCCACACACACACAACCACACCATCACACACGCACCCACACACACACACACACACACCATCACACACGCACCCACACACACACACCCACACCATCACACACGCACCCACACCAACACACACGCACCCACACCAACACACATACCCACCTAGTCGTAGTACCCCATGGAGCTTACGGGGTTTTACGCCACGCCAGGGGCTCCATGGGGTACTACGACTAGCACACCCACACCCACACCATCACACACGCACCCACACACACGCACCCACACCCACACACACAAAACCACACCATCACACACACACCCACACCATCACACACGCACCCACACACACACACACACCCACGCCATCACACACACAACCACACCATCACACACGCACCCACACCAACACACACACACCACCTAGTCGTAGTACCCCATCGAGCTTACGGGGTTTCACGCCACGCCAGGGGCTCCATGGGGTACTACGACTAGCACACACACATACACACACGCACACACACACACCCACACCATCACACACACAACCACACCATCACATACGCACCCACACCATCACACACGCACCCACACCAACACACACACACCACCTAGTCGTAGTACCCCATGGAGCTTACGGGGTTTTACGCCACGCCAGGGGCTCCATGGGGTACTACGACTAGCACACACACACACACACACACACACCATCACACACGCACCAACACACACACACCCACACCATCACACACACAACCACACCATCACATACGCACCCACACCAACACACACACACACCCGCTCCAACACACACACACCTAGTCGTAGTACCCAATGGAGCTTACGGGGTTTTACGCCACGCCAGGGGCTACATGGGGTACTACGACTAGCACACACACACACACACACCATCACACACGCACCCACACACACACACCAACACACACACACCCCCACACCAACACACACACCCACCTACTCGTAGTACCCAATGGAGCTTACGGGGTTTTACGCCACGCCAGGGGCTCCATGGGGTACTACGACTAGCACACACACACACACCCACACCATCACACACGCACCCACACACACACCAACACACACACACCCCCACACCAACACACACCCCCACCTAGTCGTAGTACCCAATGGAGCTTACGCGGTTATACGCCACGCCAGGGGCTCCATGGGGTACTACGACTAGCACACACACACACCCACACCATCACACACACGCACCCACACACACACACCCACACCATCACACACACAACCACACCATCACACACGCTCCCACACCAACACACACACCACCTAGTCGTAGTACCCCATGGAGCTTACGGGGTTTTACGCCACGCCAGGGGCTCCATGGGGCACTACGACTAGCACACACACACACACACGCACACACACACACACACCATCACACACACAACCACACCATCACATACGCACCCACACCAACACACACACACCCACACCAACACACACACCTAGTCGTAGTACCCAATGGAGCTTACGGGGTTTCACGCCACGCCAGGGGCTCCATGGGGTACTACGACTAGCACACACACACCCACACCATCACACACGCACCCACACACACACACCAACACACACACACCCCCACACCAACACACACACCCACCTAGTTGTAGTACCCAATGGAGCTTACGGGGTTCTACGCCACGCCAGGGGCTCCATGGGGTACTACGACTAGCACACACACACACACCCACACCATCACACACGCACCCACATACACACACACGCCATCACACACACAACCACACCATCACACACGCACCCACACCAACACACACACACCCACCTAGTCGTAGTACCCCATGGAGCTTACGGGGTTTTACGCCACGCCAGGGGCTCCATGGGGTACTACGACTAGCACACACACACACACCCACACCATCACACACGCACCCACACACACGCACCCACACCCACACACACACAACCACACCATCACACACGCACCCACACACACACACACACACACCATCACACACGCACCCACACACACACACCCACACAACACACTCGCACCCACACCAACACACATACCCACCTAGTCGTAGTACCCCATGGAGCTTACGGGGTTTTACGCCACGCCAGGGGCTCCATGGGGTACTACGACTAGCACACACACACCCACACCATCACACACGCACCCACACACACGCACCCACACCCACACACACAAAACCACACCATCACACACACACCCACACCATCACACACGCACCCACACACACACACACACCCACACCATCACACACACAACCACACCATCACACACGCACCCACACCAACACACACCACCTAGTCGTAGTACCCCATCGAGCTTACGGGGTTTCACGCCACGCCAGGGGCTCCATGGGGTACTACGACTAGCACACACACATACACACACGCACACACACACACCCACACCATCACACACACAACCACACCATCACATACGCACCCACACCAACACACACACCCACACCAACACACACCCACCTAGTCGTAGTACCCAATGGAGCTTACGGGGTTTTACGCCACGCCAGGGGCTCCATGGGGTACTACGACTAGCACACACACACACACCCACACCATCACACACGCACCCACACACACACCAACACCCCCACACCCCCACACCAACACACACACACACCTAGTCGTAGTACCCAATGGAGCTTACGGGGTTTTACGCCACGCCAGGGGCTCCATGGGGTACTACGACTAGCACACACACACACCCACACCATCACACACGCACCCACACACACGCACCCACACCCACACATACACAACCACACCATCACACACACACCCACACCAACACACACACCCACACCAACACACATACCCACCTAGTCGTAGTACCCCATGGTGCTTACGGGGTTTTACGCCACGCCAGGGGCTCCATGGGGTACTACGACTAGCACACACACACACCCACACCATCACACACGCACCCACACACACGCACCCACACACACACAACCACACCATCACACACGCACCCACACACACACACACACACCCACACCATCACACACGCACCCACACACACACCCACACCATCACACACGCACCCACACCAACACACACACACCCACACCAACACACATACCCACCTAGTCGTAGTACCCCATGTAGCTTACGGGGTTTTACGCCACGCCAGGGGCTCCATGGGGTACTACGACTAGTACACACACACACACACACACACCATCACACACGCACCCACACCAACACACACACCCCCACACAAACACACACACACCCACCTAATCGTAGTACCCCATGGAGCTTACGGGGTTTTACGCCACGCCAGGGGCTCCATGGGGTACTACGACTAGCACACACACACACACACACACACACACACACACACACACACACCATCACACACGCACCCACACCCACACCAACACACACGCACCCACACCCACACCAACACCATCACACACGCACCCACACACACACACACACACACACACACACACTCACACAACCACACCATCACACACGCACCCACACTCACACCAACACACACACACACACACACACCCACACCATCACACAGATAGAGAGATAAAAGCGACCGAGTTCACGTGCGGCGAATTGGCATTTCAGTAGAATCGAGAATCGGAGAATCGTAGATTCAGTAGAATCGGAGAATCAATAGAAACGTTGAATCAGTAGAATTGTAGAATCAGTAGAATCAGTAGAATCGGACGCATGTGATCTACAGAAGAAAGTTATGCAAGTCCATATAATTATAATTTCATCAGAACAATGCATCAGGCCAGCATAATAGGAATAAGACGCTTTGACGGCTTTGTGATACGTGATAGTCTAGTGATTAGTGTACCAGACCGTCAATCGAAAGGTCGGGGGTTCAAATCCAATCATCCAAGCCAAGGCAGACATTTGCGCGACCATGTCAACTCTGCAACAATAGGTCCACTGACCGTACGGGGAACGGACATTATCCCCCGGACATTATCCCCCCGGACATTATCCCCGCACAGAATCCCCCCGATTTTAGCTAGGACATTATCCCCCGGACAAAATCCCCCCTCTGTGTAATAAGCCTATTTCCTTGTAATCCCTTGTAATCCCGTGTGCGTCATGTATGTATGCTTGTATGTATGTATGCATGTATGCATGTATGTATGGATGTATGTACGTATGTATGCATGTATGTGTATATGTATTAATGTATGTATGTATGTATGCATGCATGTATGTATTTATGTACGTATGTATGCATGCATGTATGTATTTATGTATGGATGGATGCAGAGCCTTCTATTACAGATGGATGGTTCTATGTACGTGTGAGTGTATGTATGTATTTATGTGTTCACGTATGTATGTATTTATGTATGTATATATGTATATAAGTATGTATATATGTATGTGTGTATATATGTATGTAGGTATATATGTATGTATGTATATATGTATGTATGTATATATGTATGTATATATGCATGTATGTATATATATATAGGTATATATGTATATATGTATATTATGCATGTATGTATATATGTATGTATGATATATATGTGTGAAATATAATTTATTATTTCCTAGCCGGGGGGATATTGTCCTACCCCGGGGGGATTCTGTCCGGGGATAATGTCCGGGGATAATGTCCGGGGGGATAATGTCCGGGGGATAATGTTCTACACTCGACCGTACACCGTATAAGTGGGGCGGAAATGCAGAGAAAGGCTCCTAAGAAAATGAAATCACTATCCTTTCATACCGATGACCTTCGACCTAAACTAGTTGGGCCTATTTAAGTCAGAGGATCTCACGGATCGATCAAACTCTGCCACAGCCCGTACTCTGGTAGTGCCAGTACCAAGCCTGGAGAAAGGAGGAGGGCGACGATAATCACCTTTGTTATGACACAGCGTCGTTAAACAGAACTACGGATCGATCTCGGCTGGTTTCGCTTTTACAGTATAGGGTTTTGCGTAAAGGACCGTTGTCGCATTATGATAAAAATTTTTGTATCATAACGTTGTGCATTATGATAAAGTTTGCATTATGATAACATTGTGCATTATGATAGCGTTCTTCATTATGATGACGTTCTTCATTATGATAACGTTGTGCTTATGATAACGTTGTGCATTGTGATAACGTTGTGCATTGTGATAACATTATACATTATGATAACGTTGTGAATTATGATAACGAGGAAAAGTCTCCAGATTAGGTTAGACTTTTTCATCTATCAATCGATCAGCCGGGCTTTAGGCCTAGGCCTATATAAACATTCATTTATCAATCTGTGTCATAAAGCGAAACAATTAATTCTTACGTTTGGCTTCGATCTTCTCTCAGATGATCGATTTACGTGTCGATCAGTCAGTTCCTGATCGAAATAGTAATTCTTGAGTTTGGCAATTCCATCGCTTGATTTCGACTTTCTGCTTCTGATTTTCGATGATCTTATGATCTCATTCGATTTCGTTATTCGAAAGAAACAATGCTTTCATGGAATTCCAAATGTCCACTTCGTTTGATCGATATTTTCGATGTTTAGCTTTACGAAAAGATAAATTCGTTCGATCGTCCGATGACTGGTAGATTTGTTCTTTAAAAAGAAACAGTTATTTGATCGAATTTCAAATTTTTACTTCTGCTGAACGACAATTTCAACGATATTCTGTAAATTCGTTTCATCGCGTCTAAGTCATTTTTCCAACCTCAACCTCGACGCGAACAATCGCTCCGAAGATATGACGTCATCGGATAAACATAAAAACAAAATGACGTCTTACATAAATTATGCGTCGTTAGTATTCGTGTTTATTCGGAAAGTGAGTAAGTAATTTAGCGTTCATGGCACTTTTGGGCCTACTCGTATTTTCTTCTATTTCCAGAGTTGTAGTTGAACATACATGTAAACTGCCTCGTAACGTATAGTAATTGCATATATTTTCGGTGTATTTAGTTATATTAACTTTCGCTTTATAAATCTTCATAAAATAATAATAATAATAATAATAATAATAATAATAATTAATAATAATAATAATAATAATAATAATAATAATAATAATAATAATAATAATAATATTATTATTATTATTATTATTATTATTATTATTATTATTATTATTATACGGGTACGCCGGCGATCAAGGAGCCATCGGGTTTGACGAGATCCGACGGAAAAAGACCAGACGGCCAGACTCTGATCCCTTGGAGTGGCGGACGCCCTCTGATATGGGACGCGACCGTGGTGGATACGGTGGCCACATCATATCTCCCTGAGACGGCGGTCGCGGCCGGAGGAGCCGCGGAGAGGGCGGCCACAAGAAAACACAAAAAATATTCAGAACTCGAGACGAGGTATAGGTATTCCTTCGTACCTATCGCCGTTGAAACACTGGGTCCTACCAACAAAGAAGGTCTGGCCTTCGTTTCCGAAATCGGCCGCCGATTGACGACAATCACTGGCGACGCCCGCGAGACAGCCTTCCTCTTCCAGAGCATATCAGTAACAGTTCAACGTTTTAATGCAGTCGCTTACCAGGGCACCAAGTCAGGGCTGTCAGGGCTAGAGAACCGGCGATCCCATCCAAGCTGGTCCTAACTATGCGTCATGACTTAACTGCTCTATAATAATAATAACAATAATAATAATAATAATAATAATAATAATAATAATAATAATAATAATAATAATAATAATAATAATAATAATAATAATAATAATAATAATAATAATAATAATAATAATAATAATAATGGTGCTGGATGTTATTGATTGTGAAGAGGCGCTGGATGACATCGCCTGTGAAGAGGCGCTGGATGATATCGCCGGTGAAGAGGCGCTGGATGATGTCGCCTGTAAAGAGGCGCTGGATGATGTCGCCTGTAAAGAGGCGCTGGATGATGTCGCCTGTAAAGAGGCGCTGGATGATGTCGCCTGTAAAGAGGCGCTGGATGATGTCGCCTGTAAAGAGGCGCTGGATGATGTCGCCTGTAAGCATGACCTTAATGAAAACTATTCCAGGACCTACAAGAGTTGCTCTGTTTTGTGTGGTCATCTGAATCGGTTGGATCCCGCATAATGGATGGATGGATGGGTGGGTAGATGTATGGATGGATGGTTAGATAGATGGATAGGTGAATGGATGGGTGTGGATGGATGGATGGGTAGATGTATGGTTAGATGGGTGGGTGACTGGGTGGATTGCTTGGGTGGGGCTTAAGCTAACGGTTTGGGTACCTGCTTTGCAGGAATTTAATATTGACTTTCGTTCAGTTTATCACCTGGGATTTAGGAACGTATACGTGGCCAGTTTCTCATCCCCGATTTGATTGAGGTAGGAGGAAGACCCAGTAACAACGAGGGTCAACCCTTGTAGCATGTACATTCTTGTAAATATTTCTTGTATAGCCTATTCTGTTTTGGGAACGCCGCCATCCAGGGACGTCATTTCAGATTATTTCAAGGGGGACGTCAAAAAGAGGGAAATTTTTTGACCTTTTTGGGTGATTCTTCAAAATTTGAGAACTGTATACCGTGTTCCATAGGCGTAGACTCTGGGGGGTCAGCCGGGGCACGTGATCCCCAATAATTGAGGAGCCGGGGCAATGCCCCCCAAAAATCGAGAGGAGAATTTCTTCAAATATTAAAATATTATGTTTCAATGTAGACAAATTACTTCAGAAACAGAAAAACAGAGACACAGAACTGAAATACTATCAGAAATTCATAATGAAAACTAAGATTTATTTTGATCTTTAATATCTTCAATATGAAACAAATTTACATGTAAACAAAACGCCTCATTTCATACGCATTAACGTAACACCGGAAGCCTTTGCTGACTGTCCATATCAGATATATATATATGTATACATATATATATATATATATATATATATATATATATATATATATATATATATATATATATATATATACGATATTCATAGGCGTAGACTCTGGGAGCAGCCGGAGCACGTGCCCCCCAATAATTGAGATGGACTGTACATTCAATGCAATAAGTGTAAAAAATAGCCAAATCCGCCCAATATTTTGGACAACTTTATGCCAGTGATAATATTAATAGATATATAGATACCTAACTTATTTAAAAATTGTCGTTTGAACATAATATTTATAGGCCTAATATAATAGGCCTATGTAAATAAATGAACACGTTTTATATAACGACCGTTTAGCCTCGACCCTGCTCATTTTTCAATGAATTGATCGGGCGAGATCCTTCATCACCGCTGCCCGTTTGAATGAAAGCCACGCCATTTAAAGTCCCCGTGTACGAACCGTGCTACCCGATATTTAAAATCATCTCTGAAATGAGTCACCTTCGGGAAGTGATCCGCGATCCGCATGTGACGCAGCCTACGCTCTTACCAATGTAGCTAACTAGTTACAAATTTGGTCGTTGTAGGTTAAGTTGATCTTTGGGGGCGCTTTATTTAAACTTGGGACAGAGCGCAAATAGAGCTTGCTACAGTTCTGCAAATTTAGCCAAAAACTTAATAATTTTAAAATGCAGTCGATCGAATTTCTGCGTTGAAAACTTGAAGACATACAATTTGTAAAACCCGCCTAAAGGAAACCAAGTTCACACCATTATAACGTCATAACGGCAATGGCGTCTTTTCTTTGCAAAAATGCAGATTTTAAACATGTATTAACGGCCTAGAGCCGTGGCCGTCGACGTAAGTCCGGTCACAGTGTCTCTGAACATCTGGGATCGAATCGCTTACCAAGGCATTCGAGCGGTGCAATCTAACCGACACTTTTTTACTAAAGTTTGTTTCATACAAAACTTCAGGTACTTCGAAAGACTTTCATAAATTCCCCAAAAAAATTCGAATCGTACGTTTTACTGGTATAAATTTGAACTTTTAATGAAAAAACGCGACGCTTTAGCTCATGTATATCTAGGCCCAGAGGCGTCTACACCATAGTTCGAGAATTCGTGACTTTCGGTTTTAAAATTCGTAAAAATTCGCGAATTTTTGGTCTATTTTAAAATTCGTAAAAATTCGTAAAAATTCGTTGGGCCATTGTTGGACCTTTTACATTGGCAGTGGGTTTGCAAAAACAGCGTAAGCAACAACAACAAATGTCATGACGTCATGATTTGCTGTGTTAAGCTTCTGCTTAGAATTTAATTTAAAATTCAATATAAAGTTAATCACGTAACGAGTTAATTTAGTTAAAATCAAATTTTCTAAAGACGAAAGAACATAGAGCGGAGTGGAAGTATGTAGTAATTTTGGAGGAGAATGAAAGGGTAATAAAAAAATACAGTGTTGTTTTTGTGACAAGGAATTTGTTGGTTGAATTCGGGAGCATTTGCTTGGCGAAAATACAGAAACCAGAGTCGAGTGGGAGCAGTGGGCTCAGCCGTTCCTGACTCAGAATCAGAGGACGATGAAGTAGAAGACACAGCTCGGTGAACGTTGCCAACCCTTTTTAACTATGTCTGGTTGCAAGCTGTGTTAGAGGCTGACTGGTCACACTGCAGCTGCATGGGGCACTGGTAGTTTTTCGTTCTGCTGACTGACACACAGTCACACACCCCAACTATGATAGATATTGAAGTTCAAGACTCCAGTAACTGAATATCAGTACTATTGTGTTGCTAGTCAGCTATCTTTTACGGCTGATTGATTAATTGCCTATGACATTGACATTTGCTTGCTTAAAAAGTTGAAAAGTAAAATTCGTTACCATGGCAAAGAATTCTATTATTTTATTATTTTACGAATTTTTACAAATTTTAAAACTGCAGTTTTAAAATTCGTTAAAGTTCGTGAATTTTAAAAATTCGTAAAATTCGTAAAATGCGAATTCTCGAACTATGGTCTACACCATAGAAACCTTGGAGCAAATGCTCCATCCAAGAAATAGGGGGGAGATCTGGCAGTGTGTGTGCCACCATTTTAGGGGGTGAGGAGGAACGGGGAGGGGGAAGAAGAGGGGGAAAGGGACGTTGCTTCAATGACTTAGGGGGAATAGACGCCCCTGTCTAGTGTCTAGGCCTACAGGCCTAAAACCAGTGCCGGAATTAGCCATAAGCTCAAAAGCTATAGCTATAGGGCGGCTATAAGCCTATAAGAGCCTCGATGGAATCAGGGTAGGCCTATATGGAAGAAGTTGAATCAGGGTAGGACCAGATCGAGGCGCGTCTATGCATTGGCGCGCGCCTAGGCCCCCTCCCCCAAATCTCGGAGGGCCCAAACGAATGAAAAAAAGTCAATTATAAAGACAACATTTTTGTTTTTTGAATTATTTTAAATATAGGCCTAACACATTTTCTAATTTTTTACAGTTGAACTTAGTGGCTTTTGTACATGAAAGGTTAAACACCACCAGATCTATCAGACTCTCATTCTAGGCTACTAGTTCAGAAGGGACCTCAAAAATGTTTGCTCCTAGGGCCCCATTTTCTGTAAACGCGCCTCTTGGTATAGAACTGTGGGAAGGAATTGTTTTCACTTTACAATGCAAGACCTGTGCAGAGATAGCAAGAGGTAGATCACGACTTTAACTTCACACGAAGTGTCAATCGATCGGGATCTGATTTTCACCCTTCTGTCTATCGATTTTGTTTTGACTGAGCGCCTGTGAATAAGCTGTTTCCCGCGATTTCGCTTTTCTGGGCGCTGTAGAAATCTCGAGATTGCAAATAGGGGCCTACTCTACTCACCATGGGCGCCTCAAGGCGTACGCACGTACGCAAGTGCGTACAGCGCGAACGGCTAAGAAATAAAAAAAATTACAAATAAATAAGAGATTAGAAAATTATAATTAATAACTTAGGTACTAGTTTTAATGTTAGGTAAACTAACAGTCTAACACCATCTAGTGAATTAGTAGACTAAGTACCGGTACGGTAACTTACTAACTTGTAAAGCGTAGTGTGACGTTATTATTTACAGCGGTTCTTTTTCAATAATTAATCTTCAAGACTTCAAGTATGATCTGTATTGTTGGACCTTGTTGGTTAGAAATCTAAATTAAGTCTTATATCACAAAATAATGACAAGCAGCGGACCACTCCAAAACTATTTCGACAAACCCTATTAAATTTTCGAAATGCTTCTGCTCGTAGTCGTATACCATCATTAGACGAGGCATACAGTTTTACGGTGCATCAAAGGAAATACCGGATGGTGATGGTAGGTGAAATTTGTTCTTTGCGAAAAATTTAAAATTTACTTTAATTTTTGTCAGAAATTTGTTTGCGCTTTTACAGAAATAGACTATTATAAACTTTTCAAAATTGAGAAAAACCATATAAAAAAAACTTAGTTGAATAGTTGATAAGTGGTTAAATGAACTGGCGTGTCTCTAATGCTTGGTTGGTATTGGTGAGTTAAAAACTTATAGTCGGAGGGTCTATGGAATTCCTTGGTTATGAGAAATTCGCACCAAATAATCGATAGAACTATTTATCGGTTTGTAGGCCTACACGGTAAAATAGATGTTATGTTAGGCCTACACGTAATGCAAACTGCGTAGGTTAACTTAATATTTCGCTTAAAAATTTATTAACTTGTTGCAGGACTTCAAAATGCTAGTGACGTTGCAGATTATACATTTCTCAAATCAGCAAGCTCCACAGTAGACGTGTTGGTGATGGCCGATATCTTTTCAGGTGTTTCGCTGTGTGCACAGATTTGTCGTTACAAAAGTCCAGTAGAAAACGCAAGGGCATGCTATGCTCATCAGCTGCAGAAATTAAGGAAATAAGAATTGCTGATACATTGAGACAGAAAGTTGTAGAGTTCCTGGAATTAATGCAGCCGATATTATGACAGTAGGAAAAGATTTGACGTTTTTGCTTGATAAAGATATTGGTAAAAGTTATTTATCACTCGGACATCGTATTGAGGCTATGAGGAGAAAGGACGAATATGGTGGGTTTCTAGAAATTGTAGGCCTAGCATTGTCTTACCTCGGTAATGTTCCAGTGCAGATTTATTGCAACAATCTTAAAGAGGGCAGGAACAATGATTACTATAGGCCTACCGTACTCTGTTTGCCAAGTTTACTCCGTTGAACTATGAAACAACTTGTAGCAAACAAAGCATAAATTTGCTATACTACATGGACACCAAAGAAAAACCTGGAACTTAGCTTCAAAATAAGCATCAAGATTAGCAGGGCTGTAGTCGAGGGTATACGCGGGTATACAGCGTGTACTCACCTCTGGAGCCCGTATACTTACCTCACAAAATATTTTTTGCGGTATACTCACCTCTGTGAGAGCGTGTACTCACGTCCAGAAGTACTTTGACATATATTTTTTACTGTAGACCGTAGACTATAAATTAAACAAAATATCAGGTTCAAATTTAATTATTTCTGTCTGCTTGACCTAGCGACTTGCAAAACAGCTTTAGAATAATTGTAACGTCTGTAGAAGGAACGCACCCATGCCGTTTAATATTTCCAGTTTGATTTACGTGACGACGCCGACGACAACGACGCTGAATTTCAAAAGTTTTGATTATTGAAGCAATTGTCAGTCAGAATAATTTAATTATTATGCCTCAGCCTCCATCCAAAAAAGGAAACAATCTATGTTGTTTTTTGGCGAGCGGCAGACCAAAGAAGATAGTAGGCTACATAATATAAAGATCAAGATCAAGGAGATAATTAGAGGTAAAGCGTTGCCAGGCTGCACTGAATCAAGAACCGATGAAATATGCTGACATGCTCTTTCTAAACTTCATATGCCAAGTTAATGAACCCTCTTGTACAGGCCATGGATTTGATCCAGGGTGAAAGGACAACATATTTGGGTCATCTCATCCCGACAATAAGGGGTCTGAAATAAAAACTTCGGCAATCAACAGACAAATTGATAGCTCCTTTGAGTCCTTTGGTTAAAGCTTTGACTACAGGCATCCTGTCAGACTAGGAAGGCTTGCGTTCAAAACCGCGCGCAGAAAACCGCGCCGTGTAAAACCGCGTGTTCTTTATAGCGCGCGGTCATAACCGCGCGGTATTTATTTTTCCATACGATAAAGTCATTTTTGCATAATGTTGATAATGTTCTACAGCGAGAATGAAAGATTAAGAAAACGAAGAGGTTAATCCGATACAGTCAATCATGAATAGTGTTCATAATGTTCAGGCATAATGTTCTAATATGGTCTTCCAATCCACGTATCTTCAAAGTAGTTGCTCTCTTTTAGTATTATTGACATTTAGGCCCTAGCCTACTATGGCTATGATTCGCGCGGTTTTGACCGCGCGCTATATAGAACTACACGCGGTTTTAAACGGAGCGGTTTTCTGCTCGCGGTTTTGAACGTATACCACAAGGAACACCTGGTTGCATCCATATACCTGCCCCAGTTCAAGTTAAATTTTTTGACGGAGGAAGCCAGGCTGGGGGTGCTTTAGCAGTTTAGCTTATGCACAACCAGTAAAAGAGTTAACTACTTGTTATCTACAGTAGTCAAACAGTAGTCATAACTACTTAATTTGAAAGTAGCTAGGAAGTACTTTTAACTACTATAGTTAAGTAGTTGGTCCCCATCGTGGTAAATATTAGCATAGGTGATGCATCAGAAATTGAGTAATTCCGTCATTTCAATAGCTTAAACGTTCACCAAATCGTTTCCATATTTCGAAAGATTTTCTTGATTGAGCAGGGGCCACAGACCCCTTCCCAAGCCCCTCCCCTCAGTGTTTCGGAGGACTATTCGGTAGCGTGTACTCACCTCTAATTTGTTTCGGAAAACTAACCGGTAGCGTGTACTCACCTCTAATTTGTTTCGGAAAACTAACCTGTAGCGCTTACTCACCTCTAATTTTACCATTACAGCCTGAAGATTAGACGTTGATGTACAGATGCTCGGGCAAGCAGCCTCAGCGTGCAATTGCATCATCACAAAGATTTTAAGAAATTTCTACTGGTGGGGATATTTTGAAAAAAGACACGTTTCGTGGGTAATTTAAGTCGAAAAGCATTGAATCAGAGATGTTGAAAAAAGGACATATTTGTAGCTAATGCAGAAAGCGCCATAATGACTCGTTATTATTGAGAAAATTCAACTTCAAACCTCAAGGTCATAATAAAACAAACTCAGATTTTTATAATTTCTTCAATGTTGGCGACTGGTGGGACTAAAAAGGACACAATCCACTGGTCGGGAACTTGAGAGGGCTGGTGGGGAATTTGCACACCAGTTGAGATGTTGAAAAATCCGCTGCTGACCCATACTTGCATGGAAAATAATGCTCAAGTTATTATTATAGTTGCCTGTACTTCAGGTATCCCAAAATAGTCTTAATTTAGCCCCAAATACTCCCAGGAGCGTTGGCGGCTGGGGCTCCGCCCCAGACCCCGCTGGGGGAGCTTACGACGCTCCCCCAGCCCCCCTAATCGCTAGGAGCTCGCTTCGCTCGCGGTTCGCTTTGCTCACCTCGTTTCCGCCCTGCGCGTGGTCTCGTGCTTGTGCGTACACCAAGAAAATCCTGGAGGCGCCCCGGTGTAGGCCTATAACTCAGACTGTGTGATAGTAAGAGTCCAGTACGTGACGTAACCTAGCGGTTGTTCAAACACTAAACTGCAGCTAAACTAAAGTCACTACGCCATCTGCCGTCACCTTACATACATAAATGTAGGTCTAATGCATTATTTCATCTCTACGTTTGCAGCAGAGTGTTGTGGCGCCTTCGCCATCCAATCAATCAATCAATAACCATGGGCTCAACGCCCGTAGGTGTCTGATGCCTTCCTGACAATGACTCCAATCCATTCTGTCCAAAAACAGATTAATTAGCAAGTTATGTACGTATTGAGTAGACTTAAACGGGAAACGTACCATGTTGGATTTGATTAGAACTTTGCTTTCATTTTGAAGACTTTAAATAATGCTCACAAATTCATAACACTGCCAACTTATAGCAGAAAACAATGCAAATATTATGTACACGTTTTGACCAAAAAATTATTATTTACAACGACCTTAAAGGTTAACCATACATCATAAATTGTAGTTATTAACTTCTATTGCACCGATATCTAATGCACAAAGCATCAACCGATGGCACACAAAAACCAAACCGTATTCTGGTCAATATCCAGCAAATCTGTCCGTATAGTGGATAAGCAATTTGAAAGAGGTACGGTAATTAAGTTTTAAGTTGAGAACGAAATGACACAAGTGACTGAGAAGAGCGGACAAACACAAGTAGAGAGTTCCAAAAAGTAGGTCCAGCAACCGAAAAAGCTCGTTCACCAAGAATAGTTCTTGATTTAGGTATTACCAGAGAAAGATAATAAGATTACCTCGTTGGAATAGGCCTATTGTGATAAGTCTGGGGAGTAACTGATTTTAAGTATTGTGGCTAACCAGGGTTCAAAGTTGTATAAACTATGCGCCCCAATTTGAAACTAATTCTTTAAATGAACAGGAAGCCAATGCATAGATAGATTTAAGCAGAGGGATCATATGTTCATAGTTGGATCATGTATCAGTGATGTCTCTAACCAACGAGTTCTGAAATGATAAATGTCAAACATGTTTGCCATCAGTTTCACAAAGTCAACTACTCTTTATTCTCGAACCAATACAAAACAGTTTTTAAAATCGAACTAGCCTATAGGCCTACAGCATGCAGTACACTTTTATGTTTTTTTAAGTAGCGTTAATTTTCTCGCATTGGGAAAGTTTTCCCGATTCTGTTCGATAACTTGAAGCGCATGCCACAAATGTGCTTCACTCTTAAAGCGCCTGTTTGTGGTTTGTATTGGATCACGGCGACACCATGGATGCTCTGCGTGATCTTTGGTGACTGCTAGTGTGCGGACAATTACCTCTGAAGCTTTGAAGTCATCCACATTGTTCCATGTATCAGGGTCTTCGGTTAGGAATCCAACCGGCATGTCCAGGGTTACGAATAAATTTCTACTTCACTCTGTCACGAAATTAACAATAGTCTTATGTTGAACTGTAGCCAAATTCATCTACACGTAAGATCGTTTCAATTGGCCGTTTGTCCCTTCTTTCCCTGATGATGCTTCCAGCATGGCCCGTTTTGTGGTCAAGTCCACATCAGGATCAACGACGCTGAGAAGGACCAAATAATCGGAAAGGTAGGCCCTACCATATATGTGCCCGGCTATCCTGATCAGATTAGATTTATGAATCAACAATTATTGTTACACTTCTGAAAACTCCGTCATAAATAATATAATTAGACGCTTACATTAATATTGCATTATCGTATGTCTCTACCCCAACGAATGAAACTCTTAAAATGGACCTGATTTGTGGTTTGGTTTTGGTGCGCCATCGGTAGATGCCCTGTACTTTAAACGCAACGACAACATCAGTTCTTAATTAACAATAATTAGTGGTGTAATTGATTAATTATAATTTATCACACTATAATTATACACTATACATTATTTCATGAGATGTCGCTCAATATTTCAGTTTACCGCGACATAATCATATTAAGACGCATATAATTATGACGTAATCTAAGCTTACTGTGACGTCATCTTGAAAATAGCCAGTTGCGAATTTCTAACAAGAATTTTCAGGGATTTTTAATTTGATAATTTAAAGTTATTATTTCTTTGGAATTTCTTCGACGACGATCGACTGACATTTAGAACGTTTTTAATGTCGATTACTATCGAAGACTGTTAACGAAACGATAAGTTTTGCGACAAAAATAGTTCGAAATTCACAGGCAATTTTTATCGTTCAACAGAGTTCTCGAAAATGTTTAATTTCTGATAGATGAGCGTTCGTGACGCTCGAATCAATTGATAGGAGAAGAGGGACATCACAGGCAAGTCGAACATGTTTCAACAGTTTCACAATAAAATAAGAAGTCAATTGTAGCTTCAATCTTTGGATTGTCAGTTTCTCTCCATAGTTAGTCTTTGCATAAAGCTTTGTCGCAGGATTTGAGAAGTCTAATGCATGTAAAGTTGGCTAAAACTGACAAGGCAGGGTGAGATATAACACGTAGGCCCTAGAGGTGAGGATATCTAATTCTAGGCAGGATAAGTCAAGGCAAGGTGCAGTATATGCAGAACGGCCAAATGTGGTCTGACGGTCTCTGACCTGGTAGTTTTAATCTTGGAGTGTCGCTAGAAATTTACTTAATGAAAGAACCAATGAAAGTGTAACCATAGTGTAACCTTAAATCTCTGGATCCTGCAGTTGGTCTTTTCTTGCAGGCCTATTTTTCAACACAAGCAGGCATCGATTTCACTTCATCCAGTGAGCCATGTCGCTGTATGTACGGTAGTCAGCGCTTTATAAATAGAGGTATAAACAGAGTGGGATTGTGGGAGGGGGATTCAACCCCCCTAGCCTTTCTTAGGAAGTTAGGACCCCAGTTAAGTCTTCATTGCACACCCCAGGGTGGTCGTTTCAAACCTCCTCAGTTGTGCTAGTGTGATTTAGTATTATTCGACTCTGACAAACTTACAAAGAGAAGAGATTTTCACTATGCATCATTCATTGCGTGGCATTGGGTTTAATTAGTCATTACCTTGGGTTTCGTTGGATTTCATTGTGTACAAAAATTTCACTCTTAACTTAGGCTATTATGAGTTCCGAACAATAATCTTAGATTGAAATAAAACATCACTTTTCATAACGCACCCAATGTGCACATTATAATATATTCGCGTTATAACCGCTCTAAAGAGGTTAGGTAAGAATTTCTGACCATTTAACTATTACTGGATCACTGGATCCTTTCGTAATGGCCTACTTTGCCAGCATCTGTAGCTGGTCCCGTCGCTTGCAGACTTGGGGCCAGAACTTCGCAGTGTTGAACTGTATGGACACACGATTTATGTCTACGAAGTCTGCCCTATGAATTCTAGCCATAACCGAAGCGTTTCCATGGAAATAGCCATAACAAGACAGGAATTTGGGCTTCAGAAAGTTCGAGAACAGTGGCGTCACCTGGGCAAAATAAGCTACTTATGTAAGGCACTATCCAAATGTATACAACATCAGCTTGTTGATAAATTACACAGGCCTCGGAACTCCGGCAGTTTTGGCACTGTCCGTCCAGGCAGACGGTCAGCTCTTGCCAGCTCTGGCACCGTCAGCGCCATGGCACAGTCAGTATTGGCACCCTCAGCACTGGCAACGTTAGCCCTAGGGCCGGCCCTGCAAGTTCTGACATTGTCAGCATTCCACTGCTAGTTCTGACACCGTCGGTTCTGAAACCGTCATTCCTGGCACCGTCGGCTCTGACATCGCTTCTCTAGTATCTTAGATGGCGCTCCAGTGGAGTAGTCTCCGGTAGCATATTGCCACAGAAACCTCTTATGCCGTCAGCCATTGGCAGAATGAAGGTCTTCACTCGAAGGATCACAATTCCAGAGAGGAACGACTATGACGATCCGGTTGACCTACTTTCGTGGAATCAGGTAAGTCTGAGTTATCATGAAGATATGCGGCGAATCTAATAAAGGGGTTGTATTGTATTGTATTTTGTATTGTATTGTATTGTATTTACATTTATAAAGCGCTCTCGCAGCACAACCTAATCAGAGTTTGTTGATATGAAATCGTCAGGCACTTAGATAATGCTATAGGCCTAGGTAGCAGAATGATCGTGACACAGATTAGACGCAGGTCGTAATCCTAATTGACTGACTGACAGACTGAAGGATAGGTGTAACTGTAATTGTAGGTGCTTGCTTATATAGTGCATCTTCAAGAAAACTCATTAGAGATGCTCCTGACCTGATTATACAAGCCCACAATCGAGCAGAATCGCTTGCAAAATAGAGGGATGGAAAGTAGTAAAAGCTCATGTTGCAGATTGCATGGAAGCCTGTTCCAAACTGAGAGGCCAACCACTACAAAGCTTCCATGTCCCATTGTACGTGTGTGGGATTATTATTCATCACACTCATGAGTGACAGGCCAACTACTACGCCACTGTCTAGTGAATACCAACACAGGCTGGGAGGTAAAAATGATGTATTCTGTTGTTGATGGATAAGCTAAAATTTTGTCACTTTACAAATATTCTACAAAATTAATAGATTTTTGGTTTATCATCTTCAAACACCAACACAATTTTGCAACAGTGCATAGACTTCAAAACGAGCAATAATTGTGTAGTGCATTTACAAATGTTAACGGTATTAGGTACAGTATAAGTATTCTATTCTAAAATGGATTTCCGTTTTCCAACTTCAACGTTATTTGCACTCGCTTTAACCAATAAGACAATCAATCAATTTCGTTTATTGTTCTATCCAAGCTTACATGTGCGCAACTTGTTACAGAGTTAAAGTAAATGCCAACACCATGCAGTTTGCGACAGTGGACTTCAAAACGAGCTACAAGTGTCTAACACCTAATTTACAAATGTTAACAATATTAGTACAATATTATTCAGTGTTTTAGTTGTCGGGGGGGTTGGGGGGGTTCAACCCCCCCAGTTCTCTTTCCAACCCCCTCAGCTAAGTAACTGAAAATATGTTGGGGGGGGTTAGTTTACTACAAAAAACTGGTGTTTGGTCTATGTTATTATGTGATTTGGTAATCGGCAAATTTCTGACCCCCCCAGTTGTTTTTGGACAACTAAAACACTGATATTATTACAGTATTACAGTAAATGTTAACAGCATTAGCATAGTATTAGCACTTAAGTACTTTCCCTTAGGTGCCGAGCCTATACAAATTAAGTCACTAACACCTTATATTCTGCAGTGATAATCACCTTATATCTGCAGCTACATGTATAGACACCTTATAATCTGCAGCTATAAACGTGCTCTAACCACAAAACTAGCGAGCATACGGCGTGAACTAACACCGTTGGCAATCAGACGGTATTTTAGTTTTCCATTCACAAAGCCAGGCAATGTAGCACTGCCGACTGCAAATTATATATTGTCGGAAATGTCAAACATATCTTTCAGCAAACCTCTTTTTCGGCTCCTCTGAAGATGCGGGAATCTCTGAGACAGGAGTCTCTCCGCTCGATCGCGACATTTTAAGTGCAAAAATATGTCTTTCTTTTACTCTTCTCCGCGATTAGCCGTCATACTACACTGCGATGGACCAATCCCAGATTTCCTTGCTTGCACTAATTTGACGTTTATGGCTGTCTTCAAACCGGCTTTCTTTAAACCAGTCAAAGACCAAACTGATTTGGTTCGGCACTCGTCAACAACTGGACAAGGTTGACTACCCTCTCTTATCTCAAAGCGTTCCTTATTAAGTTATTATACCTTCTCTACATCTGTCCGTAACTTGGTGTCATTCTTGATAGTTCGCTTTCCTTTTCTGACCATATCTCTAATTTCACCCGCTATTGCTGCTAGCATCTCCGACGTCTGAGAGCTCTCTGAAGATCTGTGTCCTCTCCAGGCTTTACCTCCATTGTCCAGTACTTATTATGGCTGAATGCATTATTTTCAGCTGTAACTTGAAATAATGTCCACTCCATTACCATAGGCCTACATAAATTCTTTTACTACTACTTATTTACCAACATCTGGACCTGCAGCAAATTAGTCGTACCATTTTATGACGTCTGTGGATGTGTATACTTCCCTTTTAAATGCTGACTTTTCGAAGTAAAGTGGTAACAATTTCGTTTAAAAGGTATGATGCGTATAATAGGTGTCCACTCCGTTACCGAGAATTAGTCTACATTGAAGATGCTCAGGTATGCAACAATTGTCAGGTTTCAACTCCTGAGTGAACAAAATTGATATATAGAAAAATTTGATCCGAAACGTGGGCTATATATAATGAATGTGTTTCATGCTATGTTGACATTGTCCACTGCGTTACATGTCCACTCCGTTACCTGTTATACAGTAACGGATTGGACATAGTAGTAACGGGGTGGATAGTGTTAGGTGACGCACCACAAAAAAGCATTTCATTAATGCTATTTTGGGACCCTCCCGCTACAACCTGTATTGGGCATTGGTAAGAAGCTAGTGTGGAGAAATGTGGGTACGTCAATGGGTAAAATGTGGCGAATAATTTCGGATTTGATAACGGAGTGGACATTTCTTCGGTGTCTCAACAATATGGTGGATAACAGAAGTATCTTCACAGATATTTTCTTACTCTTTTGTGTGTTAAGATAGAATTAATTTTTCTTTTACATATCTTCATAACTATATATGCCTGAAACATAACCACTAAGTTTTTTGGATTTATTTTGTGAGTAAAATTAGCAGTAACGGAGTGGACATTTCTTTTAGTGCAAGACAATGCTGTACTGCACGTTGCCGAGTTGATAACTATGAGCTTACTAAAAATGTAATTAAATGACACAATGTAGTTCAGAGTAACATGTACTTATTTGGTGTTGCTTTAGTTTTTCATTAAGATTTATGGAGAAGCAGGTTTGGTAACGGAGTGGACATTGCTAATTTGGGTGTCGTCAAAATACTTTTAAAAACTGATGAAACTAGAATACTAGTGTGCAAAAGCGCCCATATTTTTTAAGCAAATACATTACTGGTCAACATAAGATTAATAAATTATTCATTTTAAAGAAAAAATGCTTGCATCTCCAAAAGTGAACTTAATCTAATACCAGAAAATGACTCATGTATCTATGGCGGTTGCATGCTATCCTGCAGTACAGATCTCGAGGTAGCTGATGCGCTTCATCGGAATTTCAGCCAATCTGAAATTTGCATATATTAATCGTCGTTGCAAGCAAAAAAGTCAGACATTTGGAAATTGGTTTTGAGAAGTTCAAATATGTACAGTGATTATATCTAATCCATCAGATCATCTTTTATTTGAGCCAGAAGCATAGATCTATAAGCGGTCATTTTATTTGTTCTAAACTTATCTTGCTTTTTAAATCGCATCACGTCATATCATCTCTGATATTTTATTGACACCTTTTCGCTAGGCGGCGCCTTTCATTTCGGCCGGGCGGTAGACGCCAGTTCCGCGCTGCGAGACTGCGCGTCTGAGGTGTAGGCTTTGGCTGCGAACAGCGATTGACGACCGCGCGCGCTCAAGATTTGGCGGCAGCGTTTGCCGCGCGAACATGAAAGATTATGCGACAGAGACGACCCCCAACGCGAAAGTTCTGACGAATTTTTGGTGGCAGTGATTCGGGGCGCACTAAGAAAAAGGGCGGCGATTGGACTGGTGCGCGCTGAGTCGGCTATATAAGGGCGCCTTTGCTGAAGAGTGGGACTCAGCTCAGTCAGTCGCAGTCCATTCGGTAATTGCCAGTAGAGTTGCAGTCAATCGTCGTAGTTCGCTCGCTCGCAATGAGCGCTCTTACAGAAAAAAGTAGCAGTCATCATCGATCGTAGCTGGAGTTGTAGGCCTACTTACAGGGACGTATCTAGCGTTGGGCTTGGGGGGCTTAAGCCCCCCAAACGAAGTTGAAGCCCCCCAAACAAGTCAAGCCGTTGTATGCTTACGGCTAAAATTCGTATGAACACTGTATAAATGTTGCCATGTTCAAGGCTTAAGCCCCCCAAACGAAAAAGGCTAGTTACGTGCCTGCCTACTTAGTCGTCGTCGACGCTCTTGATGCGAGTTTATGATGACCACAGTGGCACAGTCGCTTGAGCGAAGCAGTACCGCAGCGTCCCTAGATCGCCCGATGTGCGATAACCTCGATTCGATTCGTAATGTGTCAGTTGTGGTGAGCGTAGCATCCTGAGGGTACAGAGGCTTGCGTAAAGCGTATTCCGTTTCCACAAGATTACGAATCTTGGATTATAGTGAGCCTCCGAAATCGTCTGCGGATAAGTAAAGAAGGATATGTTAAACCCCGTTCGTCAATCGTCAGTTATTCACAGTACGCTGACAACTTGTAAGATTGCAAGACGACTGAGACGAAAGTTTTTAGGTCAAGAGATGGTTTACGTGGTAAAATTTTGCCTTTTGAAAGCTGCAAAGATGTATGAGACGAAGGTTTTTATGGTAAATTTGATGCTCGTAGGTTGGAAAGACAGCTTGAGTTGAGTGGAAGTTCCTAAGGTAAAATTACACCTTTTTAGATTACTAAGGCGTATGGAGAGATTGTAAGATTAAGTCTTTCTACATTGTAAAGACAAATGGGACGCTGGTTACTGCAGTAAAGTGACAACTTTTAGGTTGTGAAGACGCATAGGATGATGGCTTGCTTACTAAAATTGCAAATGTTATGTTACAAAGATGGCTAGGTTGAAGGTTTGCATGGCAAACTGACGTCTTTTAGGTTGAGAGTTTACGTCTAAAAGATTGAGAGTTTACTTATCAAACTTATGACTTGTAGGTTGCATGGAAAGATAGTCTGAAAAATTGTTCAGTAAAATTTTTATGTTACAAGTTTTATGTTACAAATTTATGCGGGATGAAGGTTTGCACTGCTAGCTGACTTATCTTACGTTGTAAAGACTTATGCAACTGCGAAGAGTTTATATAGCAAACTTACAATTTTTTAGTTTGCAAAGACATAATTTTTGGAGGAGAGAAACTTATGCCATTTAGTGTGCGAGGAGAGATGACCTGAAAACTGTATAATAAAATGTGGACTTTTAGGTTGCATAGGAGCTTGCAATGGCAGTTTCTATACTAAAATTACGACTTTCTACATTTCAAAGACAGATTTTGGCGCTGATTGAAAGTTTTTTCTGATCGATTTTCTACAAAAACGTGAAACATCAGCATGGAAAGGTTCAGAAATCACGTTATGCAGTTAGAACGTTTGCATTGGCCAACATTTTTCATGTACACGTTTGGTTAAGGGTAATGCAACCATGTCATATTAGCGAACTCTTTCAATAATTTTTGAGTTTGAGTGCTAAAATTGCTAAACCTATGATCAAAGAATGTGCAGTTCTATGCGATTGGTCGGTGAATATGGAAGATGTTTTAGAGGTTTGAAGAAAGCACAGTGCTTGAAAGTATTACTATATTACAAGTTGTACCTGTGGGTCTATTCTATTATTGCATTTGTGAAAATGGAGTGTTTTTGAATGAAAAATTGAAAGAAACGTAAAAGTTGAATTTCTTCAGAGCCCGAGCGATGTAGATTGCGCCAGAGGAGCGAAGCGTGCAGTATACCCCGTGATTGATCGAGTCAGTCGATAAAGTTGGTCGAAACTCGGCCAAGTCTAGTTGGTCGAAAAATCTTCGACTTGGTCGACTTGCAAGTCGACTCGATCAAATATTTGACAAGTCCAGTTGATCGTTATTCCTCGATTTGACTCGACTACGAAAATTTTACTTCATATTTTCGAGGCTACATCATAAGAGATGTTCTTTAGCTAAGATAGTTTTTTAGTTAGATGTGTTCTTTAGTTAACACATGCTCTGAAGTTAAGATGTGTTCTTTAGTTAAGATAGTTCTTTACTTTAGACGTGTTTTTAGTTAAGATGGTTCTCTAGTTAAGGTGTGTTCTTTACTTAGGCTAGTTCTTTTGTTAGGATGTCTTCTTTAGTTATGTTCTTTAGTTAATATGTGTTCTCTAGTTAAGAAAGTTCTTTAGTTTAGATGTGTTCTTTAGTTATGATAGTTCTTCAGTTATGACGAGTTCTTTAGTCAGGATAGTTCTTTAGTCAAGACAGTTCTTTAGTTAAGATGTGCTCTTTAGTTAAGCTATGTTCTGTAGCCATGGTATGTTATTTAGTTAAGATATGGTCTCTAGTTAAGATGTGCTCTTTAGTTAAGAAATTTCTTTCTTTTAGATGAGTTCCTTTGCTAAGAGAGCTCTTTAGTTAAGAAGTGTTCTTTGATTAAGATAGTTCTTTAGTTAAGATATGTTTTTTAGTAAAGAGAGTTCTTTAGTTAAGATGTGTTCCTTAGTTAAGGTATGTTCTTTCGTTAGGATAGTTCTTTAGTTTGGATGTGTTTTTGTTTTGTTTAGATCGTTCTCTAGTTAAGATTGCTTTTTAATCAAGATGTGTTCTTTAGTTAAGGTAGTTCTTTAGTTAACATAATGTGCCTTAGTTTAGATCTTTTCTTTAGTTCAGATAGTTCTTGATTAAGACGTGTTCTTTATTTAAAACAGTTATTTAGTTAAGATATGTTCTTCAGTTAAGACAGTTCTTTACTTTAGATGTGTTCTTTAGTCAAGATGTGTTCATTAGCTAAGATAGTTCTTTAGTACGTTAGATGTGTTCTTTAGTGAAGATAGTTCTTTAGTTAAGATGTGTTGTTTAGTTAAGATAGTTTTATTGTTAAGATATGTTTTTTAGTGTAGATGTGTTATTTAATTTAGGTTGTTCTTTAGTTAAGATGTGATCTTTAGTGAAGACATGTCCTTTAGTTAAGATAGTTCTTTGGTTAAGGTGTGTTCTTTAGTTAAGATATGGCCTTTCATTAAGATAGTTCTCTCGGTTGGATGTGTTTTTTTTAGTTTAAATAGTTCTTTAATTAAGATGTTTTCTTTAGTTAATATAGTTACTTAGTTAAAATGTATTCTTTAGTTAAGATAGTTCTTTAGTTAAGATATGTTCTTTAGTTAAGATATGTTCATTTGTTGTCATGTGTTTTATAGTTAAGATAGCTCTTTAGTGTAGATGTGTTCTTAAGTTAAGATAGTTCTTTAGTTTAGATGTGTTCTTTAGTGAAGATAATTCTGTAGTTAAGATGTGTTGCTTAGTTAAGATAGTTTTTTGATAAGATATGTTCTTTAGTGTAGATGTGTTATTTAGTTTAGGTGGTTCTTTAGTTAAGATGTGATCTTTAATTAAGATAGTTTTTTTTAGCTTGGATGTGTTTTTTAGTTTGGATAATTCTTGAGTTATGATGTGTTCTTTAGTTAATATAGTGCCTTAGTAAAAAAATGTATTCTTCAGTTAAGATAGTTCTTTAGTTAAGATATGTTCTTTTGTTAACATGTGTTTTATAGTTAAGATAGCTCTTTAGTGTAGATGTTTTCGTTAGTTTATACAGTTCTTTAGTTAAGATGTGTTGTTTAGCTAAGATAGTAGTTTTGTGTTAATATATGTTCTTGAGCGTAGATGTGTTATTTAGTTTAGGTGGTTCTTTAGTTCAGTTGTGATCTTTAGTTAATACGTGTGCTTTACTGAAGACAGTTCTTTGGTTAAGGTGTGTTCTTTAGTTAAGATATGTTCTTTCGTTTAGTTTGGATGTGTTTTTAGTTTGGATAGTTCTTTAGTTATGTGTGTTCTTTAGTTAATATAGTGCCTTAGTAAAAATGTTTTCTTTAGTTAAGATAGTTCTTTAGTTAAGATACGTTCTTTAGTTAAGATATGTTCTTTTGTTAACATGTGTTTTATAGTTAAGATAGCTCTTTAGTGTAGATGTTTTCTTTAGTTTATACAGTTCTTTAGTTAAGATGTGTTGTTTAGCTAAGATAGTTTTGTGTTAAGATATGTCCTTGAGTGTAGATGTGTTATTTAGTTTAGGTGGTTCCTTAGTTAAGATGTGATCTTTAGCTAAGACGTGTGCTTACTTAAGACAGTTCTTTGGTTAAGGTGTGTTCTTAAGTAAAGATATGTTCTTTCGTTAAGATAGTTTTTTAGTTTGGATGTATTTTTTTAAGTTTAGATAGTTCTTTACTTATGATGTGTTCTTTTGTTAATATAGTTCTTTAATTAAAATGTATTCTTTGGTTAAGGTAGTTCTTTAGTAAAGATATGTTCTTTAGTTAAGATATTAACTGTTCTGTTGTTAACATGTGTTTCATAGTTAAGATAACTCTTCAGTGTAGATGTATTCTTTAGTTAAGAGAGTTCTTTAGTTTTGGTGTGTTTTTTTCCTAAGATAGTTAAGATTTTTTCTTTAGTTATGGTGTGTCCTTAAGTTAAGATAGTTCTTTAATTTAGATGTGTTCTTTAGTTAAGATAGTTCTTTAGTCGAAACGTGTTGTTTAGTTAAGATAGTAACTTTAAGTAAGATTCGCTCTTTAGTTAAGATGTGTTCTTTAATTAAGATGTGTTCTTTAGTTACGATAGTTCTTCCGTCTATACGCGTTCTTTAGTTGAGATAATTCTTTAGTTTAGATATGTGTTTTTATTTAAGATAGTTCTTTAGTTTAGATGTGTTTTTTAGTTATGATTGTTCTTTAGTTAAGATGTGTTCTTTAGTTAAAGTATGTTCCTTAGTTAAGATTTGGTATTTAATTAAGTTGTGTTCTTTAGTTGAGTTAATTATTTTGGTTAGATGTGTTCTTTAGTTCAGGTAGGTCTTTAGCTAAGATGTGTTCTGTAGTTAAGATAGTTCTTTTGTTTATTTATATATATATATATATATATATATATATTCATTTATATATATATATATATATTCATTTAGCTAAGATGTGTTCTTTAGCTAAGACGTGTTCTTTAGTTAATATGTGCTCTTATAATAGTTTAGTCTAGTAAAGATTGTTCATAGTCCAAATATGTTCTTTAGTCAAGATGTGTTCTTTAGTTAAGACAGTTCTTTAGTTTAGATGCGTTTCTTGTTGAAGGTAGTCTTTAAGTTAAGATGTGTTCTTTAGTTAAACTAGTTAAGCTATGTTCTTTAGTTTAGATGTGTTCTTTATTTTAGGTGGTTTTTTGGTGAAGATGTCTTGTTTAGTTAAGATATGTTCTTTCGTTAAAAAGTTCTTTAGTTTGGATGTGTTTCTTAGTTTAGATTGTTCTTTAGTTAAGATGTGTTCCTTTGTTAATACAATTCATTAGTTAAGATGTATTCTTTAGTTAAGATACTTCTTAATTAAGATGTGTTCCTTAGTTAACATGTGTTAAGATAGTTCTTTAATTTAGGTGTTCATTAGCTGAGGTAGTTCTTTAGCCGAAACGTGTCCTTTAATTAAGATGGTTCTTTAAGTAAGATGCGTTCTTTAGTTAAGATATGTAACTTAATTAAGATGTGTTCTTTAGTTGTGATAGTTCTTCAGTTTATATGTGTTATCTAATTCAGATAGTTCTTTAGCTTAGATGTGTTCTTTACTTAAGATAGTTGTTTAGTTGAGATGTATTTTGTAGCTAAGATGGTTCTTTTGACTTATGTTTATAATTATGTGTTCATTAGTTAAGATACTTCTTTAGCTAAAATGTGTTCTTAGGATGTTTTCTTAATTTAAGATACTTCTTTAGGTTAGATGTTTTCTTTAGTTAACATAGTTCTTTTGTTTATATGTGTCCGTTAGTTTAGATTGTTCTTTAGTTAAGATGTGTTCTTTAGTTAAGATATGTTCTTTAGTTAAGATGGTTCTTTAGTTAAGATAGTTCTTTAGTTGAGATGTTTTCTTTAATTAACATAGTTCGTTTGTTTATATGTGTTCTTTAGTTTAAATTGTTCTTTAGCTAAGATGTGTTCTTTAGTTAAGATAAGCTTATGTTATTTAGTTAAGATGGTTCTTTAGTTACGATAGTTCTTTAGTTTACATGTACTTAAGTTTAGATGTGCTCTTTAGTGAAGAAAATTCATTAATTAAGATGTGTTCTTTAGTCAAGATATGTTCTTTGTCTTATATGTGTTCTTTAGTTAAGATAGTTCTTTTGTAAAGATGCGTTCTTTAGTTTAGTTGTGTTATTTTTTATGTGATGTTCTTTTTAGTTTAGATATGTTCCTTGGTTAAGTTGTGTTCTTTATAGTTTAGATGTCTTCTTTAGATAAGATGTGTTCTTTAGGTAAGACAGTTCTTTAGTTTAGATAGTTTCTTTATTTAAGATATGTTCTCTAGTTAAGATGTGTTCTTTAGTTGAGACAAGAATAGTTGTAAAAAGAATTATGATGACATTAAAAATTGACTTTGTTGTGCGGACGTCCGCTTAGGGGTGGGGAATGGTCAAATGCGGACAAATGCGTATACAGGAGAGGGAAGGGTTTATAGTAGGTTATATTTTGAGGACGTTCTTTATGGATGACCCTAAGGCATTTAAATTTATATACATATACAGTTGTGTAGTTTTGGTGCTAATGTGTAGTGAATCAAGAGCTGTAGTAGGCTATACTGGCATGCATGCAAACGTTCACATAGACAGACATGCCCTTGTGCTGTACGATATTCTGATAAAATCTAGTAACATACCATGCGTAGGGCCACAGTATAAATAATTACACAGTACGTCGACTCCCGGCCTCTGCAGCAGTCAGAATGTGTGACCGAGCGCCATTTTGAAAGAGAACGTTTACACGCCGATACACTGGAAACAATCGCATCAAAATCAAATATTATTTAAACGTTACAACAACATTGAGGACTACACGCCGATACACCGGAATCCATCACATATAATATTTTTAAACGTTACAACAACATCGAGGAATTCATTAGAATTACCAATTTTATTTTTAACGTTTAGGGGAAAGTTGCAAAAGATGGACCAGCGCTTAAGACGAACCACTCTGTAATTGGCTAGAAAGATTGCAACTGGGTTGTCACGTGATGTTGGGGTAGTTAGCAGGTCACAAGAAGGCTGAAACGGAATAATCACATGTACGCTACTCGGTAAAACTTTCGAGAAAATAGACAAAAAGGTAATTCACATTACTTGATCTAACAATCGTTTGGGTTAAAAATGAATCAGAAACCAAGAAGGAAACTGTTGGAAAGAATTAAATTCGCTTGTAAATTTATATTTTTGTTTCTTTACAAGATTCCCTGCAAAAAAATCCAATACCTACCACGGTTTAAAAATAGCACGCGTTGGAAGTGGATGGATGCAAGTTGCGTAAGATGGATCATATGTGGTTCATGTTATGCGACCCTGGTCCGTCTTAGGCAGTAATGAATCAAAAGCAAACTTTAATTAGTAGCTGATGTTTTTGCTTTTTCTTTTAACATTTTCAAAAAGACATTAGTAACTCTTGAGCTTCTCAAATGGGTCCTAGTTGAAAACCGAATATGTGTTATGCTGCAGGCCTATTTCTTAACAAAAATGTCCAGCTACCGCAGAATATCAAATCGTGGCAGCTGGTCACCCACAAGAATGGAGCAGGCCATTGAACCTGTTAATTCCAAGGAAATGGGACTAAATAAATCAGTTATGAGTTGTTTCACGTTCCAAAAGCAACATTGGACAGAAGATTGGAAGGTAGGATTACAACGAAGGTGCAGTGTGGCGAAAAACGTATGAGTAGATATTCAGATTTACCTAGAGAATTGGAAGAACAATTAGTAAGACATGCTACCAGTTTGGAGAAATGAATGTTTGGAATATAAGGAGGCTGGCTTTTCAGTTAGCTGATGCAAACATATTGCCGTGAAAGATTCAATAAGACTAAGGAGATGGCGGGTGAGAAATGGCTTTATAGTTTTCTAAAATGGCACAAAGAAATAGTACTTAGAACACCTGGTATCAGGATCTGAAGATGACGATGATGACATAATGGCTGTTGCCTAGCTGTAAACCTACTTTAGCAGGCATATTGGCTGAATAAAAACTGATGATCCGCCTTTAGCAATGCATTTGTTCCATGGTTCATCTTTAGCGCCCAGGTTCTTAAGATGGACCATTTGTGCAACTTTTTATTTTAATTATATTTGTCATCCAAATTATTTAAATGAAAATTATACTATATCTACTTGTACCTTAATGCCTAATATATGCAATGACCGAGTAGCATAATTATTTTCTTGTAACATGTGGTGAAAAATGACGATCATCCTTACGTGGTCCATCTTTGGCAACTTTCCCCTATTTCAGCTTAAATCTATGATTCAAGATTGCACTTTTTAACTTTTAAAATGGCGTCACCCCAAAAACAAGTCAACAGTTAGCTATGCGAGTCGATGTAGGCTACTGTGTAATTATTTATGCTGTGGTAGGGCCTGTGCGAAACATAGGCCTATGCAGAGCGTCTGATTTAAGGCGAGCGATCGATCGCTCTTCTTGGTCGCTCGCCTAGCAAAGTTACCGGCGAGCGATTTAGCGCTCGCCTAGCCGAAGTCTTCTCACCGTAGGTCATCGCTCGATGAATCTGAGGTAGAATCCAAGACGATAGACGAACCTGGAGCCAGACCACTTATTTTCCTATTGAGGTTATACTTTAATTTACTTACTTGCGGCACTGGTGAATGCGTGCCGTGACCTGTCCTAATTACTGCTGACTGATCACTCCAATTTCCTGCAATATGATTGGTCATAACAACACGGCCGACACCTAAAGCCGCGTGACATCATCCGTAACATCAGTAAATTTCGGAAATTATTTTAAACAACAATGGCGGCGAAGATGAGCAAGTCCAATAATAATGTACAGTTGAGCACGTGTCTGTCATGGAAATTAGGCGACTCGTTCAATGTTGATGTAGTCGAAATAGAAAACCGTCGGACTGTGAACAAAATTTACTGCAAGTCCTGCAGAAAGCACGACGATAAAATTCGAATGGATTGCCGGCTGAAAGGTCAAGCTAAAAATGAGTGTTCAACGTATGCCGAAGGCTCAACCAACTTTGTGAAATTAGCCGTCACACGTTATCTTACGTCAATGGTAGGTTTCTAGTGAATGTTCATTCATTCATTCGGGCAGAATTTATATAGCGCCTCTTCAAGAGACCTACTCAGATAACGGAACTGAAGTGAGATAGGCTTACCAGATGAGTAGGCCTACTATATGCAGCGATACGAAAAATTACGAATACGACACACAAAATACGCTGTACACAAGAGCTCCCGAAGTCGACCGCATATCGCTCGCCTACTCGATCCAGCGCGATCGATTTTCAACCCGCCTACTATTTTCAAATCAGACGCACTGGGCCTATGCACTGTCAGCAGTTAAGGATGTCATGATACAGTAATGGTTATGGTCCGCACAAAAGTCCACAACCTATATAGCCTATTATGCACATTTGCCATACGAAAATTAGAAATCCCAAATGATACGCATTATTCAAACACCGTCATTATGACGGTGTTTGTCTGTGTGTCAATCCGTTGTCTGTCTGACCGTTCGTCCGTCCGTGTCTGGCTTTGCGTCTGTAGGCCTACCGGTGCATCCACACCCTGCACCACATTCCAGAGTCTATCTCCTAGCTAATCAGAGTATATGACAGAGGAGGGTGGGAGATTGGGAGGGAGAGCAGCGGCCGGCCGTCCGTCCGTCTGTCTGTCTGGCTTTGCGTCTGTACAGGTGCATCCATACCCATACAGTTTTCAGAATAGTTTTGTAGACCTTTTGTATGTCGCGCTTTTATACGAATCATTGCCATTCGGTAGGGCGGTGTCCAGATCGTATTTCAGTGTAATAAAAATGATTATGTAAGATCGAAACTAGATCGAGTCTATATTTAGTGTGCTCTGCACACGAGGACCGTTGAAAGAGGCAGCGACCGGAAGACCTTACTTGAATTTGTTAAAAATGAATAGTCTTGATTGTAAATTAAGTCGCTGTAGAAAATGTTTCCGCACGGAAGAAAATGCAGAAACACGTTTATTACAATGATAAAATTCAGTCAGTTACCGGGAGCGCTTTGGCAATTGTTTTTATCAACTGTTGAATCGTTACTCCAATACGTAATCTGTGCTAGTATGACGGCTAATCGCGAAGAAGAGTGAAAGAAACACAAATTTTTGCACTTAAAATGTCGCGATCGAGCGGAGAGACTCCTGTCTCAGAGATTTCCGCATCTTCAGAGGAGCCGAAAAAGAAGTATGCTGAAAGATATACGTTTGACATTTCCGACAATATATAATTTGCAGTCGGCAGTGCTCCACTGCCTGGCTTTGTGAATGGAAAACTAAAATACCGTCTGATTGCCAACGGTGTTAGTTCACGCCGTATGCTCGCTCGTTTTGTGATTAGAGCACGTTTATAGCTGCAGATATAAGGTGTCTATAGCTGCAGATATAAGGTGATTATAACTGCAGAATATAAGGTGTTAGTGACTTAAGTTTTATAGGCTCGGCACCTGAGGAAAGTGCTTGAGTACTAATACTATACTAATACTGTTAACATTTACTGCAATACTAGGCCTTCCTGGTGACATTGTTTAGCCCCCGTTTCGCCACAATAATACTGTACTGTACTAATACTGTTAACATTTGTAAATTAGATGCTAGACATTTATAGCTCATTTTGAAGTCCACTGTCGCAAACTGGTGTTGATGTCTAATTGATTAAGTCAGTCAGCTTGAGTAAGCAAGATAATGACAACATAATCAATATTTAATTACGGGCAAACTTGTGCTATCGGGGTCGCTGTCGAATGTTATTGACTGATCCAAATTCATGGGGACTATGTATTACAAGAGGTCTTGACACTAATAAGCCTAGTTAAATGAAAGAAGGGTTTACTTGTGCATCAATCACGCTAATAACACTAATATAATGAAACTAACTAGTTAGCGCCAATGACACATAAGGCTAGTTTTTACACAACGGTTCCGACTATTTAAGCAGCTGTATAGACTTTAAGCGTGCACAGTTTTAAAACAGTTAAGCTTTGTTTTACACCTTACTAAGACATGAACCTGTTTTAGTTTAACAAGATTTGCAAGGATGAGTTGAGTTTCCTTTGAACATTTAACTTGAACATTTCAGCTTAAAATTTGTAACTAGTTAGTGTTATTAGCGTCTTCAGTTCCGTAGACGCTTGAAAACCTTTCTTTTTGCCGGTTTTGGCAGTGATGCGGGTCGAGAGTGCCGCTGATTTGAGTGGCACTATATAAATGTTCAATTACAATTACAATTACAATTGTTCAGGCATAAGTAAATATTCGTGTATGTATATTTGTCGATTACTTGTTTCTTTAAGCTAGGCCTATTAGTGTTATGGTGAGACCTCTTGTTATACTTAGTCACCTTGAATATCGAATATAGCCAGGTTGCACAATTAGGGACCCCGATAGCGCAAGTTTGCCTAATTACGTGCCTCTAAAGAAATTCCTTATAAGTGCAGTCCTACGGTTAAAGGGTCTTTTCCAAAATGCAAACAGAGCAACAGCAATTCAACAACAGAATACCTTATTTTTACTTCCCAGTTTGTGTTTGTATTCTCCAGACAGTGGTGTAATAGTTGGTCTGTCACTCATCAGTGTGATGTATAACAGTCCCACACATGTACAATGGGACATTGAAGCTTTGTGGTGGTTGGCCTCTCAGTCTGGAATAGGCTCCCATACTTCTATCCTTCTGTCTGTCAGTCATTCAGTCTGACTATGGTGCTATATTTGAATAATTCAATTGGTCAGTCAGTCACATTCAGAATGTGGGGCTATAGTCAGTATGTCAGTGAGCTAGTTGGTCTTTTTGAATGTGGCGCTGTAGTTGATCAGTCAGTCAGTCAGTCAGTTACCAGTCATTCAGTGGTTATAATGTAATAATCAACAAGTCATTCATTAAGTCAATCAACTTGTAATTCATTCAGCCAATGTAATTCTGAGTTAATTGTTTTATGAGCAGACAGAAAAGACTTTCTCTGAAGCGATTAAAACGACGACTATGGAGGCTTCCAAATCGGTCATTCAGTGTAGATGGTCATCTGTCAGACTTAACTGACCAGATGACCATTGAAGAGCACGGAACCATCGTTGAAAATGGTCAGTTTATCACGAGACTAGTCTGCATTTGTATAACTCATTCTTTTTGATGAGGTTTCAGTTATTATGGGCTGCTGGAGTAAGATGTTGTTATCCCTTCATCTTTTGTCAGTGTTTGACACAATTTTGTAACTATAAGTGCCATTTTTTAAAGACATAATAGCCTAATTAGCACAATACAAATGAAATTTGATCATGCTGCAACAGTGAGACAACCTTGGCTAATCCATGAACTTCTATATATTTTACATCATGCTAATCAAAGTGCTTTGCTCACATTATGCTGTACACACTGTTTGGTAGTGGGCAGGCCATTAAGTCGACCCCAAGAGGCATCCATGGCTATAAGGTGCTAATGACTTAATTTTCATAGACTTGGCACATGAGGGAAGTGACCAGTCTTGTCTTTCTTTCTGCCTCTTCTGCCCATCTGACAGTGTGTTGGTAATAGTTTGACCTAAAATTACTTGTAATAAATGACTGATCTACAAGATGAAGTACTTAGTCAGGTATTGTTACAGGTGCAAGTCACGACATAAGTTCACAGTTTCGTTCCGATGGCGAAAGTGAGGATGTTTCGGCTGCCTCTGACGACGCCTTCTCCCCCATAAAGTTTCGCCAAAGACATCGGAATTGGACTCACGAGGTGACGGGTATTAACAACATCAGGAAATGATTAACCTATATGATTAACAAGTCATACATAGCCCCTTTTCGCTATTTTTTCAGTTTTTATGCATCAATTTATTCTCATTCATGCAGTCTTCCCTTCTAATCTAATCTAATGACTTCAATATAATTATATCTGTATTAATGTCATTATCAAGACATCAGTCAATGGTCATAGTCAAGAGTCATAATCTGTTGGAGCCGACTACTCAAAAATCATTCTCTCTTTCATTCTTCCATTCTTTGATCCATTCATTCTTCCATTCGTCCATTTTTTCATCTCTTCATTCTTTCATGCATGAAGAATTTATAGTGCCTTGCATGCATTTTTATGTGTGTATCCAAATATTTCTATAGCTCCTTTCAAGAGGTTCTCAGAAGTTCTTTGTGCTGACCTAAAAATTAGAGGTTTAGAACAGTGGTTCTCAACCTTTTTTGGCACGCGACACACCTAAACTTGCCACCAAATTTGGCGACACACCATGCAATCGTCGTATGTCAGTGGTTCTCAACAGTGTGATTCTCCTTACAGATTTTATTTTAGTTACAGTTACAGTTATAGTTAATGGTTTTTCATTTTAGTTATAGTTACAGTTATAGTTAATATTATTTTTTAGTTACAGTTATAGTTATCGTTAACGAAATCATTTTGCTTTCGTTAACGAAAACATTTTCGTTACCGTTATCGTTAATGAAAATCACACTGAATTATGAAGACGTGTTACACAATAATTTGCTTAGAGCTTTGACGAATGGGTGCATTCAGCTTCATGAATACACAGCGCTCCATATTCACCGACATCCAAGGCGAACATAGGAATCATTTTGCTTTCGTTAACGGGTGTATTTTCACGTTCTCACGTTAGTTGATATTGCACTTTTTTAAATTCGTATTAACGAAAATAGCAATGAATTTTCGTTAGTGTTATTTTCGTTATAGTTATAGTTATAGTTAATGATATTTTTTAGTTATAGTTATCGTTAACGAAATCATTTTTTGTTCGTTAACGAACATTTTCGTTATCGTTAACGTTAACGAGAATCACACTGGTTCTCAACCTTTTTTGGCACGCGACACACCTAAACTTGCCACCAAATTTGGCGACACACCATGCAATCGTCGTATGTGAACATTGTTTAAAATGTTAAAATTAAACTAGTTATCTAGGCCTATTTAATATTTTAAATTGTTAACATTTTTAATGAATGAAAATGTTGGATCCTTTCTAGTTTCTACGTTAACTTAGTAGCATGCAGTTACTGACATTTTGGTCCTGGATTTTCTGTGGATCATTTGAAAATGAGGATCCACAGTTTTTCTAAGTGCATCACGTAAGCAGGCTGAGAGAGATCTTTGGCCAGTTTATTCCTTTTTTAGTTCTTTATGTTGATCATCCGAGAAAAACCTTGCTCAGATAAGTAGGAACTATGAAATGAAACGAACTCTTTGATTGCTTTGCTCGCCAGCATGGGCGTCCGCAGGAATTTTTACAGGGGCAAAAATTTTTTAGATGGCACAAAATTTTGTAGGGGGAGCAAAGTGACGTGTTTGCATATTCATGAACATAGAACACGTGACAACATTACAAATAAATAACGGTCAAGGACTTAGGCTACCTAAATAATTAAGAGGTTTTTTGCATTTAAAATCGTGTTGGGACTGTTATAATAATCATAGTAATAAAATGATTTTTTTTGTAACATTATTTGCCCCCTTGCCCTCCTCCGGACGCCCATCTCTCCAGTGTTTTGCAATGTTCTCCTTTGTATGTCTTAGCCCAGAACTGAGTTCTGGAGGATTGCTTGTTCATAACTTGCTAGATTTCTTCTTTCTCATGTTTTTCTTGATTGGTTTACTAAAACTAGCAGTGGCAGCTGCGTTGTTTGCGTATTCACTATTGTTGGTGCTAGAACCCGTCTCATTGCTACCAAAATTTGATTTCGCATGACCAGTAGAAGATTCGAAAAATTTTCGCTTTGTAATGATCAATTTATCCATTTCAAATGTTGCAGTAATGGGTACAAGTTAACATCGGCGCCATCGCAAACGTGTAGGGGTCTATAGTGTATAAGATAAACATCATGGCCGCCTTACAATGTAGATTACGATATAATAGAATAGATATTATAAATGGATTGCTAGGAATTCTCACAGCCTACGTCCGCTAAGCTTCAAGTAAGTAAGTGTAATGTAGAAATGACGGACGTAGTCTGTGAGAATTCGCGACACACCAATTTTTCGCGACACACCAGCGACACACCATGTTTACGCGACACACTGCCGGTCGATTCGCGACACACTAGTGTGTCGCGACACACCGGTTGAGAACCACTGGTTTAGAAGAACAACATATTTGTATGCATACGAATGATGCTACTATAGCTGGGAAAGAATGGCTTGAATGACGTCCTGCATATGAATACTGGTGTAGATTTGACGACAAATGAAAAACGAGACTGCTCTTGACTGCTGTATTTGTAATGAACAAGTGTAATTTTTTTTACGTCAGGACATAAACAAGAGACTTTCTCTTCCGGCCGACATGCATCTACCCGAGAGCTTTGTCATCAAACAAACAATTAGTCCAACGCTCGATGGACCAATCAACCGAAGGCTACGCAAAACCTCTCTGGTCAGTTGTTTGCAGGAAGAAGATATTTTTATAAATGTCACTTTTGTGAAGGAGATAAGTGCATTGGTCTTCGTGCCCAATGTCCAACCAATTACCAGCTTTGTTCAGTGTGCTGAGTTTTAAGTAGTAGACACAACTGTGCATTAGGTCATTCATCCATTCAAGGTAAAGTCACTCCCAGCCCAGCAGTGGCAACTGAACATAATTTTCAATTGTAAATGAAAGATAGATGTATCGTCTCTTTATCCTGAAGGACAAACATTCAGAACTAAACATATTAGTCACAGTGATGTCATCCAGAATAGGATTTGATATAATATATGATGTGGCACCCCTTCAGAATATTGTTTCAAATGCTCTACTATTTTGTTCTTCAAGGTTTTAGCTGTATTGGCGGGAATACAAAATTGTACATGCAGAAGACAGGTAGAAAAGGGCCAATGAATGGATATATTATACCTGGTACAGGCTGATTTGAGTAAATCTTATGTAAAACTAAAGAGACCATATGACAGAATCAAACGGCAGACCAAAAGCAATGTGGACCAGAATATCATAAAAGGATCATGAATTATGGTTTTTGGCTGAACATGGAGGAAATCCCACAAAGGCATGATATCACTGGGAATGTGGTTACACAAAATTTGTCCCCGTTGAGGTGGACAGAAACAGAGAAAGGAAATGTGAAGTCAGTGGGAAAAAGAAGGAGAGAAATGACAGGGGAGAGAAAGAAAGAGGTTTTGAAATCAGTTATGGAAAGAGAGAGTGAGACAAACAGATAGAGGGGGAAACAGAAGAAGAGAGAAGGGGAATGATAGACAAAGGGGAGATGGAGGATGAAGGATGAGAAGATATGAGATAAAAAAAAGAGATAAGAGGAGAGAGAGGGAGAGAGAGAGAGAGAGAGAGAGAGAGAGAGAGAGAGAGAGAGAGAGAGAGAGAGAGAGAGAGAGAGAGGGAGAGGATATGAAATCAGCAGAGGAGAGAGAGTAATAGAGGGAATGACAGAGAGGGACAGGATAAAGAGAGAAAGGCTTGCAAAGGAGAGGAGAGACAGACAGACAGACAGAATTGCACATTGCAGGATTTTTAATTGCAGTAAGTTGCATTAGTGGCTTAGATTCACTATATAATGTAGAATTTGTTATTTTATTCACATACACAATGAAGTTTGTTCCTTATTTAATGTTTGTGTTTGTTTCAGTCTGAGATTGGTTTTGGAAAAATGGAGTCTTATACAAAACTAGAAAAACTAGGAGAGGTGAGCTATTTTTACAGAATGATCATTCTTTTCTGATTCTCAGAGGTGCATTAGTTTTGTACCAGTTTAGACTGAAAGAGTTACTTCCTTATTGATTCATTTGTTAAGTTTCTATAAACTGCTGAAGTCTTCTTCCTGTTGCAGCAGTTCACTGTTGGCATGTGATGTTTTTAATTATGTTGGTAGTCTGACAGATTTCTTCTGCTAGCATGCCCTAATGAACTCGGCTATAAATGAGTACACTGACTGTATTCTATCAGTTGGCTAGACAATTCACCCTCATTTGCCTGGGCTAATGAAATAAAGTCACTGACTTCGTACAATTGGCTGCCCTTTTGAGTTAATTTAAGGGACTGATATTATGCATCATTTTCTTTTAGTGTATTAGTTATTGCAGCTGACTTCCACAAGAAGTGCATGTCAAAAGTATTGTAGGGTTTTCTTTTTAAGTGGTCTGTTTGTGTCTCAACATTAATTTAGCAGCTGTTAAGAACCTAGCAAAAATGCTCTCTAAATGTCAGATTACTTCTGTTCTGTTGTAGGGAACATACGCAACGGTTTACAAAGGCATCAGTCGCCTGACTGACTCTGTTGTTGCCCTCAAAGAGATTCGTCTGGAACACGAAGAAGGAGCCCCTTGCACTGCGATCCGAGAAGGTATGGTGGGATGTTCGACCATTTTTTCAAACACAATTTCTATCAGTTAATGTTTCCATGAAAACAGTCTACACTGTATCAAAAATGAAATTACTTAAATGATTTTCCGCACTAATTATTATCAAAGTACTCTTCCCAATCTTATGATAACCTGTTTAATAAAATCTTATCACTAGCCTCATTTTAATATTAACTTACATAGTTATATTAATATTTTTTTACACATATGGTAATATTAACATATGTCTGTGTGAACACTATTGTTAATCCACTAGTACATTTCATACTCGTGAACGTAAAGTCAATCAGCATGGGTGCCTGCTTTTTATTGTTGTCTTTAAAATGTAGAATTTTTAAGTCAAATCAAGCACATAATTAGAACATAAGGTGTGTGCAAACTGACTAAATAAACTACATACTGTCACCAAGCAGTAGAATTAGTACTAGCATAAGCCAGGAAGTGAATAACAAGTTCTGCAGTAAACTGGTCCCCTTTCCAGGACCTTGTGATTTGTCTGTTGTGGGCTCAAGAACCTATGAATTGGAATGGAGTACCTCCAAAAATTTCACTCCAGGATATGAGAGCTTCACTTATTATGTACAAGTTCAACTGAACTAACTAGTTCCATGATAACTGAAGAATACATAAGAATAGAACCATCAACTGGTTCTGCGCCTAAGATTTGCATTTCTGTGTGACATTGCGCGCTTTAAAAATGTTCGTAATAAATAAATAAACTGAGCAGTGGAGTGTAATTTATTACTCTGTTACTAGTTTATCCATCTATACTGTATTTTGTAATTAGTAAGTGGAGAAGATGGGTATGTTGGGCTATTTTACTGCCTGCCATTGAATAAATAAATCCAAGAAGTGCAACACTTTTGCCCATCCAGATCTTGATGAAACTTGATGTTCCATGTGTAATTTGTAAGTGTTTAATCTAATGTTGTTTTTTGAATCCTAGGTACTTGTAGCTACTGTGGGTAAAAAGGAAGAACATAAATTGATGGATACAAAAGAAACTTGTTGATATCTTTGATATTGTTTTCAGTGTCTTTGCTGAGGGATTTGCGACATGCAAACATCGTTACGCTTCATGACATCATTCACACCGAGAACTCATTAACGCTAGTCTTTGAATATCTGGTAATTCGTTTATTAATCATGTCTACAAATGTTTGATTAGTACCACTGTTTAGCCGAACCTATGAACATTAACAATTAAACTTTTTGATGGTTTACTAACAGTCTTTGAATACTGGTATTGGTTCAGTGTTTACTTGTATGTATTTAACATAATAGTGTAATTTGTGTAGTAATGAAATCATCTCAAAATATGGTATGTAAAAAAACTATGTATGTGTCCTGTTTCCTGACATATATTAGTGTCAAATGTGCCCCAGTATAAAACAAACTGGGTTTGATTAATAACTGACTTTTTAAAGTACCATAGCAATTTTAAAAATTAAATTGTAAGATATAAATAAATGAATCAAAAACTATTCAGGTATTAACACTATATTTGTAATTGTAGCTTTGAAAAGACATATGTTGATGCCTGTATTCAATATCTGTCGTTGGTAATGGTAATGGGTGAGAAGGTTTTTCCATTTTTCCATTTGATTAAAATATTTTGTTCTGTTGGATCACAGTTGAGTTGAGGTTGGTGCACAATAGATATACTTTATTAATAATAATCATTTGAAACTTTGATTTGTACAGGAAAAAGATTTGAAGCAGTACATGGAAGAGTGCGGAAACCTTCTCAATATGAACAATGTTAAGGTTCGTGGCCAAAAGCAGTTATTGTTAGACTCGTTTGGAAAATAAGACTAGTTCTCTGAATGTCAGTGCGAAAGATTTTACTAATGGAAGGTCGCTTAAGTTTAGGTAGGTAATGGCTCGTACACTTCTGTTGATGCTAGGCCATGGATACAGTCTTTCCGATCCTAAAGCCAGCCGTATTGTTACTTGCATTGGCAGATTTTTGAAATGAAATTGTATTTCACCTTTGCATTTGGAATTCAAATCCTGATGCGACTTGGCTTAGTCACAACTCATTTGTTTTCAAGCCATGTAGCATTGTAACTGGTGGAAGGGTTGTTTACTTGCTGGATAGCTGTTGTCTGTTTCATTCTTGAGCCAGACTTTTCTTCAACCCCGGTGCCGTGCATCTCAGGACTAAGATTCATTGTCGCATGGAGACATGCGACAACTGTGTGGTTACTTTGTAATTGTAATTGTAATTGTAATTGTAATAATGACAATTTCTATAGCATCGTTGGTAGCAAGCTACTTCTAGGATGCTTCACACAAACGCACACACACTGTCTACTGTCAGCGCAAAGGTTAATGCTCGGTGGTTTTGGTTAGCAGGTAAAGTTTCAACTGTTTCTTAAAAACAAAGATGCTTTTGGCTTCCTGGATATCAGCAGGAAGACTGTTCCAAGCACGCGGGCCAGCGACCCGAAAGGCTCGATCGCCCATTTTGGTTTTTGTCACTGGCACGAATACACCAGCGGACTTTGCTGATCGCAATCGCGACCGATTAGGGTCGTCCGATAGCGGCCTGATGGTGTCTGCGAGGTAGCGTGGTGCGCAGTTATTCAGGCATTTGTGCACCATGATGCAAAGCTTATACTTGATCCGCTCGCCTACTCTGAGCCACTGTAGATCTTGGATCGCGGTTGTGGTGTGGTCGAACTTTTTAAGTCTCATGACCAGGCGAGCAGAAGCGTTGATGACCGCCTGAAGCCGAATGATACTGCGCTGTGGCAAGCCAGCAAAGGCGACATTGCAGTAATCGATTCGGCTCAGGATTAAACTTTGCACCAGATGGCGAGTTACGTCCTGTGTGAGAGACCGAGAAACAGCTCTCAGCTGTCTCAGAATTCCGAAGCTCGTCCTCACAAGCCCTGTGATGTGTGACGTCATTGATAGGTCTCTGTCGAGATAAAGGCCGAGGTCGCGAACCTCGTTCCTTGGCTCGACAGCATCCGCACCAATGACGAAAGGACTTCGATCTAATTTTTCCACCCTGCGTGAGGACGAGCACCAGATGAATTCTGACTTCGATGAATTGAGCTGCAGTCGATTGCATTTCATCCAGTCAGCGATGTCACTGATGCAGCTCATTGACTTGGACCGCAGACGCTGTACGTCGGTGGAATCAGGACGACAGAATCCGTAGACCTGTGAGTCGTCCGCGTAGAGATGACCCTGCAGACCGTGCTTGGATATTATGGTCGAGATGTCGGCAGTGTAAAGGAGGAAAAGAATGGGTCCCAGGACTGAGCCTTGAGGGACGCCACAAGTGAGGATAGTTGGTGTGGAAGAGGAGCCGGCATGGCGGACACATTGTTGTCTGCCAGTTAGGTAAGACGTCATCCACTCTAGCGCAGTAGATGACATACCAAAAGACAAGTGCAGTCGACGAAGCAGAATGTCGTGGTCGACTGTATCGAATGCAGCAGACAGATCTAGAAGAGAAAGAAGAGAGAAGTTTCCAGAGTCAATCGCTAGAAGAATGTCAGACAGCATATCTGCAAGAACCGTCTCAGTAGAATGGAAAGCACGGTAGGCTGACTGTCTGTCGGGGAACAACTGGTTGAGGTTGAGGTAATTGACAAGTTGCCTGGCTACAACCCGTTCCAGCATTTTAGACAGAACAGACAGGTTGGAGATTGGTCTATAGTTTTTTACATCTGCGGTGTCTAGGCCAGGTTTCTTTGGTAGCGGAGTTATGGTTGCAACTTTGAAGGCCGTTGGAACTCTGCCAGTTGAGATGGAACGGTTGAGTTGAGATGGTCTTTACTGGTCTGTTTACTTTACTGGTCTGTTACATTAATTACATAGTGCTTGAAGCATCGTTTCGATATGACTTGGCTGAAAGCAGTCACTGGACACAGCTGGTCTTATTTTGTCAGGCTTATTGAATCTTATGTTATATTTTCAGCTTTTTCTGTTTCAACTCCTGCGTGGATTGGCCTACTGTCACAAACGCCGTGTTCTTCACCGAGACCTGAAACCACAGAACCTTCTGATTGGACAGCAGGGCGAGCTGAAACTGGCCGATTTCGGTAAAACTGCTGTTTGTCACAAAAGAACTTCTGTATTATATTGTAAATGTAATCTTGTGGTAACAGACCTGTAACATTAGGTTACTTGGCTGCAAATTGGTTAAATATTTCTGTATGTCTTTTCATTCATTTGGTCAGCTCATTATTTAAGTTCATCTGTTTAAACTTGCTTAACCATAGCCTGATTTCTGTGACCTATTGGATTTTGACCACAGTGCGGTGATGGGTTATGATATGAAAGAGTATTACGTGCAGTGACAACTGACTAGTGCCCTGTGCATAATGAGAGTGGTGCTATAGAAGTCATTAGGTTCAGTAAATTTAAAACAGCATATCTTCAGGACATCTCCTCAGAGGCACTCCCATCCCTGCCTTGGATGAAGAGATTGGTTAGAAAAACGGCTGATATTCATATGCTAGAGACAAACTGGAAGTTATTTCTTTGCAAATGACTAAATTCCATCAAATCGTTGTCATGTTTACAACTGCAGTTTGTACCGTTGCAGGTCTGGCACGTGCTAAGTCAATTCCAACTAAGACCTATTCGAATGAAGTTGTCACTTTATGGTAGGTTGTTACCAAAAAAGGGCACATGATATTTAGCTTAAAGCATACTAGTACCAGTGTAGTCAATTATTTCTATAGTGCCACTATATATATACATATATATATGTATATACATGTATGTATAGGTATGTATATACATGTATATATATACTGAGCAGCTTCTTATAAGCTGTTAGTACCAGTTGAAGCTCCAAAGTATGTAATTATGCATGCAAGCATGATCCTTAGTACACCACCATTTGTGTGCATGTTTATGAATGTATGTTTATATGTATGTATGCTCCACTTTTCTGATATAGGTAAAGGTGCTATATTAAGTATATAGAAGACTAACTAACAAAGTGTATGTATGTATGAAGACACTTAATATAATGCCTTTTAAATACCTCACAAAGGTGTAGATTGAGTATAGTGTAGTAGTATTAGCCCATACTGTGTATTTGCAAATTAAAAAAATGTGTAAATAGGATTATGTAGTCCTGGTAATTGATTTTCAACTCTTTATGTCTTTACTTCATGAGGGCGCTGAGTGTAATCCATCCTAATCTGTGCCAGACACATGCCATATTTTTAAAAATTATTCCTTAAAGTAATAAACAAACCTTCTGGTCCAAATTCTGAAGGTCACTGGCTGCAGAAATTCTTACTATAAGATGTTCATGTTTTTCTGCAGGTATCGACCTCCAGATGTGCTATTAGGTTCTACTGAGTACTCAACACAGATTGATATGTGGTATGTATGTGTTTGTTTACTTTATAATGATCTATGTATTTTTCTCGGACACCTTTCATGGACATAGATCATTACTGTCAGTCTGCTAACTGAATTTACTGACAATTCACCGGCATTGTAATTGCCCATTTATTTAGTGCCTTTTAAAGAGCAACTCTTCATAAGCTGAATGCTTCTAAGGGGTTTAATGATGATGAAGATGGTGCTGTTAATTGCAATTGTAGCAGATTTTTAATTATTTATGTGCTATGTAGCACCCCTTTAGAATCTGTCAGAAGCACTCTTTACATAGCTATTAGCCATAACAAGTAAGGGTTAGAGCAAAAGCAAAGGAGCTGTTTGATGCCACAGAGGCGCCACAGACCCATCACTCTGTGGAGATTTGTCTACTCTGCCATAGCAGTTTCTGTCACCAAATGATGGGGCTGTGTTGCTTCAGTTACATCAAACTGCTACTCTGCCACTTCTAGAGTTTCATGAGAACTTGTGTAATCTAATATGGACATTTCTTGAGCACCAGTACCGTAATGTGCAAGACATCAACTGATGATTGCTTCTAAATAAAACTGAGTTCTGAATCAGACCTTTGGACAGAACCTATCAAGATCTATGAAGCGTCAGAGACCGAAATGCAAGCTATGGAGGATAAGCAGTCTAAAGACGAAGAGGTTTGAGTCAAGATGTGCACAACATCACAGTACTTGCAGAGTAGACAGAACCAGTGAATTCCACAGTCTATGACCATTAACATGAGGTCTTGGTGTCTTGGGCATTTAACCTTGACCCACTGGATTTTGACCTATTTTCTCCAACTGATTATGATATTTGGCTATAATTGTACTCGGAGCGAGCTTCAACTGATGTCTTGTGCATTCTAACAACGCTGTTGAAGTAATTTACTTTACACCAAGAAGTCCAAGGGCCCAGTGTCATTCTTGTTTGGGTATGACAAGAGTCCGCAAGAGTCATCTGACAAGTGAGAGAGTGAGTTGGTGAGGCTGATGGGTGAGCAGATATGTTGAGCTGACATTGGTGATTGCAGTATTTATTTCCAGGGGAGTTGGCTGCATCTTCAGTGAAATGGCTTCAGGACATCCTCTATTCCCAGGATCCACGGTCGACGAACAACTGCACCTGATCGTTAAGATGCTCGGTACACCTAATGAGAACACCTGGAACGGAGCAGCTTGGCTCGAGGAATTCGCCACTTATAGCTTTCACTACCACAGACCAGAGGCTTGGGTCAAACATGTGCCAAGGTATGTTTGTATGTAAATTGACATTTTTACACCTTTCTTTAAGAACCACACAAATGTATTCATGACTAGTTTGATCAATGTTAGAGTTCAGCATGAATGTAAAGTAATGTTCATCAATTGTCTTATGATTCTCCTGCTGTTTCATGATTCTTAATCAGTATTTCTGAAAGTGCTATATAATTGTAAAGTTGGCCTAGTAATGCTTTTTCTTTTGAAGTGGAATGTAGTAATATCTAGTAGTAAGCACCTGTCTTTTACCACTCTTCTGGGGTTTAAATCCAGGCACATTGTGCAGAACTGAAAAAGATTTCAGATGTTGTGTGCTTGTTTTGAGGGACAGATATCATTTATGTAGCACTGCAGCAAAGACTTTTCACTAATCCTGGTACTTATACAGAGGTGCTAAATATATAAAAGTATGTTGTCGTAAGTATGTACATAGGTTTGTTCAGTGATTCATAGGTAACCGTGCTGGAGTGCCTTTGTGAGTTACTTAAAAGGAGCTATACAAGTGTTCTGATTCATGCATACATGATGATGATGATGATGATGATGATGATGGTTCTCAATCAAATGCCTGGGCCCAAGATTATTGAACGCCTTGCCAACTGAAATCACCTCCGCCCTGTCCATCAGCAGATTTAAATCACTGTTAAAGTCCCACCTCATTCATTCCCCATAACCAGCCCGTACCTTGCCTGACCACACCTCACAGTCGTGTTTTGGGTACATAGCCAAATTACCCTCCACAAACTCAGCTACAAACTAGAGGTTATTCATCGTCAAACACTGTCTTCAGTCTTCACTGTGCTATTACTGTAATTCTGGGCAGTACCTAGTTTTTCATCCTGCTGTGTTACATAGTCTGCTTTTATATGGAAACTGATATCTTGACTTAGTTAAAATTATTTTCATAGTTAAGTCTAGTATAAGTATTGAGTTCATGTTCTCAACGTCTGTTCTGCCAGCGAACTTGGGGTGCCCCACCTAGCAGGACTCCTCCGTTAGGGGTATTAAATACACCCAAGCGCACAGTGTGGTAAATCTGCCTGTCAAATTATCCACTGTGTGTGTTCTAATAAATCGGATTGATTGATGATGAATATGACCATTTCTACAGTGCCGTAACACAGCACATGCCATTACAAGGGCGCTTAACAACCTAACGACTAGTAAGGATAAGAAATTTTAAAGAAATGGGTTTTGAGTCTCGTCTTGAAGGTATTTTGTATACATACAAATATGCAGTGCTTTTTTCTAGAAAAAAAGGTTCCGGAACGGAACAATAGGTTCCGGAACGCAACAATTATGGGCGGGCTAAAGTCACGAGAAAAATGGAACTGGGGGTTTTGAGGGGTCTCAATAAACACTGAAAACAGTTCAAAAACACTTAAATTAAATTAAAATAACTAAATTATTGTTTTTATTATTTAAATAAATTATTTTTAGTAGCTGAAAAAGGTGCCGGAATGCCGTTCCGGCGCGTTCCGGCTGAAAAAAAGCACTGCAAATATGTATCTGAGCATTTATATTGTGCATTTTAAGAATGACCCAATTCACTGAAAAGTCTATTAAGTTTGCTGTTAACCTTCAGTTACACTTGTTATGGCTTTGTGTTTGTAAATGGACTGGTGATTGTGTGCTAGGTACTGGTAAAGCATGTTTTTAAACATGTTCTGTGCAGGTTGGATCCTGATGGCATTGCACTTTTGTCTGAGTTCCTACAGGTGAGGTTTAATATGTGCACAAGTAAGGCCTGATTTCATTAAGTAAGTAAGTAAGTATATTCTTTATGTTTACCAGCTGCAAGACGCACTTCGGTGTACAAACAACATATAAACAACTGTTATCAAGTCAATAAGAACAGAGCATTCTACAAATAAGTTTTCTCGTGTTGTGATCGGCATCAAGCAAGCAAGGTTCCAGTATTTAGCTTCTGTTCAATGATGCTGTGTCATCATAAAGCTGATTGACCACTGACCAGTATTCAATGTCGTTTATCCAGGCATTAGAGTGACACCACCCAAAAACAACATTAGCAGAGTACTTTTGGAAACATTCTGATATTGTACTAGAAGAAAGCATGTAAACTATGGAGAGAGAGAGAGAGAGAGAGAGAGAGAGAGAGAGAGAGAGATGACACAGATGTACACAGATACAGACAAGGAGAGGGACAGATACGTATTCACCAACACAGGGAGTCGGATGTTATAATCAACCCCTTTTATAGACACAATAAGCTAGAGGAGTTGATTTTTTTCGATCTTGGTGTAATGTTTAGCCAGTAGTGCCCCAAGGAGTTTTTTAAATTGTTGCAATAAATTATAATTGGAATTGGATTAGAATTAGGTTACTTAGTGGAAGGTGGTTGCATAACTCTCCCATGGATTGGGATTTTGAATTTCAGCAATTTTTCTTAAAAGCAACCCTTGACTGCATTACAATATTGGCACTATGGAAGTTTGTGGATTAGAGTAAAAGGCAGGGGATAGTATTGGCCACTGTATACTGAGGCCGAGAAAATCGAGTCTTGCAGACTTTGTATTTTGTTTTTCTATCTCTTTTCCAGTATGACAGTCGACAGAGGATTTCGGCACAAGATGCACTGAGACACCGTTATTTTGAGTCGCTTGGAGCAGCCATTCACAGTCTGCCAGACAGTAGGTTTTATTTGCCCCTTGAAAGTTTTTCTGAACTGAATTTATGGCCGATTTTTGAAGGATTGTTTGGCTTAGTAAATCTGTTGCAAATTTAGTGAATGGTAGTATAACTTTGTGTGTAATTTGTGTGGTTGGAAATGAAATAACTGGACATCTATGTTGTACTGTTTAAAAGCCAAAGATGGTGCCATATAAATGGTGATATCCTGCAGAATGGTTTAGCTGTGAGAAGCTCCAAAAAATTCTTTGGCGTACTTGCTCAATGCAGCGACTTCTGTAGTGCCGTTATAGTGCTGCAGAAGGCATCAATCTGTGGTAGTCTGAAGTGCAGTTGTTATCCACTGGAGAAATTAGAGGTGTCAGGGAAATCAATGAAGGCGAGTTTTGATTTTAGACCTAAATGACATCAAAGACCGAAAAGAGCAGACTGAAATGACCAGTGAATTACTTAATTGGTGGCTTCCATGAGCAGTTAAGAAAACTAACCTATTCTTCTGACTTTCTCCAACAAATCTCATTTCTCCCATGCCTTACTCTTCTGCTGTCTGCGATAAAAACCTTACCTTTGCTGACCACATCACCCAGCTGTGTCAAACCTGCTATATGCACAATTCCTTACCTTCGTTGACTGCAACTTGATTACAAGACTGCCTGCACAAACGCCACCTCAGTTGTTCATTCCAAACTTGACTACTGTAATTCCGTTTTCGACAACATCGACTCTTCTCAAATAAAACGCCTGCAAACAGTCTAGAATGCTGTAGTCCGCACAGTCACCAAAACTCCCAAACATCACCATATATTTATTTATTTGGATGAATGCAACAAATATTGATTAACTGATTGAGTGACTGACTGGAAATGCTGTTTTTTCCACAGTTGCCTCAATATTTAGTCTGCCTGGCATCGTTTTACAAAGGGACCCAGGTAGAATTGCCGCTTCAGCAGCCAGTGCAGGTGAGTTGCATGATCTCTGTATTCACTGCGTTATTTAACAAAAGGTTCCAGGTAGAATTGGTGCTTTAGCAGTCTGTGCAGGTGAGTTATGATGACGGACCAGATAGTAATGATGTGTTTCTTCGTGAAGCGCCTATCCCATGCGTGTATAAATAACAAATGGGTAAAGTTTAGCATATTTATCATTCTAATTAATAGTTAATTTATTTACTTTGGATGAATGCTGGTTCCTAACTTTCAACCACTTTAGTAGGCACACCTCCAGTGTCACAATTTTGCATCTGTGACCTGCTTGACAAGTTATCCATTGTCGCAATGGATAACATGTTGTGCATGTGACACATTAACGGTGAAGACCTTGGTGAGTAAAGTTCCATTTGCATTACATGAGTTTGGCTATGTGTGAATGCCTTGTTGAAAATACAGCTACACACAACACACACACACACACATTGTGACACACAGACACACACAAACAGATGCATAAATGTATACATTTACACACAGAGATATACGCACGGTCACACGCATATAATTTTGAATGTGATGTTATTGCAGGTCGACCAGCCAGACAGAGCATGCTTCTCTAAGCCTTGATTCTATGGCGATTCGTGATATAAGAAAGGAAAATTACTCACTGATCTCTTTCTCTTGACTGAGTTGCTTCGCAGATGATACTGAATGCAGCGCAGCTCAGCATTCAAAACAAACTGTTTGCCGTGGAAATGATAGTCACAGCTAACTAGCAAAGCGATGACGTTAGATGAGTACCATATCAGAAATGTAATGCGTAACTTTGGTCGGAATAATTTATGACATATCTCAAGCATAGTAACTAATTGAAAATGTACATAAAACATATATGTTCATGCATATATGTTATGTATTTACTAGTGTATAGGTGCATATGTATGTGCATATGCATCTGTGCATTAGTAAGCCACGATGTCTGCTTGTGAGCTTAAGAGGCTGTACTGGCAGATTAATTATGTAATGCGCTGTTGGTCACTCTAGGTGTAAGTGGTGCAATAGGAAATGTGATGTTATAACTTGTGTACATAATACTACTTCGGAACACCCTCTTATAATGCTGTATTTGGAAGCCATATCATGTGCCGTGTTATAACAACGTTTTGTTATGATGAAGTCACTTTCCAAAGCTGAATTTAACTGGGATCCCTGCCCTGATTGTGTTGTGACAGAATGTAGTTATAGTGATGTGTGTAACAAGGACGTTCCAGCATATATAATATTATGTGCACTTGTGTGCATATATACACTTTGAATATACCAGTGTGTATATCCCTGAATTTCTGTATATGTGTAACTTCATGCAAACTCTTCATTTAGTGGCATTTTCCTGGGCTAGCCTTGGTCACTTGGTTCATGTTCCAGGTTTTACTTCAGTCTTCTGTTCTGTGCACATTTGTTTCGTTGCCTATTTGGGAAACAAAGACTTCAAAGAAGTGTCTAAACTATGAGTCTAGATGTTTGTTCGATTCACGTTGAATGAAAAGTAGTACACATTAAGATGTGTACAGCAACATGAAGTCTTGTACTAAACTATCATTTGACAAGGTTTTGGAGGAGCCAAGAGACAAAAGTAGGTGGACCATGGTGCAGCCAACCCATGGCCATTTAGAAACTGCTGAAGTATGAACTAAATTTTGGATCTGTTCTCAAAGTTCTTTGTTGTTTCAGAATTTACGTCTAAGTGCACATGTCCATATGATGGATGTGTGTGTGTGTTTTTGTAGGTACATATGTATGCATGCATGCACATGCTGGTATATACTCGGTATGTATGTTGGATGTATTATGTTGGTAGTTGTGTGCTTCTGTGTGTTTGCATATTTGTGGATAAGAATACTTATATAGCACGTTTCGAGGACCTTTCCAAAAGGCTGCATACATGGCTGTCTAAGTGATTGGCAGAAATCACTCAGAGATGCATGTAAGGTAATTGCATCTAAGGTAATTGTGTTTCAAGTAAGCTACTGACCTGGCTTAGTGTGGAAAATCAAATAGGCTTAACATGTGCATATGTATATATATTTATTTGCAAGTAGTGTTTGCCTATTCATCATATAAAAATAAATACATGTATATATTTGTATGTGTGGCTCAAGTGCATGTTTAGTGTACTACGGTTAGTATATACATATATTTTATATAGGTACACTTGAGCATCATTTTAACACTACCTTTGCACAGTTTTGTAATGTTTGTCCTTCAGCTAATAGGTCTTTCAAAACATGTACCAGATGTTACCATGAGGATATAGACATGCAAATGTAACTGTGAAAACAGTGTCCAGTCAGCTTCTTCGAAGCCTAAAAACACTTATTGCGAGTATTCTTGACTTTATAAGTCAAAGTAGACGAAAACATTCTGTTGTTTAGGGAATTCATTTCAGGCCAGCTTAGCACAGAATTCATCTGGTCAATCTGTTTTGTTTGATAGCAGCAGTTCAGACCTGAAGTACTTCACGTGAAATGAAAAGGTTTGTTTAGACTAAGCTCTGTTGCATACATGCTTAGTGTGTGTTGTATGTACACTGGAACCTCCTTACAACTTTGACAGCCATATCAAGTACGGTGTTGTAATGAGGTTGTGTTAAAAAAGATCGCTTTCCATTAGTCATTTTTAATCTGGGTTTATGTCCACAACCATGCTATGTAAGAATTCATGTTATAACAATGCATGTTACAAGAAGGTGCCAGTGTACGTTATATATCTATATTATAAATATATATGTTTGGTGCTAGAATTCAGATCATGTTAAAGATTTTCACTGTTAATGTTGGTCTACTTGTGTCTCATTGTTGCTACATGGCTTCATTACAGCCGGTGAAATGCAGAAGCTTCTACTCTGTAGACGCTTTTGGAGATATACGAAATCCTTTTTGGTGCTTCTTAAGGAATTCTTTGTAAGCAAATGTCTTTGCTGCTTCCGAGCAACATTTTATGTGGCTCATTTAACGTCCTTTCGCAGATGTAACACATTCGTTTTAATGAGCAACAGTTTACTCCAGGATACTTTTGCCGGTTGTGCCTGTTTCAGTTAATTCAGAATAATGAATTATTTCAATGAAGAGTTGTTTTCTGTTCTCCTTGTACTTTAACATCATCTACATAAGTGAGAATCGCCTTCTAGAGGTGCTTAGAAGGCATTTTGAAAATGTTCTGTGTAACATTTACACAGATACACTATACTCTTGAACCTTTCTATATGATGCATCACTATAATGCTTAATCTAATATAACGTGGATCCCAATTTAATCTAGCTTTAGAATGTGACTGGATTACTTCGTAACCTCATTGTAGAAGATATGGCTTTCAATGGTAGCATTAGCAAGAGGTTCCAGCATAGTTATCTTATTTGTTCTATTTAAGGCCCACCCTGAGTAACCAGAACCAGATGAATATGCATGACGATGTTCTGTTAAAATAGAAAATGTGTGTATTAGAGTACTTGGTCTTCAGTAGAGTTTTTCTGTGAATATATCTAATATATTATTACATTTGTATAATTATACAACATTAACAAGTAATTAAAGATATGCAGTGTTCAAAATTATAGTGTTTGCAGATTGAGTACTGAGGAAGTTATTTCTTGTTCTGTGCGATTGAGTTTATAGCAGTCACTGTCAACAGTTTCTGGTTGGGTATGCTTTGTAGACTGAGTTTTATTGAAGAATATTTGAAGTTTCTGTTTATGTGTGCAATTTGAATTGAGGTGTGATAGAAATCATTTGAAGAAGAACATAAACTTACGACACAAACGTTTCCAATCACCCGGGAAGCTTCTGGAATGTTCAGAGACAGCAAAACTGCATTACAGAGCTGAGAGAAATGTGATGTTGCTAGCGCTTACGATTTGTTACTTGTGTTTCTGTGATACGGGTCATGTGCTTGACCTATGACCTTTGGTTAGGCCAGACAAAAATCAAACAGGTGCCTCGTGGTGACTTGCTGTTTCAATCTTTGAACATCTCTGAATTTGGCTTTGTGGTTCTGTAAGAAATTATATTGCAGGTTTATGCATACCAGTACTTGGTTTTTAGCAGTCTCTGGTTCAAATGTGTAAAATAATTAATTAATTCATAGAAATTAATTGTTTTGTATGCATATGATGAATATGTATAGTCTGCGATTATATCATAAAATACAGAAATATGTTTTTATTTAGAATAGTATACAAATTAATATATTAGATTTTATCACATGCAGATTGAGGCATAACAGCATTTCATGCACGTATATGTGGTATGCACATATATAGTCTATTCCATGTATAAATGGATATATATATATCTACACATACATATTTATATATGTTGTGCATACTGTAATTGAAACAGTGGCTTGAAGGTTCTGGTTAAAGTTGCATGTATTCCAAGTTCAGACAAGTCTGCTGTGGTCAGCTCACAAAGTGAGATGTAATAATTGTTGTATAATTATGATAATGATAATAATAATAATGTTACTGATAATAACAATGATGATGTCATGCATATTATTAAGTTATTATTAACATATTATTTGTATGAAGAATTTGTTTTCTAGTTAATGTAATATTAGTGGAATAAGTTTATGGCTTGTGTGCATTATCATGTTGCAGTTTTGTGATGTGTAAGGTAAAGGTTTTATAGGACAAGGTCTAAGACTTCACACAGTATCACATATTAGAATTTAGGAAAATCCTGCTTTTTGAGTCGATGTATAGTGCAGAGTTATTGTAAAATCGTAGGCAGTAAAGCAATTCATTGTTGTCTCAGTTTCTGTACTTCCGCCTAGCGTTGGATTTCAGATTTCAGTGACACTGGTTCCCTATTAGCTTTTGTGTCGTGTTTACTTGATGCGTCGTTTTTGAAGTATAAACACTCGTTTCTTATTCAATATACTACGCATCTAGATGGAGTAGTGTTTGTGTGTGCTCGAATTTAACATGAAAACTGTTATAAATGACTTAAATAAATAAAAGCTATTTTTATGTAGTTGTTGAATCTGTAAATTTCACACTATACTCTTCCATTACAGAGAAACTCGCTGCATGCTGCTAGGGAGTGTGCGTGCTCTTTGTATGTCGATGTTACATTTCTGCAGTGATTTTTCTGCGTCTCTTTGACAGCCCCACTTCATTTGTCAAAACTGGTTTGCAGTTTCACATGATGCGAGCAGGCAGTTTTGTCCTGATGATTTGGTGTTTAAAAGAAAAAGATATCTTTAGAGAGTGTATATTCACCATAGTTGATGGGTTGATTGGATTATGACGAAAAAGATGTTTTTGTGAAGATTGTAATTATTACTATGACATATTGTGTAACTTGTGCAGTGCATTTAAAAAGCTATTTTGGGCACCGATTAGCACTGCCAGTAGAAAATATACGTTTGGAAATGCAGTTTACGTGAAACTGTTAAAAGCCAGTTTTTTTCAGTTTCAGTTTTGACAAATGAAGGGTTAAGCATGAAAGAATAGTTTTCGAGCTTTAGTTAGGTTGTTGTCAGCTTTTTAGGTTGTTGTTGCTGTTGTTAGCATTTAGGTTTTCCATTCTGTTGTGTTTTTTCTGTTTTTTTTATAAAAATCTGTTGTGGTTTTCTTGTAGTAATACAGGAATATCAGGTTATGAAACTTTTGAAGCATTCCATTTGGACAGGAAATCATCTTAAGTTTTCTGGAGTTCAGAGTTCATATAGAACATACCAGTTGTAGAATACCGAACACAGAATGAACCGGGTTCATTGTCGGATTGATTTGGTCAACCTTGTCCAAATGTTTAGGTCATAAATAGCATCAATGTCTTCAAATTACCATTTGTGCAGCATTTCATATGCACAAAATTTGATTGTGGGGGATGGTTTCTTGTAGTTTTGATTCTTTACTCAGTCAATAAGACGTTATTGCTTTTTACCATCAGATGTTTGGAATTTTAATGATTCTTTAATGGTCCCTTTTAATGCATAAGAATCAGGTTTTTCATATTCTGCCACAGTATGTTCGTCATAACATTGGTCTGTTGAGTTCCTAGCACGGTATTATGTGTTCTACTGGCATTAGTCAGCTTGAATTAACTCAGATTTGTTGGCGGTCATTGGTTAGTTTGACTTGAAGCCTTACTAACCATGATCATGCTTCAAAGCATCAAGTAGTTTGTTGATTTTTATTTAATAACTCATGCTACAGACCTCCTTTTGTTAAATTTTAATTTTCCTTGACAGAACTTAGAAAAACGAGATTGAGATTGAACTGTAACTTTTGCAAAATGAAGTGTTACAGTTTTATAATCATATTACATGAAGACGTTAAGCAAGTATGGCATATAACAATGTGGTAATAACATTCAAGGCAAGTTACAGTAATAAATTTACAACACACCTCGATCAGTAACAGTCCTCGGGATCCCTTGACTGACACATCAACATGATGGCAGTAATCCAACAACTTGTCCACTTCAGTAATTCAGAAAAGTGACGGACAGTTTTTAGCAGTTCGTTAAGGGGTCATCCATAAAGGACGTCCGCAAAATATGACCTACTTTAGACCCCTCCCTCCCCAATGTCCGCATTTGTCCACATTTGACCCTACCCTCCCTCCCTCCCCCGCCATTGCGGACGTCTGCACGCCAAAGCCAATGAACGAAAAATCAACATTGTGACACATCATTAATAAGCTACCCCAGTTCTACTTTATTTAAAATCACCTTACTTAAAATGTCAACCAGTACGATATTTAAAATTGAAAAGTGAACCCAGTGTTTTAAAGTTCTAACTAAATCACATCACAGACTTTTTCGTCTGCCAGGAAAGGTTAAAACAAAGGGTCGTTTAAAAATCTATCAAATTTAGAAATTTAGATGCGGACATCTCCTCCCTCCGCCTTGTCCGCATTTTGCGGACGTCCTTTATGGATGACCCCAGAGCTAGCCCGAGAGATAGCCATGGCTTTACTGGCTTGTTTTCTGTTTCTTAGCTCGGACATTCGAGGGTGGGTAGCTCTCTCTCTAGCTGTAGCTCTCTCGCTCTATGTCTCTCCCCCCTGATCTTCCCACTGAGAGTGGTCACTGCTCGTTATAGCAAAGTTTGCTGGCATAGACAATGCCCTATTAACAAGGTTCAGTTGTGTATGTAATACTATGTACCTTGTATGCATCTGAACAATGACCCAGACATCCAGTCTATATACATACCAGTATATCTTACTAACGATAACCAAACTTTTGGTGGTCGAGATCAATCTCTCAATTAATACCGCAAAACTGGTAACTTGTTTCAAATCGAGTGTCAACAGTACTCTTGATTATGACAGACCAGTTAAACTACATTCAGCATTTTCTATGCATGCATCAATCAGTTTGTTAAATCGCCATTAGCTTAGTCGTATACAGAACGCTTCCATTGCACAGATTTTTTCAGAGCCAAAGAAGAAAGATATCTCATATTTTCTGTCAGAAAAGAGTCCTGAAAGATTTGTGAATTTGTGAGACTAGGTCTGTAGTCGTTGTTGATCTTCCAAACTCCTCAAATGCCTTCTCTGCACAATGGCGAGTCAGTAGACAAGCAGCATATCCAGCACACACCGACGGTCCATGTGCCGCCAGTACCTCACTACAAAACGCAAGATGGCATGCCAAATTTCACTTCTAGAAGAGTGATACAAAAAACAGGAAGGGTAGCCATCTGGCATTGAAATGTCTCTGGAAGATGGCAGTGACATTCTAATCTAGTCCTACGGCACCGTTATCAGAAAGCACAAAGTATGAATCAAAGGTCACTTGGTCCAGCGAAACAGTAGTAACAAATTAATCAAAGTTAAGCAACTTTTAAAATAGTGAAAATCTACAGCGCATGCAAATGCAGTGCTTTAAAAACTAAAGTACATAAGCCAGTGTTTCAATAATAAACTTGCTACACAAATGCACATGTGCAAAGAATGCAACTATGGATGTCATCTCTAAAACCAAATTTTAATTAACTTTATATAATTCAAAGTAATTCAGAATGCCAAAGGATAAGATTATCTGGATCTTAGCTTAAACTCTGTTACCAGGTTGGCTTGAACTGTTACTAACTCACTCAATCAGTTGTTACTGGTTGATAGCTGTGCACAAATCTGACCAAGTTACTCAGCAATAATGCAAGAATAATATGATTATTAGTATTAAATATATAAAAGTAATATTATAATGGAAACCATAAAAATCTATCACTGTACTCACTCTTTGACATTCTCTTTAAAGGCCACCTGTGACCAGTAAGCAAATGTTGCTAAAGAACCAGAGAGAAGATCACCCTGCCCACCACACCTGCGAGGGCTTCCCTTGGCATCACATATCAAGACTAAAAACAGAATTAAGATCTCTCTTTTAGGCATTTCATGATAATTGGAACTGCCACTGTAACTCTGACAAAAGTCATCTGATTTCAACTTGAATTGGCAATGTGTGTACGATAATGGTATATTTTATAGCAATGGTGAAAAACTTAATTTATTCATTCATTCATTCATAGATTTATATAAACAGATGAAAACACAAGTTCTTCAGCTGAATTATATGGAAAAATTATTTCTAACTAGTACTAACTGCCTCATATTTAGATATTGCTACTGCTAAATAACACTGTACCAATTGTGCATAAAAGATTAACCCAACTGTGCATTAAGATTAGCCCAATAGCCTTACACAAGGACTTGAACCCCAATACATCAAGTTACAAGGTGAGATTGTCAACTTACGACTTCGGCCATCAGTGATGACATCCGTAATTCCCTTCCTGACTATCGTCACGTGACCAAGGGCCTCGCTAAGTTTCACAACTTCATTCACGTCGAAGACAGATGCATCAGTTTTGCGAATACCCAACTGAAACAGACTCGGCCGTTAACAAAACCATCAGATGCCGTGTCTTTGTGAAACCATATTCCCCTTACGGTAGTAATACGATGACGTATAACAGATTTTAAAGTGTAATTTACTTTAGTTTATACAGCACTTCTGTATTTTAGTTTGATACTGAATCATGCTAAAAGATGATTTTGATCATAACAGATTAATATTTATATATTGCACTTGTTTCATCCAGTAAACCTGAATCTGAGTGAGACATGTGTGTACAAGCAACCTGTCCAGAATCATTACAGAGTCTGCTCAGCAGGCATGAATCTGCAGTTGTTGAATTACAGACTCAGTATGCTAACGAATAGATCACCATGTTGCACAACATAGTCATAATGTGATAACTGATCACAGTGCCAGTATGATTAAAAATAGCATAATCATGTTGTGATAATGGGTTACAATGATGACCTAAACACATAAATAACTTTTTTTAAATAATCAAAATAACAGACCACAGTTTCTTGAAGCCGAGCAAACTCGATGGCATTTGGGGTCAGGATGGCTTTTGAGTAGCCACTGACAAGTCCTGGATCACTTAGCAGAAGCCATAAGCCATCCTGCAACATAAAGCAAAAGCCATAAGCCAGTTTATCCCATAAAGCAGAAGCCAAAAGCCTTATCACATAAACTGCAGAAGCTTTAAGCCACGTTTTCCCTTAAAGCTAACCCTGACTGCCACAGGTACAAAGTGCTTACTTCAACCAGTTTGAAGATCATTTGCCAAATCAAAAGGCTGTATCAAAATATATTGTTTATAGTTAGAGATGGAGGATTCCAATTACACTGAAGCAGCACTATATAGATTACTACTTAAATTACAATTAAATTACACTACACTGTAAAAACACTGTAATCACTTACTGCATCAATTACTACTGGAAGATCAAGAGCTCGAACTTTTCCTAAAAATTCCTGGATCAAAAGAAAAGAGTTATTAATTTAAAATTATCGTACTACTAATTTGTAACTTCATGCCAGTTTAAACAGACAAATTCATGTATAAATACCACAAAGCTATGACCTAGGATAACGAGACATTCGGTAACTGACTTAACTAATTCAGTCCACACTTCTTATTAACAAAGATCAGTTCCACTAAAACACCATAATTCAATGAGTAGAAATTAAAAAGTACCAAGTAGATAGACTAAAACTGGTTAACAAGAGCACCAATGGCATGCTTACAACAATTGTGGCTAATTGTGAGAATTTTGACAGTTTTCTCACAGACAGAATTAGTGCTCAGGATTTACCAATATAAAAAACATTTACTTCTAGCTTTGTGACAACTTCAGAAATGTTTGACTTGATTAGGTACCTGGCATGCCATGGCATGAACATGCCCCCGCAACTTGCCACAAGTCTACTTGAGTATAATGGTCAAGTAGTGAAACGTGTATGGAGAAAGACCTTGTTTAAACTGCATATATGGCACCCATATAATTATGCTCTCAATAAGTCAGCATGTCAACATAGCTGTGAAGTGCTGCCTTAACAGCTCAACAACTTAACTGTACCATAAACATGCTGGACTATGCCTTGGGATGTGGATTGCTCCGGGCTTGAGCAGAAAACACAATGTAATAGCTGTGGCTGGCTGATTCCTTGTCTGAACTGTAAATAAAGAAATAAGTACAAATTATATAAAGAAATGAGTTAATTTAAAACTGAATGGTTGATGCCTTGATAGTGTTGAGTAATTTGTTGTCCCTGCCTAATCCTGGTCCAATGACAACAGCATGCATTCGCCCGAGCCACTCGGCTAACTGCGATCCCGCATCCGGACTGTCTCTGTAATAGATATAAAAGATAACTTTAATAAAAAAATCTAAATTTCACAAACACTGGATTATTCGCAAGCAATAACAACCTGGTCTCTGCAGTCAGATTCCTAATAATTTTATCAATATGTCATCCACCCAACCATCCATCCATCCAAATACAAATATGTATCTAGGTGTTGATCTTAGAAGCAATGGACAATAATGCTTACAAAATGTAATGCATTTAAAGATTTAAGCAGCACCTTACAAGTACTTCCCAAAGGCTCTATGAAAATTCAGGTTACACAGCAAGGTTCTCCTAATGCTGAAGAAGGGCAATGCCTACAAACTTTTATAATTACATATATTCATGTATGCATACATGCATACATACAGTATTGATCTTGAAAACTGTAAAACTTATAAGACAGAGAACAATTAGCTAAACTTACAGAACAGGGTGCACAATAAGTTCTGGGCTGTAGGATTTGATAACAGTTGCTGCATCTCCCGTACAGAAAACATGAGCCAAGTCAGCCCCCTATGAAAAACAAATGAATTGATAAACAGCACCCAGTAGTCTTTTCTATGGCGAGACATAATGTTTACTAATATTATACTACTCTAACTGAACCAAAAAATAATGTATGTCAACTACTAATTAGATTTATTAAGCCAAGTTTAGTGGTAGGAGTAATTTGTATTTATATATCGACCATAAGCAATAACTGATTGTATTGTATTGTATTGTATCTAGAAATTTATAAAGCGCCTCTCGCAGAATAACTATTCAGAGGCGCTCTCAGCACAGAAACCCCGGGGAAACAAAAATGCCTTTAGGGAACGCGAGACCGATGAGGAAAAGCCAGTCATTAGTTTGGCCCTGAGCAGACGGGGAAGATCATTCCACATCGTGGGACCCACTACAGCAAACGCCCTGTTCTGGGCCAAGGCACTTTTAGCTCTGGGAACAAAAAGATCAAGCCGATTTACAGAGCGCAATGAGCGAGAAGAAGATGCAGATAGCGGTTTTCGCAGATAGTTCAAGAGATATTTCGGGGCAGTAGGCTGCTGAGATTTAGAGACAAGGAAGAGGATCTTATAACGGATGCGTGCAGCAATAGGGAGCCAGTGAAGGACATCATGTAAGCAGAAATATGGGCAAACCGGGGGAGTCGAGCGATGAGCCTGGCAGAAGCATTAGGTGATGATGACATTAATGGACAATAATAATGATAACTGATGACATTAGGCAACTGTACATACATGGTTCCAAAGTGATCACTGCTTTCTTAACTATGTAACCCAAAGCAACTCATAAAAGTCTCAAACTTACAACTTTCATTGCAGAAATGGCTGCAAAATATGGGGCACCAGTATACCTGTAACAAAATAAAATGCAGTCAAATGTGCAAAACTTGGCTAAAATGCCAGGTAACAAAAGAAAACAAAAAATTGCAAAAACTAGGAAACTTAGATTAATCAGATTGTGATAATTGAGAATATAACTAAAGATTTCAGAATTCTAGTAAAACTGAGCCAGGATACCTATGTCCATTTTGAACAAGGTATCCAACTACCAGCCACATAATTTCTTTCACTGGCTGCCCATTAAGCAAAGAATAAATTTTAAAATCTGACTCAGAATTTGCAAAGTAGTATAGTTTGATCAGCCTATCTATTTCTGTTGTATGCTCACATCCCACGCAAATAGATACTGCACTCAATCAACGGACATTGACTCTTAGTCTTGCTCTGCTCCGCAAATGAACAGTGTTGGGTTCTTCGGCTTTCTTGATCACTGGTACAAAGTTATGAAATTACCTGCTCAGTTCAGGTCATTTGGTTAGTTCTTTGATGTCATTTAGGTAAAACCGAAGATTCATCTCTTTCAACTTTCATGTCATGCTTTCAGTTTTCCTGATCTAAAGGATTCTGATTTTAGATTGCAATTTCCCTCTGTCTTGATAATAATGATGCTATAGAAGTCATTAGATTACATTAAAAGTAATTTCGAAACAGTCAGGCATCATGTATTGGATTTGCAGCTCAGGTACCCACCTTTGGAAAGGTACCCAGCCTCCAGATGTCTGTTGACAATCCTAAATATACCTGAATAAAATAAAGATTACTTACATAGAAAGTCACATACTATCCAGCATCATGTGATTAGACAAAAGCATGTGAGACTTTTATGTCAATCACTCTTGTTCAAAAATTAACAATTGGAACCCTAAACATAACTGATCTGCAGTACACAGTAAATGAGTCTCGCAGAAAACCTACTCTTTGCAGCCTCCAATAACAGCCACGCGGCCGCATTGACCTTTGTACTTGTCAGCTGTTAATGGTGGAATAAGACTTCGAACCATCTGCTGAAGAACTGCGCCATTGCTGCTCGTAGACAAGGTCTTTAAATTTCCTATAACCAAAATACAAACATCAAAATAGACTGTTTCATTCAGAAAATACGAAGGCTGATGAGAGGGTATATTTGCAACGTTTGCTTTTGAAAAGCCATTGGAAGAAGCTCAGTTTTCAGGACTCAAACTTGGGTATCTCTGCATGGTGAAGTCATCCTAACATTTAATTTATTAAACGGGTTTTAAAGTATTTACGTATGTCGATTCCACAGGCCAGATGTATAAAATATTTTAACAGTGCATTTTTCATGACGCATTTATAAATTTATACCCTAGCACAAAATATGGCGTACTTACCTGACATTGGTAAAGAATTCTGAGGTCCTTTAAATTTAATCAATCGCAATCCAACTTTTCCCAGATAATCAACAAACATCGTCCATTTTTAATTTCAAGTATTCTTGTTCCATGTACTTTCCAATAAAACACGATGCTTAAAAGTGAAGAACTTTTAGAATAAAGTATCCGAGTATGGGAAATGGGTTAGACCACAGTATAAATAATTACATAATTATTATTTAATTATTTACACTGTGGTTAGACCAACGACTTGAGAGGTCGGTGGTCTAACCCATATCGCATATGCAACTGGTGCTTATATTGTATCTCATTGGTTAGACATACTACAGCAGCATTTCCCAAACTGTGGGTCGCGTGGGTCGCGACGCTCTGGCAAGTGGGTCGCCAAATTTTTTTGAAAAACATATATTTCTTTGCAGCATCAACATATTTGACTTTGACTGGGCTATAATTAGCTGGATTTCAATAAATTGTGAACTGTTTTTACCTAAATTTCCTTTAAATGCTTACATTTCTAAGCGCTATACGTAAATCCGCATATTTCGATATCAATTTACGAAGCAAATTTTAGTACACAGTGCTTAATTTTAAGCAGTGGGTATACCGAGACTGCCAAGATATTCATAAGTGGGTCGCGACCCAGAGAAGTTTGGGAACCGCTGTACTACAGTCAATGATTTAGGTCCACTCAGCCTTTCATTCGCGAGATGGCGCGTTTGATAAAATGAGATGTAGGACGTGATGGGCGCCTTGTATGGCTGCCGTGTACAGTTAAATTCGACTCCTGTAATAACTTGTGATCATCCGTTCATACTGATTTGTAATAATACTGCGTAATTGTCAGTTTGAAGATATTAAACGAAGATTATTATTATTATCGTGCTATAACTACGACTCTAAGATCTTTGCTATAACTACCAGTATAAATTATGACGATATTCAACCAATTATAAATTGGGGAGGGGATAGAGTAATGGTAACACTCATGGCCAGGAGAGCATAAGGTACGCGGATCGATTCCCGTAACCCCCTTTAGGGCGGCGCCTTGCATGGTTGCCAAACCGTACGCGTGTGTTTAATTATATAAGATCTTGATTGTACCACAGTTTAAATAATTATTTATACTGTGATTGTACTTTCATGTTTCAATATAATCTTACTGCGTCTGTCGGTTTGAAATAATAAGGAATATAATCATAATTATTATTTTTTTAATTAATTAATTAATATGTTTGTGTCGAGAAGCCCGATCTAATAGAAAATGAAATCCTTTCATTTACTTGCAACTCACTCCAATCTTCAAACTCATCTTAACCTTTAATTCTAAATTAATTCAGCCACTCTTAAACCATTATCCTCTGCTCTGAAAATATACTCAACCCGCCCTTTCATCAATCTATAAGATTCGATAACCATGCATATTCTTGCAATGTAGGCCTAAATGTAAATGCAATCTCCGAAATTTCACAGCACCATACAAAAGCCACGGCAGGGAGACCAGCTCATTCACCGGCGCTATACCACATCGAGTCCGCAATCCTTGTCCGTTCGTAATCGTAATCGTAGGCCTAATCGTAATCTCCAAACTTCTAAAGCGCCACTCGAAGGCCAAGCGCAGGACACCAGCCTATTCACGAGCGCTACGTCAGATCAGAGGAGGTTTCCAGAGAGTAGTCCAAAAGATGTCCAATTTCCAATTTCCGGTGCCAGGTCAGAGTACGAGGAGGTCAAGCCGAGGACCTGCAGTAGCTTAAGCTGTTCACCTCTGTGAACCAAACTCCCTCCAGAACTACAATAACTACCCAACTTATGCTGTCAGCTTGCCAACATAGCACTTCTTGCCATTTCATAACTGAAACCAGTTCTTTAAAATATCCGACTCCCTCTTATCTAACAATCATGCATCACATCGTCTGTCTGCATATCTGTCTGACCTCTGCATTTGACTGAAACTTCCTCTAACCTCACTATACTTGTCGTGCCGATTTTATTTTCTATTAACTTAGTCGTGTTCAACAGCTCTGGCCCCTTTGTCTAAGCCTCTGAGGCGCTGAAGAATACACATACTGTTTAAAACGAAAAGTCTTCTACATTTAGAACATGATGAGTAGGGAACCGGAATAAAAGATGGCCGCTCGCTGTTTGTTTTTGTAACCGAACATAGGAAATGTCAATAAGATGTATCTCTTCAACGATCGCTCAGTTATATCTACGTGGCTTCTGGTTTTCCGACATTTGTGGAAGCATTTCGTTGCCATAAGCCATGTTTAAATCGGCTTGTTATCGAGGTATAAGGGTCGCTTTCAGGTCACATTCTGGGCGCAATATGCGTACAATTTCTGGACTAAACTGGAAGTTCTTTCTCTGCGCGAATTAAAAAGAGAAATTGTCGTTCTCATAAATCATTCTGATAACATCCTTCCGCTTACTACCTGATAAGCTATGGATAAAGTGGCGTGCAGCAATGTTTTTGACAGTTCAATACAGTAATTAAAAGTGAAATAACTTCGTATTTTTCTACTACATCGATCGTTCTTGGATATCAGATATGATACATTATATAAGGTGTTTTACCGAATAGGGGATTTGCATGTAACTGTGCAGTTAAATGCTCAGTATAATTTTAATGTTGGTTTTATTGGCCTTCTTTAAACCAAAATTCGTGTGACTGGGTTGAGAATTCGTTAATTGCCAGGCGGGTTAAATTAGATGCGGTAGTGGGTTAAGATGTACGCCATGTGAATGTGTTTCTGTGTTTGTGTCTGAAAATTTATATAGCGTCTTTTATGGCCTATGAATTATGTTGAATAGAGCCAATTTAACAAGGAAGTTAACTTTTCCCACTCTGTTTTCTTAGGTGTTTTTGCATTTGACTTTCTGCTTTTATTGACAACCAGCACCAACTATATTAAAGTTGGATACATATGCATTGTTAAATAAAGTTACAAACACACTGTAAATTTAATCTGATGTAATGACTATGATGCATTCCTAAATGAAAGAAAACAGCAAGAGATTGAATCTAACCAACAGAAAAACTAACTGAACATTTTTAAGTACATTGAGCCAATGATTAGCAGTTACTTATTTGATTGCATTATAATATCCATGGCATCATAGTCATAACGATAATCTCCTCCTCGACCCTGTACAATCTTTAGGCTTGACCTCCTCTCTCTCCCTTCTGTCCAGTTCCGCAAGTGCCTGAAAACATTTCTTTTGTCAGTGAAGACACTGACCCAGGTTGGTAGTGCCTCTGATTCTGAGTGGCGCTATATAAGTTCTCGATTACAAATTACAAAAATCTCTAGATTCGTGTAGCGCTCAAAGAAAACTAAGTGTTTAAAGTGTCATTGCAGCATAGCTCAAATACTGATTTTACTTTGTAGACAAGTAATTTCCAACATTCTGCTTGCATGCCAGCATGCTGTACATCATTGTCTGCAGTTTTGTGGCTGGCATCATACTGACCCTGCTTGGGCAGTTTCTATTTCTCAGGCGATGGTTTCGTTCATTGCCGACTGTTACTTCGTTTTGGAAACCTCAGACAGAATCTTACTTACTACCAAAGGTTTGCTACTGTTTTAATTCTTGGCAAGTTTAAAAGGCATCAAATAAAACAATGAGGTGATGATGATAGGATCAGGTTTTTCAGCAACTATATTTAATTAAGATGTCAGTAATTTTTTTTAAATTGTCTGATCCTTTATTTGACTGGTCAATTGATTAATGGATTGATTAACTTACTTCATCAATTGCTTTTTATTGATCTGTTGATGGATTGAGTGTCATATTGATCGAACATTGACTGATTAATTGGATTGGTTGATGCTTTTGTTGACCCATTCATTCTCCTGCTTATTCACCCATTTGTCCATCTGTTGAGTTATGTAGTGATGATTTTTACTGCCAGGTACTTATTTATGGATCAATTTACTTTAAAATGTTCAGTTAGTTTTTCTGTTGGTTAGACTTAATCTCTTGCTGTTTTCTTTCATTTAGGAATTGACTGAGGCTTTGAAAGATGAAGCTCTAAAGAAGCAGAAAGAATCATGTCTCAATTTAAATCTTGTTCTTCAGTTTCTTTTTCAAGAACTCAAAGACACAAAACGAATTCGCAGGTTAGCAGGGCATTGAAGTTTATCTGAAATTGAACTCTAGATATTGACTGCTTTTCTTCTTTATCTGTGTTATGCATTGATTTCTGTACTATCATACTTGAACTTTAACTATGTGTTTTTGCTTCTCCTGGGTTGAGCAATAAGGAGAATACTTGCCTTTGTAGATGGGCAATGAAGCGTATGAAGCTTGAGTTTGAAGAGATGTTACGATCAACAACAGGGAAACTTCTGGAACACATCACAGTCCGAGATTTTAACCTTGGGAGGACGTTTCCTATTATTCAGAATGCTTCGGTTGAGAATGTTTCTGTTAATGAAGACAACGTGATTGAGGTTAGAGCTCACCTTGTGCATTTATGGTAACATGCAACTTCAATATACACGTAGATACTGCAAACTATGCTTCACAAATGTTCAGGAATCCCCTCTCTAGCTTTGATCTTGTGCAGCACGTCTCTTTCCCAACTCATGACATGGGTCATGCACTTGACCTCCTTGTAGCTTGATCCAGTTGGAAACCATGGATTCCAATGTAGAGCAGTGCAACCAATCAACCAATAAACGACATTCAATGATTGTGGTTCTTTCCTGCTGAGTGGACTCCTGTAAAAAGCCCTGAACGAGCTGTTTTTGCACACATGTCTTGTGCCTCAGATCAGGGCCCATAATAGCCACCAAAGTGGGTATTAGTAGGAGCATAACCACTCTCATTTCCCCCCAAAAAACCTCCAGATAAAAAAACAAGTCGTATATATATATATATATGCTCCTCAACATCACGGGGGCCACGTCCTCTGTAAATATCAAATGGGGCCTATTCTTCATGGCCACGTCCTGTATAAATTTCAAATGGGGGGCCATGGGCGGATTGGCCCCCCTGGATCCGCCCTTGCCTCAGATTCACATTTACTGAAATTGTGCACATGTGCACATAATAAAGTGGAATAATTAGAATGTATAAAATTAAAAAAATAATGTGAACTCTTTGACCTGCCAATGGTTTACAGACATGAATTGTTATTTTAATTTGATGCAACCTCAGATTGATGCTTGTGTGTTTTAATGGTGGCATGTAAATGTAGATGCAGCATTACAGAAATGTAGACAAAGTACTACATTTTCTTTATTCATTTTTGCTGCATAAATGCAGTCATGTTGATGCATATTTCTTTCTTTACAAATTTGTTGCTACTTGTGTATACACTAGAGTAGGTGGCTAATTTGTCTACAAAAACTTGCAGAGAGGCTGATGAGCCAGATAATTGGATGTTGAGCAGTCCACTCTTGTAGATTGGTTATCTGCACTATATTTTAGAGAGTAGAGAACATTACCTTACCCAAATGTGAATGCTTTACTATCCCTGCTTTTTCCAGGAGGTCACTCTCTTGCTTGACTTGACCTACAATGGCAGATTTCAGTTGGCTGTCGATGTTGACATGGTATTCAGCAAATCAGCCTATTTGTCGGTAATTCTGACAAAACTTCAGGGCACAGCACGTCTCCAGTTCTCCAGGCAGCCCTACACACATTGGTCATTCGCATTCATTGAGGTAACTGAAACAATATGCTGAGGTCAAGTAAAGTAAGCTAATTTTGTGCATACCTTTATTAAGGTTCCACGACAATTCGTGTACAGACTTTTCGTCTACGACACTTCCTATGCAGACATTTCGTCTACTATGACGTTTCTTGTACAGATCAACAATTAAAATATAACTAACAGTAGAACCTGGATGAAAGATTAAAATATAAATTAAACTAGAAGCGGGATCAACGATTAAAATAATACTTAGACTAAGGAAACGTCATAGACGAAATGTCGGTATATGAAATGTCTGTATACGAAGTGTCAGACGAAAAGTCTATAGATGAATTGTGATACCCTTTATTAAGGCACAGGCACAGTCATCGGGTTGAATGATCATTTAAATGAAGTACAAGTATGACAACAACTGTCCATTAGCAAGACTTTCCTTCCATACATGTCCAGTACCTCTGGATTCGTCCATTGCCAGCTCAAGGGCTGAGCAAAAAAAATGAGTGCCTCTATGTTCCACTTGGGATATGGGATCTTTACTTCTTTGATATTATGCTTTCATCTTAATTTCTTGCTTGTGACTTTGGCCAGCTTAGATGTAGATACCTTCTGTAGCACTATGGTTCAAATGTTAATATATTTGCAATACATAGAAGATGCAGGTGTAGTCCAGTAACAGAAAGTCGTTGCTCTTAGTTAGAAGAATTGGTGGCTTTAAGCTCTGACCTGTGTGTTTTGAGCCTTGGTTGCTGAAAAGGACTAGAGTGCTACTGCTGGGTTCTCGTTCACTCTTAAGGTTGTAAGAGTTGCTACATAAATTACACATTTGTGGTAAATTAAAATTACCAGCATGGCATAATGGCAAAGAGCTAATGCTGTTTTGTACATCTGCTGCTAGGGTTTGAATCATGGTGTTGCTGTAGTTGTTGTGTCTGCACTTTGCGTGAAAGATTCATTAACCCCTAAACCACCTGTCTGAGAGCTGATTTGTTAAAGGAGGTGTGTAATAAATAAGCAATTGGCCAACCATGCTATAAGGTAATAAATAGTGTCAGTTCATGACCTTTCATCTTCATTGTCATTTTTTTAGGATCCTTCTCTACAGTTTGAGGTGGAGTCACACTTTGAAGGCCGACCAATCGCCCAGCTCACGTCTCTCATCATCAATCAGGTGCCTTTGTCTTTTTCCTGAGTATTTTCATCATGGTGATATAGACCATGATGGTTATGATAATAAATGATAAAGGCGGTGATGGTTGTGATTATGTTGATAATCATGATTATTTCTTTACATACCATAATATTCTTTTACTATGCCATAATCGTATAACTGTGCTATACTGGCACCTTCTTGTACCATAAGTACCACTTAATTTCATACGATACCATACTAGTTTCATACCATACCATTTTAATCTCCATGCTGTATTAATCTCTTGTCATACCATGATCTCATTCCTTACCATGATAATCCGAGTGTAGATTCGTAAAGCGGTTCGCAAGAAGCACACACTGCCTAACTACAAGATTCGCTATCGTCCGTTCTTTGTGATGCCAGTCACTGAGACGGCTCCACAAGATGTCTATTACCAAGGCAACAAGATCAGCATCGGCCGGCTGCAGGTGGTCGTGGTTGGCTGCTCACGTCTTGCCAACATCACGCCTGACTCGCACATCTATTGTTCCCTCACTCTGGGTTTGTACAGTTGGCCAGTTGGCTATTACAGTCTAATTTATCATGTATTCATTCATGGTTAGTTCTTACATTCATTCAGCTATTCTTTCATTCATCAGTTATTCCTTCTGTCTGAGGCTGTGGGGCAAGTTTTGTGTTAAAAGTTTACATAAGGTTTTGTGAGTTATAAGTCTGTTTGTTATGATAATAATCATACTGATGAATCATGATACCAATAATTTATTATGATTATTACCATGATTATTATAAATGTAACTCTTAGCATAATTTGCTCTGACAGGTGCTATGTAAATTGTCATAATTACAATTACTATTATTTATGAATGGCTTTTTAACTGAATTATTCTCAGTCTTATGGATCAAACATAAACATATCTTACCTGGCAGTTAATAATTCAGCTGTTACATGCTGGTCATTAAAATTAGTTGATCACCGAAGATACAAGCCTCTTGTTTTATGGTTTTATACTGCTTATTCTATGCAGCTGGTCTTCTATTCTTTAGAACCTTGGTGATCTCATTTGGTTTTGTCCAAAGAATTGTGATTTCAGAATTATGCAGTTTTACTCAGGAACAACCATCAATTGATGCCTTGTGCATGATGGTAACAGTGCTATAGAGGTTTCTGGATTAATTTGATTTTAGTAATGGTGGTGTACAAACTCTCAGTTTCCAGGCGTGCTTTTGATATTGTATATTGTAATTGTAGACTCGATTCAGTGGATGGAACTCATGAGTTTTCGGCGCAAGCTTTGGTTGGCTCATGATGTTGAAGTGATACGAGTACCTGGTCAGAACATTGGGCTGTCTTTTGGCGAGGTGGGTCTACCTACATAATGCTTTCTGTGGCAACAGTGTTTGATATAAGCTTGATATATTACCTTGGTGGTTACTGTTAAATCTGTGTAAGATAAGGTACCTGTGTGAGATAAGCGTGTATGAGGTAAGGCAAGGCAACAGGTAGCCTAGAGGTATGCTGGTACAGTCTAACTTCAGTATATCAAACTGTGGTATTTGAAACTTCCAGTTATGTTGAATAGCAGTTGAAGGCCCAGCCACAAACAATACAAATACAAACATAGCTCTGCATATATAGAAGTTTTGCAGTACCAACATTTTTTGACTAACATATGTATGATTCTGCAGTTCAATACTCTTAATGATTAATGAATTACAAATGCTTCATCTCTTCACTGGTTCCAGACATAAGACAAAGAATGATGCACATGTTTGTGTGAGTCACTTGGAAGGGTCATTCAAGGCTATACATACTCTAGTTACTGTTGTACCTTAGCCTCATATCACTGATCTAAATCCTGAACCTACCACCTCTGAAAACCAGGAGTTTTACAGCTCCTCTTTACAAAGACCAGCCTTGCTGAATGTATGTTTAGGTCTAGTTAGTCGTCAGTATTATCTTTGATAGAGGATTGTGTGTTTTTAATAATTGCATCACAAAAGAGCAAAAAGTTCTTGGTGTATGACAAAATAGCCAAAATAGGCAACATATCAAAAGAGATATGTTGCTATGCATGGAAGACGACGAATCCAGCAGGCCTGCTAGTGTTGCCATTCAACAAGTTGTCCATGTGGATTATAAAAGATGAAATATTGGCCACCTATGATTCCAACAACCCTGAACTAAAGCACTGGAGAGCGCCATTTTGCTGATATCGAGGAAGCTCTTCTGAAATGATTTAAGCAGACCCAGACAAATCTGGTTGCCATAAGCGGCCCGTCTTTATTTGAACTCTTGCTACATTTTAGATATTTATTTTTAGTAACTTTTCTAACAACTTTTGGTTCAGGTTTATAGTTATCGGGAATGTTGCCAAGTTTGTTTGACAGTTATGAGTTAAATACATGTATAAATTTGTAAATTATCATGTTTTATTTTTTTAACACGCAGACATTATTATCCCTAAACTAGGCAGTTGCAGTACGTGTGTTAATATTTCACGATGGCTGTGGTTCACGTGTAGTGGGATAGAACTTTATTTGAATATTCCACTTAAAAGCTTGAAAATATCGAACTGTCCCTTAAACTTCGATGTAGTAAAGTTTTGCTGTATGTAACAAGTGATCAGTTACCTTACCTTGCCTTATTCGTCAAATGTAGCCATATTAGATCATGAAAATGTAGTTGTAGGCTGCCATTTTGTGTCATGAGAGTTTCAAATTCAGTGATATGTTGAAGGTAACGTATTTTTTGCTTTTGTAGGTCTTTCTTGTGGACAAATACGAAGAGATGGTGGTTGTTACTGACGTAACGGAGGGGTCTCCAGCGGCCAAAGCTGACATCCACAAGGCACGCTTTGAACTGCAGTATTTGTAATTTAAATTTAAGTTATCTTATTAGTTTAAATGTTTATTTCAGCAAAAGAGCATGTGATTTTTTCTGTTAGAATGAATCTGAGGTCAAGGCAACCAATTTAAGGCCACATGCTTTTTCTATGGTATGATATGATACCATACCATATCATGCCACTTGTTACGAGAGTATACAGTAGTCAGATATGATATGGTGTGTAATTTATAGTATTTATTTATTCCGGATATTTCTATAGCGCCTCTCGAAGTCAACTACTACTCAGAGGCGCTCCCGACTACAGCATTTGATACTGTGCCGGAATTTTCACGCCGTAGCACCATGAGCAATTGTGAGTGAAGGACTTGCCTAAGGTCCGTACGCAGCGGCTAGAGTGGGATTCGAACCTGCTACCCTCCGGTCACAAGGCGCCGAACTTACCACTGAGCCACCACGCCCCACGTGTATGGTGTAGTAGTTCATGATAGGCTGTGGAAAGGGTCATTGTTTCATTTATTATGCAAATTTGTCAGCTGTGCTGGTTATTTGCACTTAGAGGGGCAGTCCTCAGAACATTGTTTGGTCTTTTAGCTGAAGCACAGTCATGACAACAGCAATGCAGCAACAAGGAAACATTTTCCTTTTGGCTTTAGAACAAAAACTGATTACACCAGTTTCCTATCAATTTATGGGTGATGTGCCATGGCGTAAATATTTTGAGTTGAAGCTTGGTGCTGGGGATACAGTGCTGGCAAGCGCAGTGAAGTTCTCATTGTTGAAAATGACTAGTACTTGCATGGGTGACCATGAAATTCCAGGCCATTGTGACTTAATGAGCCTGCCTTCCTCATAGGTCAGTTGTTAGGGTACCAGCACAAGTGGGACTGGGTTAAAAAGGGTATCCTATTATTGGTTTACTTCTGATGAGTATCTACAAAAGTGTGTTATTCATACCTGTGTATGAGTTGTTCCTCATGGTCATTACAAACACATCCTGAACAGCTGCTAATGTGACAATTTTGTTTCTGTAGAGTGATCTCCTTATGGCGATTAATGGAGTCAAAGTTTCAAGCAGTAAGCATGCTGTCCGCCTCATGAAAAATGCCGGTGAAAAGTAAGCGAGAGCATCTATACCTGCCTTTCATTATCACAATTGACAACTGTATATATTACAGGTTTAGAAATTGATATTCACGTACTGTATGTACATTGTACACTTGACTGCTATCTGTATCAGAACATTTATATAGGATCTTTTAGAACCTCAACAGCACTTCTTACATGGTTACCTTACCTTACCTTATCTGCTAAGGGGAAGGATATCTTGGCTGAGGTGCCTTGTTGATAGAGGCACAGAGTATATGAATACCTTCTGTCAGTTTTACCTGATTTACTTGTTTTCTCGTCCGACACAGGATTACTTTACGAATGGAGCGAGCGATCAAAGGATTTTCTGGCTCTGGTCAGAAGACGTCGGGTCCTTTGCGCAATGAGGAAGACACGACCAGCTTAAAGGCATTCCAGGTAACTAATGTCTTGATTATTTGTTTTATCAAATACCTTGTGACACACTTCATTATGATGCATATTCTGATAAGATATAGTCTGGAACATGAATTCTAAAGTTGGTTTAGCTGTACAACATGACCTTAATATAATGTATATGATGTAATCTTGTGGTAAAATGGTACTTGACATGGCTCTTATCTGATCTTCTCGTTCTCATTCTTATTCTGGTTCTGATTCTAAGTTTTCTGAATTGAATTGACTGTTTTTTATATGTAAACAGGATTCAGTTGGTGAGCAATCGTCTACATTAAAGAACCAGAGTGGTGATTTGGAAGCTACAGATTACATTATGATTCCTCCAGTTCCTGGAGATTTGGAGAAGCCGTTACTGGACGACACCTCGTCACTTCGAAACTTAGATAGCAAATCAGATGCGCTGAGCGTCCATTCTCTGTCATCTTCCTCTTCCTCATTGTCTGCTGTTCCTGCATCCCTCCCTGTTAACTCATCATCAACCACTGTGTCGGCCTCTCCTCCAATGCCAAAGAAAGGCCTGACACAGATTCTTACAACAACCGGTTCGAGTCTTTTTGGGCGAGGCAAGAGGCCAAAGTCCGATGGTTTTGGTGCTGCTACCGAGTTGGCAAAGCCACAAAAGGAGCTTTCAGAAAAGTTGCCAGATGCCAGACCACCACCAAAAGTGGATGTACGCGTTAGTGACGTACAGGGTGTGGCAAAGAAGGACAGAAAATTGCTGACAAATGGAGGAAAAGTGGCAGCACCTGGTGACCTTGTCGCACAACCTGTAGCACAGAAAGATAACCAGCTGAACAGAAAATCAGAGCCACAGGTTCTGTTTTCATCAATTTATTTGGTTGTGATAGATCTCTGATGTTTTTGTGACATTTGTATGTGAATGTATAGAAATGCACTCATACGTGCGTGCATGGATCTGAGAATTCTATACATATACACACATACCGTATTTTGTGGATTATTCCAGAGTCAACATTTGGGAGCAGTCCATCCAGAGGCCCTTATGCTCCCAAATGCGCTCTGTCCAACAAATTAGTAGAAAGCCAGTCAGTAACAACCTTTTCTAGGCTGCAAGCAAAAAAAATAAACATTTGAGTTAGAATTAAATTTCATTATTTATATAAATCAGTTAAATAATTGAATGATAAATAATGTATCAATGATACTACAGAAATCTGGCCTAAAGTTGCATGTATGAATGTGTGCATGCAACTGAAATTGAGTTAAATAATCAACTTACTGTTTTGATTACATTAAATTATGAAATCATTTACGAATAATAGGTAACACTACTACTAATAATTATATACTATTAATATGGAAATACCAGTTTAGATAAAATCATGGAATTAATTAAATCCCTCAAATTTTATATTGGATTTTAATGTTGTCTTTCAAAGGTTGCGGTTGCTGATCCGGTTGAAAGCCGATCGCGAGAATCAGGTCTTCACCCGCAGACAAATTCTGCTTCCAGTTCTTCTTATACTGACATCGCAAAAATGCGTGCTACACACTATGAAAAGGCTTGCGCGGTCAGTTGTTGTGTTTTCCCATTGTTGATGAGTACTTTTAGTTTAAATGTTGCTGTCCACAACTTTGTGAGAAATTACATGAATCAAATAGCAGGGTGATCTGTCTGTTTTGGATATTTTGCCCTTTGACATCATTGTTATGAGCCACGTGTGTCTTAGACCTGTGAAGTAATTTAATGCATAATCAAATTTAGTTCATTTCAGAGGAGTACTTCCCAAACGCAGGTTTTGCGTTCTTGGTTTTTCTACCCTCTCTTTACATTTGTCTTGAAGAGCAGAGGCCTCTGTGCTGTGGACTATCAGTTTCTTTTTAAGCTATTGTAGGAAGGTAATTGGTTACCAAATTTTAGTTCTAAGTTTTTAAAGTATTCCATTAGAATTAGTGTTGTGTCCATTTTGAACATGGATAATTTCCGATATATGAACAGAACAAGCACTGCTTCCAGTTAGAAAAGCATTGATTCCACATGGAGCATAAAGAGTTTCCAACGTTGAATAAGGTTTTTTTTTCTGTTAACACATATTGAGTTACTGGAAAAAATTGTTCCTTTGAGAGCAAACACTGCTTCCAATTTTTATGAAATTTGAGCATTGTTTTATTTAGAATCCAGCCTTCAACGAAAAATTTGAATTTGACGTTGAAGAAAAGCACAACTACTTGAACATCTGCGTTTGGAACAAACAACCTGAGAAGGTTGACAGGAACCGCATCATTAAACCAGAAAAGGACGTTCTACTTGGCCATGTTAGTTCTCTTGTTTGCCATAAAAATGTGTGCTACACAACATGTATCATACTCAGGATATTGTATTGTAGGCTCTTGCCACTTTCTTTTTCGCAGCACGCAGCTGCCAAGGTGGCAGCTTGGCATCATTTATGTTGGCGAGCACAGTGAAGTTAGACAGAGTTGAGTGTTGGTATCATTTTGACTGGTAACCAGGTCCAACTTGGGTGAAGCAGTGTGTATAGGAGACATGGACCAACTTGGCCTACTATCCCTGTTATGTTCTTACATGAGTAGCAGTGCACGTTGGGAGATTAAAATTGGTGACCTGTTGTTGGATTGAGCTTCAGTTGAGATATCCTAAACACCTCTGAACTTGTTTATAGCATATGTAGATGCATCTGAATAAGTTTGATACCTAGGCTTGCCTGCTATCAACAGACATCTGTCTGCCTGGAACTCTTTGACTATGGACGGCACTGCAGAAGACAACTATCACTGAAATTTTTGGATGATAGGTTGAGGTTGCATTGGATGTTGCTGACTGAAGGTGTAGATGATTAATTTCTGATCCTTTGATCGATTTATGTCTAAGTGATCGTTTAAAAGTGCATTTGGTGTTAGGAATGGTATAGGGGAACTTCTTCCTCACTGGTTCAGACCATCATCACCATGAAAAGGTGTCTTGTTGATTGATTATTATGATGCCCTGTGGCATCAGTTGATGCCCTTTTGAGCATCATTCATCTGCCCTTTTGAGCGGATGAAAAGTGCCTTTGAGAAGTCATTGGACAGTGATGTGAAGAGGCTGTTGTTGTTACTCAGACATGTTGTTGTCTGAGGGTTGTGGTTTGAGGATCATAATTCATGTGCGATTTCTCATGGCAGTTTCTCATGGCAGGTAAGCATTCCGCTGATGGACATTGCTCTCGAGTGCCTGACTACGCTTCAGGGAGATGTTACGAACATCTACAACATAACACCTTCTGAATCTAAGGTTGAAACAGGGTGAGTTGTCACAATTTAATATGTCTATGATTATGTCATTTTGTAAGTAAGACAGTATATGTGCAAATCATTCCAAGATTAAGTAATTTTATGAATTACTTTGGTAACTTAAGGGTCAGTTTTAACATTGTTGATATTATTAATAATTAGCATATTATTTGTGAATCAGTGATTTTGAAAGTCATTTGAAGTAGTTTGTTTAGTCTTAATTGAAATTTGAAAATAAGTCAGCACTCAGCAGCAGATTTAATCATATCGTTAGTCATGTTAATTTATAATTATAAGATTAGTCATAGTGATTTTACAAATTTTTTATTTTTGAATTTTTCCATATCTGAGGGAGTTGATTTTGAGTGAGTTGATAATAATTAGGTGATTGTGTGTACATCTGTTAGTGATCAAGGCTGCTATTAACTGTTTTCATGATTAGTTTTTGTTATGTACTGTTCTCTGATTATATAGAATGTCATATAGCAAAGGCAGCTCGTTTATGGAGTACTTAAAGGGTTAACTAACTAACTAACCTGTGAGATGTTTTGAAAAGGTGCTATATAAATGACCCAGTGTATACATACGTTCACTTAACTCTGTGTTTTTAGCCGGTCGCAGAATGCCAACTTGGCATCACACTCGGGTTTCGAGGAACGCCTGTGTCATGGCGACGTCACTCTGAGATTCATCTATGCGATGCATTCGCTGTCAAAAAAAGAACGTGAGAGCATCTGCAAAATGAAAGATGATAACGAGCTGTCGTCAGGCAGAGACCAGACATCAGATGCGTCCAAAGATTCAAAGGCGTTTACACGGTAACCGACCACATGTAGCAGAAACCCAGTCCAGTTTCTTAACATTTCTAAAGTTAAATAGATGAAGGGCGATCCTTTTGAGCTAAACCCATGAAACAGCCATGGGTATGAAGTGTTACCATCTCCATTTGTTACCCTCAGCGCAGCCATAAATTTGAGAAGCAGTCTCTGTAAGCTAACCATAGAGGCAACATGGTCATATACTGTATATATAAAGCTTTGTTTTGTTAAATGAAGTTTATATTTTATATCAACCAGTTAAGATGTGTGCAATGTGTGTAGGTTTATAGTAAGATCTGGGTTAACTTGCTGAGTTTCTTACCGTAACCTACCATGTGGTTTTCCAAGCCATTGGATTACCATTGTGGACTGCAGTATTACTTCAAAGCAGCTATCACATGAGTGTGTTATAACAATGGTGCTGTAGAAAAGTTAATTTTAGATTAGAGTGCAATGTTAGTTCTGTTGTTCCTTACAGTGTTTATTCATCAGCAGTGACTTCTGCCTTGAGTGGTCAACATCACTTCATGATCACTCACTTCCAAACAGCTACGTATTGCCACTTCTGCTCGAAAAAGGTATGCCAAATTACCTTTTACGATGTCCACAAGGCACTGTAAATAAAAATTACGACTACCTTACCTAGCCCCTACATTACCTTCTGGTTCTGTATCTTTAGTATCTGGTACTTGTTATTGGTGTCAGCAGCATTGGTAGACTGTTGCAAATCTGTTCCAGTGTCAGTACTGAATAACAGATGGCCTTCCTTTGCCTTGACTGTAGACCATCTTACTTTATCATAATCATACCTTACTGGACATCAGTGCTTTTTCTTTGGTACTTGGTATTGGTTTAGATCTAACAGTGGGAGTAATAGCAGCAATAATATAGAGTGATTGCATGCACCTTATCTAACTGAGCCCACCTTACGTTACAGTTATCTTCCTTACCTTTTGTGCTTTACCTTTGGCACTTGAGTGACTACATTCCTTAGCTTTGGTACTGTTGTAGATCTGGCTGAAGACAGCCTTCCAGTGCCAGTTGTGCCAGATGGTTTGCCACAAGAAGTGCACAGAAAAGTGCCAGGCACAGAGGCAGTGCTCAAAGTTGGCCAAGAGGTTCCCGAAGAATGAACAACGAAAGAACGAAGAAATGCCTGAGAATCGCATCAGAACTGAAGATAACACGGAGGAGCAAAAGCCAGATGATGCTCGACTGTCCGATCAAACGGAAGGTGGGAAAAATTGCAGTAGTTGGTTCTCGGTGGAACAGTTTAGCAGTGGAAGAGGCATTTGGCCACAATAGCAATCCAAAAATAGGATAAATTTTAGTTGTCTGGCACGTGATTTGGAAATACAATAATAAAATAGACAGTTAAACTTTGATTTCGTATAGTTTGAGACCTGTGCTTTTACAATGTATTTATTTTTTGTGGCTATTCAGAGTGTGAAGTGTTGATTGGCGATGTGGAGAGGAAACGCCACAACTCCGCCCCAGATGAAAGTCTGTCGGACACTGATCCACAAAATCTGTCAGAATCACTGTCGCCCACGACCAGCATGCCTCGAACAAGATCATCAAATTCTCTGGTCGAAATGCCCATGGAGGCTGTCATGGTAAAACTGGCTTGCTTTCTTCCGACTTGAAGCAGAACAATGCAGAATACATGAACTGGTTTAGATCTGTTATGCATGTTTTTGGCTACCTGTATAGTGCCTCTTAAACAACCTCAAAGGCACAATATGTGTCATATGTGCAGTTCTTTTATGAGTTATTTCAATTCAAAGGTACTATATTAAGGGTCTAGATACATATATATTTGTATTCAATTCACTATGACTTACTTACACATTAGATTATGGTGTTATATGAATATGAGAAAATACACAGTCAAATAAGTAAATTTTTCTTTTCTTATGTTCAGGTGCCAACCGCAAAATATCTCGAAGATGCTGAGAACTTGTCAAAGATGTTTCATCGCGTCCAGAATGCTCCAAATTCAGATGAGATGGTTGTCACGGAAGCAAAGAGGAAGGGCAAGGAACTCTATGCTGACCTTGAACCAGAGGCTCGCAAGCAGAAGCTCGACAGCATGGTGAGTAGTCCTCTTCAGCAAGGAAGAGGTGGCACTAGTTGAAAACCTGTCAAAAGAGTAACAGGCTCCATTCCTAACCCTAACTCTACTGGTTACATTCCTGAACTCACATTACTAATGGTTTCAAGGATGTGATCTGGTTTTCCCAAGATATCGGTTGTACTTCGGCTTATTATGCACGTAATTGTTGAGGGATCACTTCGACATCAAGTAACCTATATTTATTTGGTTATATATTTATTCCTGAGGAATCATTTCTAACTAAAGTAAATAAAATATATATTTCAATTGATATATATTCATGTAATTTTATTATACAGTGGCAGTTGTGTTTTTGTAATTACCAGATACTCAAACTCCAGGTGGAGATAAAAAGTGAGACGGAGAATCGAGCTGATCTGGTTAGTAAGGATCGTGTTGCAAAGGATAAGAAGGTGAAAAAACTGCTGCAGGAAAAGATTGAGAAATCAGATGATAAGCTACAGTCAATGACTGTTTTCATGTTGCACTACTGTGCTGGGTTGCAACATTGCATGGATCAAGAGGAAATGGAACGACAGAAGCGGTTAGAACAGGATCAGGTGCAACAGGAACAAGCGGAACAGGAACTAATGGAACAAAAACAGGTGGAACAAAGCATTTGTGAGCTGGAGCGAACAAAACTTGTGAGCGAGATGGAACAATCTGCAACGATCAAAGAAAATGATCTTCAAACTGACAAGGTTGAAGATGGCCTTTATGCTGATGAGATCAAAACTGAGCATCCTAACGAAAAGATCGAGGATGATTTTTGTGATGATAAGATTGAGACAGATGACTATATGCATGAGACTGAAGCTGAACCTTGTGCTGCTGATGATCACAGTGAGTCTTCAGTTGAAATGGAGCAAAAACTGGATTTGGAGGACGATAACTTTGATTTTCAAGAACTTCTAGAAACAAAGCACAGAGAAGAGACTGTGGATGCAGTAGCAGACGAAGCTGTGATTTCTAACTCAATCGGGTCGACAAGCCAGACAGAATTCCAGCCAGACAAAGATTTAGAGCCATTAGAGGTGAATGCAATGGAAGGCACGTGCAGTCTAACAGAAACAGTTGCAATGTCAACACCAGTTGGCATTTGTCAGCTTTTGGATATGGAGCCCGACGTCATGCTTGGGCAATTGCCTCCAAACATAATTGAGGACAGCACAATGGATATCTCAATGCCACAGACATCTACAATCTCGGCTGTTGATGACACTCCACTCCCAGAAGAGAGTAAAGAAACAGCGGACAGCGGACCGCCAGAAGTAAAGTCGCTGATGCATGAGAAAGTCTCAGCATCAGTGACTCTTGAGGAGTTTTGTCATGACAGTGAGCCGAGTGAGCTATTTAATTTGCCACATTCCAGTATTGAAACTGTGGTCGGTGAAGCTTCTGTGATAAATGCATCCAATTCTTGTGAAAACTTAACCTCAGATGATTTTGAAGACCAGGCAAATATGGTGCAACAAAAGGATATGGAACTTGACCTGTCTGCAGCTGAATGCACCAGTGCCAAACCAGTTGAACTGGAACATGGAATGAGGAAATCATAGTTGGGAAGATGGTTGATTTCTTTTAGTTTTGGAGGCTGCCAGCGAAGACACTAAGGTCCATCTGAATCATAATCATGCTTTTGACAAACAAATTATAGTAATTAACTGTCAAATAACATTCATCAAGTAATTCTTTTGATTCATTACTAGGAATTGAGTTTTAAGTCGTGGATTATATATAGATGCTTATTTTTGTTTTTCGTAGGGTTTTGAATCTGCATTAGATGCCAGTGAGAGGGTTTTGGTTTAAGTAGTCTTTCTGACGTTTGCCAACATTAGGTGAATCATCATTAGTTTTATTTTTACTCTTATTTTATTTATCGCTGCTTGATATGTAGTGTCACATTTTGGACCTCTTGCAAAATTAATCCCAAGGTGTTGGGCCTAGTTTTGGGATTTTTGTTTTTCATCAGGGTCCGAGCAAGCGTATTCTTCTGCAACTTTGGCCCTTGAGTATCGCAAGGATTATGGTTCAGTGTTTGGTATTTTGGCTCGGTCATTTGCGATCTTCAGTGCTAGGGTTCTGAATCTCGTTGCATTACACGAAATTGAGATTTTTTTGTGGACCATCACTTCATGTAGGGAAATATTGTTATTGTGTGTGCATCAACGGAAACTCTTACAACTGCTGGACTGTTCCTTGTATGTGACAGGGTCATGTAACAAATTAAGTTTACCTTACACTGCCTTATGTGATGTTACTTGTACGGCTGCAGTTTCCACAGATGTGGAAAATGTTTTGCAGTAATAACCCAAGATTGTATGTGCAGAAGAAGAGAAATAAACTACTAGAGAAGCCAAGAACTGGTTGTAAATCAAGCTAACCAAATATTTATTTAGCTCTTTTTGAAGCCTGGCATCTGTTTGCACCTGAGCTTGTCAGAACCTCTCAAACTGTGCTAATTTCAGTGCATAGTTTAGATATGTGCGGGATTTTTGAAACTGTCACTAACAGGTTGTCACTGGACGTTTTAGATGTTTTCATTTTGATGTCTCATTTTGGCTTGTTTTGATGTTAGAGCAGTGCTTGGAGCATTTCGCATATTAGGTATCATGCACGTTTTCTGTTTTGCTTTACAACTGTCTCTATATAAATTTGGCTTGATGTATGGGCAAAATTTATACAGAGCCTTAAATGTTATGTTACAACACAGCTGTATAAATGTGCACTTATGCATGTGTATCGTATTTGTTGCAGCCGAGGTTTTTCTGTACAGGTGCTGTGTAAATGCCTCTTTATGTCACAGCAAGTCTGTCTTTGCATACTAAACTGTACTGTAAAGTAAATGCACTCTAATTTATATCATGCACCGAAATGAGTACAAATTTGTTAAATAAAAGGTTGAAGGAAAAGCTATCATATCTGTGTTTGCCATGCACCACGAGTGTTGAAACAAAATAAGTGTGATGTAGCTGATGCTTAGAGTATTCCTGTTATTATACATGTATACAGGATAACAAGAATGTACGCGAATTGCTATGACTGCTGCTCATACCCATTTTGTTTGGCATTAGGGCTGGTAGAGTGCTTGCGTATAACAGTGGGTGCAGGTTCAAATTCACCTAACTTTGTAAGAATCTTGAGCACTGGTTGATTTGAGATTGTTATGAAATGGCGCTATATAAATACAGAAGTAATACATTACAGGTATTGTGTAGCTTCATATTTTAACAAGAGATATACATTCACAGACCTTGTAAGCATCATGAGAATTTTGTGAACATCTTCCGGTAGTAAGGCTATTTTCATTTTTCTGACAACTTAAATACGTACTAACTTACTTTAGATGCACGTAGGTGGAGTGATCAGGCCCGGCTCAAGACATTTGGCGGCCCTGGGCAAATCGAAAAATCGGCGGCCCTAAGCACAAAAAAGTTGATGACCTTTTTTTTAGTCATTCGGCTCTTGTTACGAATAACAACAATAAAAAAAATGGAAAATTGGCGGCCCCTAAAAATCGGCGGCCCTGGGCGGCTGCCCAGTTGCCCATATGGACGAACCGGGCCTGGGAGTGATATTCTACAGGCTATCATGTTGAGGTCCAGAGTTCAAAGCGCTGCTATGGTAAAAAATTTTTGAAGATTTCTTGTGCCTGGACATTGTGAGTTTAGCAATACAGACAACAGATTTCATACTTGATGGGATGTGATATGACGTAGGGTTAGGACTGGCCATGCATCGTTACATACTGAGGCTGAGAAAATGAAATCTGTAACATATGGCTGCTTTGCAGGTTAGTTTTGTGGACTGCTGTAACAATTTGAACCTGATTAGGATGCAGCTGGAAGTACTTGTACTGTATGTCTTCTGAGGTCCTGCATGTTTCCTTGTAAAATGCATTGCTTTGTCAAAAGTACATACCTGTACATGGAGGATCTCGGCGCTGTGCGCAGCCAAATGATACATGAAAAATGTAAACAGTGTACGTTTTGCTCTGCTTATCTGTCTTGTAACTGGCTAGGGTAAGCTTGTATAAAGAGTAAAAAAAATGTAATGCAGTGTAACCAGTGGCAGCGCCAAACATTTTTAGTACCCAGGGCATAGCCAGGGCAGTCATACAAGTAACTAGTGCAGAGGGCAATTTATGCCCCGAACAATTTCTATCAGGGCAAAAATTCTGCCAGGGTAACGACCAGGGCAAAGGCTTTTTAACTAGGGCATTTGCCCTGGCTCATCCTGGTGTAGCGCTGCCACTGAGTGTAACCAACAATTAGCTGTACATTGTTTTAACATCTTTTATCCAGTAAATCTGGGGCACATGGACGTAGACCGAATATTTCAGAATGCTTATCAACCACAGCCTGCATACTGTACTAGTTTCCAGTCTTTTGGATCTCTGTTGGTTCTGTGCACAGGTTTATGAATATGAAATGTGGTTGCTATTTTGAAGCAACCATCCATTGATATCTTTTGCTTTATGATAACGGCTGCAGAAGTCTCCCAATTAGATTACATTAGATAGAATTTTGCATACGTGTTTTAAGCCAGTCTTCCTCGGTTTAGCGCTCTAAAAATTATGAGACTGGATTGCCCATTATTCTGAATTTCTGTTCAAATGTGCTTTGGAAAGTTGTTCAGTTTCTTGTAGATGGAAAATTGTTCAGTTGTCATGTAGACTCACAATTCAGAACACCTTTTTATCCTGTTATTTGCTTAAAATTATGGTTTTTTAAAATGGTGCTATATAAATTTCGATTACATGGTCATAATTGTCGTGGCGTATGTACAGTATATAACATTTGTGGAAATCGGTGCTGGTGATAATAGGAAGTACACAACATTACCATAATCAAGTTTTGAAGATGGCAGCATTGCTTTAGTAAACATTGATTTGATTGACTAATTAGTTGATTGGTTGATAACTGGTACAATGAGTATCAGGTCAATTAACTTATCATAGTTAATTTTGAAGTTACAGTGTATAAATTTTAATGTGAGGCTTTTCTTTACTACTGAAGTTCTTACTATTTAGGAACTTAAATCATTTTGAACTATTAATTACAATCTTTCTCAGTTACTTGCCCTGGCTTTGATTTTGCTTGCCTAATGGTAGACACAACACTAGTACTACAGGCATCACCACTCACCAGTCTATGGATATCACCTATCAAATCTTAATACATTACTAGCTACTTAGACGTATTTGTTCATAAAATTATTACCGGACCTACCATAAGCTTGTTAAGTGTAATCCTTGTACAGAGGTGTTTAATCCTGTTTCAAGAGCTTCTACAGAGCCACTGTAACAATGCCTTAGGCCGTTTGCTGCAAAGCAAATGTTTTAAGTCAAAATTAAAGCAAAGTGTGGAAATCCAGTGATGATATGAATTAACAACTCACTTCATCAATAAATTCAGCCTCAGCAAATTTGACTGCATGTATGATTGCCAAAGCCATTGGGAGAAGAATGTGTCATATACTAATGCTAATATATTATTAGACATCATTTTTAACCCTAGGTAGAAACAATCCCTTGGGAACATCCTTGTCCATGGTGAAGTCTTCAAAATGCCCCCAAAATGTGAAGACCTGTGTGGATCTAATATTATACGTAACCATTATAATTATGCACTAGGGTGGCAGGAAAGATATTAAATTTGTCAAAACTGGTTTAACATATGATGTGCAAGTTTTATAAAATGATTGCAGAAATCAATCATTTTCAGAAAATCTATCTGGTTCACCTGCAGCTGTTACACTTTAAAAGGCTTTGAACAACATTCCAATTCCACTGCTCAATCCACTTCCAGCTCCATTACAGATGTAAGAAATATCGTACAAAATGATGTGGTTGCATCATTAGATTGTGTGAATCTTTCTGACCAAAATATGCTGTTTGTGGTTGGGGCAGTTACTAAGGCTTTGAACAGGTCAACCCATCTGCAAGTTATCTCTGACATGTAGCACCAGCTAGGAGACAGGGAGCAAGATGTGCTAAGGAGACATGGAGCAAGATGTGCAAAGATACCAGAGAAAGAAAATGCTTCACTCTCCACAGGTGGAAAGTTGCTATCAGAAAAATGCTGGAGGAAAACGCACAGTAGATCGAGTTATTGTCTGTGGAGGCACCTGAAATTGATCATAGGACTGACCAGGGTAATGCTTGCATACACTTGAAGACTGGTAACTCAGTAATCATGATGATCATTATACGAGGACTTGTCTTTGACACAACTGTTTCCAATACAGGATTGAAAACTGGTGCATGCGCATTACTTGAGCAGATGCATCTTGTATGGACTGCACACAGCATCAAGTATTTGAAATCATGCTGCTAGGTGTCTTTGCAGCTGCATCAGAAACAGCAAATGAAGGGTTAGACACTGATCAAACTCTGGTTGATTTCTGAAAGATTGGTTGTTCATCAACAAAGAAACGTTTACTCCAGTGAGTGATGGTTGTTTCCTTCAGTAGTGTATTGGTAGTGCATGAAGAAATTACTAGTTACACACACACAGGCATTAGCACAGATCTTCAATGAATCAATGCATACTAGAGGCCTACAACTACAATGGAGAGATGAACTCATGGTGCCATTATTTCAAAATGGAAATAGAAGTGAACTACTGTATGTGAATACAGACCAGTCAGTTTAGCCAGTGATGTGTGCACGGTCATGGAAAGAATTATGAAGGATAACACAATGGAGCATTTGAAAGAGTATATTACGGTATACAATAAAGGGCAGTCAACAGAGTTACCATCTATGGTCGCTCATGTGTGACAAATCAGTTACAGCGCTTTAACAAGATCTTTGAGAGATCAGAGGAACCTGTAGATATAGTTTACCTAGATTCTGTTATGGCATTTAACAAAGTAGGGGCCTACGTAATGTAAGGCTGGTCAAAAGTTGCATGCATGGGGCTTAGAGGGCATGTAAATCAGCTAAGAATTCAAAGCTGGTTATCAGGCAGAAGCTGGGTATAAGAGACAAAATATTCTAGCTAGACAACAATGCTAGTGCAGTACCACAAGGATCAGTGCTTAGGTCACTGCTGTTCATAAATTTTATTACCGACACACCTCTGAGTAGGTCTCCTGAAGAGGCGCTATATAAATATCCAGATCGAATGAAGTAGATGGGATTTTATCTAAAATTTCTACCCTGGTAAGTTTGTGGATGATGCAAAACTACGTACATAAGTAAGAAGTGAGGATAGGGGTCGTCCATAAAGGACGTCTGCAAACTATGACCTACTTTGGACCCCTCCCTCCCCCATGTCCGCATTTGTCGGCATTTGACCTTACCCTCCCTCCTCTTTGCAGACGTCCGCACATCTAAGCCAATTTTTAATATTATCATTATTTTTACAATTATTCCACAGTACCTGTGCACGTATAAGTGACAGATCGGGTTTCATATTGCAGGATGTGCAGTAATAAAAGCCTCCTTAAAGTCTCAGTAAACGTTATACCATGCAAGTGGTTTCAGGCAATCGCTTCACTGACCTTTTCGTCTTTCGGGGAAGGTTGAAACAATGTGGTGTTTATAAAACTATCAAATTTAAAAGTTTAGATGCGGACATCCGCACTGGTCATAACCCTCCCTCCCCCTTGTCCGCATTTGTCTGCATTTCGATGACTCCTCCCTCCCCCCCTCATTGCGGACGTCCTTTATGGATGACCGCATACTGCTGTAGCGTTAAATGTTGGTGTTGGATATTATACTCACTACTTGTAATCAGTCAGGATACCAAATAGCATATAATAGTCTAACACAGAATGTTAGTAAGATTGTTCAGTTTAAATTATTTAATATGTATTAATATGTACAAGAACAAAATAATGACACTGAAAAATCATGCAATCATAGCTTGAAATGTTAACTGAATGACTACACAATTTGCTAGATTAATCCTACCTAACCAGCATCTGTTAATCTAATTGCTTTTATATTTATGGCCTCTCCATAGGTCTTTTTATCCTTGCAGTTACTTGCACTTGACACACCTTTATGAAGATTGCCTCTTCTCCACTTTCATCTTGAGGATTTTTGCCTTCTTTTGGCCAGAAATCTTTCATATTTCAATGTTCTTTAGGCACTTGAATTTGACAGAATAACTTCCTCTAAGTCTAGCATGGTTGTTTGACCTCCAGGACAGGGCACGGTACAAAAGTATATAAACTTTTCTCTGCAATCATCTGGTTGTTTTGTCAAGTGTAAATGTTATAACAAATTAGCAGTACAATGTAGATGAACAAATAATTAACTCGGAGCAGCAAGACATTGTTTGCTGGCCTTTAACAAATTTTAACATAGGAAAACTTGCTGGCCATTTGTGGCAATAAGCCTAAAATTATGTCTTTCATAGCAACCTCTAATCGTCATTCCATTTAATTGAAATTTGGTTTTTAAGCATTATAATGTGAATCGGAACAAGGAAAGGCTTGTGGAGAACCAAAACTCAACACTTTCTTAAAGTAGGCCACCGTAATGTACACAGGTTTTACTGACTAATTATTCACTAAAAGCAGCCTTAACACAAACCTCTATTATCTCTGGGCAACCGAATCTTGTTCATCATACAAGATTTCTGGAAATCTGACTTCATACAACACTCGCTGATAAGCCAATGCCATATAGGCCTACTTAGGTTTTAAATAGCATGTTGGCTATTTTTATGTTTATGATTACAATCTGGCCACGTCTTCTAAACTTCTGGATTGGTGTTGCACTGGTTAACCCTTACTTATTTCCGTTGAATGTGATAAAATGTTCCATGGTCCTTTTAAGGCTGCATCTATTTCTGGTGTAGTATGCAAATAATTTTTCATGACAATAAGTTTTGAATGCATAAATATTTCAGATTTCAGCCTCACAAGAATCTAGTAGTTGACAACAGTTGTATCACAAAGGTTAAAATCTCTTGCAACAGTCTTGGTTGAGATTACTTGCCTTACATGTTGATTTACTTAAAAGCTAGAATCGTTTCTGAAGTAATGCCCACTAAATAGTTTTTGTTTGTTATTTTATCTTTTTCAAGTTGTAGGCCAAGTGCTATCTATAGCCAGCTGTTAATAAATTTTACAATTTTTCATGAATGAAAATAGTTATTGCATTCTTTAGCATTTAAAATATAATCATGTTCTGACAGTTCAATTTCTTGCTCTAAAAGTAAAGCAATTCATCTCTAGACATTTCAAATGTGGAAAATAATTTCTGGTTAGGCCTATAGCTTCTAAAATTTCTTTCCTAACATGACTTGTGTATATGATAATAATAATAATAATAATAATAATAATAATAATAATAATTAGTATCTTGCACCTAGTATCTAATTAGTATCTTGCACCTGAGGGATTATATATACCTCGGGTAAAAAAAAATAATAATAATAATAACAACAATAATTTGCCAATTCTATAGTAGACACGATTTTATGTTGGCCTAGAGTCTGATTAGCAATAATAATAATTGCGTAAATGCATTTACAGGAGGAAATCGGATCTGCTGAGGTGGATTTTCACTGCGTCATGACAATATACAACAGTATTGCATATTTTACAGTTGGATTTACTCCCAGTTTTCATGATATCCAAAAGACATTGTCTGCAAATATGATGATTACATTTCAGTCGATACATGTGTTCCTCTGTTTCTGCTCCACATGTCGAACAGCCAGCCATTATTGGCTTATCATTGGCTGTGTATGAATTGTTCTTGTCCACTTTCTTTGTAAAAGATGGCAGACATGATAAGGTTGTCCTGAGGGCAGAGTCTAAACTCGTGGTTATTTTATCTTCATGACAACCTACAAATCCTTCTTCTGCACAAAAAGTGCTAACAGATGACTGTATTTCACTTCTGGATTTCAGTTCAGGATCGAGCTTTAGGCGCTTATTTGTACCTTCGTCTTGACTTGTCAAGTCTGTGGATCGTGTGTCTATCTTCATCCGTAGTCTTTTAAAATCCTGTTCAACTAGTCTAGAGCATTTCTGACCATTGCTGTTTTGGCCTCGACCCAACATTCCACAGTCACCAATATCTAGCTGCAGAGGTAAATTCTGGCCCTGCTTCAGAACAAACTCATCAAGTCTTACTTTCAAGGATGTGTTCTGAATCGGGTGGCAGAGAGATGTAAATGCTTTACCAGTAAAAGGATCACTGGGTGTTCTACCCCAAATAGCCTCTTCCTTAATGTAGCGATCCAGGGTTGTCTGGTCGATCGTTTGACCACACGGCAATAGAACAGGAAGTGACATCAGTTCATGGGTAACTGCATCTAAGAATTCGATGGGAACATCCAAGCCAGCAATATTTTCCAAATTCTGACTTTGTGAGGAAATGATGGAACTAGCATTCACGCACGTCAACATGGGACCAGGATCGGTATGTTTTCTGGCTTGCAGATGATGCAAGTGCGTAACGACATCTTTTGGCACATCACTAGCCGGTTCTCCCCAGACTTCAATCAATCCAACAGCCACAGCTGAACCATTCAGAGTTGATGTCACACGAACAGCCATGGCACTTACCGCACACAAGTGCTTAGGATAATGATGACTTAGTTGAAATGGAGGCTGCAGCGGGTTGTCCGAGTTGTGACTAATGTTCGCTTCATTAGTAAATCTAGGATTCACAAATGTGTACACATTTCGATTCACATCATATCCACGTCCCACACGCAAAAAAGTTTTATCGTTGAATGTCACTGTGTCGTCTACGACATTGCTGGTAAGCAATGAACAGGACCTGCGTCTAAAAGAAGTGGTACAGATTTCGAATCCAGTAGAGCGCTGGCATCCTACCTTGCCATTTATTACCACCCGTTCAATATTGATGTTGCAACAAAATTTTATTGTAATGGTGACTGGAGGCTTGATGAAACTCTCAGCCAGAAAGCCGCAATTGTTTGGCGATATCAGGTTCGTGGCCTCGTATCCATCACAGCTCACCTTATCAGCATGAATTTGAGGTAGAAATTGTGCATTCACAAAATTCATTGACATGGCTTATTCCTGACAGTTGTTTACTGAATGTGCTCCCTTTTGCTATCGTGGTCCTAAAATAAAATAATTTCGAATGAAAGAATACCAACTTATGACATCAGTACTTTACATAAACTTATATTTCAGAGACTTATCCCTGTAGGTCTGCCGCATGACAAGAAAATTTTAAAACTAACTAAGGCTACAGTCACTGGCTACTAGACCCACATTTCTTCAATTTTTCTAAATCTGTCACAGGCTTCTGCTGGCTAATTTGCTTACACAAACTGATCCGATATTAAAAGACGCATTTCGCAAAAATCTGTAGGCCTAATTCTGCGGCAGATATATTCTACAGTGGAATGCTTTGTAAAGGGGTGCGGCCCGAATCCCCGAAAATTAAGATGATAACGTTTGTGTGGAGGAATATGGATTTTTTCTTGAAAGTCAGTGTAAACATAATCTCCCCTTACAAAGTTCTAAAAATGAGCAAGGAAGCCAAATAGCAGGAACAGTTACTGAGGACTACTAACAAACTGGATGATGTAAGTTTCAGTACAGAAAGAGTCTCGGTCAGTCTTGAACATGATGGTTAAGGAGTAGGTCTACCTTCAGTTCTTTGCATTTATAAATGGCGACAGTCCATCATCGCGAAAACAAGCATGTCAGTTTGAAAGACGAGTAAGTAAATACATTAAACAGCAGTATTCAGTGACTACCTAAGAATAGGTGGTGACTACTATATTATTATACTGTAAATTCCTGGATCAGTACTTTAATTATTTCTATGTTGCAAGGACCTAAAAAAAAGAACAGATAGGAAAGTTCTTAATTTATTTTTGTGTGTGACTAGCTGGAGCCCAAGGATTCTGGCTGGAGCGCAACCCTCTGGCGGAAAGCAAGGAGATTCCTTGGGAGGACAGGGAAGTATCACGTCTTCTTTGCATAATAATTTTATTATAGTTTATTATATTTACTGAGAAAAATCGACAAATAATTATCTTTATGGAGTTAAAAGATTGTCTCATGAAATAAAACATCATATTTAACATCCACTGATAAATATGAAAAATGTATGACAAAATTTCACAGGCTATTTACAAAAATTAGTTTTTCAATTAAATAGGAATAATATTTTTACTTGGCTTATGAGCTTTTTGACACTGTAGTGTAGATCATAACATTCAGCTAAGAAAACTTGGGGTGCGTGATATTGCACTTTGTTGATTTAGAAGTTACTTGGACCGCCTAGTTGGTCTATGTGGTAGGCCCTATTTCATCACAAGTAAAATTTATTCATTTTGGAGCTAGTTGGTCTAACCGGGGTCTGCTTTTGTTTCTCCTTTATGTAAAAGATCTTCTCAACTCGTCTGGTTTGTTTTATTACATTCTTTTTACGGATGACAGTGTCAACACTAATCTTTTTCTATTTCATAAATCTTTGGACATGGGCTCTTCCTCCGAAACATGCACTTGATCTCCGCCATTCCGTCACCTCAATCACCAAAGTTTTCAAATGGCTCCATAGCCATAGCTGCCCCTCCTCCGTGGAATAAATTCCCGCCAGAATTACACAATTATCTGATCCATCCTGCGAAATCACTAAATCGTCACATATCTTGCTATCTCTCCACCGTCCACGGGTCTTAAACACGTGCTGCTCTTTCATAAATAGGGTTGCCACCCGTTAAGATTTTGTCGGGACCGTCCCGATTTCGAGGTAAAATTTCCCGTGTCCCTACTTAATTTAGTCGGGACAGCCAAATGCCCCTACTTTCAAATATATATGCTAATTTTGTCCCAACTTACAAAATGTTGTGGCTTAAAACAAATTACCCTTAGGGGGCCTACTATAATTTGTTCAACACGACTATAAACTTATAACGCAGGCGAAGTGAAATATCATAAATATGCAGTCTTGTTGTCCTCGAGACCAAGGTCTTGGTCTCGAGTGCACTCGAGTTCGTTTTAAGAGTCTTAATTGGTCTTGGTCTTGGTCTTGAGACCAAACGTCTTGATCTTGGCCTTGGTCTCGAGACCAAAAGTCTTGGTCTTGGTCTTGAGGTTCAAAGTCTTGGTCTTGAGGTTCAACGTCTTGGTCTTGGGTTTTCACGACCAAGACCAAGACTTTTGTCAATATGAGCAGTCATTTAACAAAACGTAAGAATTATCAAAATGTATCCAATAATTACTAATACAAGTTGCTTTAGTATTTACACGGTGTGAATGAGGCTTTACTGTTGCTTTGGACAATTATTTTGACTTCCGTTTATTTACGATGGAATGATTTCAAAACAGACTCACGATTTGTACATTTACATCCAGTGCTTGAAAAGCTGCTGTTTGTGCCAGCGATTTCAGCACCTGTAGGCCTAGAACGTATTTTTTAACATTGCAGAATTTTTATGAGGCCCCACAGGTCACGTCTTGGTCAGAAAATTGTGAGCGAATTGGTTTTTATTATATGCAACAGGCATTAAAATTACATTTCACGTGAAGAACTTTTGTAAATATGAATTCGGAATTCTCTACAGTCTGCATTTAAAGTTAATTTGCTTGAATGATAAAGGACTCATATATTCATTAAAATAGCGAGTATTCCGACTTGGACATTTTTTAGTAAGGAATAGCAGTCTGGATATGAGGTGATTTTTTGGGTCTCGGTCTCGGACGCGGCCTGCTGAAATTGTATAGCTGGCACCACCAATGCGGAGGTGGTTCGACGACATCCAGACACAAAATTAAGCACTTCCGATGTCTGAAGCATTTTCTGAACTCAGGAGATAACCTCAACAACTGGATCAAGGACAAATGCCTGAATGTAATCAGGTTTCAGAGCTGCAACCTCCAGAGAAGACAAACATTTTTTCATAGCAGCGATTTAGAGGATAATAATTTCTTCAGCAATTGGCAACACGAAGAACACTTCGGTGCTAATTTCTATTTATAGGGGGAACTTTCTATAAGTTTTTCGAGCCATCTCTTATATTTACAATTTCTCCAGTCCCCTAGACAGAACACACAGAGAGGAACCCAGGGGCGTCTAAACCATGGAAACGTTGGGATCTGTAAGTGCCTGTGGCATCATTAACGGGGGACGAAGGACAGGGGGAGAGGAAGGAGGGAGGGGAAGTTGCTCCAATGACTTAGGGGGATAGACGCCCCTGAAGGAACCCTTATTTTAGCCATGAGGCAACCCCAGTCAGTATCACCTCATCTGAGGCGTGCTCTTTTCTGAAACGTTGCCGTTACCGCAATATCTCTCAGGTCATCTATATTCTGGTTTCAACCCAAGCCAAGATAAAATATTTGCCCGGTGTAGTGGCGTCTATCCCCCAAGACAAACGACGCTTTCCGGGCACCTTCCGTTTGTCCCTACTGCTCCTTTGGAAGAGTGCTACACGTTTGGATGCTACATGACCGGAAAGTTACGGATTCGGTGAAGCAGCAGCGAGCCAAAATCTTCAGTCTGTCATCAACCGATTCGTTTGTGGATCGTAGGTCGGCTACTGATTCCGCACCAGCCTAGCTATAGCCTATGCGTGAGGGATTTTGCCTGCGTGCTCTACCATTTGTCCTGGGCGTAGCAGTCAGTTAATGCGAACGCTTTATTTGGTTATTTATTCTTATGTTCTCAGCATACTAAGCGAATAGTACTGATGAACTTGAGAGAACTGAATTAACACGCTATATTTTGGCGTTTATTGGTAGCTTTGATGGTAACTTGATGAACTTTTAAAGAGACAAAAATGCCTTGGAGTCCAAGGCATTTTTGACTCTTTAAAGGTTCATCAAGTAAGGTTTCGAAATGCCAGTAAAAATAAGCAACAATTAAGCTGCATTATAAGCTCTGGAATTTCACTACCTCTTTCTATCCGTTCCGCAAGTTATCTCCGAAATAACGTTTATTTAACGGACTGCTTATTCTACATGTCTTCTGATCTCTTCGGTCTCATCTACCTCGACTGGTGTTGTCAAACAAACTATGATTTTATAATGTAATTGGATGCCTGAATAAACATTATGTGGATTCTTAGAAGTGACAATCGATTGATGGCTTGTGCATTGCAAGAACGCCGCTGCAGAGATTACCGTACCAGATGGAATAGTGATTTAGTTGTCGGGGGAGTTGGGGTTGGGGGTTCAACCCCCTAGTTCTCTTTCTAATCCCCTCAGCTAAGTAACTGAAAATATGCTGGGGGGTTACTTTACTACAAAAAACTGGTGTTTGGTCTATGTGATTATGTGATTTGGTGATCTCAAATTTTTGACCCCCTCCCCCCAGTTGTTTTTGGACAACTAAAACACTGGATGGAATATCACAGACCATGGACGCCTGTATAATAGCGTAGCACAGACCAAACACACTGTGAAACACGACTACAGTAACTAGCAGTATGCCTTGCGGAAAAAAATGAACTAATAATGAAAAATGATTGGATACAAGATGCACGTAATCAACATCGGTGTCATGATTGGATACTGATTGATGACGTCATCTTGTAAAACAAAAGCTACTGATGACGTAAAACCCTTTTACGTAAATCTTAATTAAAATACTACTTGAACAAACAAATTTTCGCTATGTTCTTCTAAAATCTTCGCTTTTATATTTCTTCTCTGCGTATTTTTTTTTACTGAAATGACAAGCTTGATGTCCAGACATTATTGAAATGACAAGCTTGTCCAGACATAAAAAGGTCGACAAGGTGATCGATATTACAAGGTTCTGTTATCGAAATTTTCAAATGAGCCCGCAGGACGGTTAGAAAAAACGAATGAATTAATTGTTAGAGATGTATGATTAACTGGGGTGTCTTTCGATGTAGCCTAATAACAGATCTTCTATCACCAAAATAATTAATAAATAAAGAATTAATATGCTTTAGATAAATCTTAATTAACTACTTGCACAAACAAATTGAGCAATGTAAAAGAAAAGCAGTAGTATTAAGACCCGTAATCGTTTCATAAAATCGAAACACGCTAGTTCAGTTATATAGAGTTTTGCATATACTACCAAAACATATACAAACATGCAGCATACATAGATACATGATACGTTTGTATATTTAGACAATTATCAGTGGTTTTTAGTTGTTGAAAAAGAACTGCGTTCGTGTACTTTGGTAGCCTAATCAGTAAAATTGTCGACCGACGATTTTACAGATTACCAAAATACTTGACCTGTGCAAAGTACACGAGCAAAGGTCAAAATTTAATGTTAATTGTTAATATGTTGAACACTAAACAACTTGCGACTTATGGGATACTTTAGTTCTTTTTTAAATTTATATACAAAACATGCAACTTGGGTCTCGGTCGATTCGCCCGGCATGTCGTCTTAAACGACCTACAGGTCTATATAGTCTGTCGAAGCCCTTGCTCGCGCTGGTATTTTCTTGATAAAAGAACCATCTGGCTTCTCTAGAACTAACGGCAAAAGACCCGAGGTGGTGGCACGTGCAAAGTCGTGGAGCTAAGGGCCGGTAAGGCCATGTACCACAATGTGTAGCCTACGCAGGGCATGGCAGGACTGACGTGCTGACAATATATGCGGTCGATACGAGAATCGAAATTAATGTCATTATGCCACTGTCTGTGACTGACACCGTGGCGGCTTTAAACTGGACTGCTGCATCTCATTCGAACGCTGAGGCCGCGGAACTGGCGGCATCCAGGAAAATTTATGTAAAAATTAAATCCACTCCGGCTGCAGTATCTTTTGGTCCACTGGCCTACGAAACCCTGGGCCTTATTATTAACAACGCTAGCTCGCTTTTATCACCGAGCTTGGGCGCCTTCTCACGGTCTCGCCCTTCCAATGTCTGACATAGTATAGCCTACTTATAGGCTAACAAATGTGTAATGTTAAACTTTAAGACTCAAATTATGTCCAGTTCGACGAAGATAGTCCCATATCCAATTCCACGAAAATAGTCCAATATCGGTCGATTATGGTAATCGTCGACGATGTTTTTTTAAAATTCTTTCTGCAGTTTCTTTGTAGATTCTTCGAGATGGATTTGATAGTTGTCCTGCGATGTAGTGTTCGATCTTCATCTCATTCATATTTTGTTCCTTCTCCAGTGCAATCTAATCGCTGTTTTGATGATCGCTGTTTCACCACGGTCGCGAATTAGTCTAATAAGTAGGCCTAATTTATTTCTTTGTTCGCAATCAGGACCAATTAACGTACGTAAACATAACATTAGTCAAATAACATTCGAGCGGCATTCTGATTTCTGTGATCTCATGTAGTAAATCTACTCCTTTGATGGCCGTCGGCAATTGTTCCTTTGAAGTGATTAGTAAACCTTGGAAATAAATGTTCTAATCTGCTCAGTCTTGTTGTCAAGACCTTAAACCTCAAGACCAAGACCAAGACCTTGAACCTCAAGACCAAGACCAAGACCTTGAACCTCAAGACCAAGACCAAGACCAAGACCTTGAACCTCAAGACCAAGACCTTGAACACCAAGACCAAGACGTTGAACACCAAGACCAAGACCAAGACCAAGACTTTGAAACTCAAGACCAAAATCGAGAACAATACCCAAAAATCACAACCATATCCAGATTTCTATTCCTTACTAAAAAATTGTCAAGTCAGACTACTCGCTATTTTAATTAAAACACGAATCTTTTATTTTATTCAAAGAAATCAACTCCAAATGCAGACTGCAGAGAATCCCGAATTCGTATTTACAAAAGTCCTTCGTGCGAAATCTTATTCCATGTGCCTGTTGCATTTGCATTAAAAAAACAAATTCGCTCAGAATTTTCTGACCAAGACGTGACCCTTGGGGCCTCATAAAAATTCTGCCATGTGAAAAATACGTTCTACAGTGCTGAATTCACTGGCACACAGAGCAGTTTTTCAAGTACCGGATGTAAATGTACAAATTGTGAGTCTGTTTTGAAATCATTCCATGGTAAATAACCGGAAGTCAAAATAAATGTCAAAGCCTCACTCACACCGTGTAAATACTAAAGCAATTGTATTAGTAATTATTGGATAAATGATTAAAATCCTTGCGTTTTGTTAAATGACTCTTTATATTGTCAAAAGCCTTGGTCTTGGTCTTGCAAAACCAAGACCAAGACTTTGAACCTCAAGACCAAGACCAAGACCAAGACCTTGAACCTCAAGACCAAGACCAAGACCAAGACCTTGAACCTCAAGACCAAGACCAAGACCAAGACTTTTAAAAACGAACTTGAGTGCACTCGAGACCAAGACCTTGGTCTCGAGGACAACAAGACTGAATCTGCTCGCTGTTTTGATGATCGCTGTTTTACGAGAGTCGCAATTTTGTGGGTCGCGAATTTATGCTCGCGATTTTGACGCTCGTAGTTTTGTGCTCGCTATTATTAACGTTGACCGAAGAGAGCAGCTGTCTTTTAGATATCTTAATATATAAATATGGCCGACCCAGTTTACTCAAAACTAGAAAATAAATCTCTCATATACAAGATCTATTAAATTCTCGCAGATTATAGTCGTGTACATCAACACTATCTCTCCTTACCAATACACGAATCTCAGTCTTGTTGACCTTAAACCTCAAGACCAAGACCAAGACTTTGAACCTCGAGACCAAGACCAAGACCAAGACTTTGAACCTCAAGACCAAGACCGAGACCGAAAAAATCAAATTAAGCCCAAGACTTCTTTTCCTTAAAAACAATTGTCAAGTCGAACTACTCGCTATATTAATGAAAACGCCAGTCTTTTATTTTATTCAGGGAATTGCGAATTCGTATTTACAAAAGTTCTTCATGCAAAATGTTATTCCAAATACCTTTTGTACTTTATAAAACCAATTCGTTTAGAATTTTCTGACCAAGACGTGCCTTGTGGAACCTCATAAAAATTCCGCCATGTGAAAAATATGTTCCACAGGTGCTGAAGTCGCTGGCACACACAGTAGCTTTTCAAGCACTGGATGTAAATGTACAAATCGTGAGCCTTTTTGAAATCCACTCATGGTTTATCAGACCGTCTGGATTCAGAAAAAGTCTCGGCAGGGCTTCCACACAGCATAACTAAGCTGCTGCTGCCGATGGGTTTTCCAACAAGATTTGCATCCGTCCGTACTCCGTAGATATTTGTCGTAGGCTATGATGCAATCAGGCTTCATAAATTTGTAAATTCTTCAGTTTTTAAAGTCTTGGTTTTGGTCGCGAGACCAAGACCAAGACTTTGAACCTCAAGACCAAGACCAAGACCAAGACTTTGAACCTGAAGATCAAGACCAAGACCAAGACTTTTGGTCTCAAGACCAAGACCAAGACTTTTAAAATCGAACTCGAGTGCACTCGAGACCAAGACCTTGGTCTCGAGGACAACAAGTCTGACGAATCTACTCATAAGAATGAATTTAGAGTAACCAGCTGAAATGGTTGGGTGACACAGGATGTGGGCAAGGGTGTGGTTCCACCTTTTACAAGACCAACACGTACGTAAATACTAAATAGCCTAAGTACACCTCTATGTAAGCCCCTTTTGAGTGTAAAAATATATATGTGTGTGTATCTATGCATGTATGTGTCTATACACTTTATATAGCACCTTTAAAAGTGCAACATAGCTGACTGCATAAGCCTAAGTGGTAGGCCTACTAACTCTAATTAAGAAAAAAAGTTCATAAAAAATTAACTTTCATATAACAAACTGTGTAGACCTAGTTCAAAGTCGCCATTATCAGGCTTCCGTACACACGTATTGAGCCCCATCAATAATTCCCATCCAGAATTCATAATCGATATTTTCAGCATTTTGTGGTTCGTATTGCATCTAAGGTGTGGAATGACGACACCCAATGTACTGTGCCTAGCATAAGTACCATAACTGCAAAAGTCCATTCCGAGGTAAAATGAACAGACTAAATTTGAAAAACCCACTGGTCATTTAAAAAGCTATAGTTCTACAGTGTTCTCAGATATGTTGTTCCATTTAAATGAGAATTGTTACTTTTAAATTTTTTTAATTAGTTTTTTAAATCCCAGAAAATGCAGATACTGCTTTTTAACTATGGAATATGCAGTTTGTGTTCGCGATACTTAGAAAGAAAACCATAATTGCAATTATAAGAAATTAACCTTTTAATGTGCTAGTTCCATAGACGCCAAACCAGGCGAGGGGGTGGCGGACTGGCGGTGACATAGGCACCGACATTTGCTTTTGTCTCAGGGTGCATGGGTCCTCCCTCCATTCCCCAACCCCTTCTCCTCCCTTGGGTAAGTGAGTTTTAGCGAATTTTCGGAGAAAGAAAATTGTTTTCTTGTCAAGGGTTACGAGGTTATAAAATTATTGGAAACTCACGTGACGATGACTGACATAGTTGTGCAACCTTACTGCTTACATGTTCCGAAGCCTAATGTTGTGTATCATAGTCTGTACTGTACAATAAATTTACAAAAGTCCTATATAAAAGACATGCTACATAGTACATACACGGTGTATGTACTATGTAGCATGTTTTATATAGGACATTTGCAAATTTATTGTAGGCCTACATTTAACCACAGAATAGATAAAGCGTAGCTTTATCTATTCTGTGATTTAACAGACTGTTACTGTTTAGTGAATTACTTAATTGGTCTACACGCTATAAAAAGCTATGAAAACAGGAAAACAAATTAAGGCAAATAGTAGGCCTATACATGTAACAGTAATGCATAGTTCATTGCTGCTGCTTGTGAAGGAGACACTAATAGTGTATTTTTTACATGTGAAATGTATTGCGCCTAACACTGCGGCGTTCAATAAAATCGTTAGCAGTAACTGTTGTATCTAAATCCAGTTCTGCCCACAGCTTTTGTGAACACGTAGGATTGCAATGTGGTTAAGTCGTTCCTGCGTCATGGTAGACCTGATATATGTTTTCAGTCTACGAAGGGATGAGAATGACCGCACAGCTGTGCACGTTGACAGAAATTGTCAGTGCTAAGCAGAAGAGCTTAGCTAGTTCTGATAAGAGTTCTGACAGTTTAATCATGTCTTGTCATGAGGCACGAAAGACTCTTAAAGCATCATGAAACGAAGCTGGTGTAGCACTGCGCTGCTGTATTTCCAGAAACATGTCACGATACAGTCTTAACCTATCAACGTTTAGGTCGTCCTTGTAAAAACTGACGATGCTTTCCCCCATTCGACTGCCCTGTAGTGAACCTCTCGATGTCCGTCATGTGCTCAAAAACCGTATAAGATGGTAATCGATTTTCTAGGCCAGATATCTGCAGTGTGTCGATGACCTCGAAATAGCGCCGTCTGTAATACTCAGCCACAGATGTGAAATTGTGTTGAATGGTGGGATTTCATAATTTATTTATGTGCGGGCCGTGACTCTGTGAGATCATGCAATGTTGGATATTTGTGTTGTAGTTGTACTCCTCAAGTTGTAAAATTACTGCCTTTAGGTGTCAAAAATTTAAGGTCCGAATTTTTCTGGTTGCGACGTATCCACTGAACTTTCTCTCTGGGTGCATTTGCACCCAACAAGGCTTCCATGAAGAGAGTCGGCGCCTATGGGCGACGGGGATATGTCCCTAAATGTTTTACAAATGAAAGGACACACCAATGCAAATTTCTTTCTCTTTTCCTTATATTTTTGGGACAAATTAACACCGGAACTGAGCATAATCTGTATAATTGTTGTATCTGTTAGACTATTATTGCTGATTTTATATATTTTATTAAAATACTGCTTGGTTATTAGGATTCTATGAATTCCATTCTTTTAGGCCTACATATAGCTAGTGTAGTACAAACTGTAACAAGAATGTGGCCAAGAGTTGGCCATTCTCTTGTAGTGAATTATTTCATTAAAGCAAACCATGTTATGTCAACAGCAAAATATCTGTTTCATTTAGTGAACATAACATGACATGCGAAACGAATCACAGTTAAATTAATTGCATTATAAAATTATTTTCATCACCAGAACTTTACAAAGTCAACCATATCTGATATGGACAATTCCGACGAAAACTTCAACCGACTCGGCGACATTAGTCTGCCAAACTTTGAAATTATGTCGTCCCGCTTTATTTAAGGAATTCCTCTTGGAGTGCATCGAGGTGAAGGCTTCTGCACCCCACTTTTCTGCACAGCTGCTGCTAAAAAATGTAATATAATGCCATTAGAACCAAATGCAGATAGGAAGTAAGAATGTGGCTGCCTCGAGTTGCAGTAACCATTACAAGATCTGAAAGATTTCGTAAATGTAAATATTCTAAATTTCTCAACGCAAAAACCGTGTCAGGGAGACCAGCTTATTCACTGGCGCTAAGGACGGTAAGGATGTGGAACACTTTAGGTGAGTTTATAATTATGTCGATGAAACATCGGGCCAATCAAAGAAATAACCTGTTTGCATATGCTTAGCGTGTACTCTTCCACCGTTCGCTTCTTAAACGCATGTGCAAAGTCATTAAAGTCTTACGTCACACCCCTTACCAGCCTTCTTGAAGCTTTTTCCACTTGATGTGGAAGTTATCCGCCGACATCCATGTAGGCCTATGCCTCGCTCAAAATATTTGAGCTCCATGAAATCTGCTTCTATTTCAGCACTGTTTACAGCATACAGCCAATAATAAGATAAAGTAGCCTACAGCTTTATTTTGAGCAGAACAGTTATACAACCAAAATGTTACTGCTTTTGCATCATGGCAGCGCAGGAATGCGTGAAGAATACTAATTATATCTTTCTTTTTACGTTCTGCAGTAGCTTCATGCCAAAGAACTGTTATCGGATGACTGGGTGTCTAGTGGCACAAAACTCTCATTAAATGCAACAATTCACCTCGTTAACACGACGGATTTAAATAATAGTTTTATATCCATATATGCGAAAGCATAGGCCTAATGACTTTCTGCAAGTCCGCTTATAGCGGCATGGTCGTGTTGCGGCGCTCTAAAAATTGTCCGTGTAATTATTACATAATCAGATTGGGTTTGTTTTGCACGATAATTTCTATGCTGCTATCGACTTGCAGTAGCTTTACCAGTAGGTTTATGCCACATGATACAAACATCGCAGTCACTTTGAAGTTGCTCGTAGTTCTTTAATCGTCAAGGGTGGCCTGTAGATTACACTCCCAAATCGTTATCTATCTGCCGAATGCGATACTGGGTCTCCCTAAGAGTGGTAACTGCAGTGGGTTTGAAGCGTTGATTTGGAAGGTCTACTCCTGATTATTGATTTAAATAGCCTAAGCTCTTGAAACAAGGCACGTGGTGTATAAATAGGAAGAGGCTGTTATCATGGCGAATTATGGAGTGAATCGTCGCGAAAAGTTGAGGGATTTGATAAAAAAGATGAATTAATCGGCCTGCACGTGAATTCAGTACACTGAAGGGGAACCTTAATTGGTCAAGATGACTGTCAATCAAGAGGTGTGTCAAGAAAGATGAGCATGTTACATCAGCATTTTGTGTCGTAACGCATACTATGGATATATTAATGAATATGTATGCACGTATACATGTATGTAACTATGTATGTATGTATGTATGTATGTATGTATGCAGGTCTATGTATGTATGTTTGAATATTTGAATGTATGTGTGTATGTATGCATGTATGTATGCATGTATGTATGTATGTATGTATTATTATTATTATTATTATTATTATTAGTAGTAGTAGTAGTAGTAGTAGTAGTAGTAGTAGTAGTAGTAGTAGTAGTAGTAGTAGTAGTAGTAGTAGTAGTAGTAGTAGTAGTAGTAGTAGTAGTAGTAGTAGTAGTAGTAAAGTAGTTTCATATAGCGCCCCTTCAAGATTGCATACTCAGGAGCACTCCCAGCCCAACCACGGTCGAACAACGCATCTATATGATGGTGCCACTCCCATTGACCTACTTCCTTAGTCCCTTTGCAGACCATACAGTAGGCATATCCTTAGTAATGTATGTATTCACATAGACCTATACATATACGTGTGTAGGCTAATATGTATGTTTGAATGTCTGTATGTATGCATGTATGCACACATACATATATATGCATGTAGGCCTATGCATGCAAATATGCATGCGTGTATGTGGAAATCTATATAGCGCTTTTATTAACCTCTCAATAGAACTTCAATTTTAGGGTTACGGCGGTAAAATTAATGTTCTGCGCAATAATCGTCTGAGGCTGAGCATATCAGCGAGGAAGTGTGTTCGTTATGATAGGCACCGGGTGCGTATGCGGGCTTCTACATGGCCCTCGAGTCGAATTCGTTTTATGTATTCGAATCTCGGTTTCAGTGGCAATAATGTGATTGGTTTTGAGGCGAGAGTCGTCTCTTATCGTCCTATAGGCGGTGCTGTAATGTTCCACATCCACGGTATACGATATTGCTTTGATGACCATTTCACATGAGATTCCGTGTTTAGTAACTTTGTCACCGACGCCTACACATAGTTTGCAGTTCGTTGTTGGATAGGAGGAAGCAGTGGCGTCAATAGGATTGGTGTCAACCAGTGCGGTAAGAAATGGTGTCACTCCCATGGACCTCCTCCCTTAGTCCCTTACCAGACCGTACAGTATCCTTAGCAATGCTTTTTGTATATTGATGCTGATACAGCACATATAAGCTGGGCTTACGAAAAATGTTTTTGTTGTCATCTGTTATTGTTAATTTAAACATAAAAAATTTCTGCTGAAACTGCACAACATTTTTTAGACAGTCATTTTCTCATTTTGATGTCACCCCCTCTGAAGGTGTCACTCGGTGCGGCCCGACCCCCCGCACCACCTAGTGACGCCACTGGGAGGAAGACAAAGTGGACGAAAGCAAAATCTATTGCTAGTATATCTTAGGCAGGATCTGGGATGAGCAGTGGCGCTGGAAGGACTATTGGATGTCTCGGTTCATTTGTTGTCTGGATCCTTCCCTCTTAAGTCCCCGATGGGCTGCACTTTGATGCAGTTAAATGCTTACAATTCTTTCCATCCGGTTGGAGCCTTTAATGATCGTAGACCACGGTTCATTGAACCGGTTGAACCGGCTATTACTACGCCACGGGAGAGTTCCCCCATTCCTGCGCAAATCGTACCCAGGAGCCATTCGATTCTCTAAGTTACATACGGTCACGAAGACCACAAAGCGTCTCCTTGATGCAGGTTGATTGCTAAGCGTGGGTTTTTAATCGTCTTCATGTCTTTGGTTCTAATTCCTCTGAGTCATGTACAACTGACACTTATCGCTGTTGTTGCCTGTTCTACTAACTAACATCGAAAGTCTATACAGTGGCTGGACTTAACAGAATACACGAACAGTAAGGCTTGGTCTACATCGCCTACGGCAGCCTTTCAGTCGATCTATCGATTTGACAAAATCCCTTACTCGTCTCTTATAACATATACTGGTCTATCTTAACATGTAGGCCTATTTATAGACCATCAGTCTACATCAGTCTTTCGTAGTTAAGTCAACGAACTGTTTTCTATGAAACAATTTATTTCTAATCGAATCGATCGTTTACATAGCTAATTTTTTTAAATTACAATTTCAAATTGCTTTCTTGAAAATTATATTTGTCTTTAAACTAGTCTAACCTAATAAAATAAAATCTATTCTAACTGTGATGAGTAAATGTCGTGCTTATCCTATATTTGATGACTGAATTAATGCTTATGGGCATCATACCTCTCATGTGCGTTTTGCCCCACCCTCCCCTACTAGTAGGCCTATATGGAGCCGTACTACGCAGCTGTATACTATAGGCTTCCCGTGTGTAATTATTATTTAACAGCATTGTGTCAAAACGAAGGTGGTTACACGTAAATTAAAAAAGCAGCCTATTGCCTATTCAGGGCCAAATAGGAAAACCCTCACACTAATTTAATCTATATACGCAATTGGAACTATAATAAACATGTATACGACGTCAGTACGTTCTGCGATATGAAGTGTTAGGCTATCATCTGGTGACTTATCAGAAGATTTGCGCCGGTTATTATTGGCTGATTACTTAAGGACCTGGCTTCTGTTAGCTATAAACGACGGCGTGAAGTTTATGCCAACTTTGTCTCATTTTATGAACTCTGTAGTTTCATCAATAGCAGAAGAGATAAATGGACGGACAGACAGACATTTTATTATAGGCCTACATCATAACAGTGTGCGACCGTACGAACCCTACATCATAACAGTGTGCGACCGTACGAACTGTACGTTCAGGGGCGTAGCTACCATGTGTGCAGGGGGTGCAAGGCACCCGGGCCCACGACCTCCAGGGGCCCACAAAGACACCAGAGTGACCAGACAATTTTGTATAACCACAGTTGAAAGCTTCGTTTTACAATTAATCTAATTCACATTACTGCTTATTTGGTGACAGATCTAGTAGTTGTGATGTTAGGATGCTTCGACAGTCGACACCCTTAACATAGCAAGATGCCAGCCACCCTACTAAACTCCTAATTTTACCTTGTTTTTGCGTCTCGAGTGACGACTTTCACATTGTATAGGCCTAATGACATCAGAGTTTATGTGCACAAATTATGTGAGTGATAATAAAGATTGATAGTAGGCCTAATGCAGTTTTAAGTTGAGACAATGAAGTGAATTAGCAAAGTGAAAATGTTATGCCGTTATGCGTCAAATAATTCAAATTAGCAGACTGTTGAAGTTTAAACTGTTCTCTATGAAACACTATGTCTGCAAGACGTAATACGCGTATTACATCGAAACATTAAGCGGATTTGCGAAACGTAAACGATGTCAACAGATTGAAACAGAGTCAAGGAAATTGCCAAAAATCTCCAGTTTCATTGTCACTAAGGCTTACTCGGCAACGGCAATTTCTGGAACTGGATCGGTACCGACAACAGACTGTACAGTGTGCAAGGATGATTAACGTTGCGAGGATGATTGACATTTTTGCTGAACAAAAGGCTAGAAAGAAAACTTTATAATGCCATGGCATTGTTTTAAGTACTTGTACTATAAGTGAATAAGTCTGAGTCACTGCATGCAATGGAAGTATGCAAAGTGACATTTGTTAAATCTGAATGAGAAATAACTGAAATTATTACATTGTGATTTATCCGTCTCATTCTTGCAGCATTCATCTTTATTCTGTGAATGAGTTGTATTGCATACTTAGGGGGCTAAATATGAAATGTAATTGTTTAGTTTTTGTAGGCAGTACACAAACAGCATAGTAGGCCTACTAGTAGGCCTACAGTGAAGTTAGTAAACAGAATTACTAATTTTGCTTATTGTCTTATTTATATCTTTGATTTATCTGTATAATAGCGATATGTTAAGCAATTTTAGGAGTGTGACCTAAGACCTTGAATTAGGCATTTGGCCTATGTGATGGGTGGCATACACAGAAATCCACGACAGTATTGGTAAGAGCACAAGGCTACAAGCCTGACAGGGACAAACAGGGGCCCATGCGGAACCCCCTGCACCCGGGCCCATGAAAAGCTAGCTACGCCCCTGTGTACGTTAGGCTATTTCTTTCTATAACGTGATATACGTTCGGTACGCGTACGGTACGCGTACGTTGTTTTGCTGTACGTTGACATCAGTTCATGACAAATCATCTCATCTATCGTGTATTTTATTCATCCCGCATAACATTATGCACAACAAAAGTCAACAAAATGCAACAATTCTATCCTACTAGCAGAAGAGGCGCCAGACATGTTTTGTAAACAGGCCATATAATCATAACAGTGATACAAGTATACCGAGTGCACAGGGTGATTTATGCCCCGAACAAATTCTGGGTATACGGCAAAATTCTGGCAGGGCAACGACCAGGGTCAAGGCCTTTTTACTAGGGCATTTGCCCTGGTTCGCCCTGTGTAGTGCCGACACTGTCTATACTAGTTTTAGGCTCTAGCAGCAGCTACAGTAACTATAAGCTAGCCTGTCATTGTCGCCCAATCACATACTGTAGAGCTAAACTGATCTATGTGTAATATTCTGGCGATAACAATAATAATGCTAGATTAAGATCAGTGACATCAGAAATGAAAAATTAATACCCGATGCTCATTATGCGCGAGCGTTTTATTCGTCGTACCCGTAAAGTAAACAACTAAGATGACGATGACGGAATGTGATTCTTCCATAGATGTCCATTCTGTAACTGCAATTACATTATTGACGTACGCCTACAGTACGCGTCCGTTATTCTCTTCGATAACGTACGTACGGTAGGCCTACGCCTACGTTATTCCAGTAAGTAACGTACGGTCATACAGTACGCGTCCGTTATTCTCTTCGATAACGTACGTACGGTAGGCCTACGCCTACGTTATTCCAGTAAGTAACGTACGGTCATACAGTACGCGTCCGTTATTCTCTTCGATAACGTACGTACGGTAGGCCTACGCCTACGTTATTCCAGTAAGTAACGTACGGTCATACAGTACGCGTCCGTTATTCTATTCGATAACGTACGTACGGTACGCCTACGTTATTCCAGTAAGTAACGTACGGTCCTACAGTACGCGTCCGTTATTCTATTCGATAACGTACGTACGGTAGGCCTACGCCTACGTTATTCCAGTAAGTAACGTACGGTCATACAGTACGCGTCCGTTATTCTCTTCGATAACGTACGTACGGTAGGCCTACGCCTACGTTATTCCAGTAAGTAACGTACGGTCATACAGTACGCGTCCGTTATTCTATTCGATAACGTACGTACGGTACGCCTACGTTATTCCAGTAAGTAACGTACGGTCCTACAGTACGCGTCCGTTATTCTATTCGATAACGTACGTACGGTAGGCCTACGCCTACGTTATTCCAGTAAGTAACGTACGGTCATACAGTACGCGTCCGTTATTCTCTTCGATAACGTACGTACGGTAGGCCTACGCCTACGTTATTCCAGTAAGTAACGTACGGTCATACAGTACGCGTCCGTTATTCTATTCGATAACGTACGTACGGTAGGCCTACGCCTACGTTATTCCAGTAAGTAACGTACGGTCATACAGTACGCGTCCGTTATTCTCTTCGATAACGTACGTACGGTAGGCCTACGCCTACGTTATTCCAGTAAGTAACGTACGGTCATACAGTACGCGTCCGTTATTCTATTCGATAACGTACGTACGGTACGCCTACGTTATTCCAGTAAGTAACGTACGGTCATACAGTACGCGTCCGTTATTCTATTCGATAACGTACGTACGGTACGCCTACGTTATTCCAGTAAGTAACGTACGGTCATACAGTACGCGTCCGTTATTCTCTTCGATAACGTACGTACGGTAGGCCTACGCCTACGTTATTCCAGTAAGTAACGTACGGTCATACAGTACGCGTCCGTTATTCTATTCGATAACGTACGTACGGTACGCCTACGTTATTCCAGTAAGTAACGTACGGTCATACAGTACGCGTCCGTTATTCTATTCGATAACGTACGTACGGTACGCCTACGTTATTGCAGTAAGTAACGTACGGTCGCACTTTGCATGATCAAAAGACAGACAGGCAGAATGGGAGAGTGTGTGTTGCGAGCGAGCGAGAGAGAGAGAGAGAGAGAGAGAGAGAGAGAGAGAGAGAGAGAGAGAGAGAGAGAGAGAGAGAGAGAGAGAGAGAGAGAGAGAGAGAGAGAGAGAGAGAGAGAGAGAGAGAGAGAGAGAGAGAGAGAGAGAGAGAGAGAGAGAGAGAGAGAGAGAGAGAGAGAGAGAGAGAGAGAGAGAGAGAGAGAGAGAGAGAGAGAGAGAGAGAGAGAGAGAGAGAGAGTCAGAGACAGAGAGAGAAAGAGAGAGAGACAGGGAGAGAGACAGAGAGACGAGAGATAGAGAGACAGAGACAGAGACAGACAGAGAGAGACAGAGACATAGACAGAGAGAGATAGAGAGAGAGAGACAGAGAGAGAGATAGAGAGAGAGAGGGGAGAGAGAGACAGACAGAGACAGACAGAGAGAGACAGAGAGAGAGAGAGACAGAGACACAGAGAGAGAGAGACGGTTTTCATAGTAAAGTATCCCATAATTTCACTCATGTAGCAATAACGCGGTCGACGCCATTAAAACTACGACCGTTGCAAGAGCTAATGATGAGCTAACGAAACTCTGCAGTTTTCTGCTGTTGCTGCTGCTGCTGCTGCTGCTGCTGCTGCTGCTGCTTGGGTCCTGAGACCATCCGAAAGCTCCGAGCAACCTCTTTCATCGCATCCTGAGAAAGCACCACATCTATTATTCATGTGATTGAAGAGCGAGCACTAAAATAGCGTCACTTGCATAAAAATTGCTCCACCAGATGTAAGTCTCCGGAAGATGCAGCGATACGTATACCGCTCGCTGACTGCTACTAGCTGTGTCCGTCCAGAGGACGAGGTGGCGGTGGCGGTGGCAGCGGTTTATCCGAACACACTGTATCGCTTCTTCGTTTGATGGATGCTGAGGAAGGCGACCGGTGGCGATCGTGACTGAAGGAGATCCCAGCTGAGAAATAAGCGATATATATTTAGCTCAGGACACAAGTCATGTCGTTATCTGATGCTTCGTTTTTGTCCGCCAAACATCGCGAATTCTTCATGGTCGGCAGAAACGAATGATGTCCAGCGTCAATCACTTCTCCTCTTTCCCTCCCTCCCTCACTGCTCGCCTTCTTTCCTTCACACAGCTGTCTCCCCCCCCCCTCTGCTGCCTGCCTGCCTTCCTCCTACCTTCCTCTTTGTCAATATATTGCTTCAGGTTTCCATTTAGCGTTTTTGAAAGGTTCCTCGAGACGCCATATAAATGATCAGATACCTTGACGCTAAATTAACTGATGCATCATACATCTGTCCGTCCGCCCTCTTGCCCACATAAGGCGGCGGCGGCGGAGGAAGAAGAAGATATTAATAATATTGTGTCACTTTCTGTCTGTGTCTGTGTGTCTGTGTATGTACCTGTTTCTCCGTCTAGCGCGTCCTACTTATTTAGTGCTCTGCTCTTAGGCAGTCCGACGAATCCATGACCCCCACATAGAAACACGTTTTTCTACATAACGACCGTGATATTCTTCATGGTTTAGTCACGTTGTCCCCTATTTTCCCTCTGTCCATTCCACCTCATCCGCCCATCAACCAGTCTACCTCATCCGCCCATCAACCAGTCTACCTCTTCCGCCCATCAACCAGTCTACCTCATCCGCCCATCAACCAGTCCAGGGGCACGATCGTATATTTCCCAACACAGTATATTTTTTATCAGCACTGTTTTACGGGAATGAATTGCCCAGGCAATTTGTTTTGTTTCGTCCTGCGTCAAAGTCAGTAATTTCTAAACTGTTTTATACTCTGTCCTTTCTTTAGCATTTTTTCGGTTGTTTAATGATCTACACTTTCGTCATTTAACAACCGTATTATTTCTTCCTCTTTGTTTCATGATCTGTCATTAAACAACAGCATGTATTTCTTCTTTCTTTCATGATATGCCTTTTCTTCATTTACCAACCCCAGGATTTCTTCTTTCTTTCATGATCTGCCTTTTCTTCATTTACCAACCCCAGTATTTCTTCCCTTTCATGATCTGCCATTTCTTCATTTACCAACCCCAGTATTTCTTCTTTCTTTCATGATCTGCATTTTCTTCATTTACCAACCGCAGTATTTCTTCTTTCTTTCATGATCTGCCTTTTCTTCATTTACCAACCGCATTCTTCTTTCTTTCATGATCTGCCTTTTCTTCATTTACCAACCCCAGCATTTCTTCTTTCTTCCATGATCTGCCTTTTCTTCATTTACCAATCGCAGTATTTTTTTCTTTCTTTCATGATCTGCTCTTTCTTCATTTTCCAACCCCAGTATTTCTTCTTTCTTTCATGATCTGCCTTTTCTTCATTTACCAACCCCAGTATTTCTTCCCTTTCATGATCTGCCATTTCTTCATTTACCAACCCCAGTATTTCTTCTTTCTTTCATGATCTGCCTTTTCTTCATCTACCAACCGCATTATTTCTTCTTTCTTTCATGATCTGCCTTTTCTTCATTTACCAACCCCAGTATTTCTTCTTTCTTTCATGATCTGCCTTTTCTTCATTTACCAACCGCATTCTTCTTTCTTTCATGATCTGCCTTTTCTTCATTTACCAACCCCAGCATTTCTTCTTTCTTCCATGATCTGCTCTTTCTTCATTTACCAACCGCATTATTTCTTCTTTCATGATCTGCCTTTTCTTCATTTACCAACCGCAGTATTTTTTCTTTCTTTCATGATCTGCTCTTTCTTCATTTACCAATCGCAGTATTTTTTTCTTTCTTTCATGATCTGCTCTTTCTTCATTTACCAACCGCATTATTTCTTCTTTCATGATCTGCCTTTTCTTTATTTACCAACCGCAGTATTTTTTCTTTCTTTCATGATCTGCTCTTTCTTCATTTACCAACCACAGTATTCCTTCTTTCTTTCATAATCTGTCTTTTCTTCATTTACAAACCCCAGTATTTCTTCTTTCTTCCATGATCTGCTCTTTCTTCATTTACCAACCACAGTATTTCTTCTTTCTTTCATGATCTGCCTTTTCTTCATTTACCAACCACAGTATTTCTTCTTTCTTTCATGATCTGCCTTTTCTACATTACCAACCCCAGTATTTCTTCTTTCTTTCATGATCTGCCTTTTCTTCATTACCAACCCCAGCATTTCTTCTTTCTTTCATGATCTGCCTTTTCTTCATATACCAACCGCATTATTTCTTCTTTCTTTCATGATCTGCCTTTTCTTCATTTACCAACCCCAGTATTTCTTCTTTCTTTCATGATCTGTCTTTTCTTCATTTACCAACCGCATTATTTCTTCTTTCTTTCATGATCTGCCTTTTCTTCATTTACCACCCGCATTATTTCTTCTGTCTTCCATGATCTGCCTTTTCTTCATTTACCAACCCCAGTATTTCTTCTTTCTTTCATGGTCTGCCTTTTCTTCATTTACCAACCCCAGTATTTCTTCTTTCTTTCATGATCTGTCTTTTCTTCATTTACCAACCGCAGTATTTCTTCATGGTATGTCCTTTCTTCAATTCACCAACTGCAATATTTGATATTGTCTATATCATTATTTTCGGGCGACATTATATACAAAGCGCCTGGATTTAGAACAAGACAACGCCACCATCTCATCTACCCATAACCTACCGAGTTCAAGAGTTTGCATGACAATACTGTAATTATATTGGCCTACGTAGGCCTACTCTTCTGACTATTGTAGTCTATGTATACGGGCGATTGACTGTATAATCGAACAGTACACCATTTGCAAATATATATATATATACATGTAAATATTATATGTCTATATATATATATATATATATCTGCCTTTTATATATATGTATATACATATATCGCTTCCGAATGGCTGGCAACGATGATGGTGTCAATGATGATGAATCTGGCCATTCATATATAGGACCCTATCAATAGATTTTTAGGCCATTCATTCATTCATTCATTCATTCATTCTGACAATTTAAATAGCGCCTCTTCAAGAGACCTACTCAGAGGCGCTCCCAGCCAAGCCACGCCTAAAGAGACAGGACTTGAGGTGTCGGAAGAAAGCAGGTGAGTCAGCGTAAGGCGATTGGAAGACCATTCCAGGAAGACGGGCCAACAATCGAGAAGGCTCGGCGTTGTCTGACTGTGGAAAGGACCCAAGGGACAAAAAGCTCCCCTTAGTCGCAGAGCATGTCATGGGGTTACGCTCACCTCAGTTAGTCAAGGGCGATGGTTGCCGACTAAACTCACATATCAAGCAGAGTCGTGATAAACTCAGAAACCGAAACAGCTGGTCACCAACAAAAGGATCATTGTTCGAGAATTCGAGACTTTCGCTTTTAAACTTTGTAAACATTCTTGGATTTTTTGCCTATTTTAAACTTCGTAGAAATTCGCAATAATTCGTTGGGCTATTGTTGGGCTGACTGACACTCACAATCACACCCCCCAACGATGGTAGAATTCGAAGTTCAAGACTCTACCAATGCGCGACCGCACGCATACTTAATGGGATAACGTACGTAGGCCTGCGTTATCGAAGAGAATAACGGACGCGTACCGTACGTGTGCGTTAAAAATGTAATTGCAGTTGCAGAATGAACAAAATATAGGCCTATCTATATATATGGAAGAATCGCACGTCAGTCATCGTCATCTTAGTTGTTTACTTTACGGGTACGACGAATAAAACGCTCGCGCATAATGAGCATCGGGTATTAATTTTTCATTTTTGTTGTCACCGATCTTAATCTAGCATTATTATTGTTATCGCCAGAATATTACACATAGATCAGTTTAGCTCTACAGTATGTGATTGGGCGACAATGACAGGCTAGCTATATAGTAGCTAGAGCCTAAAACTAGAGCTATGTACTAGCATATAGGCAGTGTCGGCACTACACAGGGCGTGCCAGGGCAAATGCCCTAGTAAAACAGCCTTTGCCCTGGTCGTTGCCCTGCCAGAATTTTTGCCGTATACTCAGAATGTGTTCGGGGCATAAATCGCCCTCTGCACTGGTTACTTGTATCACTGTTATGATTATATGGCCTGTTTACAAAACATGTCTGGTGCCTCTTCTGCTAGTAGGCTATAGTTTTTTTGGATTTTGTTGACTTTGTTGTGCATAATGTTACGCAGAGCGAACAAAATACACGAGAGATGAGTTGATTTCGTCATGAACTGATGCCAACGTGCACCAACGTATGGCATAACAACGTAGGCGTACCGTACGTACGTGACAGAATATAGAAAGAAATAACGTACGTTCCGTACGTACGGTCGCACACTGGACTCTACTGATATTCAGTCACTGTTGTGTTGCTGGTCAGCTAACTTTTACGGCTGATTGACTGACTGTCTGTGACATTCACATTTACTTGCTTAAAAAGTGGAAAAGTAAACAAATAATAAAATTCGTTGCCAGTTTCAAAATTCGTTAAAATTCGTGAAATATTAGAATTTTTTAAATTCGCAAAATAGGAATTTGGAACTATAAGTAGCAGAATAGGATTACATGAATCCTAGAAACCAAACAAGTAAAAAAACCAACACCAATAACAGAAAGATAATCAGAAATACAAAAGAGTAAAATGTCTTCATAACTTTTTCGAAATTAAGTCCTACCTGCTTGCCCCTTCGTAACCTCACAGATACGCCAGTGACGAGGATGCAGTTGAAGTAGATGATAACGAAGATAACGGTGAGGATGGTAATGATGGTGGAGACTGGCGTGGTGGGTTCATAACGATGGTGACTGTTTATCAGGTACGGTGTACGCTGAATGCTGATGGATATTGACCTGTGTTCGTCCAAATTATGTCAGCGTTTCGTAAACACGGCCTACGGTTAAGTTGGCGGGTGATAAATCAAGCAACCTATTAATTTAGAAGACCAGCGGGGGTTGAATCATGACGTGGGTATTTGTGCAGTTCGCGCTCCTTTCCCGTCTTCGGCCCCTCGGCCTCTAAACACGCATCGTCGCCCAGTGCAGCGACGAATGTTCTGCCTCGTTTCCGCAGTGTCACGCGCAGAGATGCTACAATTGCAGTGGCGGTAGCGGCAGCAGCATCAACAACACCCGCAGCCTCCCAAGCAGCAGCAGCAGCAGCTTAACGAAGGCAATCGTCGACCGAATCGAAATCAGCCCGGTGATCGCTGATACGAAGCGAGAGCAGAGAACTGAGCAGTAGAGGAATTCAGAAGAAAAGAGGGAGCCCTGCAGAGCGTAACGGAGTTGTGTCGACGAGACGATGTCGACGACGATAAAGATGGAAAATGGAACGACATCTGTTAGCGGATTGTTTAACGACACCTACTGGTGGAAATCAGATTCGCCGTTCGACAAACCATTGTTTCGTTCGATCTTCATCGCTCTCTACATCATCGTTTTTACCGTCTGCGTAATAGGTAAGTGCAAATTTATAGAAAGTGCTTACGCTATTCTCTCCGATTGTTTCTCTCCTGTACGCTCCGCTCCTCTCTTCTCTCCTCTCATCACTTATCATCTCGTCTCTTATCATCTCTTCCCTCTCTCTCTCTCTCTCTCTCTCTCTCTCTCTCTCTCTCTCTCTCTCTCTCTCTCTCTCTCTCTCTCTCTCTCTCTCTGTCTCTCTCTCTGTCTCTCTCTCTCTGTCTGTCTCTCTCTCTCTCTGTCTGTCTGTCTGTCTGTCTCTCTCTCTCTCTCTCTCTCTCTCTCTCTCTCTCTCTCTCTCTCTCTCTCTCTCTCTCTCTCTCTCTCTCTCTCTCTCTCTCTCCCTCTCTGTCCATATATGTATATTCGTTTATTATAAATCATCGAAGGATGACACACCGCATCACATCTTACAACAGTCTAAAGCGATAATAGTAATACTGAAATAATAAATAATAGCAATACTGAAATAATAAATAATAGTAATACTGAAATAATAAATAATCTCTGTCTTTGTCGCTGGCTCTGTCTCTGTTTCTCTCTCGCTCTGTCTTACACACACACCCGCTCTCTGTCTGTCTTTCTGTTACTAGGCTTCAGTTGTTTTAATGAGGTTGGAGATAATTGACTTGCATTGGAGCGCGTAACAAACGACCGCTTGAACTCAATTTCGTAAATCCAAATGGTCACAAATTATCAGCCAATCTTTATTAATTCCTTGATTTAACGTCTATTTCCTCCACTTCCGCTCACTACATTTATTTCTCTTTGCTTTGATGTATATACGTACGTATGTATTCATGTATGTATGTATGTATGTATGTATGTATTTATGTATGTATGTATGTATGTATGTATGTATGTATGTATGTATGTATGTATGTATGTATGTATGTATGTATGTATGTATGTATGTATGTATGTATACCTGAGTAGTACAATTGGTTCGATTCTAGGCCACTGTTCAGTAAACAGTGCAAATGCCCATCACAGGTGCAAATGCCAATCGCAGGTGCATCAAGGTCTAAGGTGGAATCTAACCCACGCGGCATGTAGCGAGATCGTAAAATAGCATGTATGTCATTATGGTTCAGGAACATTTATCATCTAATTAAAAATCAGTTAGGCCTATAGATATAAGGGATAGTTCGTTAACGCGTCTTTGTCATTGTTGTGTGGTTATCGGAGCGAAAGTGCATGCACTGAATGCGTGCGTGTTGTTATCGGGTGAACTACGGTATTACTATCACAATGTCATTAATGTTTTGTTATCGACCCAAGAATTAAATGATTCAGGATAACCGAGCCATTTAACGAGAGATTTCTTTCCTCTTTTTCTAATGATCTTTTCGATCCTATAGACTTCCTGAGTCGTCTTTTGTAACTCCTGTTTGTAAAAAGTGCCCTGAATTTCTTCTCCGTTATAATCTGTTATCTTATAAGTCGGAGGATCGGTGTATTGAATTTTTGTCACAGTAAAGACTTCTTCTGTCCATCTAGGCGTATAGCCCTTTTCGAAGAACTTCTTCTTCTTAGAAATTCTGACTTTATCGCCTATTGAAAATTTAGGTTTATCAGGTGGTTCTGGGTGTAAACCGCCATATAAATTCATCCACACAGCGCTTTCATTTGCTTTCATACTCGCTTTTATTGGAGTCATTTTTATAGAAGAATGTCTAGTGTTGTTATAACGAGCAACCATATTATCTAAAACATCGATATATTTTCTAGTCGAATTAGCAGTAAAATATTTGAACATTTTCTCCTTCATGGTTCTATTCCATCGTTCGATAACGGATGACTTCTCTTCATTCTCAGTAGAATATAACTGGATTCCAATTGATTTCACGTCTTTATTGTAAAACTCTTTTCCTTTATCGACCCAAAGTTTCTCTGGTTTTCGTTCACTACTGGAAAATATTTTGGTGAAAGCATCGAACACAGATTTTCCGCTCTTATCTTTTATCGGAACAAGCCAGCCATATTTTGAAAAAATATCGATTACACCTAATAAATATTTAACGCCATCGTTATATTTCGCGAAAGCCTGCATGTCTATGAGGTCTGCAGCCCAAATTTGATCGAAACCTTTAACGTAAACCTTCCTTTTAGTAAAATGTCGTATTATCGGTTTATGCAATTCTTCAGCGAGTTCGTCCGTCCATTTTGACGGAGATTTTGCACCCGGCTTTGAATCGGATGAAGTTAAACCCAAGCCAAGATTCGCTTTAGTAGACAAAATAGGTTTAACTATAGCTCTTTCGACGCGCTCACGTAATGTAGGATTATTTATATTATTTAAATCGTTTACCATTACTCTGTCGGCGACATTTCTAGCAGCTGTATCCGAATACTGGTCATAAGCTAAATCGTGACGATAAGCTGCTTGGTCGATTCTGTCCACAGGCTTACTCCAGTCTTTAGGTGAACCGTCAGGATTCAATCTTAAATCTAATCTTGTTCCAGGGCCCGTAAACGAATGTCCTGGAAGATGCAATTCTCCAGGAAATTTAGCCCATGGCAGCTTTATATTTTTCGTAGCTGAATTTAAAGACCCAACTAGATCGCCTCCTTTTTTGGCAGTGGAAAGAAATCGAGTTTTAGTTTTTCCGCAGTCGGAACATACGGCTCTAATCATAGGTCTTTTATTTTTACTGATGAAATTTTGAATATCTGTCATTTCGGTTTCTCTCTTGCACTTTACGCAATACATCTGTTCCATATACATTTTAATATAAAACTATTTTTATAATTAAAAAAGAAATGGAAGTTAAAGATTTATCTTGGAACGATGAGACATCGAAAAGATTTAATAACCCATTATTACCTAGAAGTATAAGGGGTCTGATCGTTGGGAAGTCTGGATGCGGTAAGACTACGCTACTATTAAATTTACTTTTGAACCCAGGATGGTTAGACTACGACAACCTACAGGTATTTGGAAGATCTCTCTTTCAACCAGAATATAAAATACTGAAAAAAGCATTCGAAGAAAAATTGCCTAAAGAAGCAATCGTCAGGTTGTTTGGTTGTCAAGACGAGATAGCCCGTCTGAATGTATCTCCAATATCAGTCGTTGAAGAAATGGCTAAAAGTATAGTTAAAAATTCTGATATGAACTGTCGATTCTTTGAAACTTCGGAAGAAGTGCCCGATCCGAGAGACTTGAGTGCCAAGCAGAACCTGATGATTTTCGACGACTTACAATTGGAAAAACAAAACAAATGCGAATCGTATTATATCAGAGGGAGACATAGTAATGTTGACTGCTTTTACCTCGCACAGAATTATTTTAAGCTGCCTAGACAGACTATCAGAGAGAATGCAAACTTTATCTGTTTATTTAGTCAAGATCTTAAAAATATTAATAATATATACAACGATCACGTAGGCGTAGATGATATGCCTAAAGACGAATTTGTAAAACTGTGCAAAACTGCGTGGGAGCGTCCGCACGGATTTGTAGTGATAGATTTAACCAGTAAAAAAAACAACGGCAAATATAGAAGTGGGTTAGATACATTTTATATGCCTTCAGCATAAGCCTTCAGCTTCTTCATAAGTTATATATTATATATATTATATATATATAAAATGGAAGCGCGGTTAGAAAAGATAGTTCTGAACACAGAAAAGATCGCTCGTAACACGGAGCCTAAAGAGTCATTCAGCATTTTCGTGAGCGAAAGGAGCACGCAAATTCGAACAAAATTTAATCCTCTGATTCAACTTGACAAAAACAAAAAGTATGAAATGTGTCTTGTTAATCTTGAGACTTATAATTCCTTCCCGAATATATATTCTGGAAACAACAAGTTTGTGTATTCGCCGGATAATAGTAAAACGTGGTTTACTATAGAAATCCCAGAAGGAAGTTACGAAATCGTAGATATAAACGAACACATTCAGAGAATCATGAAACAATCAGGACATTATGACGAAACGGGAGATGCGTACTGTATAACGTTACAAGCGAACAACAATACTTTGAAGTCGGTGTTAGATATCGGTGCTAACTATCAGGTTAATATGACAATCGAGAACTCGATTAGAACTGTTTTAGGATTTAATAGCCGAGTGTATTCAGAAGGATATAACGAATCCGAGAACATAGTAAATATAATGAACGTAAATAGTTTGAGAGTAACCAGCGACGTAATAGGATCTTCGTACTCTAACGGAACAACGGAAAACATTATATATTCCTTTTTCCCGAATGTAGGCCCCGGATACAAGATTATAGAAGTGCCCGTTAATTTAGTATATCTTCCTATTACGCTATTTACGATTTCAGCTATGGAAACAAAACTCACAGATCAAAATGGAAAACTAATCAACCTTCGAGGAGAGGAGTTGTCGATCAGGTTTAAAATTAGAGAAGTGTGAGAATTAATTATCGTGGTATTAAAGTTTTTAATTTCAATTATATATATAAAATGAGTCGATATACCAATACAAAAGTTAATGTTTCGGATGGACAAAAAGACAAAATTAAACGCGCAGTTGAGGCAGGGACAGGAACGAGTATAAGACTAACTCACGGAGATCTATCCGGGGAACACGTTTTAGCTCTTACACGAGCACAAATTAATAAAATGGCGAAAGCATATCAGAATGGAACTGGTACTACGCTCAAAATGAGTAAAACGCAAATAGACCATAATATGAAAGTCGAAGGCGGTTTTCTTCCAGCGTTATTACCACTTCTAGCTACAGCTGGAAAATTTCTTCTTTCTAGGGTTCTGCCAAGTCTTGCAACTGGAGCTTTAAGCGGATTAGCGAGTACAGGTGTTAGCAAAATGATGGGATCGGGTGTTAATGGAGGTGCTTTATACATAAAGAAAGGAGGAAGAAGCTACAAGATGGTTCCGCACGCAGCAGGTCTTTACCTGAAACCATGGTCAGGATCTGGATTAGACGGTGTAGGAGAAGGACTGTACATGCGCAGAGGTTCTGGATTTGTCAATGGTTCAGGATTGATTCTTGGAAACGACAATCCCATTTCAAAAGTACTTTCTAGTATTCCAATCCTTGGACCCCTTCTTGGTATGATTCTGTAAAGGTTTTAATATATATATAAATATATATAATATATATAATGTCGCGATACGGTATGCCAATACACAAGTTTATAACAAAACGCAATTCTCCGAGCAGAGTTAGAACTCGACCAGAATCAGTATTTTGGTTGCCTAAAGAAGTAACGAATCGGGCTATAAGACAACCGGGCTCACAGCGTTGGGAAATTTTCGCACAACGAGCGATCACAATTCAACCCAGATCGTCGGTCTCGCAAGAGCTAGGATTTGGCGTTCGACTAACTAGGGGAGTCTGTCTAGTCTCGCTTAGACAGGCGATTAAAGAAAAGAAATGTAGCTTGCAAGACTCAACCATTTGTGAAGATGTAGCAGACATTGTAATTACAATTCAAAACAATTCCGATTCTGTAGTCATCATTAACGAAAAAGATTCGCTATGCTACATTAATTACCACGTTTAAATTTAAAAAATCTTAATAATAATAATAATAATGGAATATAAACAAATGGAAAATTCAGCGCAATCGTATCGTTTTAAAAAAATTAACGAAATTCAAAAAGAAATCGAACAAGAACGCGATAAAAGGACCGCCTTAAGTACAAAGTATCGTAGGAACATAAGAATGATTAGCATTATCGACAACGCTCTGATAGTAACTGTGATGGGGCTCAGCAGCTCGGGCCTGGCAGCTCTTGCTACTGTAATTGCAACTCCGGCCATAGCGATAGCAACAGGTACGGCAGTAGGTGTAGGATTGTTAATTATTGTCGGAGGACAAGTTAGTAAGAAGCTTGCACTGAAATTGACAAAGCACGAAAAGATTAAAACGTTAGCCGAAGCAAAACTAAACACAATCAGTAGCCTTATTTCAAAAGCTCTTGTGGACGACAATATTTCAGACGTTGAATATTCGCTAATTCTAAGCGAGTTTGTGAAATTCAACGATATGAAAGAAAAAATTAAAAATAAAACCAAAGTTAGCACAGAAAAATTAACGTTTAACGAGAACGTTTTAACTGGAACGTAAATTAAACGTGAAAAAATACGTTGGAATTTACGTTCGAATTTACGTTTAAAAAATATAGCTATAAGCTTATATAAATAAAATATAATGTCGTTTCTAAAGATAACCGATCCCGCAAAAAGAGATTTTATCGTTGAGGAGTTTCTGAAATCGAAGAAGAATATTCGACAAAACTTTTTATCCGAGAGATTAGGAGACATCGGACTACAACGAGAATTAACGAGATTGTACAAACCAATAGTCGACTCGCAATCAACAATTTCAAAAGAACAAAAGGCTTTGTTATCTACTATAAAAGAAAACTCTGCAGAGACAGCTAACGCTTTAAAAGCGCTTCCCGCTTCTATTTCGACATCGTTAAAAGCCATTCAGTTTCCTCAATACCCTTCGATACAGGCTTACGGAGAAGACCCGGTAGGCCTAGAAGATATAAAAACCTTAGAACTAGGAGATATTGCGGTGAAGTACCTGCAACAATACGCGTCCGATAAAAAGACGGTAGACACAACGTTCGGTATAAACTCTAAAGACGGCCAATTTTATATAGGCGACAGTCCTATATCGATCGATGGCAATAACGTGACGGTAGGCGATAGGCCTAAGATATACGAAGGAACTCCAGGACTTTGGGAATTATTAACGATGGCCAAACCGGACGAGTCGATTTTCAATGCAAACGATCGGGAAGAATATGCCGAGATTCTGAAGGTAACGAATGCTATGAGGCAGCCGAAAAATCCAATTAAACCAAAATCCTCTAGGAGCTTAAAATATAAAAATATTATTAAACCGATATGGGACTCGATGATGTCAAAGGCGCAAGGTAAAGGAATAGGCCTGCAGCGTATCGTTATTCCTCAAGATCCTAATGCATTAATAGAAATGTTATCTCTGCGAATGGCCAGCTTCGAGGCGGGGAATACGGGTGTGAGAAATGAGATAGTTGGTATATGCGACGAGTTACTAAGACAAGGAGCGATAAATAAAAATGAATATAAAAATATAATGCTATTAATATAAAAAATGTTAGTAGTTGCTAAAAGAAGGTATAAGAAACAATATGTTATCGGAGGGGCGGGAATATTCGATGTTGTTGCGGGTTTTTTCAAGAAACTATTTACGTCAAATGCGGCTAAACAAATAGCGTCCACCGCTCTCAGCGTAGGAAAAGATGCGGCTAAAGACATCGGGCAAAAAGCGCTGGATGTTGGTAAAACTGTCGCTGCTGACGCTGGGAAACGATTAGTCGATAAAGCGATTGCTAAAATTATGAGTCCCAAACATTTACCGACTACAAGGTCAGCTGCTACGGAACTCGCTTCACAAACGCTTCCAGCGCTTCCAGCGTTCCAACCGCAGCTGAACGAAGGCAAAGACTTGCTAACTCAAGAAAGTAAAGACGTCCTAACTAGACTTATTAACGACGGAACGCGTTCGAAGAGTACAAATATAAATAATTTAATGATGGGGCACGGTATGAATTCCAATGCAAAGAGCGCTATTAGAATTCAAGATCTCGTTAGACGTTTAAACGGAGCTGGATTGAAAGTTGCATAGGTTATTTATATTTAAATAAAATAAAATCATATATTATTAATAAAAAAATGCAATCAGATATACTAAGATTCACGGAACAACCTTTGACGGACGAGAGTATCGAACGATACGAATTTCACGAGTACGAACCTACTGCGAGAACGAATCTAAACACAACGGGTGAGATTCGTATAAACATTGAACTCCAAGATTTATTCAGCCACCCTTCAGAATCCTATTTGCTATTCGAAGGAAGACTGACTAAAGCGGATAACACCGCATACGTTAATGCCGATGCAGTGGCTGTTACGAATAACGGGCTAATGCATCTCTTTAGCCAAATATCGTATTCTCTATCGAATCAAGAAATAGAAACGTTATTTCACCCGGGTCAAGCTACCACGATGCTTGGATTGCTAAAATACCCAAACGATTTTCAACTGGCACAAGGTTTAAATCAGCTGTGGTATAAAGACAGTGGTGCAACGGCCGTTCTCGCCGATAACACGGGGTTTGCGGTCAGACAACAGTATCTTATTCGAAAACCGACTGCTAAGGGAACGTTCAGCTTTATAGTTGCATTAAAGCATATCTTCGGTTTTTGCGATGATTACGACAAGATTGTTTACGGTTTGAAACATACGCTAACGTTAGTGCGTAAAGCCGACGACGATGCTATTTTTAGAGGTCACGATGCAGCGGCTGGAAAAGTTGCAATAGAGAAGATATCGTGGTTTATGCCTCACGTTATTCCATCCGATATGGAAAAAATGCAGTTGTATAAAACGATCGAATCGAAAGCATCGTTGGCCGTCGCCTATCGCGCTCGTCAATGCGACACCATAACTGTTCCTCAGTCGACTACTTTCAGTTGGAGACTTAGTGTCAAGACATCTCCGGAAAAACCGAGGTATATAATCGTAGGATTTCAGACAAGTCGTGACGGTAATCAAGAACATAATCCGTCGATCTTCGACCATTGCGATCTTAAGAACATGTACGTGATGATGAATCAGGAAAGATACCCGGCTGTGGACTACAACCTATCGTTTCCTAATCAACAATTCTCGAGAGCGTACCGAGCAGCGGCAACGTTTAGCGAAAAATTCTACGGAATGGATCAGTTGATAACGCAGAGTAATATAACACCGAGTGATTATAAAGAACTATATCCGCTAATGATTTTCGACGTTAGCAAACAATCTGAACGGTTAAAATCGTCTGTCGTCGACATTCAGATCAAAGCTATATTTAATACGGCAGTGCCGGCCGAAACCGAAGCTTATGCTATCGTAATTTCGGACAAGTTGCTAGAGTTTCAGTCGGACGGGCAGAAGCTAAACGTCGTCTACGGTAGAAGTTCGTCTTAAATCGCCGCGATTTAAATGCGCGAAGGCTATGAATAAAATTTCTTTTTTTCTTAAACATACATAAAGAGATGTTTACTTATATTAGTAATAAGAAGATGAAACTTCCAGAGCTGAGAAGCTTACTGGTCCAGCACAACGTTAAGGGTTGTGCTCATCTCAACAAGCCCGAGCTTATAGCTCTATTGAGCGCAATGGAGATTCTTGCTCGCGATGTCTCAGAAAAAGAGAAACTAGAGAAACTACAGAGACGACAAAGGCAAGAACTGCAGAAAGAGCAGCAGAAAGAATATCGAAAAGCATATCAGATAGAATATCAGAAAGGATACTGGAAAGAATATCGGAAAGAACGAATACTTAAAAGAAACTACCAGGAAGGCGCGTATGATAGAACGAGGTATATCAGAAATCAGCCGAGAAAAGTAGAAATTTTAGACCTAGAAACCGGTGATGTTGTCGTGTATCCGTCGATATACAAAGCAGCTAAGGCGCACGGGCAAAATGCACCAATAATAGAATGGTATAATGGAAAAGTATGGCGAAATAGATACAAAATCAAGGTGTACGATCGCATTAACGACAAAACTATCGATTCCGTTGTGAATGAGCTGTGAGATTTTGGGAAAAAATAAAATAAATAAAAAATTAAACATAAATAAATATTTGTGTTTTTCTTAAACAAGACTTAAAGAAATTAATATATATATGTATATATAAAGGAATGGACTACAAGTTGAAAACTGTAAAAGAATTGAGAGTCATGGCAAAACGGAGCGGCATGGTCGGATATTGGAAACTGTCAAAAGCGGATCTGATTGCTGCTATGAGCAAAGATAAAAGCTTGCTCGACTCTCCAGTTCCCAATATTCGAACCCCAATTCTTACTCCGACCAAGTTCGTTTCCAAGCCAAATAAAGTTCTCAGTGAGTTGAAAACAAAGGTTAGGTCGAATATTAATTCTTTTGCAGATTGGTTAATTAGTTACATACCTCCTAAAGTGAAGAAACCTGTGAACGAAAGATTGGAATCGTTTAAATCGAAAATAAAGACTCTCTTTGCTAAAATCAATACTAAGAAGTTCGAAATTCGAAAGACTGCATCGGCAATTAAAGGATTCACTAAACAATACACTATTGACGGTTCTTCTGGAATCGATGCAGTATCTTTTCTTAACGCCGTTAGACCGCAGGTGGTTAGTCTGTTGTCAAGAGATCGTCAGGTTAAGGTTCAACTCGTTCTTACATGTACCATGGAGCGCGTTGATATGAAATCTGGAGAAGAAGAATCCGCGAATGTTCCATTCGTCTCGAAAACTGAAGTTATTTTAGATGCTACCGATATTAACGAAATATACAATAATGCAATAAATAAGATCCCAGAGACTATGGCGAGTTTTCAGATGCGGGGAAGTAATTGGAGATTCGTTAATGTTGTTAAATTAGATGTCAATACTGCTGTGTATAAACCACTGAAAGGCAGTTCTTACATTCCGTTGCCTACAGAACTATCTAGCAAAAAGGCTATTATCAATATGAAAAACGATGACGACCAATGTTTCAAGTGGTGCATTACTAGAGCTTTAAATCCAACGGACAATCATCCCGAAAGAATTACGAAAGAATTAATCAAACAATCGAAGAAACTCGATTGGAGCGATATCGAATTTCCGGTTGCGGCGGATGCTAATATAATAAGCAAGTTTGAAAGAAATAATAATATAAGCGTTGACGTATTCGGTTATGAAAATAAGATAGTATTCCCAATTTATGTGTCGAATCAACGGGATGAGAGGCCCAAGGTTTCTATCGTTGAACTATTGCTTATTTCCGACGGAGATAAGAAACATTATTGTTGGATAAAGAATTTCAACAGATTGATGTCATCACGTACAGAGAAGTCAACTATATCAATGCACTATTGTAGAAGATGTTTAAACGGTTATACAAGAATAGAAGCGCTCAATAAACATTCCGAGTACTGTTCGCAAAACGCCGCTCAAAAAATAGAAGTCCCAGAACCGGGAACTACGTTAAGTTTTAAAAATTATAATAGGTCGATGAGAGTTCCCTTTATAGTTTATGCAGATTTCGAATCTTTCATCAAACCTATAGCCACTTGCCAGCCAGATCCTCGCGTGTCTTATACCGATAAATACCAAAAACACACGCCTAGCTCGTTTTGTTATTATGTAAAATGCTTCGACGATATATTATATCAACAAGATCCTGTAACGTACACGGCCGAAAGCGAAGACGACGATATCGGTCAAATATTCGTAGATAGTCTCGAAGAGACTATAAAACGAATATACAATCAGTTTAAATTTCCGAAGAAGATGATATTTACTCCAGATGACCGAAAAAAGTTTAAGGAAACTACTTTATGTCATATCTGTGGAGGGGCGTTGGGTGCAGATCGGGTTAGAGACCACTGTCATTTGAGCGGTAAATTCAGAGGGGCCGCTCATAATGGTTGTAATCTAGACTATAAAGTTCCGAGGTTCTTTCCAGTAGTATTCCATAATCTGTCCGGATACGATAGCCATCTGTTCGTAAAAAAATTGCGAGGTGATCAGAATGAGAAAATTAAATGCATTCCTAATAACGAAGAGAAGTACATATCGTTTAGCAGAGAAGTGATCGTTGATAAGTTTCTAAACAAAGAAGGGAAAGAAATTAACGTTAAACGTGAATTGCGATTCATCGACAGTTATAGATTCATGGCATCGAGTCTTGACGCTTTATCGAAGAATCTGAAGAAAGAACAATGTAAAAATCTTGGTGCATTATATTCTGGGAAACAGCTCGATCTTTTACTTAAAAAAGGAATTTACCCGTACGATTACGTTACTTCCGTCGCTATATTTAACGAAACCGAACTACCTCCCAAGTCCGCATTTTATTCGCGGCTGAACGACTCAGATATTAGCGACGAAGATTACGATCACGCCAAAAATGTATGGAATGCATTCGGATGTAAAACGTTTAGAGAATACCACGACCTGTACAATGTTTCGGATGTTCTACTCTTAGCCGATGTTTTCGAAAACTTTAGAGACGTATGCATGAAGAATTACCGACTAGATCCCGCATGGTATTACACTTCTCCGGGACTGGCCTGGGATGCTGCTTTGAAGTTGACCGGTATAAAGTTGGAGTTGTTGAGCGATTACGATATGATTCTGATGATTAAGCAAGGAATAAGAGGAGGAATCAGCACAATTTCGAATCGTTATGGGAAAGCCAACAATAAGTATATGACGGCGGATAAATTCGATAGCAGCGAGCCTTCGGCATATATAACTTATCTAGACGCTAATAATTTATACGGTTGGGCGATGAGCAAGCCTTTACCGACTCGTGGATTTAAATGGATGAGTGAAGACGAGCTAAATAATTGGAATTTATTGGGATCGTGTATATTGGAAGTGGATTTGGACTATCCTCAAGATATCCATAATCTCCACAACGACTACCCCCTGGCTCCCGAGAGCATCTCGTCGGAATTTACATATAATATACCAAAACTAATTCCAAACTTGAACGATAAAAAGAAATACGTTGTACATCACGAAAATTTAAAGTTGTACGAAAGTCTCGGGTTGAAAATCGCGAAAATTCACAGAGGGATACTATTCGAAGAAAGTCCTTGGTTGAAGTATTATGTAGACCTAAACACTGAATTGAGAACGAGTGCTACTAATAACTTTGAGAAAGACTTTTTCAAATTGATGAACAATAGCGTCTTTGGAAAAACCCTTGAAAGAATCGAAAATCATGTAGATATAAAATTGGTATGTCACGAGAAGGAAGCTATTAAGCTAGCAGCAAAAACGAATTATGACCGCCTGACGATTTTCGACGAGAATCTAATCGCCGTTCACATGAAAAGACCGAGGTTGTTTTATAATAAACCGATATATCTAGGCATGTGTATATTAGACTTAAGTAAAACTTTGATGTACGACTTTCATTACAATTTTAGACGGCAAAAATACGGAGACAGAGCTAAATTGTTATTCACCGATACAGATTCGTTGGCATATGAAATACAAACAGAAGATTTTTACGACGATATCGCTCAAGACGTTGCGGTTCGATTCGATACGAGTGATTACCCTGAAGATCACCCATCGGGTTTAAAGACCGGACTGAACAAGAAAGTAATTGGTATGTTCAAAGACGAATCAGCAGGAAAACAAATCCAGGAATTTATAGGTTTAAGGGCCAAGTTGTACTCGTATAGAATGGATGGTGAAGAACACAAGAAGTGTAAAGGCATTAAGCAAAATGTTGTTAAGAAAACGATAACTCATGATGATTATAAAAACTGTCTTTTTACCAAGAGAGAACGACTAAGAAAAATGAACGTTTTTAGATCGTATCATCACGATATTTATACCGAACAGGTAAATAAAGTCGCATTATCCGCGGATGATGACAAACGAGTAATAATGGAAGACGGTATTCATACATTAGCTTACGGACATTACTCGTTACGCTGAGCACATAAAGAATCTATTCGTTGATTATAAAATGAGTTTTAGAAGTGTTACAGAAATCGACGTTTGCGGAGTCGTGTTACCGAATGTTCCTTTGTCGAATATACAACTGCTAGACGCCGCTAAGAAGAAACTAAATATCACAAACTGTAGAGGCGTGTTCCTACGAGACGAGTTGCCCGAGAGACCGAGTACTAACGAAAGCGGCATTCTTAACCTAGATAAATCTAGTGGGAGCGGGACTCATTGGGTGTGTTGGATCAAGAAGAAAGGCGAAATTTCGGCGAAATATTTCGATGGCTATGGTCTCCCTCCACCTACCGAGCTATTGGAATATTTACGCAGTCCGGTTTATTATAACAGCGAACGAATACAGCCCGATAACGAAGTGTTTTGCGGTCATCTGTGTCTGTACGTGTTGAAGATGATGGACGATGGCGCTAATTTTCAAGAAGTTATAAACGGTTTATTTTAATATATATATATATATCTATATATATATTATAAAATGCCTGTGGATAAATTCGGACATACTGATGTTGGATATTCTGAAAGAGTAATTGCCGGAGGAGTTACATTGTCTCAAGCAAATGCTACTTTCCTTCGTATGGATGGAACAAACGCTGCAACTGGAAATATTAATTTAGATTCTCATAAAATTGTCAACGTGTTAGAACCTACCAATCCCCAAGATGGTGCTACCAAATATTACGTAGATAATGCTCATAAAAAATGTTATCTCGGGTATATACCTAATTTAGAAACCGACGACAGTAGTACCGGATTCGTCGCTAGTGCCAGTTCGCACAAAGACGGATATCGAGCGTACGGAGCGTTCAATAGTCTAAACGCGGATGGTTTGAACGGATCTTGGGTTTCTAATGATTCTTTAAATACCTGGATACAGATAAAATGTCCAGAGCCGGTTAAAATTTGGCGAATCGCGTTGAAAGCCATCGATAATGTATATAAAATACACAGTGTCTTTTGGACCATATCAGGGCGTAACGACGGCGATTCGACATTTACGACGTTATTTACGATGACCACTCCGTTATTGAGAACCGCAACTGCCCCGTCATTTTTCAATATTTCAACGAATACTGCGTATCAGTATTACAGATTTACGAAAACACATATTCCCGGTGGGACTAAATTATTATCGGTCAGATTAACGTAGGACTTCATAGCATACAATTATACATATACGATACTTAAATCGTGGTAGGCTATTCAGCCTCCTTTGAGCTTATGAGCTCACTCAACGGCTTATTTTATTATAAATAAAATATATATACATTGTATTAATATATTTTGTGTATATATACTAAAAATGCCTGTGGATAAATTCGGACATACTGATGTTGGATACTCGGAAAGAATAATTGCCGGAGGAGTTACATTGTCTCAAGCAAATGCTACTTTCCTTCGTATGGATGGAACAAACGCCGCGACCGAGAATATTAATTTAGATTCTCATAAACTGGTCAACGTGTTAGAACCTACTAATTCCCAAGATGGTGCTACCAAAAATTACGTAGATATTAATAGCGGTGTAAACAAAGTTTCTAAGACTGGTGACGTTATGACCGGCAATCTATTTTTAAGTGTGGGCTCGGATCGTCAACGTAATATGGGGTGTAAGGATCTACGCGGAAACAAACTGTTTGCTTTGATACTGGGTAATCTGTTAAACAAAATAGAAGGTTATTTAAACCAACCTATAACGTTGCAATCGATCGAAGGTTTCTTGTGCAAAGTGGGAACGGAAAATATAATTCGATTCGGTAAATCGTCCAGCGACCATAAAATCGATGTTTACCAAGATATAGTTATGAGACAAAAATCTATAACCGATTTAAAAGACCCCGTTAACCTTCAAGATGCCTCCACCAAAAATTACGTCGATAACGCTCTTAGTAGAGCGGATAATAATGCTCTTAAAAAGTGTCATATCGGATACATACCTATTTTGGAGGCTGATGAAAGTGTTACCGGATTTATCGCTAGTGCTAGTTCAACTGTTACTGACAAGTATCAAGCGTATGGAGCTTTCAATAGTCTAAATGCAGATGGTTCAAACGGAACATGGATCGCGGATAGTAGATCAATCCTAAATGTCTGGCTGCAGATAAAATGTCCTGAGCCTGTTAAAATTTGGAGAATTGCGTTGAAAGCGATAAGACGCAACAGAGGCGCATACCAGATTACAAACTGGATTTTAAACGGAAGTAACGATGGATCAACGTTCACCCAATTACTAAGATCGACGCAGGCATTATTAAACACCGAAGCTGCTCCGTCATTTTTTAATCTTACAACGACTCCGACTGCGTACCAGTATTACAGACTTACAGTAACAAGCAACCCCAGTCACACTGTGGTAGGAGTAGAAGTCCTACAATTATACGTGTACGACACATAATGAATACATAAGACAAATATACGAGGGGGCGGTCCGGACAATTCCTTCTCCGGGGCTGGTTCTAAAACTGAATCATTGCTGTAACGAACGACCAAAAGCAAGAGCAAAAAACGGAAAATATACACGGAAACGGATACTAGATTAAATTAGAAGGCTGATATATTAGCTTAAACTTGTGGTCGTTAGATATATACAATTGTCTGAAAAATTTCGATTGGCAAGATCTGTGTGCTAGCACCAGCATATCATTCCATGCTAAGACTTAAATCAAGGCGACAGGCCTGCCATGGAAGGTCTCCTTAAAAGAGACCGTAGCAGAATCGACGATTTTTATACGACCCCTAAAGAACACACACAAAATGCCATCCATACTAAGACTTAAATCAAGGCGACAGGTCTGCCATCGAAGGTCTCCTTAAAGGAGACCGTAGCAGAATCGATGATTTTTATACGACCCCCTAATGAACTGGTAATATCCGCGCTGTGGTAATGTATTGGAATAATCCTTTCATTTCCAAAAGACAGCGAGAAGCATATATGCTTAATGTATTTGTCTATCATAGTCAAAATTATAATATTTCAGTAATTCAGTCTAATAACAATTATGTCTATCGTAATCGTAATCTTTAAGTTTTCTCATGCGTCCAAAAGCGAAGTTATGGAAACCAGCTTATTTTTTACAGAATCATTCTACTGGTACCGGCGATGGGTGAACTCGGTTCCAGGTTAATATCCATATCAAGCAGGTCAAATAAATCAATCCACGGTGATAAGCCATTACAAGATGCAGATTTGTTGTCATTCTTTCTTGTTCAGTGACCACCAAGTGTGTCTTTTTAATGGAATCCAAATCCAATAATTCAAACTTATTGATAAAATCAAGATTCAGAATCCATTCAGATTCATCAGCACTAGTTTCCATCTGTTCATATTTTTCAATACGTTCTCGTATTTGTGGGAGAATTTTGGATTTGAAATTCTCTGTGTCAGATGGACCCGACGCTTTTGAAGAAATGAGACCACCAGTGGCGGAGCAGGGTTTTTGGGACCCCTTCAGCCCTCTTCGATCTGAAACAAAAAAAACGCTATTCCAAAACACTTGGCGATTTTGCGATATTTGCATCAATCGATCAATTTAAATAAATTTAGTTTATTCTTGAAAGCATCGAAGGTCTCGTTAAAAAGAGACCTTAGCAGAATCGACGATTTCTATACGGTCCCTAATGAACACAAAGTGCCATCCATGCTATGACTTAAATCAAGGCGACAGGCCTGCCATCGAACCTCTGCAGAATCGTTAATATTCAGACTACCCCTGGCGAACAACACTAAAGATACAGCGGTCTCGTTTTGCGAGACCTCTGCAGAATCGTTAATATTCAGACTACCCCTGGCGAACAACACTGAAGATACAGCGGTCTCGTTTTGCGAGACCTCTGCAGAATCGTTAACATTCAGACTACCCCTGGCGAACAACACTAAAGATACAGCGGTCTCGTTTTGCGAGACCTCTGCAGAATCGTTAACATTCAGACTACCCCTGGCGAACAACACTAAAGATACAGCGGTCTCGTTTTGCGAGACCTCTGCAGAATCGTTAATATTCAGACTACCCCTGGCGAACAACACTGAAGATACAGCGGTCTCGTTTTGCGAGACCTCTGCAGAATCGTTAATATTCAGACTACCCCTGGCGAACAACACTGAAGATACAGCGGTCTCGTTTTGCGAGACCTCTGCAGAATCGTTAATATTCAGACTACCCCTGGCGAACAACACTGAAGATACAGCGGTCTCGTTTTGCGAGACCTCTGCAGAATCGTTAATATTCAGACTAATACCCCTGGCGAACAACACTGAAGATACAGCGGTCTCGTTTTGCGAGACCTCTGCAGAATCGTTAATATTCAGACTACCCCTGGCGAACAACACTGAAGATACAGCGGTCTCGTTTTGCGAGACCTCTGCAGAATCGTTAATATTCAGACTACCCCTGGCGAACAACACTGAAGATACAGCGGTCTCGTTTTGCGAGACCTCTGCAGAATCGTTAATATTCAGACTACCCCTGGCGAACAACACTGAAGATACAGCGGTCTCGTTTTGCGAGACCTCTGCAGAATCGTTAATATTCAGACTACCCCTGGCGAACAACACTGAAGATACAGCGGTCTCGTTTTGCGAGACCTCTGCAGAATCGTTAACATTCAGACTACCCCTGGCGAACAACACTGAAGATACAGCGGTCTCGTTTTGCGAGACCTCTGCAGAATCGTTAATATTCAGACTACCCCTGGCGAACAACACTGAAGATACAGCGGTCTCGTTTTGCGAGACCTCTGGAGAATCGTTAATATTCAGACTACCCCTGGCGAACAACACTGAAGATACAGCGGTCTCGTTTTGCGAGACCTCTGCAGAATCGTTAATATTCAGACTAATACCCCTGGCGAACAACACTGAAGATACAGCGGTCTCGTTTTGCGAGACCTCTGCAGAATCGTTAATATTCAGACTAATACCCCTGGCGAACAACACTGAAGATACAGCGGTCACGTTTTGCGAGACCTCTGCAGAATCGTTAATATTCAGACGAACTTGGGAAATGGGGTTTTTTCCTGGACACTTGGGTTTTTTGCTTGGGTTTTTCTTATTTTACCATCATCATCATCATCAAAGTCTGCAGAAAACCTACCTTGGGTTTTCTTGGGTTTTTTAGTGTCCCAACTTGGGTTTTTTCATTTTTCTACAGTGGTAACACTGCAACGCAATATGATTACAAGTCATAGTATGAACGGAGGTTCATAAGTTATTACAGGAGTCGAATTTAACTGTAGGCAGCCACTAAGTGCGCCCATCACGTCCTACTAAGCAATTGAGAGTGAAAGACTTGCTCAGTAAAAAGGAATTCGATACAACGATTCAGAAGCACTTACCTTTAGACCTAACAATCTTCCCTTTCGCTGATTTACGCAACAAATCGCGAATCGTCTGTAACTTCTTCTCAAAGCTGACTCTATCATTGCGGATTTTAAAAACGGTGTTAATAACTGAACGTATATCATCCTTTGATGATTTAGCGATATCCAATATGAAATCTGCACCGTCAGACATTTTGAAAAACAATGATGCAACCTGACCTGAATAAGCGCGCAGAATTTTGAACTGTGAACTGTGATTGGCCAGCGCCGTCGACTTGTAAGCATGACTGTGAACCCCGCGTTTATTTGCGAGTTGGTACCAATGCGCCATCCAGCAGCCACTCATCGATCCACCCCTATCATAAGTCCTGTTACTCATCTCTGCCTGTTTAAAAGAAATAAATCTAAATTACACAGCTCGAGGGTAGAATCGAACTCACGACCCTTCGCTTGCCCGGCGGAAAGCTTAACGCTGCACCACCGATGCTCAGTTAAGCGAGGAAGGAAAGAAAGGTATTTGTACGCATTCACCTTCCGACACCTAGCGAGTATAACTTTCGCTCCGATAACCACACAAAAATGACAAAGGCGCGTTAACGAACTATCCCTTATATCTATAGGCCTAACTGATTTTTAATTAGATGATAAATGTTCCTGAACCATAATGACATACATGCTATTTTACGATCTCGCTACATGCCGCGTGGGTTAGATTCCACCTTAGACCTTGATGCACCTGCGATTGGCATTTGCACCTGTGATGGGCATTTGCACTGTTTACTGAACAGTGGCCTAGAATCGAACCAATTGTACTACTTACCTGTATGTATGTATGCATGTATTTTAGTTGTAATTGTAAATGCAACCCAACATTTATATAGCGCCACTTGATTCAGCGGCGCTCTCGACCCGCATCAGTGCCAGCACTTGCAAAAAGAAAAGTTTTCAAGCTTCTACAAAACTGAAGAGGAAAGAGGAAGAGAGGGCAAGAAACTCACGGGCGGAGGGACTGGGGGAGACTGTTCCAGGCTGAAGGACCCACATGTGTGTATGTATGTATGTTATGTATGTATGTATGTATGAATGTATGTATGTATGTATGTATGTATGTATGTGTGTATGTGTATGTAATATGTATTTATGAATGCATGCATGCATGCATGTATGTATGTACATGTATGTATGTATGTACGTATGCCTGCATGCACGTATCCATGCATGCAAGTATGTATGTATGCATGTATGTATGAATGTATACATGTATGCATGTAAGCATGCATGCATGCATATATGTATACATGAATGTATGTATGCATGTATGTATACGTGTATATTTGTATGTATGTATGTATATATGACTTGTATGTATGTATGAATTATGTATGTACTATGGATGTACTATGTATACGAATTAATGGAAGTGTATATGCATGCATGCATAATTGCATGTGCGGACGTATGTGTATTGTGTATATGTATGCGTGCATGTGTACATATTTAGATTTATATATTTAGATTTAAAGATTTATTGAATTGAATTGAATTGAATTGAATATACATACATTTGTATATATGCGGGCAACTGAAAATTTTTATAGCACCTTATGCGTGGTATCTATCGAAAGCGCTCCTCAATACAGCTTTTATGCTATCAGAGTTCGTTAATAAGTTCATACTATTTTAATAAGCAGATGATGCTAATATTAATAAAGGGTTGGAGCTAATATTAATAAAGGGTTGGATCTTGGTGTGCAGTTACTAGCTGCTGATCACTTACGATGAAGTTGTTCTATAAGTGTTATCATCAGTTAGAATACCTTTGTCTGTTTGTTTCCTCGATCTTATGTCTCCTTCTCTGTTCTTCTCTGTGTTTTCTTTAGTATTTTTGCTTGTCGACATTTCTATTATCTTATAAATTTCATGTTGTTGCTCCTAAGGAATGGAACCGATTACCAATGTTTCTCCGAGGTTCAAACTCTTTTTCTTCTTTTAAAAAACGCCTCATGACTCACTATTTCTCATTGGCTTTCACACATTTAAATAACTAACTGGCGATTGACTAACCGAGCCTCAGATTCGCATTTCTGTGTTTATAATGATGATGAAGAAGAAGATAATGATGATGATGATGATGACGATGATGATGATGATGATGATGATGATGATGATGATGATGATGATGATGATGATGATGATGATGATGATGATGATGATGATGATGATAATAATAATAATAATAAAAATAATAATAATAATAATGTCTTTACCTCTTCGATTTTGACTCCGAGTATTTAACAAATCGTTTGAAGCGACCATTAATTAATGCTTTGCGAGTTACGATTGTGGCGCGCTGTATGGAAGTCTCTTCTCTTCAATTGCCATTATGTTATATCTGATCTTGTTTTCTCTTCTGTTGTTTTTATGTCTTATTGATTGTGTTTTCTCTTCTATTGTCTTCTTGTTACAGGCCCATATCTGATCTTGTTTTCTCTTCTAGGGTTATTGTCTTTTTGTTATTTCTTATCTTGTATTCTCTTCTAATGTCTTTTTCTACACTGTGTCCCGATGAAAAGTAGACCCCAAGAAAAAGTGTCATAACTCGGTCAAAACTTTTAGCATTTGTCTGAAATTTTAAAAACAACAGCAGTAGCCATATTACCACCAAGTCTTAACGCCGTTTGGAAATGCTGGTGCGTTTGTCAAGTTTATGAACGTTTGGGGGAAATTTCCAACATACAAGAGCCATAAGGAAGTGAAGTTCAGCTACAGCTGGTGTTCAAAATGTCCTCCTTGTTCACGGACACACGACCGCAGACGTGGACGCCACTGTTTGATGGCCCGGTCGATGATCACGTGGTCAAACAGCTGCCACTCTTCAATCAGACGCGAAATCCAAATCTGGAGTGTACTGGAGGAGCGCGTTTAACGCCGCATTCGTGACGTCGAGCACCTAATAAGAGTGGTAGCTGTTTGACACCAGCTTAATCACGAGCTAATGCACCAGTTGGCCTAACGCTACTCTTCCAGAATTAGGCCTATTCATTCGAAAAATAAACTTGTCTCGTAATCCTTCCATTTTGGCCAATGGTTAAATTGCTCATCCAGAGGTGGCGGATCTCCAAATCTTTACAAATCTAAAACCTAAGCCTAACTGGCGAACCTATATCCCGCTATTTGCTATTCGGATAAGCTTAAAATGGGTGAAACAAGATGCATACGGTCGATTACTGCAACAAAAACACATTTAGGTGATGGATCTCCTCTTTTTAGATGGCGGATCTCAGAGTTCAGTTGGCGGATCTCAAATCCGAGGTACTGGATCTCGGATCCGGCTGAATTTAACCACTGATCTATTTTTTGCGCAGCTGTTGAACACTGCAGAAAATGTTCGAGAAATTATACAGCTACGGTCTCCTTCTGTATTTACATTTGAATTCTGATTTAGATATTCAGTTAATAAGATTATTTGCAGCAAATTACCAATTAGAAGTGTTTATTACTCCGTCCTGTGAAACAATTATTTTCGATGCAAATTAACTTAAACGACACAACGCAACCTCTCTAAATACAAAACTAGATACGCGCATGGCTTCTGAGCTGATACGCAAAGTTTCGCCGGATAAGAAAACAAGAAAATGCACATGACGTGCAAAAGGCAGGTGACGAAAGTCTGTTGGGTTAGATGCGGAGTATTCCGAGTGTTCGGCACAACTGCCAGCAAAACCCGAGTCTTCGTTCGACTACTTTCGTTTAATTATCGAGGCCATATATATATATATATATATATATATATATATATATATTCGCCATTTTACGATCCAATTATCGGACGTCGAGCTATCAAAAACAGACGAATTTGCGTCGACAAAGTCGTAAACTCGGACGTAAACTTAGCGGGAGAGTTACGACTACAGCAACCTTATGTAGTGCTGCTATTTTCAGAAACTTCGAGAATTCCCGTGGGATAGTGGCCTACAACTTTCAAAATATGAATTGTAACGACCGGAACATCTATAGAAGAGTAAACGGCGATTTCAAAGATCTACTTACTTATTTAGGCTGCTGAACGTTCACAGTAAACTGTTGGCAATGATTAATGAAGATTTGGGCAACTTGACGTTACACTGCAGAAGATTAGCCCGGTTTGATTAGATTAAATGATATGGGATGGGATTGGGATATATCGGTCTAGAATGGATCAGATAGGTCAGGTCAGATCAGATTAGATAAGATGAGATCAGATTAGATGAAGGAAGTCAGATTTTATTGAGCGATCTAATTAATGTGACTATCCCTCGAAATGCCTACGAAATGCCTCGAGTTCCTGGAATAATGACGCAGGTTTTAATTCATCGTAAATACCGCTTGTTGATGCCCTCGCAAACTGTTCTCCGGGGCGAAGTTGACACGGGTCGCTGGACACGAAGCAGCTGATTTGTCAGTTACGCTTCGATGGGCGTTGGTCGGGATTCTGCGATTGCGGCGCCACTTGGGGACACATCTGCCACGCAGCCTCCTGGCGAATGAAGATGGTGGCTTAAGATACGCCGTTGGCCAAGAAGAATACTGTCAGAAAGAGGATTTTGGATTCTTCCTCCTCGTCCTCGTCCTCGTCCTCCTCCTCCTACTACTACTATTGCTACCACAGTACCACTACCGCCACCGCTACTACATGTACAACAACTACTACTGCTACAGCTACCACCACTACTACTACAATAACTATTACTACTACTTTTGCTACTCTTCCTCATTGTCCTTCTCGCCATCATCTTCATCATCATCATCATCATCATCATCATCGTCATCATCATCATCATGTTATCTTTATGCTTTGCATCTTTCTCATTCAGGTTGCTTCTTAGTCTCCACCTCCTGCTCCTCTTCCTCTTCTTCCTTCTCCTCCTCTTCCTGTTCGTCCTTCTCTTCTTCTTTCTCTCCTTCTTCTTCCTCCCTCCTCCTCATCGTCACTCGTCACTCCTGTTTTCATCCCTCAATTTCTTATCCTCCGCCCCTTCCTGGATCCCAATATCCTCCTCCTCGTCATCCTCGTCATCCTCGTCGTTCCGGTCTTTCTTGTCATTATCTTAGTACTTCTGGTTCTTTTTGTCTTCGTTCAACATAGCGCTTCGTCTTTATCCCAATGTCTGTCTGCAAGTGCCTCTGCCTGTCTCTGCCTGCCGGTCGTTTACGTCATTCTGTCCACCTCCTATCTTACAATCAACGGCTGGCAATGACGTCGTTCTCAGAATTAGAATCCATTCGGTCGCTCTTGAAAACAGTTCGGCTCTGCATGACAACAACTCGTCTGGCAAATGTAGTGTGGCCCACGAAGAGACACTTTTGGCTGATTGCTGTATAAAAGACACCTGTAACCAGATAGGCATTTCGGTGTATTTGTAATAGGGCGCTTAAGTGTAATGTGGGCTCTGTATCCAGCGTTGTATATTTACACTAGGGTCTTACTTTATACTATCAAAGCTACATTCGCGTTTTCTTGCATCATTTGTTAAGTTATTGCCATACTAGTAGACGATGTTTGTAGACACGAGCTGCTTTTCTTGCAACATTAATGTTTTGTTAGCATTCGCTACATTTATTTTCGTATAGTATCCGTAGTCACATATTGCTTTAGTGTTACATAATTATCTGATATTAGGATTAGTTCCTTTAAGCTTAATTGCCACATAAGTGCCTGCATTTGGCAAACATTGTAGTCTGTGAAGTGTTTTCCTTGAAGCAATACCTTGACCTGAGGATGTTTTCGATCTGGAAAAATGACATTCTTCTGCGTCAATCTCCGCTGTACATAATACCCTAGAGCATTCTTTGGCTGAGATGACACATTAAGCGTTGATTCTTTTGGGGCAGAGGAGATGTTCACCAACTAATTAATTAGGTTGGAGAAATCCACGCTTTAATTTTCCTGAACAGTAAGTGCGTCGCAATCAGGTCGTCAAAAATGTCGGTGATTTAAAGTTTTAGAATCATCAAAGTTCTAACGAATGAAACATATCTTAACAATATTTTTTAGCAAAGTTATACATGGCCTCTGTCATTCGACACTATTTGTAAGGTTAAGGAAGACGCTGTAAAATAAGACAAGTAACGCGTGACAGTGAAGCAATACAAATGCTATAAGCTCAAGATATGCTAAAGAAGGATAATGAAGGGCAAGAAAAACTAGACTAGGTAGGGGAGGGTATACACGACAACAGCACTGCAAGGCAGTCACATATGCTAAGGAAAGCAATACATGGTGAAACCAACGCTAGCAATAGCACTTATAATCCAACAACTGAACAACATTTCCTTCCCAGATGAGCTACTCAGTAGACTGTTTTTGTAAAACAGCTTTGTTTAGAACTTTACTGAGCATAGCAGAGATAGAAATCGCCTGGCTATTGCCTGCACATTTGTATCTGAAAATATATGTAGGGTCTACGTGGAAATTGTCTGCAGTTCTGTAGAGATTGTTTGTAAATATGTGGCAGTTTCCTGTAAATGTTTGGCAAATGTCTGAAAATCTGTGGAAATTTTCCGTTCATGTTTGGCAATATCTGTAACTCAGCGGAAATTTTCTGTAAATGTTTGGTAAATGTCTGCAAATCTGCGGCAAGACGTAATGACTTGAAAATTCGAATCCCAGACACACTGCAGTTCTGTGGAGGATGTCCACAGACCTGTGGCAATTTTCTGTACACGTTTGGCAATGTCTGTGACTCTGTGGAAATTGCCTTCGACGATTTTCCTCTAAGTAGGCTACGTGTGATCAGAAAATGAGGGAAAATTCGATCGCGCTTCACAACCAGCAGCGCCTAAAAGCATCGCCTCCTTAATACAGCGCTAGAAAACTCTCCTGTATATGTCGGCATATGCGTCTTATCCTTATTCTGTCCCCCAGGGCACGTTTTTCTCATACTTATCTATCGGCTTATATTCCTACAGCATGCGTAGGCGTATACATAAATGCGTTGGTCGCATTAAGTGATTATCGATTGATGTGGATAAAATGACAGGGCTATGGAAATCATTAGGTTAGAGGAGATTAACGTCTACATTCTTAACAGTAATGTCTGAAAATAGCAGAGACTAAGGTCAACATTCCCTCTAAGACAAAAAAATGCAAGTGCTTCGCAAGCCTTGTCATCCGCTGCGTTGTTACTGCAAGAGACATTGGCAGCAATTTCTCATCTTAACGGTGACCCCAGATGAACGTGACATTGTTTTTAAAGCACTGCATGGTGTGTTGTGCAGTGTGACTAAGACGCTGTGCAGCTTAATTTGTATTTAAATTTCAACTTTAAAAGATGAACAACTTTTGTCTGATTTAAAAGCATTAAAAATTCCCACCTGTGAGGTCCACAGCACGGGCGTCATAGGTGCTTACGCGGGCGTGCGACGGCCGCGCAGCAGCTTAAAGGGAACGTTGGCTGCATTGGCTTCCCAGTCGCTTTTAGTACACTCTCATCGTTAAAGTGTGAAAACACCTATTACATGCCTGAAAAAAGTAAAAATTATTGAAATCGCCATGTGCAAAAAGAGGTACTTAAAAGAATTCATATTGCACACACAGATATCATTAGGCATTCATACATACATGTAGACACACATACATACATGAAGGTTTCTTATTATGCTTTCTTAAGTCATTCCTTGTGACCGATAATAGCACCAACGCTAATCAAACAAAACGGTCACCTGAGAGACTTCAGCCATGCAAAACAGTCAAATGGCATTAACTGCAACCAAATCACCCACCTTTTGCTGAGACCACTACGGTCAAGAATAATCGTGCATTTTTTTGCAGCACCGAATGCAGATAAGAAATGCTTCAATTCATTTCAGTTGTCTACAATGTAAGATTATACCAGAACCTCGAATCTGCTAGCAACAAACATTACTAAGCGATTTCATTATAAATAATAAAATATGCTATCACAGTTTTCATTTCTATGCATGACAGATGCACAAACATAATAACAAGGACGAAGTCTTCAAATACCTGCAATCCTGCATAGAATATTACAGAAGAAATTACCAAGCTTCCTACTCTTGTTAAGACTATAAACTGCCTCAGAACTCACTAAGCACCAATTCAGTCTCAGAAAGTTGACTTGTCATTGGACTGCTGTGGTAATTTTTTGGCCTCAAACAAACTGTCCTTTGAGCTGAGCCTCCGGAGGTCATAGCCTCTGAGGAGCTTCTACACAACCATGTAAACAAGTGTGCTGCCTTTACCTGAACTCCAAACCAACAGAACTCTTTAATATAAAATTAAGTTCATTTTTTCTGCTCATTTTTGCTAAATTGCTACAGAGAAAAATACTTACATCACTGAGACAGACAGACAGACAGACAGACAGACAGACAGACAGACAGACAGACAGACAGACAGACAGACAGACAGACAGACAGACAGACAGACAGACAGACAGACAGACAGACAGACAGACAGACAGACAGACAGACAGACAGACAGACGTGTGTATGTGTGAGAGAGTGAGAGAGAGACAGTGACAGACAGACAGACAGAGACAGAGATGACCATCGCTGATAGCGGCCCGCAGTGTACCCATATATCGACTTAACCAGTTGGCCCTACTTACATGTAGGACTCTACAGTTCCTATACCTGCTTAGGCCTGATTCCGGTGCCGTTTGGAATCTTAGCGTGTAGTAACACTGTCATCATCGAGAACAAATAAATGTAACAACAGCAACGTGCTCTCTCTCTCTCTCTCTCTCTCTCTCTCTCTCTCTCTCTCTCTCTCTCTCTCGCTCTCGCTCTCGCTCTCCCTCTTTCTCCCCCTCTCATGTTGTATCTGTATTCACCCGACGAGAAAAATATATATATCCTGTACATGGCGACAGTCAGTCTGTCTCTGTGCGCCTGCGCCTGACATTTCATTCTGAACCCACTCAGCTGTCTCATCAACTGCGCCTATGATCGTGTGTTCTCCTGGATCTACACTTCATCTGTCAAAATACCTAAAGGAATACATTACACGTAGGTTCCATATATGTACCTGAATGCCTGTGTATTTAAGTATGTATTCTATATTAACGTGTCCATGTAGCAGGTAGTGGTTAACAGGCGACACCTGGTGGTCATCAGTAATACATGAGTTCTTGATAACGTCGGACGCAGAAGAGGCGTTGCATCTGTGGCGCTTGCATCGCACGTCACCTGCGCAACGCAGCAGAACTGAACGTCGACGACCAAATAGCCTGTCACTCTGATACCTGTCCTTTGTATCGTTGGCTGTCTGCGTATGTTTGTCGTAATGACAGTCTCTCTCTTTTTCTGGCTCTTTCTCCGTCTCTGTGACTTTCTCGTTGGCCGAGGGTTTGATCGTCTCTCGCGGTTTTCGATCCCATAGACAAACAAACTGCCTGTGAAAGAGCCAGTCTGGCGTCAGTCCCTAGCTGTCTGCCTGTATGCCTCTTAGTTTGCCTGTCTGCTATTCGTCTGTCTGTTTATCCGGTTACATACTTCTTCTTTGCGTTAGTCTATCTCCGCTTACATGCATGATTATTCGTCGGTATCTTGATCCATAGTTCGCTTTGACGCAGTATGGCGACTCGGAATGACCTTTGGCCTATCAACGGCTTATCATAAGACAGCAAGAACTTCGCTTCCATGACCACCTGGAAAACAATTTTAGGGACGAATGACGCAGGCGACTTTCGAAAGCGGTAAATAGTCGCTTATTCGCAGAAATATCGAATTGAACCTTATTCGAATGTGGTCGCCTCGGGTTCAGATATGTTGTCAGATTCTGTGTGTCCATAGGTGACGATTTTATTGTTTAAGAAACGAGTTTCACAAGAAACTCTAAAGCGGTAATCGGAAATTAGTTTCGCAGAGCAAAACCTGGCTCGTGATCCGCTGATTTCGTAAACACTTTTTGTGAACTATCATGAATTACAAAAACAGTCATTATTCGCGGCGCTAATGACATTCAGTCGTGACACTTGTAGCCATCATTCGTGACACTCGTGACAGACGGAGGGTCATTAAATGCCACGCGTGTCATGCATAACGGTCACTAAGCAGCTTATCAACTGGCGCAGTTTTTAATAATCGTTCACAGTTCTAACTTATAGCAATATATACAATATAACAGCATAGCACAGATGTAGGCTATATTGCATAGCTATTATTAGAATTTGAGCAGACTATGTAATAACAAGTCTTTAATCACATGTGTATGGCTAAAAATAGAATTTGCGACGCATCAGGCATACATAGTCTATGTGACAGCTTCAACTGCAGCTATACATAACTCGACTGAAGCCTGTTGACGTGGCGTCATCTCTATAGAAACGTCATGGCTGCCATCTTTATGAGCTTTACATCGTCGTACAAGCGCATCGTGGGAGCCATTATCATCGAGCCATTCATTCATATTCTGGCGGAGAGCACAAACACATTATAGGCACCTGAAATAAACTCAGTTCTGTAAATAGTATACATACAGAATAATCTGTGTGTATATCGTTGTATATATATGTTTCATTTGTTTCACCGTATGTTTTTTTAAATTTGTTTTATTTATAAAACGCCACTAGCTAATGCATGCAAGATCAGTCGGCAGTTGAGCGTTAACAGGCAACCACGTTCATTGACCCAGAGCTGGCCCACATTGAGCCACTGGTGTATATATAGCGACCGGTGGCCCTATATTGGCACAGCATGGGCCCAATGAACGTGGCTGTCAGAGTCCCTCCACCGTGACCATCCCATCAGAGGAAGACTCGAACCAGACACTCTGAGTGACGACGCAAGCACTCGACCAATCACCCACCGCACGCATGTTGCATAAACACGTATGCACGGTTGGGCTTTTTGTAGCGCAAGTTTGTTTTTACACTATATATGTATGCCTTTATTAAGCATTACGTTATAGATATATCTGATAAATCTATGCATGTGCAGACTGTTTTATGCATCTGTGAAACGCCTCTGGAATTCCTCTACTATTTCACTGCGTTAAATAAATTGGTTACATTATAATGCATTACGTTTATTTGTAGTGCATGCATTCTTTCAGACGTCATAATTATGGTGGAGTGAATTTCTGTTGTTGGAGAAGGCTGAAATGTTATTGTAGTTTTGATGTCTTGTGCATTATTCACCGGCGCAATAGAAGTTACTAATTAATTCACAATTTATAATATAACGCAGTTCTGATATAATTAATTAATTAATTATCAGAACTAATTTCGCTCGTGGCACATATAATATGATTATATATCATTATATGCGCCAGATTGTGTGTGTGTGTGTGTGTGTGTGTGTGTGTGTGTGTGTGTGTGTGTGTGTGTGTGTGTGTGTGTGTGTGTGTGTGTGTGTGTGTGTGTGTGTGTGCGCGCGCGGGCATTTGTGTGTATATATATAGTTAACATCTGCTGTGGTTCTGCAGACACAGAGTTAATCCATTTGCAATTCAACTGGTGCAGAAGACATATACATGTATAATTGTATATACATATATTCAACATTCACGGTCGACCTTGGTTTATAAATACGTTCTTCAAGGGAACATTCTCCCAACGACATCTGGCTCTCGATCAGTAGTTGACTAAATGACTTACTTATCTAGTTACTGACTGACCGACTGATTCCTCCATCCGTCTACTTATTCGTAGAGCTTTGGATGATCGTCTATAGTGCATTCCTCAAATAGCAAAGCACTGCAGGAATTACAACAGACGTAATTCACCGTCGCTCAACCGTAATTTCCGCAATTAAACTGCTTAGGGCGATGAGTGCGCTGGCAATTAATTAGACAGGTCGACAGGAAGAGACATAGGATGGCTACAGAGAGAGAGAGACGCCAACTATGATTACTTTTGTCTCCTAAAGCATCTGAAACAGAGCAACAAAATCGGCGATGCATGATTTCTGTTATGATTCTTTATCAGTGGAGCGGAGAGAGGAACAACACAGGTGCGCGTGACGCACAAACAAATCGCCTCGTTTGCACGAGAATGCGTTGAAGGGGAACGCGATCAACAGAGACAAACAGCACCCGGATGACAACAGCGACGAGATAATGAACGACAACGGTGGAGGAGGCAGTTGCCATGGCATAAAATCAGAGCAGCTGGTCATCGATTCCATCCACAATCACTTAATCTCTCCTTCCACATGTCGCTGAATCCCCATCTTCTTAGAAACACTAGTCATATATATATATATATATAGTTAAAAATTATATATATACATGAAATATAGACGTATATATGTGTGCGTAATGTGTGTGTATGTCCGTCGACATAGATATAATTAGGTTCAAGCCCATTAATAGAATGATGTAGACTACTCCGTGCACGAGGTTTTACCGGTAAACCGCGAGATGAAGTACTGTATACGTCGTTAATCAGATATAATTAGTTCCGTTTTATGACGTATCGAAGCAATTTATGCAATATATAAATGATGACCTCTTCATGTTTGGTATATGGACAGTTCCTAAGAGTGGAAGACGATTGTAAGATTTAACACCACCCATCCCCACATACGGGTTCGTAAAGGTTGGTCAATCACCTCGTAGGAGGTAAAACAGGAAGGTGACCTGACCGACGTCCCAGGACGGAGGTGCGGGCCCGGCCTGGGTTGACCAACCAAAGACCTCCGTGCCCACCTTCACGTGGTGCGAACCGTTAGTACCCTCCCCAAGGGGAGGCGAACGAACGGGCACGGCAGGCAAAACCAGAGGAAGGCAATGGCAAACCACCTCTGTAAATCTGCCAAGGAAACTGTTATGGGGAGCACATGAAGAAGGTTGACCATGACAGTCGCTAGGATTCAACGAATCGACAGCACAAGGTGATCCCCACATACACTTATGTAGGTCTGTGTGATGCAGGTATTCAGGCAAGTTGCGATTACTGTGTGTCTGTTTTATAATGACTTTCGCGCAAAAATGTGCATCTGTTAAACCAAATCGTGCCTCTGCATATAGATCATTTGCATAAGCGTTCAAGCAGCAGTATAAAAATACTTTCCTGTGGAGCTAATTATATAAGTGATTAACGATAATTATACAGTATTTTATCTCGCAGTTCATGGATAAAACCTTGTGGAGCACGTGATTCCATTAATAAGCTTACACCTAATTTAAGCCGCCTTATGAATATATAAGTACATGCATATATCTATATCTACACATACTTACATACATACATATATACATACATAGATACACGCATACATACATTCATTCATTCATTCATTCGTTTGTACATACATACATACATACATACATACATACATACATACATACATACATACATACATACATACATACATACATACATACATACATACATACATACATACATACATACATTACATTACATACATACATACATACATACATGTATACATGCATATATACATTTTACACTTAAGAGCATATTAATGTCTGATATTAATATGCATTACTTTCAAGAGGATTTATTTCTCTTTATTCCTCGCGATCCTTTCGATGTCGTGTTTCAACCCTCCAGTGAGACGGACCCAACCAAGACAACCGTCCGAAGAAAGTTGTTTACGAGCGATTACCTGCGCAGTCGACTAGCTGCGTAATTTTGGCATCGAAAGTGATTGTTATCAACGGTATACACCTGTGACTTATGGCCCGTGTGCGTGCTCTTGGCAGCGAATTTCCGCCTTCGGAGTCTGGCTCCAAGAATATCAGACAAACACCTATGCCATTAAGTTTGCGCTGAAAATGAATGCTCTGCTTCTGTTTGCTGTAACACCTTCAATGCTCAACTGATTTATATTGCTTCATTGTTATACCTTTATGTCAACTTAAGCTAAACTTCGTTAACACAGGTAAACCCCCTAAGTAGCACACTATAGTAAGGTTTTCTTACATGTAAGGAGGTTCAGTCTACAGGTTCTTAGAACTTTCCACCTCTACTGGTTTAGAGTAAGCCTATCTAAAGACAGATTTTGACATACATTTCGCTCCATGCTGCCATTTACAAATCCCACACACTAATTACGTTACATCATGTCAGAAGAGTATGGCTGGTACTGATTAAAAAAATTAATCGATTGATCTCCTAAATTTAACTTCGATTATTCAAGTAATTTTGTATCCGCTATGTACAGTGTTTAATCTAGTCCCCCTCTTCTGGGAGGGGAAACAAGGTTTCTGGGGGGAGCAAAGAATTTACACAAAAATTTTTCTTCCAACTTCAAAAAGTTGATGACTTTTCCAAATTTCATCTTCAAAAAATTACCCTCCCAAAAAGTTCATGACCTTTTTTTAGGAAATCATCTCTCTGGGTGGGGGAAAACCATGGATCCACATGTATCCTGGGGGGAATTTTCCTCCCCCAAAGACGTCTAGATTACTCACTACGCTATGTAAAGCGTGAAAAATTGTTGATATTTAGTCATTGAGTCAGTTAATTGCCACTTTCTTTCAACAACAACAAAACTTGCGCTGAAGGCGATACGCTACGTCAGCGATGTATTTGAACCACAGTAAGCGAACTGTTTATTGCAGTGAATACATTTAATTTTGTCGCCATCGTCGACTTTTCCATCAGCATTTACCTTAAATTCAAAATGATCCATTAATTTTCCCCAGCCGTACAGCTCAAACGTTTCACATTATTATTGTTCGCCATATTGTTTACTCCGTAAATGGGCCGCTCGACATCATGAAATAAGTAAGAAAATTATTCTAACAAGCCGAAATTAATCGCTTAAAAATTTTAGCGATTAATCGGTTAATTGATCTGGGTGGTAATTGCACCTTTTGCCCGTACAGCCACCGCCCAGAATCGTGCTTTTTCAGTGGTGGGCCCGACGGCATGGAACGGGCTCCCCCGGAGCTGCATCTGCTCCCAAGAACTCCCTCTGATACGTTCCACACTGGACTTATAACTGTACTATTTGGCCGTGCTGGAGTCGGGAGCACCTCTGAGTAGCCACTTGAAGAGGTGCTATATAAATACTCGACTGAATGAAAATACTCGAATGAATAATAATCGTTCTAATCCGCAGCCCTAATCAGAAGCCAAAGAAGCATTTATTATCACAGCATTACACTATTGATGATAAGACTATGTTGATATTATTTGTAGGTAATCTGCTCGTCGTGCTCGTCATCATGTGCCATCGTAAGACACGCAACAACGTCAACTTCTTTCTTGCGAATCTGTCGACGGCCGACTTCTGTGTCGGAGTCTTCTGCGTCATTCCCCGCCTCAACCTCTTCCTCACGCCACACTGGTACCTCGGAAGGGTAAGACCATTCGTCTGCCCAGTATTCACAGTAGTCACCTTCAGGGTGCGAAATGGGGGAACTTCCACTCTAATAGTTAGACAATCTCCCATTAAAGATACGTTTCCTCATAGATTTTGCTCCAGCATACAGACACCGTTGTTTCAAACGCTCCCCCATAAATAGAGTGCGCTTGCATCCGTTTTTCCACTGGTTCCTTCTTTTTCTACAATGCCGGATTTAGCCATATATAAGCTAAAAAAGCGTAGGACCTTACAATCTGCAGAGGCCTAAAAAATCAGATTTTTAGGGTAGCTTTTTAAAATTGTATGTGTAATGTATATAATATTATATATATATATAATTATATATATATACATTATGTAGAACCTTTTTAAACGGCTTGTGTAGCAAATACCATCTCGCCTAAGTTGGCGCCAACTACGCAGAGCGGATAAAGAGTGCGAGTTGTAAAATTCTTTGCGACATTGTCTTCTGATAGATTAAACCGTTCATGCTTTTAAATAATTAAAAGGCATATTGTGTTTTAAAGTTTTGTGAGACTTCGGGTGTAATTTTTTATCAGTAGTTTTCAGTTTAATACGAAACTGTGATAACAAAGATCAATAGCGTCGCCCTCCTCCTTTATTCAGGCTTGGGACTGACAGTGCCAGAGTACGAGCAGTGTTTATGTTTTGACCAAGCTCCTGTGAATAGGCGGTTTCCCGCGACTGAGCTTTTATTGGACTCTGTAAAAAATCTCGAGATTACGACTGTGGATAATACATTTCATCGTATACCATTTCGCTTTTGTTGTCAATCACATATCACACAGTCTGGTCATCGTAGGGTTCAGTCGCTTGCGATAATGTTATTCCGCCGACTTTCATAGCGCATGCATCAGATCCAAAAACTGGTTGATTATTCTACGACGACCCTATCGTCTAAGGTGATGTCGCTCGTGCTTTGCGGCTCAGGACTTTGATGGTGACATTCTCACCGACCGTTATTATTTATGTTTCATTTACGACCACATTGGCTCCAGTGCTCGATCTCAACTCGAATTAGCCGGATGTCAAACTAGGACGCACGAAGGCGCTTACAATTCAGTGCCAGTTAAGCACAGCTATGACTGGCCATTGATCGCTCGTTTAATTAGTCTGGGTCGCTGTCCTTAACGATCGTTCCGGTTCGCTCATTGTGGAAACTCGGGGGTTCCTTTGGGACGCCCTGTTTGTATTATCGAAGCGTCGTAATCGTTAAGCCACGTTGAATAATCTTGCCATATATGTCCCACCCTTCCAAAGTGCAGCAGTAAATCTGTCGCTTGGTAACTGGTCCTCCCTCGTTCGCCGAATAGTTGCCCTAGCTGTCGCCCTTTCTTTGCGCATGATCAGCGATTGTTTGCGTTGTCTGCCAACTGTTTGCCTGTGCTGCTTCGTTTCGTAAATCGACCGCTACGGTCGGCGAGGCTTCAACAAGTGCAACGAATGAAATATTGTCTTTGACAATGTGCACAATGCACGTTGGCATTTATTGAATTAATCTCTTTACTGTCGTTATTTGTTAGTGTTACCAATACTAACTGTACGTTGAGCAGTTGTTGTTGTACTTGTAAGTAGTTAATGCTATTTTAGTTCAGTTACATAATATTGTCGTTCATTCATTCAGGGATTTAATATAACGCTCCCAGCTTAGCCCCGGCAATAGAGATTAGACTTGAGCAGCTTGTAAAAAGCAGATGTGTTACCTCTGGGGATTAGGCGAATCTCTAATGGAAGACCATTCCAAATGGCAATAGAGAAAGCCCAGCGTTGGCAAATTGTGGAGCGAGCCCGAGGGACTAAAAGCTGTAGTCTTAGTGACAAGAAACTATTAGTATGAGATGTAGAGGTACAACAACCACATGGCACATCAGGAAAGGTAGTTGTAATGAGTTGCTATTTCCTTTTTCCGCAGGTGATGTGCAAGCTGCTCTGCTTCGTACAGACGGCCAGCTACGCATGTTCCGTCCTCATCCTGACGATCATATCTCTGGAACGTTACCTGGCCATCAGCCACCCCCTGCAGACGCGTCGCTACACCCAACACCGTGTGCTGCGCGCCTCGATCGTCTCCTGCGTCTGGGGGGCGAGCGCCGCCTACGCCGCCCCACTGCTGTTCGTCTACGACGTCCTTCCAGGGGGTCCGAACGAGTTATTCTGCCTCAAAGTCCAGACGATCCTTAACGTCACAACGTTCTACGTCATGGTTGACTTTGTTTTGCTCTACGCCCTTCCGCTGTTGCTGATGAGCGGAGTTTACGCGAAGATAGCAATTGTCCTGTGGCGCTCGAGTTCCAAGACCGTCCAGAGACAGACCTGTCGGGTGTCTGGGTCGCGTAATCGGGCACCCGAAGCGGCCACCGCACCTGCCGTTTGGTCCTTCAGGCGATCCCGCACGTCGCGCGGCGGCAGTCTGAGGGCTCCGACTTGGATGCTAGCCAGCGGCGTGGACGTCAACGGTGTGGCCAGAGTCCAGAAGTCGCTGCTGGTAGACGCGACGGCGCGAGATCGAGAAAAGACGGACGATTGCTCGTCCCGCCCTAGAGGGCGCTGCAACGCTGTTTCCGATCACGTGGCTGCGACCGATGTGGATCTGGAGTCGAGAACTGGTCGCGAGGATGCAGCGCCGCGACGCTCGTGTTGCACGGCAAACAGCAGCAGCAGCACCAGCAGCAACTACGGACAGATGACGAGATTGGATTCCATCGGCGAAGACCTGGAGGCGACGGAGACGAACTACGTCAGCACCATCAGCAACGGCATCCGTATGTCGGACATGCCGACCACCAAGGGCATCGCGGCTGCTGCGTCCGGGAGTCAAAGTTCGACGAAGACGATCCAGCTGAATAAGAACCCGTTGGCCCATCGGCGTAAGGTCATACGCTTGCTTATGGCGATGGTCGGGTCTTTCGCAGTCTGCATGCTACCCCACCACGTGCGCCTCCAGTGGCAAGAGTGGTCGCAGTCGGAGGGGTTCGACTACGGACACATGTATCTTCCTCCGGTGACGACCCTGATCTTCTTCTTCAACAGTGCCCTCAACCCGTTCCTGTACGCACTCATATCCGACCGTTTTCGACAGTCTGTAATCGAGATCGATTGGTTCATGATAAGGAGAATGAGAGATCTGCTAAGAAAGAGGTACTAAGGACTGAAAAATCGGAGCTGAAAAATTGATTCAGACATATGACTCACTTATTCGTCGGTCTTGTGACAGTATAGACGGAGGTGAAGAAGCCCAAAAAACGTCTATGACATATTTGACAGAAACATCGGATCATTTCTGGTTCATGTTGAGGAGAATGAGGGAAGTACTGAGACAGAGACTCTGAGCGCTGAATCCGAGTTGAATAAACAGAAATATATTTTAAATGATTTGTTCGTCTTCGCAGGAAAAGAGTCGTCACCTGTGATTATTTTTGCTTCAGAGATATAGACTCAAACCGATCGACGCACATAACTGGACTGACAATTCATTACTCACTCACCCTTTGGAGAGACATACAAGTCGAGTTGTTTATCTCTAGACTAAAATCAGACAATTACGGAAGACTCACGGGTGAAAAATTATCAACTCAGCTGAGGCACTAAAAAGGACTCATCTTCGAAATAATAAACTTACATACATCTATTGACATATTATGTAATTTATTTTTTAAGTATATATTTTTAAAGTAGGGTGATATTCGTCAAACAGACTATATAGCTAAACGTATAAGACATCGTGTCGATCGATATATTATTCAACATTTTGTAAGAAAGTCCGTGCAGTTGATAATCGCTTTATTTGACACACAAAACGTCTCAAGAACTTTGAAGTGGTCCATATTACTTACGAAGAAAAATAGGCATCATGTATAGACTGGACTAAGTAATTATATGGACACAATATAATTGTACATATGTTGAGACAATAATGTTTAATTACTTAAACACGTTTTATGAACAATGTTTGATAAATATTTGTTTTAGACACATTTGACCTGAAGTATTTGTGTATATGTCTTGATCTGAATTTTTCTCCGAAATAAATTATGTCATATTGCTGGAATAAAGAAAATCGCTGCTTTTGCTAACTTACGGCATATTCATAGCCAGATCTTATCTGCCAAAACTGTCTCACTGAACTAGGTAATGCTCTGCTTGCGCAACTGAGCGGAGAGAGCAACGGCGCTGCGAGCATGAGGTGGGACAGCAGAGCTCCCGCAGGTATAGAGGGGCCAAGTCTTCAAAGCACCGCCGGACCAAGGCAGAGCTTCCGCAAGTGACGCGCTGTGGGCAGGGGAGCCAGTGGAGGACATCCCTAATATACGTAGACATCTATGAATGTATGTATGCAGGTATGTAATTATGTATGTTTGTATGCATGTATGTATGCTTGTATGTTTGTATGCATGTATGTATGTTTGTATGCAGGCATGCATATATGCCTTGTATGCATACATGTATGTATGTATGTATGTATGTATGTATGTATGTATGTATGTATGTATGTATGTATGTATGTATGTATGTATGTATGTATGTATGTATGCATTGTATGCATACATGTATGTATGTATGTATGTATGTATGTATGTATGTATGTATGTATGTATGTATGTATGTATGTAACTATGTATGTATATATGTACTTACATATGTATGTACGCATGTAGACCTATGTGTATGTAGGTTACTTATAGAACCGAGATAAGTGACTAGACAGGTGCCTAAGAAGCTAGGGGATTGAAATAGGATGAGATGTAATTAAATTCTCTAGAAATAGGACAGGTGGATTAGGATTAACTTAATCCACGTGTCCTACGTCTAGACAGCGCCGATCTTCAAAGACAAGCCACATGGAAAATTTCAGATGGCTCGACTGAAGATAATTCCAGGATAATAAATGCTTTCCAGAAGCGACTGGAAAGGTCACCCAACCACGAGAGGTTTCCATTGGTCAAGTAACTTAAGTAGAATAGGTAAGGGTTGACTGAGGCCACACCGTCCTTCCAGTGGACTATAATAGGTAAGGTCAATCTAGGGATCCATGGTATAGAGGTCCTACAGTTTGACGAACCAAAAACGATTAAACCTTTACCAAGGAGCTCAGTGACAGTGTGACTTAGGATAAGAAGTCAGGAGAGAGAGAGAGAGAGAGAGAGAGAGAGAGAGAGAGAGAGAGAGAGAGAGAGAGAGAGAGAGAGAGAGAGAGAGAGAGAGAGAGAGAGAGAGAGAGAGAGAGAGAGAGAGAGAGAGAGAGAGAGAGAGAGAAGGCAGTCAGTCAGAATGATGCAGTGAACATGAATCTTAGACTGGACATCCTGCCGTAGAATCAGACTGGCATGTCGAATGCCAAGCAGGCAATAGGCGTTCATCTTGAGATGCACAGAATATATGAGTTCTTGTATACAGTTGTTGCAATATAATCGTAGTTATCTCACCATCGTTAGCGTAGCGTATACGCTTGAACACTCGGGTGCAATTAAACTGTATATTCGTCAAGAGATATTAGCGGAGAATGGCAATAAAGAACTTTTACAGAAGAATCTCTCGTAGCCGGAAGTGGTCCAAAGGTTGCCTGCCTCCATACAGAAAGGCGATGAGAACCGTTGTGATTATATGCATGTACGTATATAGCCTATGTACGTATACACGTATATATGCATCCAAGTAAATCCATATTTATGGATGTATAATGTATATATGCTTGTGTGTATACCTGTATACATACATATGTATGTATGTATGTATGTATGTATGTATGTATGTATGTATGTATGTATGTATGTATGTATGTATGTATGTATGTATGTATGTATGTATGTATGTATGTATGTATGTATGTATGTATACACGTATATATATATTATCCATTCATTCATTCATATGGAGAATTTATATAGCGCCTCTTCAAGGTTATCTACTCAGAAGCACTCCCGACCCAAACCCGGCTGAAGAGTACAGTCTTGAGATTTGAATAAAATGTGGCGGAATGGGTGCTTGGGACCAAGCGAAGCCTATGTATGCATAAATAGTTTATGTAGATCGCTCGGTCTTTCTCGACCCTCAGGCACTACTCATTTCAAGTTCTCCAACCGAGGCATATCTAACACAGCATCACACCTCTGGAACTATCTCTGTATTCCGCAGATTCTCGGTTCCTTCATCATCATTGCAACCCCTCCTCCATCCTCCTCCTCGTGTTCCTCTATCTATCACCTCCGGGTTTTCAAAACTGAGGTCTCACCTTTTCAAGTACTTCTACTCTGACTCATCTGATTCTCCGCCTTGCAATTCCTCTCGCCCTAAACGACACCCGCCTTGACAGCTGCTCTGCCTTCTCTCTTGATTTGGCCACTGGAAAACCGGACTCGGCTTTAACGGAGAAGGATCGGGAAGACAAGTATGTGCACACTGGAGCCAGAGTAGAGCAGTGCTAGAGACGCCAAGCCAATTTCAACAAAACTTGCGAAACGTTTATGTCATGTAAACTGATATATTTAAATTAAATAAGTAGCTGTTAGTAAAAGTTGCTAGTCAGTCATATCAATCGCCGTGTTTCTTTGTTTTCTGTCGGACAGGTAACTGACGAACTTGGACTGGAAGAGTCTGCGTTTAACGAGGGTCGGATGAATTGCAGTGATGACAGTCAAGTCTAGCTGTGAGCCTCTGAGACTCGCCGATTGTCGAGACCCCATGCCCCCCCTCAATATTTTGGACAAGATTACGCCGGTGATTGCCACTCCACTAGCTGTATGGCAACGCCATGCGCGAGAATATGGGTGGTGTTTGCTTTTGCTTTTCTATTAGAAAACTAATTCGAGTAAGAAAAAACCACAAGAACAATCATATATCGGATAGTTGTCGTAAACTCGGATGTTATAGAAGTAATTAGACTTCCTTCTGTAACAGTACTGATTGACTTAAGGAGTTGGCTTCGCTTCTAGGCTAGCTAGCCTAAGTTATCACACTTTGTCAGGATCATGAATACGATAGAGTTAAAAAAATTACAACAACTCAACTAGATTAGCCCAGGTCTACGTTTAACAAATTTTCACCGTTTAGTGTTTTCAAATCTGAAAACAGTTTCGACTCGAATATGAGGGATTTACTTTTCTATAGCCACTGCTACAAATAGAACAAAGCCGCTATTAACACAATTTCGTAAATTACTAATGCTAAAAGTAGGGGCCTACTTCAAGAGCGCAGTACAGTGACACTATAGTAGCGGATCTGCATCATCTGCTCTGTGCTCTATACTATATGCTACTAATGTCTAAGGCTACTACCAACTATAGGAAGGGTGGTTGAAAAACGATCGAGAAGCACTGCGGTACAACAACACGCCGCACGCAACATATAGGCCTACGTATGCATAAATAGTTTATACAACTGCATGGGACGCAGTGGCCGATTGGTTCGAGCCTTTTAACGCCGACGGTGCGGGTTCAAGTTTCCTCTCATATGAGTGCAGTGCAGGGACTTCATTCAAAACCACCGACTGATGTTTGGTCATTAGATAATGGCGCTTAATAAATGCACAGTAATAATATATAAATATTCATATGCAATTGTGTGGATGTGGATCCAAGTATGAATTAGTGGGGTTATTAAGCTAAGCCTCGTGACAAGACTTTTCACACGTCTACTGCGCGCCTCAGCCATATCATCTATTGTAAGTGTGCAGTTCAGGCGTCATTAATTCCTTCAGTGAATTGCTGCTGCATGGATGGAACAACTAAAAGATAGATGTCACTGCTATAGGAAGATGAGCAGAATTCGCTCAGTTTCACCGTCAAAAACGTCTGACGCATTTTGTCACCTCAAACCGATAAGCTCTCAAATTAAGGACGCTAAGGAATTTAAGCCATACTGTGCAGACCCAGACATGCAAATATGTATGCAAGAAGAAAGAAGGAAAGAAAGAAATACAGACAGACAGACAGACAGACGTATACTGAGGAGACAAGAGAGACAATGAATTGGGCAGAGAGAAAGAGAGAGTGAGAGAGAGAGAGTGAGACAGACAGACAGACAGACAAATAGGCAGATGACAGAGGGAGAAAGGGTCAAACAAACATACAAAGACGCGACACGGAAAAAGACAGACGCACGTGCATGCGTACAAAGAAGGGGAGATAAAGGTATACGGAGAGAGATCGCCAGAGACCATGACGCCTGAGAAGCGAAGAGAGAAGACCGATTGCTGTAGCTGTGGAGAGAGGATTATAGGCTGACATCGCCACAAGACTGATCGCTCGCCTACGTTGTCGGATTAAGTGTTTTAATACCAAACGTCGAAGCAAATGAGAGACTTCTGCATGCACGTCCAACTTCTTACACTATTCCCGTGTTAAGTGCACACTCCGGGTTGCAACAAATATATATACGAATATACCACATAAGTATCACTGAACATTGTAACCTCGCGCGTATAGCCTATATATATATATATATATATATATATATATTTATATATATATATACATAGACTATACATATTCAAGTTAATATATATATGTGTCTCTCATAAACATGTAGCCTATATATTTGTGCGTGTAGATATAGATGAAGAGATAGGTATTCATCTGATCGTGCACAAATATATACCCCCGTTCCTTTTAAGAACCTCCCAAAGGTGCACTTTCAACTATATATTTAGGAACAAGTAGATGGAAGTGGGAGAGAGACGAACGAACAGACAGACACGAAAGACGACAACGACAGACGAACACACAGACACAGACATAACAGACAGACAGAGATAAACAGAACGACAGACGTATACAAAGACTATAGACGGACATATGCGCGAGGGGTAGATATAAATAGGAAAACGTAGTCAATAACACATATATATCTGCAGATTGACAGGATATTCACCCCCGTCGGAGATAGTATTAAATCTCTCGATATATAGATTAGAGGCGGACAGAGAGACAGGTGGTCATCCGGAAGGGCGTATACGGACAGACAGAGGGACGCATGGACGTATTCGTAGACCTTCATTTCGTATAGTTTACCCTGGCATTGGTCGTAAAATGGCTCTTATAATATATATATAGGGAGAATTCCGTCGGCCGGGACCACATAACTTGCAATTCGGACACTCGTTCTCGCTGGCAAACGCCAAGTCCCTTAGACGCCCCAAACGACTACCCCTCTTCAAGAAGCAGCGTTCCCAGTAGAACGCGACCATGCACCCATGGCACACGACTGACACCCCCACTCTATTCCCAAATCCGACTCACTTATGACGGCGATCTGCGGATAATTCGGAACACGGGAGGGGACGGTGGGGGGATACTAGTCCGCTGTCGGAGACATAGATCGATGACATCGCTTGAATATACATAAAGTCTAGTACTACCCCAACATACACCATACATTACACATAACACTACACAATGCACATTGGCCAACATTCACGCACGATCGTATACACACATTACCGCATATTACGATATGGCCTATAAGATCGCGCATTCATGCAAAATGATATATATATATATATATATATATATATATATATATATATGTCAACCCAATCCTTCCGTTGACAATCCTTGTGATTAAATCCTTGTTCTCTTCGTACTTAACGCCTATTTAACGTTCACCTTTTGAACACTAATTCTACGTATAAGTATAACCTGAACTAATCAGCAACACAGTTTAATATCTTTTAGTTTAATAAGAAACAAACAGACAGAACTCAATTTAATTACAACTCAACTAGTCAGCCACACTACTACAGCGAACACACTCGAATTTAAACTTCTCTAGTCAGCATAATTCTTCGCGCCTCTTGACACACCTGTCTTCTGTGCGCCTAAGTGAAATCTAATAATATACATATAGCGCGCCGCTGCCGAGATTGGCCGGCCGCGCGTGTCACTAAGACTATACGTTATACATCTATCATATATACATATACACGTGAAACTAAAGTAAGCGCACTAAATATATACGCTAATATCTCGCACTGCAAGACTGTACACAAAACTCAGTTCACATTACCTCCTTCCTTTTTCTGGAATAGAGCAAATTAAATTTCAAAATTTGCGAAATTACCAAAATACATGAAACATATATATATCTAACTAATTAATAAACAGTCTTACGATTACTTATAACCTTGACAAACAATCAGCAATAATATTCAATCTGCCCTTCTTGTACTTCACCTCAACATCAAAAGTTTGTAAGGCTAACGCCCAACGCACAAGTTTAGCAGACTTAGACATTGACTCAGTCAAATATGTAAGAGGATTGTGATCAGTAAAAATGAAAATTTTTGATCCAATTATAATTTCTTTTAACTTGTTTAGAGCCCAAACAATAGCATAGGCTTCCTTTTCCACAGTAGCCCATCTCTTCTGGGTATCAGTTAACTTCTGACTGATAAATGACACAGGGCGTTCTATTCCCTTGTCGTCCATCTGTGTTAAAACAGCACCGACTGCAAAGTCACTACTATCGCAGTACAAATTGAATGGTTTTCCCACTTCAAAAACATATAACACTACTTTGGATCGTACAGCCTCTTTAAGTAAATCAAATGCTTGCTGATGTTCAACAGTCCAATCAATCTTATCAGAAACACGTTTACTAGTTAAATCAGATAAAGGTTTCGCAATCTGTGCAAAGTCCTTAATAAACTGTCTGTAATAATTAAAAAATCCAAGCAGTTGCTTAACTTGCTTCTTAGTTTCTGGGATCTTCAAATTAGTCAAACTTTCAATTCTGTCTGGATTCATCTTTATCTTACCAGACCCAACCACATGACCGATAAACCTTACCTCACTCTTACCAAATATGCATTTTTTCAAATTCAAAGTAACGTTATGCAATCTCATTTGCATCAAAAATGCATCTAGATGCTGCAAGTGAACTTTCCAACTGTCAGAATGCACAGCAATGTCATCAACATACGGTTCTGCAAAGTCACTTATAGGCTGTAAAACTAAATTTATCGCCTTAACAAAAGTTCGGCCTGAATTTATCATTCCAAAAGGAACACGAGTAAATTCATACAGTCCATTATGTGTTACAAAAGCTGTCTTCCATTGATCAGATTGTTTTACAGGACAAGTCCAATAAGCACTTCGACAGTCCAAAATAGAAATCACATTAGACTTTCCAACTTTGTTTAAAACGTCTCTGACAATCGGCATCGGATATTTACAATCCACTGTGAATGAGTTAATGTATCTGTAGTCACAGGCAAGTCTTAAAGATCCGTCTTTCTTTTTAACAATAACCAAAGGGCTTGCCATTCTGCTCGATGATGGTTTAATAATGTTTGTTTTTAACATTTCTTTGATCTGACGTTCCACTTCTGATCGATAAATCAAAGGAATTCGATATGCTGCAAATTCCTTTCCACGAAATCCTGGTTTTAGTTCAATTTCATGTTCAACCAATGTACATAATCCGGGTTTTTCTGAAAATCTGTCACAGTATTTGTTCAAGACGTTCAACAACTGTTCTTGCTGAGTTACTGTCAAATGGCTAATTTGTTCAGGATCGAGGTTAAGTGAATTCTTGTCATCTTGAACCTCATTCCTCATTGGTAATTCAACCACTGAACCAAAATCTTCATCTTCTTCAACGATTAGACCACAACTTAATGCTCGAGTAACATATTTTCTGATCTTGTTGGCGTGAATTATTTTTCGACCATTTTCACCCATATCGACTAAATAAGAGTACTTTGATCTTCGATGTATGATCGTACATGGACCATGCCATCGAGAAATAAGTTTGTTTGTTGACGTTGGATACAAAACTATGACTTTCTCACCAGCTTCAAATTCTTTGTGCTTTGCTCTCTTGTTATACTGATTCGTGTATTGTAATTGCTTTTCTCGAGAGTAGGATTCTGCAAACAATAATGCTTTCTCCATATTTTCTTTGAGTTCTTTCAAATACTTTTCTGGTTTAACTCCAACATGAGGTGGTAAGTTTATTTCTCTAGTCCAACTCTCTTTTAATATTGCCAATGGTCCTCTCGGAATTTTCCCATAGACAAGCATATATGGTGATACTCCAGTAGTTGCATTCGGCACTTCTCGTAATGCCCACACTGTGAAAGGAATTATCTTGTGCCATTTCCTCGGGTTGTCTATTATCACATGATGGATCATCTTTTTAAATGTCTGATTCCATCTTTCTACTAATCCAGCAGCCTCTGGGTGTCCTGGTGTGTCGAATCGTGGACTACAGCCCATTAAATTGAGAAATTCTCTTGTCAAACTGGCTGTGAAGTTCGTTCCTTGGTCACTTGTAATCACGGACGGCACACCAACGTTCATGAACAGTTCCGTCAACGCTTCACACACAGCCTTCGCTGTCAGCGATTTCAATAAGAAGATTGTAGGCCATCTGGTGCACGAGTCCACAATGCATAAACAATACTTGTGACCTGCAGCAGATACTGGATCGATCGGGCCAACGAGGTCCATCGTCATTCTCTTGAAGGCGACCTCTTCTCTTGAGACTGGAGTGATGGGCACTCTATCCATCACCAAACTCCTTGCCTTTAGTTGACACTTCTCGCAAGACTTACAAAATTTCACAATGTCCCTTCTCATCTTTGGCCATACAAAAGACAACTTTATTCGTTCTCTTGTTTTCTCTTCTCCTAGATGTCCTCCAAATACCGATTCATGCGCCAATTCCATCACTTTAATTCGTCTCTCTTTTGGTAACACTAGTTGATATATCGTCTGGTCTAATATCTGATATTTCTTATGCAATAAACCGTTGATCACACAGAATTCAGATTCTTTCTCTTGTGCTAACTTCCACCACGGCTTCAACGATTCATCCTTTCTCTGTTGCTCTTCGAACTTCTTCGAATCGGCAATCTGCACCTTTTGTTCTTCATCCATCTCTTCATTTCTATACAAATCTCCTATCCCCACATCACATTCATTGTCTTCTTCAGTTTCATTTAATGTGCCATTCTCGCATGCAACCATCTCTTGCTCATTCATCTCTGATGTTACACCATCTCGCGATAAGCTTCGTTGCTCATTACTTTCGTTTTCCTCATCACTTGAACTTTCAGTTTCACTCTTCTCATCAACATCTACCATTTCCTGTTTCCGACTCTGCGCTCTCGTCATTACATTTGCTTGTACACTCACATCTCCTTGTATCGTTTTGATTTTCATCTGTGGTACGGCTTTTAATTCGGCAATTATCTCTGGATGCAACAAGAATCTTTCTGTACTGCCCATCTTTGCAATACTAGCACACATCAAGGTGACATAAGGTGTAAGTGAACACTGGATTTTACGCGGAAATCCCTCTTCTTCCACGTCACTACCACACAGTCTAACATCGACTTTCACTAACTTCGCAGGAATGGCATCTCCTGCCACACATTGCAAATTCACTTTTCCAATTTGTTCCACCTTCATGCCTTCCAGTAATTCTTCACTAATCACCGGAATTTCTGCTCCCGAGTCGCTCAGTGCTTTGACTTTCACTGGCTCTTTACCGTCTACTGCACGAATTTCAACCTCGACATATTGCAAGAACGATTTCTTCAATATTCGACTGTCATCTTTTCCTATGACTTCTCTCTGAATTTCAGCATCCAATAGAATTTCTTTTTGAATACCACATTTCATTACTGACTTCACTTCAGTCTCTTGGTTTTCTTGACCCGTGGTTTGATTACCTGTATCACTAACCACTTGAATCAAATTCACCCTTGTGTGTTCTTGATTTCTGCTAGAACTAGCTGCTGCCACTGGAACTGGACAAAATTTAACCAAATGTTTGTCTGAACCACAGTTGTGACAACGCTTCACCACTGTATGGTATGGTTGTGAAATACCTCGTTGTTCATTTCCTTCATATCTCTTATACTGCGTAAACGATGTGTTGCCTTCCCTCTTGGCAAACGGCGCTGACGATTTGTTAAATCCCTGACGACCAAACGTCACTTCTCTGGTCTCATTGGGTACAGGGACACTAGCCTTGACTTCTTTACCTATGAACTGATTCCCTGTTCCTGGATTACTTTTCCACTTTCCACTCTGGCTTTGGTTTACGGAACGTTGAGAAGGATAACTGTTTATATTTGGGATCGCAAACCCAATTCGATTGTTTACATGAATGTCTGCTAAGTCTGCCACTGCACTAGCTTGGAGACAGTCAGTTCCTTCCTTCGACAATACAAACTGTAGTGGACCTGGCGGTAAACATTCTTTCAGCTTATCCGCTACCAGCAAATCAAAGAGCGTATCATACTCTCTGTTCACGTTTCGACTTCTCACGTAATAGTTTAGCAAGTTCTTAAGTCTTGCCGTAAACATCGTATAAGTCTCTTCTGTCGTCTTCTTAGCATCCACAAATCTGGCTCTGTATTCTCTCGAGGTCAATTTAAATTCTTTTAATAAGTGCTGCTTGACTCTATCATAATTGTCTAGATCATCGTATGACAATCTATTCAGAACGGTTCGAGCTTTCGGCGTCATCAATGGTAGTAATAATTTCACCCAAAACGGCTTTTCCACAGCAAAACTGCGAAACGCGTTCTCGACTGTTTCAAAATATAATGGCACCTCCATCATATCAGTTGGCATTTGAGGCAATACATGCTTCATTGCATCACCTATTTTCTTAATTTTTGACACCAAAGTTTCACTTTCTTGCTGCTTCCTTCTTTCTGCTTCTCGTTCTTCTCTCATTTGCGTTTCTTTCAATGTCAATTTTGATTTCTCCAGTTTCAGACGTTCCTGTCTTTCTGCCTCTGCCTTTTCCAAACTTTCTTTCTGAAATTTGAGTTCTTCTTGTCTGATTTGTTCTGCACGTTCCAACTCTAACGTTCGCGCTTTTTCTTTTTCTTCTTCACGCATTCTCTTTGCTTCAATCTGTTGCTGACGAACCTCGTCATCACTTTTTCTAGCTCTTTCAAATTCAATCATCTGCTCCAGTCTTCTTCTTTCAGCATCTTCTCTATCTCGTTTCAACTGTTCTAACTGAATCTCAAACTGATGCTTTTGCAATTCAAGTTCTGCCTTACGCACTTGTTCTGCTTTATCTTCTCTCTCTCTGCAAGCGCAATTCTTCTTGCCTTACAAGTTCCGCTTTCTCTTCTTTCTCTCGCTGCAAGCGCAATTCTTCTTGCCTTGCAAGTTCCGCTTTCTCTTCTTTCTCTCTCTGCAAGCGCAAATCGTCTTGTCTTACTCGTTCTGCTTATTGTCTCAGCTCTTTCTCTTCTTGTCTCCGTTTATCTTCTCTTTCTTTCTCTTCCTGTCTACGTTTCTCCTCTCTATCTTTCTCTTCTTGTCTCCGTTTCTCCTCTCTTTCTTTCTCTTCTTGCCTCGTCATCATCATCCACTGCATCAACATCTCCATAGACATAGGCGCAGGAGGTTTTTCAATAGCCTTTTCTACGGCACCGCCAACGGCACCTTCTTCTTCGACTTCTTCTTTCACCCACACCTCAGCGAGTTCCTGTATCATGTCACCACGTGACATACCTTCTAATTGTTCTTCTTTAAAACCGGCTTTCAACAAACGCTGTTTCAGCCTTTCCGTAGACATCTTCTTAATATCTGCTTGTCTTTCAGCACTTAGTTTCTCCATCTTACTTGTTTACTTTGGTGATTTCTCTTTTCAAAGAAGTCACGGTTTTTCTTGGTGTGTGAATCGATAAACAAACGGGATTTCTTTTATATTTGTACGTGGAAAACAACGAAATTTTTATACCGTTTCTCGTGTTCCACCGTCGATGATATCGTAAATTCGTCACACAGTAACAACGCGTAGATTCTTCTAACACCGTCGTAGATTCTTCTAACACCGTTGTAAATTCTTTTATCACCGTCGTAGATTCTTCTATCCGCCGAAGGAGGTGATAACGTGAATTTTAATCCACCGTGAGTTTATATCCACCGTGAGTATTTATTCCACCGTGAGTTTTTATTCCACCGTGAGTATTTATCCACCGTGAGTATTTATCCACACCGACGCTGTTCCACCGTGAGTTTTTATCCACACCGACGCTGCCACCAATAATGTCAACCCAATCCTTCCGTTGACAATCCTTGTGATTAAATCCTTGTTCTCTTCGTACTTAACGCCTATTTAACGTTCACCTTTTGAACACTAATTCTACGTATAAGTATAACCTGAACTAATCAGCAACACAGTTTAATATCTTTTAGTTTAATAAGAAACAAACAGACAGAACTCAATTTAATTACAACTCAACTAGTCAGCCACACTACTACAGCGAACACACTCGAATTTAAACTTCTCTAGTCAGCATAATTCTTCGCGCCTCTTGACACACCTGTCTTCTGTGCGCCTAAGTGAAATCTAATAATATACATATAGCGCGCCGCTGCCGAGATTGGCCGGCCGCGCGTGTCACTAAGACTATACGTTATACATCTATCATATATACATATACACGTGAAACTAAAGTAAGCGCACTAAATATATACGCTAATATCTCGCACTGCAAGACTGTACACAAAACTCAGTTCACAATATATATATTCATTCATTCATTCATTCATCTGAGCATTTATGTAGCGCCCCTTCAAGGAGGCTACTCAGAGGCGCTCCCGACTATATATCACGGATATACAGAATGCTTTTCAGACATTTATATATATATGTTTATACGATTTCAAACGGATCCTCAAACACCACTCGATTAAAAACTAGTTGCTGAACATTGGAATCATAATCCTCTGTAGGTCGACAATTCCCTCATCTTCGACAAACATGCTGCGATTGGCCACCTCTACGCTGAGCTTTTGTCCACGGCCTACAGGCTGACCAACTTTATATTGTTTCCTCTTTGATGCACCTGCCCAAGACTTGCACTTCTGGATGTCATGCACCAAACAGACATTGCTTCAATTCCGTCAAGACACAACTGATCTGGTTTGGGACTAAACAACAATTACATAAGCTTGACTAATCTCTACTGACCGACAAGTTCCCTCCTGTACTTACTCCTTCAGTGGTCATGACCTAAGTGTCACTCTTGACTCCTCTCTTATCTTTGCCAAATAAACAGGGGCGTAACTTTTGTCTAAAAAGTGGAGGGTACCAATTTCTCACATACACGAAGCAGGGCGGAGACTATATACGATCTCTGGAAAAGCACAATAATACCCCCAGTCCAAAAAGTCCGGGCTTTTGCTGTCTCAGGTCCCTCTGCTTGGAATGGTCTTCCCCTCCACTGCAGGTTAAACTTATGGCGGGAATCTCCACAACATCTTCTCGCTTGCTCAAGACGTTTCTGTTTCCACGGGGCTCCTACACAGTACATGTGCCTCTGAATAATCTACACTGCGAGAGCGCCATATAAATTCTTACATATACGATACGGTATGCACGCGTCTGATGTACGTATCCCGATACCTGTTCGTTTGTTCGTTCGTTCGTTCATTCATTTTCATTCATTCATTCGCTATATTCATTCGCCAGCCACCCTTATATTCCGTTATTTCCTTCCATTCTTCATTCATTCGTTCATCCAACACATGGATTCAGAAGTATCCCATGATGCATGCAGCCGACAGAGAATGCTTTTCAAATGTTGGAAATGTGTCGTGTGAACGACTGGCCATCAGAAGGAAGACATCGGTCCAACGGAAGCCAATCCAAATGGATGGAAGACCGAAAGAAACGAAGAAGACACGACGTCCTGGACTGATGACGTGTCGGCGAAGATCATGTTGCACTGGGTCGTGGAGTATTTCTATGTATTTATGTATGCATTTATTCATGTATGTATGCATATATATATTCCTCGTATTGGTAAACAGGATGTAATAATCACTCGTGACATGACTTGCTAGTTAGGCCCATGTATGTTTGTGCGTATGCGTGTGCGCGCGCATTTACGTGTACATATTTAAATATACAAGTTTGGATATATATATATATATATGTATATATATATATATATACACACACATCGAGGGGGTGCACGATACTCTAGTGGTTAGCGTGCTAAACTATCAATCGAAGGTCTAAAGTTCAAATCCCCGCTATAGGGCAGAAATTTGGTTCGAGACTTCTGCCCCACCTGCATGCGTCCCCTAGCCAACTCAGCTATAATGAGTACACTGACTGTACACTGTCGGTGGGAAGATGAGACGGCGAGGGACGGGACTGACCAGCCACCCTTATATGCCGAGGTTAAGAAAATGAAGTCGCTAACACTTTATACCCATGGTTACCTCAAGGCTAGCTTAGGGACTGCTCTTCTTCATCTTCTTCTTCACATACATATATATATATATACATATATATATTTTTTCCCCTTATTTTTCAACTTTCAAAATTGCGCTCTCCCACCCTTCAATCTATATATACTGAAACACTGAGGAGTCCGTAAAGCAAAACTCATAACTGCAATATAATAGAGCCTATATTATATCAATACGAGGACTATAATATAGAATCAGAGACATACAGAGGAACAGAAGCATAAGCAGAGACCCGAACACAGACACAAACAGATATAGGTAGAGAGACAGTGAAACAAAAAACGAAAACCAAAGAGGAGCGACGCATAAGGCTATCCTACACCAGGCGTCAAGGTCACAATTCCTTGAGCTTAATGTAGGGTGGACAAGTGCACGGTCACAAGTGCCTGTGTGTCTGTTTGTATATCCATCCTATAGATCTATCCTCTTGTATCCATCTGTCTGTGTCAGTGTGTGAAGTGTAGGCCACCTATGTATGTATATATATATATATGTATATATAAGATCCCTCTAATGTTAATATATATTATTTCTTTGTTGCATTTAGCTACACTGGCAGACCAACGAGCAGAATATCTATCCGATATATATACATAAATATATATAAAAATGTATATATATATATAATTATACATATAACAGGGCTTCACATTTAACTCAGCCGACGTGTACCATATATAATATCTCTCTGCCTCTTCCCTCCCCGTGCTATAGCAAATATTGCACTTGGTCAACAGACACTTTGACCCACGCTACAGTGCCTCGCACATCGATGCAAAGAGCAATGCAAAGCTGTCGGGCATTCTCGGCCATGGCTTCCAAATCCATTGACCATTTCCTGTGCGTTCTGTCAGATCTCTAACGTCATTATGGTCTATGCTTAAGACTTATTTGTTTCCACTTGATTATCGTCAACTGGAAAGACGTTTCTAATTTCCCTGACCTATATCGGATTTCCGTCTGGTTTCCCCGACGGATGATGACTTTTGACTAGGGCTTCATTTGAATGCAACCATGAGTTGAGATGTCCTTTGCATCCTGATTACAGCGCAGTAGAAGTCGTTAGTTTATATTCTAGATTGGATGTCGGTCTTTGTTTGTCTGTGTGTCTGTCTGTGTATTTGCATATTTCTGTGCGTTTTTTGGACGTGTTTGAGTGTGTGTCTTTGTGTGAGCCTGTGCGTTTTTGTACGTTTATGAGTGTGTGTCTTTGTGTGAGCCTGTGTATTTGTGTGCGTGCGTGTGTGTGTGTGTGTGTTGTGTGTGTGCTGCGTTGGGTGTGTGATTGTCTGTACGTGTGAGTGTCTTTGCGCGTCTGTCTGTGTTGCAGTGTATGTGGCTCTATGTGGCTCCTTTCTGCTTTGGTCTGGCGTTCAGTATGCAGCCGACCAACTAGATGTCGCTGTTTATGGTCGAGATTTGTCTCACTCATCTGCCGACGACTGTTCAGCCGCTGGCTTCGGGCGGAGAGAGCGGCATGACAACTAACGGCGCCACATAAATACAGACCAAATGTACGGAAAGACAGACAGACGGAGACATCGAAGCAGACATAAAAAGACAGACTGCACGAGACACAGTGTGAGACACAGAAGCCGAGAGTCAGTGACACAAGCAGAAAGAGACAGAGAGTGAGACAGTAAACAAAGCAATAGGCCTATACACAGAACACTATAGATGCACATTGCACACACGTGGAACCCAACCAACGGTTTAACATCCATAGTTGATAGATGTATCATATTCAGAGTATCTGGTACAAGCTGCGTCAATGGCGTGGGGGCGACGACAGCGCATCCGGGTAATAACGCCACCGCCCGAGGGCCCTCACTTTTGGAAATGACGCTAGTCCAGCAATCCTTTGTTCTGCCGGTTCCACGTATAGAACAGGTATTTGTCGCCTGCTGGTCGGTAGACCAAAACTCGATTAATGCCTATATATCAGTGCAAATATATATATATATATATATATATATATATATATGTATATATATACGCGTATATAGCTTCTTGTTGTAGTTTGACACTATGCCTTATAAATACTTGAGTATGAGTGGACATGTTCATCGTGAATCCGGAAATTAGCAATATACTAAAAGGATGCTTTAAAAAGCAATGCTTTTATTATACGTCCAATCGGCTGACGGACTGACCAATCTCATAGGCGTAGACTCTGGGGGAGGGGACAGCCTGGGCACGTGTCCACCCCCTCCCCAATATGAGATGGATTGTACACCCAATGCAACAAGTGTAGAATGAATAACCAAATCCCCCCCCCCCAATATTTTGGACAAGTTTACGCCAGTGCTTTCGATAATGATCAATGACAACTAATCAACTAAGACATCTCAACTCATGGTTGTTTGTATTTTTTGCTTTTCTTATACATCCAAGTGCAACTATAACAGTGGTCGGCTGACGGATTTAATGATGACATATACCGACCGACCGACCCACCGACCGACCGACCAACCCACCGACCCACCCAACCACCCACCCACTGACTACATAGAAAAGATAAGACGACAACGACAACGACAACGACAACGCGACAACAAGAACAACAACATCATCAAACGCTTGACAGCAACCGAAAACAATATTTACTGGTTCGTGAAATCTTCCGCTAATTTAAAGTCGCCCATGGGTCTATAATTATACAGTCTTACATATATTCAGACATACAAATATACGGAAGCCATACAATTATTTGAGCTGTATAACTATACTGGAATATTTAGGTATGTTTCTATTTATAAATGTCGTCTTATATGGCGGATATATATCGTATACTTTGCACTGGCAGTCGCAGTATAAGGACGTGCTCAGAATTATAAATCTGCGAAGCTGGTCCACTAGAAAACAGCTGGCGATGTCTGAGTGCAAATTTAGCTCACAGTTCCATCTATGTTTTTAAACAATAGGCGAATTAGGTCACAAAAACACGGCGATAGTTGATGAGCGCGGTAAGATTTGGCAAATAAAACCATATAATAAATGGCAGACGAACAAACATGCAGGCAAAGGTAAACAGACGAATAGACAGATTCGCAGAAACGTCTACTTCACTGGGAATTTAGTTAGCGTTTAGTAAGTGGTTAGCGTTTAGTGGATCAATGACTCATGATTTCCAACTCACTCCTTAGTCCACACCAGTCTGGTTTTACTAAAGCTCCACTCAATTAAAACTCTATACTCACGTATATAATAAAATTGTTTCTGACATCTCTTATCAACTGGTATCTTGTCTCTTGCCTTCTTGACATTTCAGCAGCATTCTATACCATTGATCACAACATCTTACTACAAAGACTTCTTATCAACCTGGTTCGGTTTCACCGACACTGCTCTTTTCTGGATTCAATCCTATCTCTCTTCCCGAACTTTCTTCATCAAAAGACCGGAATCCTGCTCCGAATCATGCTCTCTAACTTGTAGTGTTCTTCGAGGTTCTGTTCATGAACCTCTTTTGTTCATCCTTTACAATACCCCACTCAGCTCACTCATTCAACAGTACCTCAGTTGACCATCCCTATATGTGAACGACACCCAACTATTCATCTCGTTTTCTCCGAACAGCTTCTCCGACTCAACAGATCATCTTCTTCGCGTGATTACACAAAACTCTTACTGAATGACATCAAACCTCCTGTGCCTGAATTCGTCTAAAACCGAATTCATACTTATAGGCTTTAGTGACCAGCTGAAAAAAATTCCGTACCTCTGTATTCCCAAAACATTGACTCTGCATCCACTCACACATTCACTGCAGGTTCTCCTGTCCGCATCTTAGATATAATTTTCTACCAAAATCTAGCTTCTCTGAACATATCTCTCATCTTTCCCGCTTGCTCTTGTTTCATGCATATCCACAATCTTCGCAGAATTCACCAAATGCTCGACTTTAAGACTGCATCTACTGTCGCTACATCCATAGCCCATGCTAAACTTGACTAATGCAATACGCCTTTCCTGAGTATTGACACCACACAAATAGACCGTCTTCAAGCTATCTAAAATGCTCTTGCTCGTGCCGTCACTAAAATCCCCAAACACCATCACATCACTCCTGTCCTCAAATCACTCCACTGACTTAAAATAAGTGAAAGAATACAATGCAAAGTCATATCAATCATCTACGACACACTTCATTCCTCCCAGCCTTCCTATCTTCGCCAGCTATTCGCAATCCAACCATTTCGCTCAACCCGCTCCTCTTCCGCCCTAACACTTATCCGCCTTCCGTCACCTCCATGACTAAAATTTTCAAATTGATCCATAGCCATAGCTGTTCTGCCTCTCTGAAATAAACTCCCGCCAGAACTACAACAAATATCTTATCCATCCTACGAACTCACCAAAACCTCACCTTTTGTTATCTCTCCACAGGTCTTTCATTCAAAACTAGAAACATTTGCTCTTTCACAAATCCTATCCCGATGCCTCCTCTCCAACTTACCTACCTCTCCGTTTCAATGCTAAACACCATCCACCAGAGCCCTCTGATTGTCTGCCTACCGGATGACCCTGACCCCTTTTGGATCTTGACCTTGACTCGATTTTACCCCAACCCCTTCGCCTATCGATTTTGTTTTAACTAAGTGCCTGTGAATAAGCTGCTTTCCGCGACCTCGCTTTTGGGGAGTCGTAGAAATTTCGCGATTACGATTAGCATTGACTTATTGTGATTTCGCCTCAATTTTCTCTGATCAAGTTTGGCAGTTATTCATTTAGCCAAAGGCTACATAAGAAATTAACTGCAAATTTCACTGAAACTTCACTATTACTGTACAGTCGTTTAGCAGTAATTAACTTGTTTAGTTTAATACAATTGTATCTGGTTATTGAATTTAGCGTTTTTCATGCTAATGTCACAAACTTGCGATATATATTGTGAATCTGTCTAGCAGTATCTTACTGTTTGGTCCACTTTCCCGAAGCTATTGCAAATTTCATAGTAATTTATGTTTTATTATAAGTGCAACAATTTAATATATAGGGCCTACATCGTTTGCCCACCGTAACACGGATCTTGGGGTCCATAACATATAGCCTATATATATATATGCGCTACCACGTGATACGGAATACTGCATTATAATATTTTGCATTGAGAATAGTGTTCCAGTCTTGTTTATGGTGTTCGTGCAGATCTTCGGAACATGAAATCGCACGTGTTCGACTCTCTGTGCAATGAAAACGTCGCTTGACGGTGCAGATGTATGTGACTATAATCGCTGCTTTGATTGGTTCATTTCGGCGCACTTGGAGATGCGAGGATGGGAAATTATTATTAATTATTAGTAATTAACAACTTCTACAGCACCGGTGTCTAATACACAATGCATCAACCGATGGTGATGAACGACAACTGAATACACAGAAAAATTATGCAGCAAGTACCGCAACCTCGTTAAAACCGAATTCGCGTTCTATCGAAGCGCGCTATTATGGGTCTACGGTGTATAGTATAATTCCATGTAATTACAGCAGGGATAGATCACAGAGCAAGGACGGAGACCGATTCTGACGTAGAATTTTTACGATCCTGAAGATGAAATATGCGATCTCATATTTAATAGCCGTTACTATTACGCACAAAGCTATACATACATAGTTTCCGTTATCTGGGATCAAAGTATATATATATATATATATATATATATCGCTGGTCATGGCAGAACGAATAACACACACACACACACACACACGCACACGCACACGCACACACAAACTAACACACGTAGATGAAAACACATTATACACACAGATTTGGGACACGCCAAGTGACACATATATACACTACAGACGATTTTCGATGACGATTGATACGAATATTATATGCCCACTAACCTAAATGTACCTAAGCACAAGACCATACATTATTAATTTTCCTGTCTGCACTTTAGGTGTCATTTTCGACCAAACCTCAGCCTTTCCGATAATATCACCTATCTTTCCCGCTCTTGCTTTATCCATGACCTTCGCAGAATTCTTGCAATGCGTGACTTCAAACCGCATCTACTATCGCTTTATACACAGTCCACAGTTTAACCAGACTACTGCAATTCACTTTTTTTTAATATAGACAGGTTATACAGACTGCATTCTGTCTCTGTCTGTCTCTGTCTGTCTGTCTCCAGACTTGTTGTCCTCGAGACCAAGGTCTTGGTCTCGAGTGCACTCGAGTTCGTTTTAAAAGTCTTGGTCTTGGTCTTGGTCTTGAGGTTCAAGGTCTTGGTCTTGAGATTCAAGGTCTTGGTCTTGGTCTTGAGGTTCAAAGTCTTGGTCTTGGTCTCGCAAGACCAAGACCGGCTGTCAATATGAACAGTCATTTAACAAAACTCAAGAATTAAAAATGTATCAAGCCTGTTTGCATCATAGCCTACGACAAATACGGACGGATGCAAGTCTTGTTGGTCAGGAAAATCCATCGACAGCAGCAATTAAGTTATGCTGTGTCTGGAAGTCCTGCCGAGACTTTTTCTGATATTCAAAAAGGCTCACAATTTGTACATTTACATCCAGTGCTTGAAAAGCTACGGTGTGTGCCAGCGACTTCAGCACCTATGGAAAGATTTTTTTCACATGGCAAAATTTTTATGAGGCCTCACAAGTTACGTCTTGGTCAGAAAATTCTGAGCGAATTGGTTTTTTTAATAAAATACAAAGGCGTTTGAAATAACATTTTGCATGAAGGACTTTTGTAAATACGAATTCGGAATTCTCTGCAGTCTGCATTTGCCTGAATAAAATATCAGAAAAAGTTAATTTGCCTGAATAAAATAAAAGACACACGTTTTCATTAAAATAGCGGTCGAGTAGTCCGACTTGACAATTTTTTTAAAGGAAAAGAAGTCTTGGCTGAATGTGATTTTTTGGTCTTGGTCTCGGTCTTGGTCTTGAGGTTCAAAGTCTTGGTCTCGGTCTT
>OY744602.1:47403921-47618921 GCA_963556255.1 Allolobophora icterica | reverse complement strand
ACCTGCCCTCGTATTCCGAGGCTGAGAAATTGAAGTCGCTAACACTTCATACCATGGTTGCCTCGGGGCTAGTTTAAGGGATTGCTCTACTTTTTCTTCTCCGTCTTCTTCATCTTCTTCATCTGCATCATCTTCATCATCTTCATCTTCATCATCTTCTTCATCATCATCATCTTCTTCTTCATCATCTTATTCTTCTTTTTCATCTTCCTCATCTTCTTCCTCATCTTCTTCATCATCATCTTCTTCCTCTTCTTTTTCTTCTTCTTCTTCTTACCCACATTTCACCGAAGGCACTTGGCTTCAATCGTAGACTGCCGTATTAGAGGCTATGAGCTTTCGATCCGTAAAACATGATTTTATATATAATATATGACCCTGCGAGCTACAGCCAGCTGCGTAGCGTGGCGTCATACACAAGGGCCATATCATTAGAACGTGAGTCTTAGTTTAATCAGATTTTAATAATGAGTTCGGTCATCATCTTTTTTTTATAGAGGAACATCGGTCTCAAATCTAACATGATAATAATAATAATAAGTAAATGAGTAAGTAAGTAATAGCATATTAGCGAATTTAGTCTAATGGGAATTGATCTGACGTAGTCCCATCTTATTTAGCCTAGCCTGACCTAACTTAACCCAACACAATCTGGTCCAATTCAATCTACTCCGACCGATGTTCACTATTCCGGTCCCATTGTTACGGGTGTATGCTCGCTTGGTGCATGCCCTGACCATGTGCTAAATAAAGGTTTAATGGGAGCCTATAGTTTTAATACTTTTTTTCTAAGACGCTCAACAACCTCAGTACGAACCTAATGTAACCTAACATATTTTAAACTGACCTAAAGACATCTTGAACGCTACTACTGTCGTAGTATGAATCGATGGCCTACTGGAAGAAAAAACACGTTGTGTCTTTGAGCAGTTAGGTTATAATGATATGAGTCTGCTTTTGTCTTTTAGCTTCAGAAAGTTTTTTTTTTTCTAGAAAACAATTTTGGAAGGGCTAAAATCCCGAGAAAACGGGATTGGAGGTAGGGAGGGGTCTCAGTACACACTTAAAACAGTTCATAACACTGAAATTAAATCAAAATAATTAAATAACTAAATTATTGTTTTTATTATTAAGATAAATAAACAGGCCCGATTCGTCCGTTAGGCAAACTAGGAAGCCGCCTAGAGCCGCCGATTTTTAGGGGCCGCCAATTTTCCATTTTTCCAAAATTATTTAATTATTATTTGCTAGATGGAAGTATTATAGTGTTGGTTTATAGTGTTGGTGTAATAAATCGCGCAGGTGTAACCGTGAATTCCTAAAAAAGGTCATGACATTCATTTGTGAGGCCAATTCCTAAAAAGAAGGTCATCAACTTTTTTTGCAAGATGAAATTCGAGAAAAGATGAACGAAATTACCATGACGAACATCTAACAGTTTTCCGACGGTTTGCTCAGGGCCGCCGGTTTGCCTAGGGCCGCCGGTTTGCCGGTTAGCCTAGGGCCGCCGGTTTGCCGGTTTGCCTAGGGCCGCCAAATGTCTTGAGCCGGGCCTGTAAATAAATTACTTTTTAGTAGCTGAAAAAGGTGCCGGAACGCCTTTCCGGCTGAAAAAGCACTGGCATCTGGCCTGTTTGTGCTTTTACAATAATGTATGGACATAAAAGTAGAAATTTTTGACATTTATAATTATACTGTCTCAGCAATTGGCTTTTCTTTACGAGGTTGCGGCCGAAAATCGGACTATTTCTCTATTGAATCCTGTCTTGTTGTGCAAGAAAATCCAGCATAAAGAATTGCTCTTGCTTATATATGAGCTATACTGCTTATAAGTCCATCGATATTATTTCGTATGTATAAAAGTACACACATAAGCCCTATCCTACTTTGAGTTTGTCGATTTGTGAAAGTCTCTGGTAGGTTTTGAAATTTAATTAATGTGAATGTACATACCGCGAGTATTCGAGAGTATTCGACAAAAAGAATATCGTCGGATATATTCTTAACTCCTATATATATATAGGCCTTGTAAACAGATACTATACAACTCACACCCAAACTCACTCAACTTCCGCTCAGTTCAACATGAAAAAGACCACGTATATTCGATTAAGCCATGGTGTGATATGAATAACTTCAACTTCTTTCTTGGATTTCCAGCTTTTAATTCCAAGAGGGTGAAAAGCAGGGTCGGGCTCTCATACCAGTAGGACACCGTAGGCTCCCTTGTCTCAGTAGGCCTATACGCATAAATGCTTCCGAGCATTATCTTCGTAACTGCAAAGTGAACATTTGGAGCCTTTCGAGCGACTGTAATGTGCAAACTTAAAAATGTCGACCTCAGCCTATTTCTGTTTTAAAATGCTGTCACTTAAGTTATTTTTTTTATTTCAACAGCAAATGGTACAGAAAAACAGGTGGAATTGGGGCGCAGTTGCACGTCGGGGACTATAGAATGAGGTTGCGAATAAATTATTCCAGACAGATCGAGTTACTGGTTGGAAGAAGATGAAGAAATTGTGATAGAAAGTAATCGAGTAAAGAATTCTGGAAGAGTTAAACGGATTGCCGATGTTTTCGGGAGGTGAAATTAAGAAATTTCATAGCAAGAGATGCTCGTAGGAGGAGCCTGTTACGCTATCGTATTTATGACGGTACATGATCTAATTTACAGTACGTCACGATTAGTCTATATAGAGGTGGGTGGATTTAGCAGAGGCTACGAGTTTGAAGACTTTCTGACACTGACTCCCGAATGCCAACAAATGGTGTCAGGACAGTGTCAGAAGGTCAGCAAGCTCGTGAGTCATGACCTGTGGTGTCAAATCCGCACGTTCCTTCTTCAAGTGAGATAGATTTCCTACAGACCCATTTACGTGTCCCTACAGTCGTGTAGTGTAGTTCTAAAAGAGTCCAACCATTGAAAAGGTGAATGGTTGACTCGTACATAACCGAACAAGGAATATACCCGACACCACCATTAAAACTGAGGATATCTTCTCTGTCTGCATCAAGTTTGCTCTGAGCGATTCGAATACACTCGTTCTATTGTTGTAATACAAAATGGCTCGAGGTAAACTCTGAACAGGGTGCGATTTGCGATTGGAAGCACTAGACATGAGCTAATTCTATAGGACAAATATACCAGTAGGGTAATAAATATTATGTCTGTCTGTCTGTCTGTCTGTCTGTCTGTATGTATGTATGTATGTATGTATGTATGTATGTATGTATGTATGTATGTATGTATGTATGTATGTATGTATGTATGTATGTATGTATGTATGTATGCAAGTATATATGTATGTTTGTATGTATTCATTAATTCAGAGCACTTATATAGCTCCTCATCAGAGGACTACTCAGAGGCGCTCCCATCCCAACTCAGGCGATAAAGAACAGTTTTCAAATGTAAACGGTGTATGGAGATTCTCTAGTTAAAAGAATACGCAGATCTGAAGAAAGGTTTTTGCACGTGCTATAGGTCCAACCACTGAAAACGCACGCGCGCTGCATCTTCGAATTGCGCGCAAAGGGAACAAGAAGTTCATCTCGAGATGCAGAACCAAGATGAATTAACACCAGACCCGAAGTGGGGCAACAGAACTCCCGTAAGTATAGCCAGAGGCATTCCTTAACTGGAACCGCCAGTCCCAGACTGGTATCCTAAATCCAATGCGCTGGGAAATTGGCAGCCAACGGAGCACATCATGCATATAATGCGAAACATGGTCAAATTTTGAAATACCACCAACAAGCCTATATAGCAGCTGCACGCAGCATGCGCTCAAGCTGCCCAATGCACCCCAAGGGGAGACCAACATGGATAGCACGTGCTGCAGTTGTCAATCCTACTACAAACTAGCGCATGAACAAGGGCAAGTCCGGCATTGGCGAAAATGACCGCGAAATGACCCGTAATTGCCGCAAATGGGGAAAACAAGCACGGCATACGAGATTTAGGTGCACTGAAAAAGTAATTAAGTCAACAGTTAAATAACAATTTCACAAAATAGGCTAGGTAAGCTATATATAAGCTCTTAGTGCCAGTATCATTCCATCCAACTGTCCAGTTTCTGCTTGAAAATGCTCAAGATTGGGGCAGATACTATTTCCTATGGTAACCGGTTCCAGTGATCCACAAATCTTTGACCAAAGAAGAATTGTATAATGTCTAGTCGCATCCGCTTATGGTACAGTTTCAGATTGTGACCTCTCAGATTTCCAGTTGTTGCCTTCTGGAGGAAGGGTTTCATCGATATTTTCGAGTCCATGTAGAAGTTTGTAGGTCTCAATAAGATCCCCACTCCTCATTTTCGTCTTCCAAAAGAAAACAGATCCAGCTTTTGAAGCCTTTCTTCTTACGGCATCCTACTACTAGGCATCAGCTGACGAGTTTAGTAACTTCTTTTGTATTTTTTTCCAGGCAATCGCTGTCTTTTTAGTAGTAAGGGTTCCAGGAACAACTCCTAGATTGTGCACAGATGTACAGAAGACAACGGGAGGGAAGTCAGCAGATTTAGCCAGAGAATCCATTTATCTCAGCAGCTGCCCTTTACCCCATCATGTAAATTGCGTTTTGGATGCGTTGAGGCGCAGGCGATTGGTCGACACCCAATTGCCAAGCGCCTCCATAGCCCGCTGCACTGTGGCTACTGCAGTCACAGCATTAGATGCTGGACAATGCAAATGAGCCTGAATGTCATCAGTATAAAGCTGATTAAAAACACCATAGGAGGCCAGGACAGTTGCAATATCAGCAGCGTACTAAATAGCCCAAATAGGCGTCTTGTATGTATGTATGTAGGATACGTATGTATGGACCTAGCGAGTTTATTAATCCTTTAGGGTTGCCCCTTCGACACCAACATCAGAGAACTGTTGTAAATGTATAGTCAATGCTTGTGCCTTTATATGTTTGTTTGTGATTCAGTAAATGGCTTCAAATAAAAAATAAATGTATTATGTATTTATTATGTATGTACGTACGTATGTGTGTATGTAAGTACGTACGTACGTATATATGCATGCATAAGATATAAGGTATGTGTATGTATAGGTGGAAGTGGGACATTTTCTTAACCACGTGAGTGGTAAGACATTATCCCTAGGCTCATAAATACGGATTGCACGGAGTTTACTCGGTGCGTACTCAGAGCGAACAAAAGGAGCATTGCTAGATGGCTGGCCGTTGACCTGTTATAGGAAGGTCGCACTGGGAGTTACGTCGACCGTGTTTGCTATAGTCTTTAAGTCATCCACTGGACAAACCAATCGCTTATTTCTAAGGCTTCGACGGCAGGCGACAAAATTAAGCAACGACAACACGAAGCACACGATAGGCAAAAACTTAAATAATAATAATGATGATGAAGATGATGATGATGATGATGATGATGATGATGATGATGATGATAATTATAAAAATAATTATCAGAAATTTGTTGTAAAAATTATAATTTAACAAGTTACAATAATAATAATAATAATAATAATAATAATAATAATAATAATAATAATAATAATAATAATAATAATAATAATATCTAAGTCCCCGAAGGACTATATGTACCTTGGGGCAAAAAATAAATAATAATAATAATAATAATAATAATAAAGTATTAATAATTAATAATAGTAAGAATAGTAATATAAAATAGTAATAAAATAATAAAAATAATAGTAATAATAAAGATATTAAATAAAAATAAATTAATAACAATAATAATAGTAGTAGTAGCAGTAGTAGTAGCAGCAGCAGCAGCAGCAGCAGTAGTAGTAGTAGTAGTAGTAGTAGTAGTAGTAGTAGTAGTAGTAGTAGTAGTAGTAGTAGTAGTAGTAGTAGGCCTAGTAGTAATAATAATAAAAATATAAAAATAATAATTAATTATTACTAATAGTAATAGCTGTAGTAGTTAATATACAAATAGTAGTAGTAGTAATGGTAATGATTATGATGATGATGATGATGATGATGATGATGATGATGATGATGATGATGATGATGATGATGATGATGATGATGATGATGATGATGATGATGATGATGATGATGATGACGATGACGATGACGACAATGATGATAACGATGTCGATGACGTTGGGAAGGCCTGTAGTGATGATTGTCTAATTCTCTTGGGTGTAGGCTAGATAAGATATTTGTAGTCTGCTTGCGACTCGTTGAATGGTGGTACACCGACAACGTCTCCGTTTTTAAAATCTTTGAAGTTGAGCAGCGTTATAGGTCCACAAGGGCGTCAGTTTCAGAACACCTCGATTCTGCCACTCCTTAGAACACCTCGATTCTGCCACTCCCTAGAACACCTCGATTCTGCCACTCCTCAGAACACCTCGATTCTGCCACTCCTTAGAACACCTCGATTCTGCCACTCCTCAGAACACCTCGATTCTGCCACACCCTAGAACACCTCGATTCTGCCACTCCTCAGAGCACCTCGATTCTGCCACTCCTTAGAACACCTCGATTCTGCCACTCCTTAGAACACCTCGATTCTGCCACTCCTCAGAACACCTCGATTCTGCCACACCCTAGAACACCTCGATTCTGCCACTCCTCAGAACACCTCGATTCTGCCACTCCTTAGAACACCTCGATTCTGCCACTCCCTAGAACACCTCGATTCTGCCACTCCTTAGAACACCTCGATTCTGCCACTCCTTAGAACACCTCGATTCTGCCACTCCTTAGAACACCTCGATTCTGCCACTCCCTAGAACACCTCGATTCTGCCACTCCCTAGAACACCTCGATTCTGCCACTCCTCAGAACACCTCGATTCTGCCACTCCTTAGAACACCTCGATTCTGCCACTCCTCAGAACACCTCGATTCTGCCACACCCTAGAACACCTCGATTCTGCCACTCCTCAGAACACCTCGATTCTGCCACTCCTTAGAACACCTCGATTCTGCCACTCCCTAGAACACCTCGATTCTGCCACTCCTTAGAACACCTCGATTCTGCCACTCCTTAGAACACCTCGATTCTGCCACTCCTCAGAACACCTCGATTCTGCCACTCCCTAGAACACCTCGATTCTGCCACTCCTTAGAACACCTCGATTCTGCCACTGCTTCTGCGTCATTATCGTCTTTTCGTCTCTGGATCTATGCTTTGCCTTCGGTGCCAAATTTTGTAATCCAAAGCTGTGGAAGATGTCTGTTCTAAGGATTCCTGTGTAATTATAAGCGAGTATTCGTCAACCGCTGCAGCTGTCATCATTCATGGCACACCGTTAAATGAATATACCAGGCCTCGATGGATCCGGAGAAATCCTGGCTAGGCCTACTTTCCCACAGCACGAAAATGCGATCTCCACGTCAATACATACACACATACCTATAGGCATACATATGTACATAAGTGTGGTATATATATATAGACCTACATATATATAGGGTATATAATATATATATATATATATGTATATATACATGCATGTACTCGGCTTGTTCACCGTCTTAATGCTCACATCATCTGTGGCTTCCTTCCGGTCTGGGACAACGGCATTTCCGTCGCCTCATTTTCCACTTGCTCCGCCGCCTCATTTTCCACTTGCTCCCTTTCCATCTGCTCTACCTCATCAACTGGAGCTGGAGATCTGATTACGAAGGGTTTCTGTTGACATGTCAGCGTCACAACAGAAACCTGTTAGTTTCCGGACACTTAATCAATTCCGTCGCCTTTTCCTTCCGCGAAGGAAGTAAATGACAGAGAGTAAACTGAATGGAGGAAGATAGAGGGTATGGATGGAGAAATGGAGGAGGGATGAAGAATGAAGAGAGGAATGGTGGATAAAATAAAGAGCAAACAGAAGGAGAAACATGTGGCGTTATGCATAAGATCCCTCGTTTCTACTGGAACCAGATGAGTTCTGTTTTAGTGGCATTTAGCTTCAGGCGCATGGATGCACACCAAGATTAAATATCACGGACGCATGCCGCGATTTTAATTTTGATGTTACCTATGTTCTTTCCAGACAGATTTATGTAGGCCTAGAGCTGGGTGTCGTCAGCATATATTGGTGGATCATGAGATCGTGCTGTGATGCAATGCTAACAATATTGGAGGTGTATAGAATAAAGAGAAGTGGACCGAGAGTGGGTCCTTGGGCAGGGGCGGATCAAAGGGGGCCAATCCGGCCATGCCCCCATTTGATATTTACACAGGACGTGCCCCCGTCACGAAGTAGACATTACTATATATAGGCTTAATCTTACAGTAGACTTATAGGTTTATATTCATTATTTTACTTATCTATGATTGTTACCAATTGCGTTATGTCAAATGGTTGGCGAATAAACGAATATTGATTGATTGATTGATTGATAGACTAGCACCAACAATGGAGATTCCGTACTGTGAGTAGAACGACGAGATTAACGCATTAACCAAAATTGTTTTAAGGACATATACATAATATTAAATTACGCAAATTAGCACATGGCTCTCTTACTAAACGCACAAAAATTATTTTTGACCCTCCCTCGTAAAACCTTCTGGATCCGTCGCTGTCCTTGGGGGATACCGAAGAGGGGTTAGAGGATGGAAAAGATTTTCGATAAGCACCCCCGAGTTTGACACTATGAGATCTCAAGGAAAAGAACGAGGCAATCCATTGAATTGCAATTTTAAGAAGAATGGTATGGTCTTGCAGTCAAAGGCAGCGGAGAATCCAGTAGCAGTAGAGCGGTGATTTATCCAGAGTCAAGGATCAGAACAATATCGTTGTAGACTTTGATGACCGCGGTTTCAGTAGAGTGATGGCGACGGAAACCAGATAGTGTGGGCGGAGGCAGATAACGCGATTCAACGTAGTCTGATAATAATAGTAATAGAAGAGGGAGTGAAATTGTAATTGTAATTAGTAGCTTCTATTGTGCCGGTGTCTAATGCACAAGGCATTAACCGATGGCACGCCAAAACCAATATCCAGAAGAGGTAATAAGTAAGAGGGGGACAGGGTTGAAGAAACGAAAGAAAAGAGGGGGAAAGACGGGATGAGAAGAAATAGAAATAAGGGGCAGAGGAAGGAATAAAGAAAGAAGGAAGGAAAGAAAGTACTGAAGCAGTTATGGATGGAAAAAAAGAGAAAAGAGACAAAGGAACGAAGAAAGAAAGGAAAGAAGAAAGGAAAGAAGAGAGAAAGGAAAGAAGAGAGAAAGGAAGAGAGAAAGGAAAGAAGAGAGAAAGGAAAGAAGTAATGGCTGGAGGGTGGAAGGGGAAATTGGAAGAAAGAATAGCTTCTCTAATGGGCAGGAGAAGAAAGGATAGAAGAAATAAATACGTGAAGGAAGGACACGCCGAATGTCGAAGTGCAATGTAATGTAGGCCTAACTGTAAATCTCCTAAATGTAAATCCTCGAACTTTATCGTTGCTACTATATTAGCTTTTGCGCGAGAGACCAACACAAAGCACACAACATAGTCTGTCTGTTTGAACTTGCAGTGATGAACCTTGCAGTGTTTGGTGGAGAAAATTATAGAGAAATAAGACTAATTAAGGTAGTTAGTAGTCCTATTGTCTAAGCAGAAAATAAGCCAAGATTGTATACGATATGGGGCCCACCCTGATATCGTATACACTCGGGTTATTTTAGATTCCACCCATCCCATATTGTATACACTCAGCTATTCTTAGATCAATGGCTGAGAGAGTGACCGGATAGAAGGTGTATCTGCAGTGTCGTGACAGTATCCTCAAGAGGAGAATCACATGTGTTGACAAGACAGAGAAACAGACAACAGACAGACTGACAGGCAGACAGACAGACAGACGTCTACGAGTCACTTGAAGTCGTTAAGATAAAGACTTGGATACGCTATACCGTAGGCAGAGCAGTCGTTCAGATCCTATCCAGAAAGGAAGAGACATTACGTGACAGTTTTCCTTTAACCGCAGTCGACTCATCGACCTACGCAAGTTTCCTGGAATTAGGAAACTAAATCTGTTTTCAGAGCTTTACTGAAACGCCGAATGATGTGCTAAACATGACGTCTGTTCATTTCCCTGACCTCGGCAGCCGTGCGAACATTTAATACTTCCTACTTTATTTCAGCTATCTTTGGCTCGATTGCTATTTCTATTACCTTTGATATTTTGTTCTCTCCCTAGTCTCATCTTTCTCTGCTCGTTTTTTCGCTCTTAATTCTTACTTGGTGTCTGTCTATTTGACTTAAATGCTTCATTTACTTCCTCTTTAAGTCATTCTTTCTACACTTAGGCCTACTCTTGATCTGGCTACTTGTTGGTGCAGTAGCCAAAAGATGCTATAACACGTCAAACATGCGTGCTGTGTAACAGGAAAAACTTATAGACCTATTGACATTATGCAGACGTGTGCTGTCGACGTCGTAGTGACATACAACGACGTCAGATAGGCATCAAACTGACGTGTATACTGTTTTTTTTATTTATGTCCGTCTATGTATACTTACATGTACGTTTGTTGGCCATGGTATGTCTGTCCATCTATAGGCCCTGCGTCCTCTGCCAGTTTGTTTGAATTGAGTCAGTCAGTGAGTCAGTGAGTCAGTGAGTCAGTGAGTCAGTGAGTCAGTGAGTCAGTGAGTCAGTGAGTCAGTGAGTCTGTCTGTCTGTCTGTCTGTCTGTCTGTCTGTCTGTCTGTCTATCTGTTACTGGCCCAGTTCGCTACATTGGTTAGAGCGTACGCTGCGCCTCATGAGCCTCCACTGTGAGAGTGCCTGCGAATCGCGGTTTGCTCCCGATGGTGGCTTATTTCAGAGATTTAAATCTCGGACTCGCACGGTCCGTACACGAGGACCTTAAATGGCGTGGCACCCATTCAAACGGGCAGCGGTGGTGAAGGATCTCACTCGATCAATTCATTGAAAAATGAGCAGGGTCGAGGTCATATGGTCGCTATAATATATACAAACGCGTACATTTACATTCACTCTTAGCCTCATTCGTTGTTTTCTGCCGTCGTATTCATGTGTGTTTATGGTCAGCGTCCAATTAAATCGACCGTTGCGGCAATATAAAGAACTAGCGACCTCTGCTGTCGTCACCGTCTTCTTAGAGAACGACGACTCAGACAGAAAGAGAGACAGACAGACGGAGAAAGAAAGACGAGAGAGAACTGCCAGAAGAACAAAGGCCTGTCGTGGGCTGCAGGGGGAAGTCACCGCTGGAGACGACTGACCGAATGATGAACGACGGTTGCATATAAAATTGATCGGAGACGCAAGGCAGACCGGAAGACGTCACTAGAGAAACCGGATATCCGGAACATATAAAACGGGACAAAGCACAGAACATAGTATAACTGAGCCCCTACATGTATGTAAATCCCTATGCCGTACGTCTGTGCTGACCTACTATAGGTGTAGACCTGTAGGGCCTGTATAATCATATATGACATTCATATATTTAGGACTATACAAGTGATGTATGCAACAGCACATGTATTGGTATATATAAAACAATAATACCTACTTATATATAAATAACCAATGTATAATGGCACTTTTGCATACTCATAATGTTTAATACTCATGCAAACACCATTCAAACATAATCAAAATACTATAGACTCACGTGAGTCCAAGTTATTGATCCAACCAGTTCAGACCAGCTGACCAGCCCACACAGACAACCCAGACCAAGTAGATGTACAGAGGGAACGTTACAGAGTGGAAGAACGAGAGACTCGGAGAGACAAAAAAGCAGGCAGAAATTGAAAAGAGAACCATTAAAAGTAGAGTCAGAAGACAGACTCACAGACAGGTGGAAGCCAGGTCAGACAGACACAGATCAATAGACACAAAGCCTCCAGAGGTGTACGCAGACGAAGATTTAAATGGACAAAAACATAAGGCAATGTTAATATAAAAAATACTTGGCCTTTTATTTTTACTTTTCACCACATAAAACTTTCCGCAGGCGCCTTGAGCACATCTACCAGCATATAATAATAATAATAATAATAATAATAATAATAATAATAATAATAATAATAATAATAATAATAATAATAGTAATAGTAATAGTAATAATAATAATAATAATAATAATAATAATAATAATAATAATAATAATAATAATAATAATAATAATAATAATAATAATAATATTTATTCTTTAATTAAGCGCCTGCAAACGCACTGCATGCGCTGTACATGTACATGTTATGCGATAAACCTTAACTACTAACAGAACAGACAGCCTGTAAAACACGGCGCAAATTGCAGCCTACAAAGCATGTCCGCCTATGGGACTCGATCTCTGTACCTCTCGCACTCTACGCTAGATGTTATCCAATGCGCTATCGGGCCCCCCATATGCTTTCGACCCCGCAGCTAGAGCAAAAGCTCTCAATACCCTGAAATCAGCCACCAAGAGATACCATGCACAAACTCATTGCTTCTGCCAAAAAGAAATACTATTCCTCACTTAGGGGCCATCCATATATTACGTACGCATGGAGGGGAGGGGTAACACAAATGCATGTGTTTGCGTACGCTTGCGAACGGAAGGGGGTGAAACAGGGGCGGACTGGCCCACCGGGCAACCGGGCATTTGCCCGGTGGCCTGGCCTGGCAAGTTGATGAAATAAATTTTCTTTGAAATTCTGTAAAGTTCCCTCACACTTACAGAATATCTGGCAATTAAAACAATATAAAAGTAAAACTGAAAATAACATCTGACGCAGTGACGTTGCAGACTAGCGTAGGCGTACACTAAAATTCAAATGTAAGTGGCTGTAATACTGTAACGAAGTAGTTTTAGCTTCCGGTTTTGGAGGCCATTTTTGTAAGAAGCGACATCTGGCGCTGGCGCGTGAAACTCTCTTGTCGCTTAAAGGAGGGGGAAGCGATATTTGCGACGCTGCGTCCTCGATTCAGTAGGATCACTTCCCGTTCCCACGGTTTGATGATGGAATGGACAGATGTTCTCTTCGAAGCGATGTACCGCTAAGTTAGCAGGACAAGTTTTGACCTTTGCCCGGATTCGGCGACGGTCTTCCGACGACGCTATCCTGGTCACTGGTCAGCGAGACCCCCTACTGAGGTCATATGTAATGCCCCGTGAAACAGATGTCTGGACAGTAATATGCTCTCGTGGGAACTCTTTAAACCTCGGGTGCATTTCGCATAACTATAGACTGAAGCGAGGAAAGATATGGTAGTATTTCCGATAGATTGGAACGGGTTGTTCGATTACCGTTTCAGCCGAGTCAGTCTGCTCGTGGTATAGCCGGTAGGAGTCGTTGGTTTGCTTTCGAAGAGGATGGACGGTAGTTCTTGTCATGTTTTCGGAGGCGTAGATAGTCCGTTCTGTCTTGCGCGTTGGAAGGCTATATAGTTAGCTTGACTTCCTCGGCCGATATAGAAGTCGCCATTTCTTTCTCGCTCGTCTTTCGAGGAGTGCCTCTACATCATCCTTGGAACTACAGAAGTCCTGCGGGGAAGACCAATTTGCCAAGGGGAAGTCTTATCAAATTACTTTCTGTTACTTTCCAACAGGGTAATACGATTGATGATGACAGGATGATTACAGATTACTTGCGATCGTTATAATCTGCAGTACAGATTATAATGCAATTCGTGTGTAAAGTTACAGAAAGGATTTTTAACTCAGAGGCTGTTAGTGTTAAGAGTCCCGATTATAAAATCAGTTTGCATAATCCAGTAGTGAGGCTTTTAACCATTGCGAAGTATTGGCGTTATAGGCTGTAGTATAAAAACTTTTAACTTAGATGTCTAAGCGTTCTGTGGATAAGTCTTCTACAGCGCCATAGCGATGAGGAATCGGCAAGGGAAACCCCTATATCGCGCCCGGCCTCCTGTAGAGTGGTAGGAGAAATTAGGTCTATGTTTGACACATTTATGCAACGCCATGAAAAAAGCTTGGAATGACAAGGGACTGAGCATTGAACATTTATGGAACGCCAAGGGACGGAGCAAAGGATGTTTATGGACCGCCAGAAAACCTCTTTGGAACGTCAAGGTGAAACCTTACAGAAATTGGAAAGCCGTTTAAGTAGGATAGAAACACCTTATAGTTGAAATCGTTGGAAAGCTTCGATGAACTTTTCCTTACAACGGAAGTTCAATGCTATAGGCCTACCTGAAAATTGTGTTACGTGAATAGGTTACGGTACTACTAAATTAAATAATGCTAAAAATAACTAGTTTTCACCAACTGAGTGGGTCGTGTTTTTATTAATAATAGGAGAAAATACCGTAGAAATGGAAGAAGGTAACAGCGGCAAGTAGCCTGCGAGCGAAGTTTTTCTATTCTAAAAATATATAGGCCTAAAGAACCGTCTAAGAAACTAAATGACTCAAGATCACTTGGAAGCATTTTTGCTTATGTCATGTGAAAAAATGTTTTATGTCAGTTAAGCTCTGAAAAGATTATTGATGAAGTGGCAAAAAAGAGCAGACTTTTAAAGAATACTTTAATGTATTAGAACTTCAGTGGTAGTAAGTTCTAATTCTTGTACATGTGTTCCATTTCTTAGCAATTCTAATGCTAAGCCTTAGCATAACTTAATTCTTAGCAGCTAACAACGTACGCAAACTATCAAAGTTTTCTGTACAAGTTAGTATTACCTATCGGTTCAGAATTTCACAACCCCCTCCTCGGACCCATCTCCTCAGTGGCCTGCCAAGATAGCTGAATTGCCCGGCCTGCAACTTTCCTCCAGTCCGCCCCTGGGGTGAAACCGGTAATTTATCTATATTGGCCCTCAAATTGATTGGCCTTCAAGTGAGCCAGAGTTCAGTCTTTCAGCTATCAGGTACTGTCAGAGGAAATAGGACTGTGGGAGAGGTGTCACTTATAAGATCTTACGTCCTTACCTCTGAACGCTATTATTAAACTATCACACAGCTGAGCAGTGAGTGAGTCCATGGATTACTCATCCTTCAATCTGTCCTAAAGTGCAGACAGCCGCTGCCGAACCGACACATTCTGCAGGTGGTTTGGGGGTGGGCGTCAAACGTACGTACGCAATGGGGGGGGGTGGGGTGGAAAAAAGTACGCTTGCGTCCAATTTTCACGAATTTTTGCGTACGTAATATATGGATGGCCCCTTATCCATTCCAGCGCCTCCAACCCAAGACATCTCTGGAATGCTGTCAACACTCTCCTTCATCGCAAATCTCCCTTCCCACTGCCTGGTTCCCTTCCCTCCACCTCTATTGCTGATAACTTCTGTTCATTTTTCTCTGACAAAATCTCATCCCTTGGCTTCACATTGCAATCTCTTCTAGACACACACTCCTCCACCACATCCTCCACCACTACATCCTCCACCACTATTTCACCCCTTCTCTCAACCCTACTCCTCCTGCCTCTCAGTCGTCGCTCCCAATTCTCTCCTCTGCCTCCGAAGCAGAAGTGTCCACTGGCGGCGATCTTGTTTGACAGATGGGGGAGGGACACGTCACACGGGACACTTGAACTAATCTGGTAAAAAAGAGGTGAAAAAAGTTGTTCACAAGAAAGCTGTGGGGTTGACTTTTTTGGGTGTTTCTTCAAATTTTTCTGGGGACAACTGTATAGCGTTGCCCCCCCACTGTTAAAGGTGAGGGTCTTGTCCCTCGACCCCCTCCGGGATCGTCGCCTATGGCAACACATGGGATTCATAGAAAAAACTGAACACGTTTAGGGATATTTGTTATATACCATGTTGTTATTAGTACAGGCTTTAAACGACCAGTCCAAACCCGGCTGGTGTGCGATTATATCTATAGCTGCAACAACAATTACTGCATGGTTATCAAAGTACAATAACTTCATTCTTACCGTGCACAGGGGCTTCACTTTGGTCTAGAAGTGGGGGTCCCAATATCCGAATCATTTCTCCTTCGCGACTGTGAAATAAGAATAACGGCGCCGTTTATATTCCGTGAATAATAATAAAAACTATGCAGATGATGATGGTGATCACAATGATTTTCAATTTTTGATGCTCAGTAGGACTAATTGTCTTGAGTGTTGAGGGCTCAACTGAAGGTCTTGTGAGAAATAATAATGGGAATTGTTTGTTCTGGGTATGAAAAGTGGGCGGTACGGTACCTTCCAGTCAAAAAGCGGGGTATGATATACCCATATCGTATATCCCGCATATTACGCCTATGTGTAAACGTGATTTGCGTTGCACGCAGACTATTTTCAAATCGTTGAGGGCGCGCTATTACTACGCTAGGAGACGATTTACGTCTAGCAAAGATTCTCTTGGACGTAGAAGAAATACTAGTAGGCCAGAATGTGCCATGGCCGGTAAATTACTTACTTACTTGAAGAATAAAACGACAATACTTATGACGTATATGCAATAAAGACGTCATTTTGTGATTATTTCTCAGATGACGTCATATGTGGACACATTGTTCCGTGCCTTGGAAACATTAAATGTTATCCAATTTTGATAAGGGGCCGTCCACATATTACGTACGCAATGAGGGGGGTCGGGGGTCGGATTTTGGCGATTTTGCGTACGGGTGCGAACGGGGGGAGGGGGTAGACAAAAGTGTACGTACGCAAAATAAATTTCTAATTATGACGTCCACATTAGCCTATTTATAACTCTCTATTGTCCTATAGTCAGTCGTTCGATGGCATTTTATTACATTATATAAAAGCCATGTACAGTTATTCTGTGCTGTGAACGAGACACCTATAATTTGTCTATATTGGCCCTCACTCATCCTTCAATCTGGCCTAAAGTGCAGACAGTCGCTCCCGAGACACTTTCTGCAGCTGGTCTTCGGGGGAGGGGGTGGGCGTCAAGTGTACGTACTCAGGGGGGTGTGGAAGAAAGTACGCTTGCGAACAGGGGGGGAGGGGTCCAATTTTCCCGGAATTTTGCGTACGTAATATATGGATGGCCCCTAACTGGACTTGGAAAAGATCAGACGAGACGAGAATGTCAGAAAAAAGTCGAAATTCGACGATTAGGGCCTAAACTTAATTTTTTAAGACGCAAATCGACAAAGACTCGACTGGTGCGAAGAAATTGTCATTTCGACGAGAAATCATCGAAAACGTTGAGCATTTAACTGTTCAAATTCCATCGAAGGTCGACGTAAGAATATTATTGTTAAATCCAAGGATCGCAAATCGATGAATAACTTACTGACTTATCAACACGAATTAAAACCTCAAACAGAACATCAAAGCAGACAGAAAGTCCAAATTAAACGTAAGAATTGTTTCATTCAATAACAAATATAACAACAAGGCACAGGCTATACGACATGATTCATCGATAGGTAAACGGTCTAATTATCTAATATAACTTTTCTAGCGCCGTTTTCATGATGCACAGAGCACCAGACGATGGTCGCTTCTAAGGAAAATCGCATTGCAAAAGAATAATTAGTGCTTATTTATTCGGGATATTTCTATAGCGCCTCTCGAAGTCAACTACTACTCAGAGGCGCTCCCGACTACAGCATTTGATACTGTGCCGGAATTTTCACGCCGAAGCGCCACGAGCAATTGCGAGTGAAGGACTTGCCCAAGGTCCGTACGCAGCGGCTAGAGTGGGATTCGCACCTGCAACCCTCCGGTCACAAGGCGCCGAACTTACCACTGAGCCACCACGCCCCACAAAGAAACTTTGCTTATAAGTCACTGAAGTCTGAAGCCATAATTAGAACTAGTCGAAATCCGTTAGGTCCTCTGGAATTTAGAGACGGTGTGTAGTAATTTTGCCCGAAAAGAAGAACAGAACGGTTCAGCTACAGTAGGCCCTATTGAAGAAGATGGAAGAGAGTTTGGAAGTGGCTGGGGGAGTTTCGATAAAGCAGTTTATAAATGGTTTTCCAGAGAGGGCGAGGATTTGAGGAACTGGAATGAACCAGTGAGGAATAAAACGTCTTTTAGCTGTAGCTATGTAGAAGGTGATATTATGCATGTTAATTAAGATTAGTTAAGTAGTTTAGTTATTACTGTTTCTTTTTTCCATTTTTTGGTTTTGTTTTTCTCTTCCTCGAAGGTATATTATCGGTGTGCCTCCTATTTGTTTGGTGAGCGCTAGCCGGCGCTATATTTGTATCTTTTTCTCTAGAAGGTGTAACCGAAGCTTCCCTATGACGACAGTCTTACAAGCAAAGTTCAATTACCAAGTAGGTGTCCCTACCTATAGCGGGAAAGCTTCCCTTCAGGGTCACCTTTTGCCTCCACTGACGTGAATTAGTAACAATTGTTACTAATTCACGTCAGTCTCGCCCTGTATGTGAGTATGTTTGCATGTATTTGTTGTTTGTTTGTATCCAGCCACTTAATATAGCTCGTATTAGTCGGCTATCTCACAAAGGCGCTGTTCGCATGACAATCTAACTCATCTAGATATTCAAGTGCATTTTAAATACATTTTGAAAATGTTTCCTAAACGAAGCTAAATGCAACAGCACATATGCAATTAAGCTGAAGACTGTAAATAAGTAAGTAAAATGTAAGTTCCTAGAGAAAGGTTCGAGCCATGATAACTTGATAAGATAGGCTACAATGGGTTTGAGTTAATGTACGGAAGCGCGGCATCTGCATAGCTTCACGAGCAGCTGAACGCAACGATTGCTGACCAGGATATGACTTCAGACTGGAACATAAAGCTTCCTGATGGATGTGAGTGCGGTGCCGACCAACAGGACCCGCCCATAAGGAGAATTGCACTTTAATCTATCCTTTCATGATACTATAGGGCCTATATCTCTTGTAACGTGTAATAATCATGGTTTTACTGTGTTTTCGATAGGTGCCTGTGGATTTGCTGGCGGCGAGTGTTCTGGCAGAGGGGCGATGGGATGAATTCTGATGCATGTTACGGTTGCACTGTGGCTCTGTGTTATCAGTGCAGTTGTGTGTATAGTAGACCTGCTGGGCCTCTGGCGTGGCTTAAAATCCCGTAAGCTCAATAAGGCAGTGGGCCTCTGGCGTGGCTTAAAATCCCGTAAGCTCAATAAGGCAGTGGGCCTCTGGCGTGGCTTAAAATCCCGTAAGCTCAATAAGGCAGTGGGCCTCTGGCGTGGCTTAAAACCCCGTAAGCCCATAGTTTGTCAGTAGCAGGTGCTTTTTGTTGTTTATTTGTCGTTGTCCTAGAATGAGCCGAGGGATAATAAGGCGGATGATAGAAGACCAGATTAGAAGGAAGAAGAGATTGAGGTGGAATCGAGATGGACGTGGAAATACTCGGCAATTTCAACTGCACACTCTTCCTCAAACTGTCGGCAAGGGGGTCTGAGGAAGCGCCGTTAAGCTACCCTAGAGGTGATCTGTGGCAGAGCCCCAACATCATTCGACATTTTCCGCAAGGCCGAAGACTAACTCTTAACCGTCAGGACTCCAGACGCCTATACCTACTCTGAGCGCCATGCACACCAGAGGTTTTCGATTAGTATGCCTGGGCAAAGTTCACAGAACGATTTTGTAAAGTCTGTTGGTATTAAAAGTTATCAAGAGGTGACGATGTATGATGAACTTGATGAAGCTGTAGTTCAGACTGAACTAACCTATTAATTATTTAATTTACCATGATTAAAACATTAATGTTTGCGATGTTCGGCGTATTTGTTCAAGTTTTCGGCTAAAAATTAATTCACAGTCATTTAGTAGACTTAGCCCTATGTAATAACAGCACTGTACTAGGCCTAGTGCTATATCGGTCGCTTCAGGCATTCACAGATCTACAAGAGAATTTAATGCCTCACGTTCATCCAGTTCCGTATAACCTGCAGGATACGAAGCTTCAAGTAAACGTGTTCAACAAAAGTTCCTGTAGTTGGCACCTTCGAAGGTCGTCAAGAGAGAAGGGAAGATTATAAATGTCGTCTGAAGAGGAGAGATCTTGTGTGAAGACTTATGTGATTATGGAACTGATGCGGCGGTTAAGATTGAGAGACAGGATAAGGACGTGGAGTAGGTAATATGTTAAGACATGTTAAAAATTGGGTAGTGATCGGATGGTGTATCAAAAGTTGAGTATAATGAGCATACTGCTGTAATTGAACTCCAATTGGGCTGATTGATTAAGTGAAGATCGTGAATAGCAGAAGGGCCGAGAACATTTCTCCTAGGGACACTAGCAGCGGAGAGAAGGATCCGATCGAGCAGTAGGGCCTACCAATACCCACTTGCTGAGACCGATTGCAGAGGTAAGAAGCCAGCCATTTTAAGGCAGTCTCAGAGACACCCAAGCTTTTGCTGATTCTAGAAAGTAGTAGCTGGTGGTCGACAGTGTCAAACGCATACTTTAGACCCCTCCCTGCCCCTTGTCCGCATTTGACCCCCTCCCTCCCCTTTGCGAACGTCCACACGATTAAGTCATCAGAATTTTTACAATTATTCCACAGTTCCTGTGCACGTTTAAGTGACAGTTCGGGTTCATATCGCAGGATGTGCAGTAATAAAAGCCTCTTTAAAGTCGCAGTAAAAGTTATACCATGCATGTGACTTTAGGCAATCACTTCACTGGCCTTTTCGTCTTTCGGGGAAGGTTGAAACAACATGTGTTTAAAAACTATCAAATTTAAAAGTTTAGATGCGGACATCCGCACTGGTCATAACCCTCCCCTTCCTTGTCCGCATTTCGATGACCCCTCCCCCCTCATTGCGGCCGTCATTTATGGATGACCCCTTGCCTGGGTGATCTCAAGGTCATTAAAGCAGAACCAAATGTGAAGAACCTCTGGCAAAGACAGCAACGCAGCCGAAGAACCTCTGGCAGAGACAGCTACGTAGTGCCGAGTATAAGCAACATGTTGCTGGACCATTGTATTATTCCTGTTTGCAACTTGACAAGTAATAATAATAATAATAATAATAATAATAATAATAATAATAATAATAATAATAATGGGCAAAATAAAGACTGAAAAAAGGCAGGCCCGAGGACTCAACCCTGAGGCATACATGTAGTGTATATGCAAATTACGGATACATACAAACATGTACAAATATAAAATATACTGGTACTCATACACACACTTACATCTTCCTAATATGACTCGTTCTCAGATTCTAACTGGAGGCATTTCTGCTACTTCTCGTCGTCTTAAGACTTTTCTTTTCACACGAGCTGTTCGCATTGGGAGCGCCTCTGATTAGGTTGTACTTCAAGAGGCGCTTTATAAATGCATAAATACAATACAATACAAATACAATACATATTCAGACATAGATGCATCCATACATAAACACATATAACCTTCTTTGTTTTCTTAAAATTTCCTTCAAACTGTCTTACAAAAGTTGTGCTTATCAGCCTGTGTTCTTGAGGACTAACACTCTGCGATGTAGGTCAGTCTCTAAGGGTCATCCATAAAGGACGTCCGCAATGAGGGGGAGGGAGGGTCATTGAAATGCGGACAAGGGGGAGGGAGGGCTATGACCAGTGCGGACGTCCGCATCTAAACTTTTAAATTTTATAGTTTTTTAAACACCACATTGTTTCAACCTTCCTCGAAAGATGAAAAGGTCAGTGAAGTGATTGCCTGAAACCACTTGCATGGTATAAACTTTACGGAGACTTTAAGGAGGCTTTTATTACAGCACATCCTGCGATATGCAGTCTTGTTGTCAAGACCTTAAACCTCAAGACCAAGACCAAGACCAAGACCTTGAACCTCAAGACCAAGACCAAGACCAAGACCTTGAACCTCGAGACCAAGACCAAGACCAAGACTTTGAACCTCGAGACCAAGACCAAGACCAAGACCTTGAACCTCAAGACCAAGACCAAGACCAAGACCCCAAAAAATCGAAATCAGGTCAAGACTTCTAAAAATTGTCAAGTCGGAATATTCGCTATTTTAATGAAAACATGAGTCTTTTATTTTATTCAAGCAAATTAACTTTAAATGAAAACTGCAGAGAAATCCGAATTTGTATTCAAAAGTCCTCCATGCAACCTCTTATACCAAATGCCTTTTGTATTAATTTTTATAAAAACCAATTCGCTCAGAATTTTCTGACCAAGACGTGCCTGGTGGGCCTCATAAAAATTCCGCCATGTGAAAAAATACGTTCTACAGGTGCTGAAGTCGCCGACACACACAGAGTAGCTTTTCAAGCACTGGATGTAAATGTACAGATAGTGAGTCTTTTTGAAATCTTACCATGGTTTATCATACCGTCTGATACAGAATAACTGTTGCTGCTGCCAATGGGTTTTCCTGACCAACATGACTTGTATCCATCCACAGATATTGGTCATATGATGCAAGCAGGCTTGATACAGAATTCTTGAGTTCTGTTAAATGACTGTTCATATTAACAGCCGGTCTTGGTCTTGGTCTTGCGAGACCAAGACCAAGACCTTGAACCTCAAGACCAAGACCAAGACCAAGACCTTGAACCTCAAGACCAAGACCAAGACCAAGACCTTGAACCTCAAGACCAAGACCAAGACCAAGACTTTTAAAAACGAACTCGAGTGCACTCGAGACCAAGACATTGGTCTCAAGGACAACAAGACTGGCGATATGAAACCCGAACTGTTACCTAAGCGCACGGGCGGCGATCCTGGGGGTCGAGGGGGACAAGACCCCCACCTTTTAGAGTGGGGGGCCACACCATACATTTGTCCCCTAAATTTTGAAGAAACACCAAAAAAGGTCAGCAAATTTTATTGCGCGTGAGCGCGAAAAGAATTTTTTCAGAATGAATTTGCACACGCGAAAAACATTTTTGACCTCTTTTTTGACCAGTTCAGGTCAAACTTTTTTGACCAGATCATTTCTACAGTGTCCCCCACCTAACAAAAACAAGATTGCCGCCACTGCTTAAGCGTGCCCAGGTACTGTGGAATAATTGTAAAAATAATGACATTAAAAATTGGCTTTGACATGCGGACGTCAGCAAAGGGGAGGAAGGGAGGGAGGGAGGGAGGGAGGGAGGGAGGGAGGGAGGGTAAGGTCAAATGCGGACAAGGGGGAGGGAGGGGTCCAAAGCAGGCCATATTTTGCGGACCTCCTTTATGGACGACCGCTAAGCCAACCCCGGTTACGAATGGTACGCGACTTCATTTTCGGGTGGCCAGTCTTCTCCTATATCCCATCAACAGCACATAAAACACACTTCCATCCTTTATTTTATAGTCACATTCACTAAATGATGCTAGTGGTACAGAAATTTTGAATTACCTTCTAAGAAGGCAGAGATTTGAATCTTATATGTTTCATCCATATACAATTTTAAGATAAATAAATTATATATATATATTTAATCATCTAAACCTCCACATGACCCATATCCTCATAATAGTTCATGCATACTTGAAAACCTATACATGCAAAAGCAAAAGGCAAAGGTGTGTGGAATTTCATAACAGTGTAAATGTCCACATACATATATATATGTATGCATGTGCCTATGTGTCAAGTTACAACCCTTGCATTTCAAACTAACATAGTTATTTCACAGTCCAGTCAACACCTTAAAAATGGTTTTTTCATAATAGAAAACATCATAATACATGCATACACATCTATATGATCCATCTAAGCATCTGCGGACATGTGAAAACATTATAAAGATTTATTCAGTGCAATTGTGTAACAGTTTAACCTAACCCCTTAACGATGAGAGTTATTAGTTTTCCATACATTTTAGTACACGCTCGTCGTTAAAGTGTTAAAACAACTGGCCACAAAGTTACAACTCTTATGTGCAAAACGAACAGCTGAAACGATTTTACAATTCATCATAATATGATGGAAAGCAACAATAAGCAAACCAACTGCTTTATCAAGAACGGAAGCATACTTATAGCTTCTTCCAATTCCACCTGAATCTCTGAATCTCTTTGGGTTTATCTTACGACTATAAAAGGCTCTTTCAGACCTCATCTGACAAGAGTCTGAACTCAGATACAGGAATGAAGGCCAACATTAGACAATCATAGACTTACTCCACCGAAACATAAAATACATTTAATACAATACTACTACTACTGCTACTACTACTACTACTACTACTAATAATAATAATAATAATAATAATAATAATACAACTAATTTTAACATAATAATAATAATCAGTATTACTAACATTTTGAAAATTTTCTTAGGCATCCTTTCTATCTACGAAAAATTATATTAACAGGCAGTAAAACACTTAAAAAGCAGACTAGTCATTCCATAGCAAGTACATGTATTACTTTGTAATGTAATTTTGTACAACACACCTGGGACATCCTTTGGGCTTAAAATAACTAAACTTGACATGCATCCCCAGTGCACTTCTTAATTTCTAAAACATTCTAAATCACAAGAGATCAAATGTACCATTGTACTTACAAATAAAAATAGTTAATTATTTGTATGATTATTGTTATTATAATAATAGGAATAATAATAATAACAAACAAGTCGTTACATCAGTCATTTTAGACCAAAAGCATATTCACATGGGTCTTCAACTCTTCATGTGCTGTAATTGTAATTGTTATCACGAATTTGTATAGCACTTCACAAGAAATTCCTCAGAGGTGCTTTCAATCTGACAGTGCACGGCAACAATCAAACCAAGTGGTTTTCTAGATCTCATGTATAACAGACAGAGAAAGAGCAAGTAGAACAGCAACATAAGTGATTAGGCAACCTATTCCAGAAAGACGGACTGACCACAATGAAGCTTCAATGCTGGACAGTGGAAGTTGTAGCCAGTGAGACATCTAGGTTATTTTGTGTGGCAAAGGAATCTACGGCCAGTTATGATAGACCACACACAATCTAGAAAACTGCATTTAATTTGATCACTGACCACCAAACCTGATATTAAACCATCAACAAATCAGAGGCTGGCAATCACATGCCACAGCGCAAACAGTTTGGTTAATAAAAGTTTTACATATTGCACATAAAATTTCGTTTCTTAGGAGCAGCACAGAACATTACAATACTACATTAAATTCTACAGTAGGTTGCACAGCATCTAATTTACAACAGCATGCACGTTTACTGCACTGTACACCGTGTAAGGAATTTCTACAACAGACTGCCTACCAAACTCCACGTGCGACATTCACTGTACAGATGCACACAAAACTTTATACATTTAATGGAAAGCATAAAAGCTAATTTCGATCTTCACAGAAAGACAATCATAACAGAAAGTTCAAGAAGGAATCACGTAAGAAGATAAAGCAGAAACCGAATGAGTTTCTTCACAGAGGTCCGCAGAGAAATTGAGATTTCAGGTGTCTATGGACAATAGGCTTTCTTACAAAAGTAAAGTGTGTACGGAAGTGGCAGCAGAAGGCCAGACAGCTCATCTCATCTGTTGACCCTGCTACCTTAGCAGCAGCCACTACCCTGGTTACCAGCTCCACCACCTGTTGACGCACCACCTTTGTTTGCTGGTTGATGTGGACCAAGTTTGATACCATTTGCCTACAACGAATATCATCACAACTGAGAAAAAGACAGACACACGGTATAAACGGTATATAAAAAGCTGAACACAAGCATCCATCACAAAATCAATCCTAACAGATGACCCTTACAGCCATTCAAATCAACCGATAATCTTTTCATGCATCAATTGATTCACAGCTCATCTAACACTCAACAAATAATTCCCACTCCTGTTCCAAGTTTGAAAGGCAAAAGCACAAACAATAAGCCACTAACTTAAGATCATTTCAGAGCTGACTGATTCATCAATCACAGTGTACTGCATCATACACTGTCTATGGAATTTCTGCAACAAGCACTGCTTAGCAAACACTGTATCACTCAGAACAAATGATTAACACATTCGATCATCCACCAATAAACCGATCAACTGATCAGTTAATCAATATGTGAGGGAAACATCAAAATCAATCAAATAACAATATAAATCAATCGAAATAATCTGCCAATTGGGTCAACACAATGGGTTGCACTGGATCAGAACAAGTACATAAGACCCATTGAATTACTTCCAGTTTATTCCAAATAGAGGTAGAATGCCTTTCACATGTGTTGAATCTTCAAATCCCAGATCATCTGGTGAAACACAATCTGCCACCAAGCAATGAAAATGTAAGGCTCACAGATTGGACCGTTTAAATTGTTACATCTGAAGTCTTGGCCTTTAAACCCAGTAACACGACTCTAGTCTAAAAACAGAAGAATGTAGCAGGGGAGCAAGAAAATCAGCTTACTGTAGCTCAAATATTGAATTAAATACCTTACAGTGGCCTGAACACATTTGACACTTAAAATACCTTGCCTTAAATACTTTATGCAAAATGTACTATTTGGAATAACATTTCAGAAGGTGCTGAAATATTGCCACAACAAACCCTTGAGATGGTCACAAGTAACCACGGTTGCTACAAAACAATTCCAGCACACAGATTCGTCTTAAACTTTCATATGATAGCATTCTGACTATTGTAAAATCTTAAAATGAGCAAAACATGCCTCATTGTTAACGTCAAAGACTCCATCTTGAATCTTCTGGTAGATTTCTTTAGCAGTACTAATGAATGCCTGTCAACACATTAACATTCATGGTGGTATTTTTTTTATATTAACAATGTGGACTCGTTAACACAAAGTCATTGGGGGAAAGCCACTAGACAAAGTCCTGAGCATAAACCGGACCATACGTAAAACGGACTAATGCAGAAATAACCTAATTGTCTAACTAAACCCGTATGTCTGACCATCATTCTGTCCATTCATCCATCAGACCAATCATCCATCCGCCTGTCAGCTCGTCCATCTGACCCTCTGTCTGTCCATCCAGCCATCTTCACGTCCATCTGACCATCACCCCGTTTATCTGACCATCAGTTCATTTGTCCGACCATCCATTTGACCATCAGTCTGTCCACGTGCTCAGCAGTCCCTTTCTTCTGATCGTCAGTCCATCCACATCCAACCGTCCATCAAACAGTCAGTATATTCATCCAACCGTCCATCCGATCATCCATCCATTCGTCCGACCACTCAACCGACTGTCTGTCCAGTGTGTTAACCAATACAGCATGTTCAGTTAATAGCTTTGGGGACATAACACCGCTTCACATTAAGCAGAAGAGCACGCCATCCTGAAGCGTGTTAACAAGTCCAGTTAGTCCACACTGTATATTTCTTTCATTTTTACTTTACTTTTTGCAAAACAAATTTATCCTTCAACAGGTGAAGCTACAAAATAAAAAATTAATAAGAGAAACCCGTAAGATATTAGCAGTTCAATTTATCTCAAAGTAACTGCCAAGCTAATCCAATTTATATCCTATTATTCCATTATTTAACAATGTAACTGAATTCAAACCCTAAACAGAGGAATGACACGAACCTTCAGTGGAAAATTTATTATAGAAAAGCGCATGTGCGTGGGTGCACAAACAAGTGTGTAGTACTGTGTACGTTCCTGTATTTCGTCTTTTGAATGGAATAGTACAGAACAGAATACCCTTTATTATAACCATATTTAGAAACAATCAATTTACAATTAACAGTGTCCACTTTTGCACAAACTAAAAGAACAAAACTGTTCTACTAAAAGGGCTGCCCAACTGCTTTAAAAAATTTCCCTTTTAAGTAATGCATATGTTTTATATAAAAAAACATGCACAGATGTAATTATATAGAACAACTGTAATTATATATATAGTAAGTATACTTAGACTAAATTATGATTAGATCAGATTAGTGAATGACCTCCTCCACATTGGCAGCTGTTTTGGCCGAAGTCTCCATGAAGATAAGGCCGTGCTCTCGAGCAAATGCTTCTCCTTCCTCAGCCTTGACCTCCCTACGTGCCTCTAAATCACTAAAACACAACATCAATATTAGGGAATTTATCATAAGTATTGTATTCACTGTATTCACCTTAGATTATTTACTGCAAAACAGTGCACAGCAGGAACTGAACCCTGTATAAATACCATGTAGTTGTCTGCCTTGCTGCCATCAATGACTTCTCTGTTGCAGAGTAACCAATGACACTGGTTACATCTACTGTGTTACTTGTTTAAATAAATGTATCAAAGTGTCCAGATAAATCAATTTCAGTTTGTTACATACCTGAAGTATTATAGGAATACCCAGATACATTCACAAAAACAAACACACACAGAGATGTAGATACCAGCATACAATAATACAATAAAAAGTCACTGACCTTTTGTTACCAATTAGCATAATTATCATGTTAGAACTGGAATGCTGGCGAGCGTCTTCTAACCAACTTGTGAGATGATTAAACGTGTCACGTCTAAAATGTTGCAAGAAATAACAGTGCTCAGGAAGCCATCACAACCAATACCTTCTAATGCATCTGACTCTGCACTCATGTTAGCTGTAAACTATAGATCAGATTTTGTTGGTAGAACTCGCTTTGTCTCCTAAAGCATCTGAATATGCATCAACACGATTTGTTGTTGGTCTCTACACTTCTGCAAAGACATTTCAGCTGCATAAATATCATTCACTGATATAGGGTCCCATCGAAAATGGCATCTACAAAATTCCGCTCAATGAATGAATTAATAAAGCTACAGACGTCGTCATTCTTTCAGAAATCTGAAAACATTTAGGCTAGCAACCAAGGGTGCCTTGGAAAGGTTGTTAAAAGATACTACATACACAAGCAGAGATATGCACACCAATACATACATAGCTATTCTAATCGAATGACTTCTACATTGCCGTTATCATAATGCACAAGGCTGGCTGCCTACACTAAACCCAACTCTGCTAACTATGTAGTTAAAAATGGTCCAGATCTATCATTACTGCCCTAGTTTGACTCAATTAGTGATTTGCTCAATCTCTGTAGTAGATGATGTTCCAGGTTGCGGTGCGACAACCTGTTTGCTGATAATAAATGAATATGATAAAAAGGCATAAATTGAAGGTCTCTTCATGCAAACCATAGTCAAAAATCATTATCTGTTGCACAAGCCCGATGAGTCATGGTCATCTGTTGCTCAACAGGTATGCATACATACATATATAAATGAAACAAAGTGCTCAGTCAACCAGCTACCTTGTCACAGAAGAGCCAACTGGTAGCAGGCAGGTTGAGTAACATCTACTCTGAGATGGTTACTGTGTACGGATTCAAGGGTAAAATTCATCCACTGTTTTATTGGTACTAACCGTGTGATATCATAGACAAGGAGAGCTCCAGCCGCTCCTCTGTAGTATGACCTCGTTATGGAACGGAAGGATTCTTGTCCAGCCTAAAAATCCACCAATGAACAATTAAAATTAATAAGCCAATCACTGATTCATTTAATAAGCCAGCCAGGCAGCTATAGTCTATCGACCAATCAAAGAGCAGTCTTTTGTCATTTGTCAACTGCTTCTGTTGTTAAGTCACAATTATTCTTCATCCTGCAGCGGATTTTGTAAGTTCTGATGATATTTTGTTCGTATATCAACTTTGCCAACAAACTTGCATGAGGAGGGATGGGCTTCCTAATAAGCAATGCAGTCTAGCCTGTATCCATAAAAATGCGTACACTCGCTGTCTGCAGTTTGGCAATTTTCGTTTCGGCAGTGGGGAAGCAACATGGCTCTTGGAGTGACCATGACTGTTAGTCACTGGCAGCGTTGTAGTCTACCACCTGGCAGTTCTGTTTGTACCTGGTAGCTTGAGGGATATCTGGAAGTGCATCATCTGCCATCAATAAGGGACTGCTGGGCATTGGCATTATGTTGTACCTCAGACGTCACTGCCCGACATCACTCCACACTACTGACACAGCTTGGTCAGTAGACTCTGAACATGATGCTACTTTAATCAGTCTCCTTTGTATGGGAATCTGTTGATTGGGCTCCACATGTGCATGAGCTGACACCAGAGACTCTTCTAGTTTACTGTCCGTTATTTATCATCCTGATGACATATTTGCTCTAAATGCATTTAACATCATATAAAGGCTAATGTAGAGAGAGCCTCTGACAGTCATCGATATGAAGTGCTTGCAACTTCCTTTTCTTAGCCTTGGCAGTTGAGGGTGGGTAGTCCTTTGCTGTTCAGTGATATTCTGAGCTCTATGGACACAGTTAAAGTTGCAATTCTCTTAAAACTTGTCTGCTGCTTTTGATGCTGTGCAGAATTCACTTGTTTTGCATTTCCTCCAGCATTGGTTAGGGGTTTCTGATCCTGCACTGGTTTACACAAGTGTACATATATCTGCTTTGTACCACTCAGTCAGTATACTTAAATGTCAATTATTAATGCAAAGCTTTGCTGAATGCTGGCCAACTCCAGTATTTAAAATCAGTCCCTGCTCCTCAGTCAACAAGGTCATCCGATTGTATTTCTTTGGTCCTAAGTAAAACTAAAACTGTGCTTGACGAATGAGCTTTTCAAGTTGCTGGAATTTTAGATTTATCTTCCCATATCTGCTCATGCTGCTCAGTCACTTGTGTCATCGCATTCTCAACTTAAAACTTGTCAGTTTCAAATTGCTTGTCTACCACAGGCTGTCTCTCTGTCTGATTTTCTTAAGTGGACCTGATTAAGGATTGGGTTTGGTGCGCCATCGGTTGAAATCTTGTGCATGAGACACTGACACTACAGAAGTTACTAATCAATAATAATAAAAATTCTCCTTCATCATTGATGAATCTTCCCACTGACACTTCACAACTTTTTATAGCTGAGATAGCAGACATGTATGTATAAAATTTTAAATGGCTTACTGTCCTCATAGGGAGTTCAACCCCTAACTCTGGACTGACAGCCACCATGTCAAACACTATATTATCCCACTCTTCAAATCAATCAACAATTCAACATACAGTATAAATCAATCTCATCAATCGATTGATTGCTTGGATTGATTTATACTGTATGTTGATTTACTTTTCGTTTCTCAGTTGGTAAAGAAATACTCCTACGTTTATTCACCATAACTGTAACTTTTAAAAAATTTAAGCAAGCATAGCACATTTTAGCTCAAGTGCAAATGTACCAGTAAATGCGTTAAGTTTTCAACCAGGTAACAATAATTTTTTCCCACATTATATGGTCAAAGAAGGAGCACCCAAAAACAGATGCTCAACAACATTCTGTGGTTGAGCTACACAATCTAAACTGTAGAAACAGAGAAGAAATAGCAACTTGTTCGTACAGTATTCGATAAACATTATCCACTTGGTGCTGAGTTTTAAAACATCCACAATTGCAACTGTTTTACATACCGTATCCCATATCTGCAGCTTCACTTGTTTGCCATCAATAGAAACCATACGCGCCCCAAATTCCACTCCTAAAATTCACAGAAAGCTGATGAACAAATTGACTTAAAGACAAATGCAGTGTAATGTTTACATTCTGTAAAAAGATTTAACATAGTGCCACAGAACAATATAATGTAACATACTGCGATATACTGTTGCATGGTGTTACATTCTACAACAGTTAAAAACCAAAAATGTAACGTGATTAAAGCAACTTATTATCATAATGTATCATGCTGACCATACTAGGGAGCATTTTCTTGACCAATATTGTACTCTTCATCTCAAGATCTCCAGAAGTGGTGAAAGAGGTTAGAGGAAGAGGATGAATAACAACAGAATTCGCAGAAAAGCAGTGTTTTCAGTTGTAATGAAAGACTTGCACAGAGGCTGCAACAGGTGCAGTAACTGAATTTTCATATGATGGAGCAGTTAATAGTCATAATTCAGGCAACAGTTCATTTCAGAAGAACAGAGCAGGTTTCACTATGCAGCGATTTCCAAAGTTAAGGATGACATGACAGGGTGGCAGAAAAGTGTTAGAGCAGAAAAGAGGCTGTTTTAGCAGAGTGATTTGACTGCAAGTACACTGATGAAAATGTTTGGGTAGGTTTGATTAGTGCTTGTTGCAGGTAAGACAGGACCTTGTATGCTATACTCCTGGCCTCACACTATCTTATACATCCTGCTTCCTCTCCTGCACATCTTACAACCACTGTTGCCTTCATGACTGCATTCCAACTTAGGAACACCTGCTCACCCCGCTGGACCCATGGATTATACCTTGCACTTGCAGGCCAGATTTTAAGAAATGCTACCCACAAGCTGATCTTCCTGAAGCAACTTTCGTGTGGTGCACAGAAATTTCAGATATTTAGATAACTCATAGATCTTTGCTGCAAAGCCTCCAACCACAAATCACACCAACATCTATATCCCTCCAATTCAGCACTCACAAAACAGGATAGAGATAAACCACAGTAACCTAATCAAATCAGTCAAAGGTTTTCTAAGACACAGCCTTGAATAACCAGCCTAGAGGCTGTTAAGAAACTTCAGATGTACTGACTTGTTTAAAAATAGGTAGAAGTGGATACACATATCATACCAATGGTCAGGTCATGCACTGGTTGAAACCGTTTATCGGTAAATTGTAACAACAAACACGACTTCCCAACAGCTGAAAAATAAAAAGCTAGCAATGCAACAAAATTCTTGGTGATTTACTAGCACTACTTTGCAAAAGGGGTCACACCAATGTTGCCATTTAATAAATAAAAATCTTCAAAACTGTAAGAAGCAGTGATATTTTACTTCTAAAAATAATTCCTAATTCAGTTCTAATTCAGTTCTGAGCTCTTGAATTTTACTTCTAATTCTAATTTTACTTCTCAAATAATTTTACTTCTAATTCCTATTTTAGTTCTCAAATAATTTTACTTCTAATTTTACTTTTCCAAATAATTATTAATTTCCGTGCTGTAAAAGTACATATGCAACGCTTGCAGAGAGAAACACACCAAACCTGTCTCGAGAAAGAAGAAACTGTTTGAAGTAAAACAAGGGGTGAAGCTTTAGTCTTACAATGCTGGTAATTTGAATTTTGAGTCGTGTGGTTATCATTAATACGAAACGAAGAATTATCTAGTATCAGCGAAATCGGGTAGCCTAGGCCCTACTGTGTGGACAACCATATCCAAAACGAAATGCAGTCGCTGATGGTATTCATTCGAGTCAGTCGGCAAGATCTAATGCTCGTAGGCTGTGCCAGCGTGTTACCATTCATCTATCCCCCTTCCAAGACTTATATTGGTTGTATTTCTCCAGCTAGTGCTGTTCCACAAATTCCATCATTTCCCCGTTTAGTACTTGGCATGTAGATCTGCCTGCACATGTAGTTTCGTCGAAATGATAAACCCACAATTGGGCTATCTCGCTTCCTTCCGGTCAACATTCTCGATAAACTCGTAATTTTACAATTTAACGATCAAACCCGAAATAAAATGGCGTATGAAACTGAGGTCGTTGGTACGCAATTAAGTGGGGACAGTTATTAGACAACGAAGACCAAAGATAATAGAAATTGTATGCGTCTTCATCCCAAACCGAAGTTTTCCAATGGAATTTTGTTGGAGCGCGCAATTTTACTGGCACTCGCCTTCGTCTCAACTTAAGCGCCACAAGAAGTAAAATGATTTTACTTCTGAAAATAATTCCTAATTTCGTTCATAATTTTAGTTCGGCAAATAATTCCTAATTCAATTCTTAATTTCGTTCTTTTTGCTGAAATAATTCCTACTTTTACTTCTAGTTTTCGTTAACGAAATCATTTATTTTTACTTCTAATTTTAGTTTTCGTTAACGAAAATATCACTGGTAAGAAGTAGTCGAAGTCCTTTTAAAATATCAAAGATCATCACAACTTTATATGTAATAAATTATAATTTGTACTTGCACGTATAATAATAAAAATAATACTAATAATAATATTCTTTATTATTTTAAACTTAGAGATGCAGTAAGATTACACTGAAACATGACATTAGTACAATCAAGATCTTAATTAAACACACGGTTTGGCAGCCATGCAAAGCGCCGCCCTGGAGGGGGGTAACGGGTATCAAACCGCGTTCTAATGCTCTCCTGGCCACGAGTGTAACCATTAATCTATACCCCTCCCCTCTATGTAACACCTAATTAAGAAAACTCGTCAGAGGTGATCCCGACTGGACAACAGAAGCAGTATTAAAAATGCTGAAATATATACTACTACAAAAGACCACGATTGAATACAATGGTCTTCAACTACGGGTGAAATAGAGGCATAGAAAGAAAAGTTGGTTCATGTCGCAGCTTGCAAGGAAGCATTTTCAGAATGAGGGCTGACCACACTGAAGCTTCCATGTTGCATTGTGAAAGTATGAAAGGGACAACCAAAACACCTCATGTTACAGAACAAAGAAATCTAAAAGCAAGTTAAGATGACTCTGAAATGCATAGAGTCTCATGATATTAGAAACACAACAATGTTTATGCACCAGCATAAGGATCTTAAACTTAATGCGTTTTTACATGGCCAACCAGTCCAGCTTGTCTTGCATATAGTTAGGTATGAGACTACACTGACAAATCCACAAATTAGCCAAACTGCAGCTTTTAAAACAGCACGAAGTTGATTACTCTGAAAAAAGCGATGATCACATAAATGAAAAAATCATAGTCAACCCTAGACCACATGAATGCGTTCATCCGGGCAGAAGCAGCTTTAGCAGAGATTGATTGAAGTATAGTGTTTGTCTGACACAGATGACAAAACCATGTTTGACATTATGTTTCACATGCTGACAAAAGGTACTACCGGTATATGCTGCATACTAATAGAGAAATAATTACGTTTTAACCATTCTGTGTTATAATAATTTAATGTTTATGCACTTGAAATGCAAATAAAGGCTCCTTACTGTCTTTAATTGCAGCAATTATAAAACCATCAAGGCGATGGTCAGAGCACTTCTACCCAGACATTTTGTAAATCTCTAATTTGTAAATTTGAATAGAAAATAATATTCATATTGCATCTGGAGAGCTGAACAAATTTTATGGATTAGTCACGCATTTCACGATTATTTAAAGACGAAATAAAATTGGTAAATTTTCAGTCGACAAAAGTTCTACGATTATTCACAAACACTGCCGCCACCTATATCAGTGCGCAACCACAAAAGCAATCGGTTCTGCCAACACATCACATCATTATTTCCTTAATCTAAATCAACGATCAGCAAAGCAGAAATACAAATTAAATATTTCCTATTAGCATTTTAACCTAAATTTCTTATACTTCTCTTTACCCGTGTCTCCAATAATGATGTATTTAAATAGATAAGCGTACGACATCTTCTACTCCTTCGATGCTATAAACAAGACAAGAATAACTAACCGAAGAATTCAAAGAATCGGAGGCAAGAAGAATTTATACCGAGATACAGCGAAACGAATTGGCTGAATACACAATAAAAATCGTAACTGTAAACTGCAGAATTTATTACTCGCTTCTTAAAAGCCAAGCACAAGGCAACTGTTTACGATTGCTGCGTCAAGTCAGCTGAGTTTTCCAGCGATACTTCGCAATAATAGCACGCTAAATTGCAATGTTCCTGAAATGTTACATTAGCACCATCACTCAGTGATGGTAAATTGTATGATGTAACAAAATGGTGAGTTTTTGATTCGGATGCATTAGCTTTTTGTATTTCTTGTTCAGATGATGAACATTGTGGTGTGCTAACAGATGCAATACTTACTTACCAACGTAAATGCTTAGGCCTACAATCACACGCAGGCCGTAACTAGTGAATGACGTCACTGACAAGGCGATTCATAATAACGTACAATGCTATTCGGTTCATATTAATGTAAATTGGAAAGTAGTAAGCCTAGTAAACACGAAAACGAGGTTATTTGCCGTTTGATTTGAGTAATTCTGAGTAAAAATAATCAAACCGAGTTTATTTTACCGGTAACGTAAATGCTATGCTATTCATATCTAATAGAGTAAGACAATAGTGACTTTTGTGGCGCTGTTATACTGCAGACAACCTCAATCAATGGTCACTTCAAGTGAAACCGTAGGGGCCTAGTCAAAAATCGTTTCATTGGAGAAGTCATGTCAAAGCCCAGTGCATTACAGAAGGGGGGTAAGCAAATTTTTCGAACTTTCGAATTTTTTCCCGGGTGTATGGTGATGATTATCTGCTTCTTCTGAGGCGTAATTAAACAGTTTCATATGATTCGGAGATTTGCTTGTACAGTCTTAGTTTTGTTTTTAAATCTTTAATATAATGATGAGCAACGTTATACATACAACCACAGTATAAATAATTACACAGTACGTCGACTCTCATTGCTGGCTGTTGACTAATTTTTCTGGTCACGTGATTACGACACCTGGTCACGTGATTACGGCAAAGTAAACGACGCCATTTTGAATCCGCTCGAGCTCTTGAATTATAGATTTAAACTGAAATTAACGTTAAAAATAATATTGTTAATTCTAATGAAGTCCTCGATGTTGTTGTAACGTTTAAAAAATATTTTATGTGATGGATTCCGATGTATCGGCGTCTAGTCCTCAATGTTGTTGTAACGTTTAATAATATTTGATGTGATGGGTTCCGGTGTATTGGCGTGTTAGCGGCTCAGATTCAAAATGGCGATTGGTCACACATTCTGACTGCAGCATCGGCCGGGAGTCGTCTTACTGTGTAATTATTTATACTGTGATACAAAGTACGTACATCATCAGTTTCAGAATTCCGCGCGACATTGCGATCCTCGGCCCGTGGCCTTATTATGGTTGTTCCGCGTATGCACTCTTCCACGCCCCAATCCAGGAGCTTTGCCTATGTGGGTCCTTCAGCCTGGAACCATAGGCGGCGATTCCGGGGGGTCGAGGGGACAAGACCCCCCCCCACCTTTAAGAGTGGGGGGACACGCCATACATCGGACCCCCAAATTTTGAAGAAACACCAAAAAAGTCATCAAATTTTGTAGTGCTGAGGTTAATTTTTTTCACTTTTTTGACCAGATCAGTTCAAAACTCTTTTTGACCAGATCAGTTCCAAAGTGTCCCCCCACCTCTCAAACGAGAACGCCGCCACTGCCTGGAACAGTCTTCCCCAGACCCTCCGCCAAGAGCTTCTTGTTCTATCTCCTCTTCAGTTCCGTAGACGCTTGAAAACCTTTCTTTTTGCCGGTTTTGGGAGTGATGCGGGTCGAGAGCGCCGCTGATTCGAGTGGCGCTATATAAATGTTCAATTACAATTACAATTACCACCTCTGCTTCCGTGTCGTCGTCTATGCTCCGAGCAGGCCCGGTTCGTCCATATGGGCAACTGGGCAGCCGATTTTAGGGGCCGCCAATTTTCTATTTTTTCAATAATTTGTTATTAGGGCCTATTATTCGTAAAAAGAGGTGAATGACTAAAAAAAGAAGGTCATCAACTTTTTCTGTGCTTAGCGCTGCCGGTTTGCCTAGGGCCGCCGATTTCGCCGATTTGCCCAGGGCCGCCAAATGTCTTGAGCCGGGCCTGGCTCCGAGTCCATGCTTTAACATCCGCATGATCCGCATGCCTACTGCGTGCTTACATGTCCAGAGACGGCGTGTCCGCACCCACTAGCTGCGTGACTTAGGTTAGGACGCGTGACTCGGGCGATCTGCGTGACTTGAGCTAGCTGCGTGAGTTGCTTTATTAGGCCACTGTTTGACTTTGGCCTACCAGCTAGACCATTGAGTGATTTCGGTTATTATAGGCAACTGGGGCTATATTAAACTAAAATATGTACCTTTCTGGAACCGAAAAGCATTAAAACGATTTGTACTGAACTAAACTCATCAAAACTTTATTGATCACAATTAATACTATAATAGAAAAGAAATGGGCCAAGTCATGCTGCAAATGTGGCAAAGTCATGCTGCTTCATGACCAATGACGTCAATGTTTACAAAATGGCGACATTCAAACGGACGATCGGTTCACACTTCATTCTAAGTAAATTTAAATAGGGGGTCTATGCCGTTAGCAGCTGCTCTTTTAAACTAAGGGGCATCCACATAGGCCTAATTATTACGTACACAATGAGGGGTAGGGGTCGGATTTAGGCGAATTTGCGTACGGGTGCGGACGGGGGAGTGGGGGGGGGACAAAATGTGTACGTATGAAAAAATAAATCTATAATTATGACGTCCACATTAGCCTATTTATAACTCTGTATTATCCTATAGTCGTCCGATGGCATTTTATTACATTATATAAAAGCCATGTGCAGTCATTCTGTGCTGTGAACGAGACACCTATAATTTGTCATCCTTCAATCTGGCCTAAAGTGCAGACAGTCGCTGCCTGGAGCTGTCGAGACACTTTCTGCAGCTGGTCTTCGGGGGTGGGGGTGTGTGCGTCAAGCGTACGTACGCAGGGGGTGTGGAAGAAAGTACGCTTGCGAACAGGGCGGGAGGGGGTCCAATTTTCCCGGATTTTTGCGTACGTAATATATGGATGACCCCTAACGGCTTCAAACGGGCTTAAACTAATTTATTTAGGTGGCGAACGGGCTTAAACGAACGAGCGAAAACGGGTTTTAACGGCCCAAAATATAACGAAGCGATGAACTAAACAACGCACAAACGACACCATAGATCATGAACTATACTTCTCCTACGTCTGTCCTCTTTCTTTGGCGTCTCTGACACTGCTCTGCTCTGGTTCCAGTCTTTCTTGTCTTCCCGCTCCTTCTCTGTTGAAGCCTTCAGCCACTCGTCACAACCCCTCCCACTCTCTTGTGGTGTTCCTCAAAGTTCCGTCCTAGGTCCAAATCTCTTCATCCTTTACACTACACCCCTGAGCCATCTCATAAAATCCTCTTCTGTTGACCACCATCTGTATGCAGACGACACCCAACTCTTCATATCCTTCTCCCCTAGCTCTTTATCCACCTCCATTGCTCAGTTACTCTATGTGGTCAACCTAATTTCTAAATGGATGTCTTAAACCTCCTCTGTCTCAACCCTGCCAAAACTGAATTTATTATCCTTGGCCTCCCAGATCAGATGAAGAAAATCCACGATCCTTCCATAAACTTACTCACCAACTCTTCATCTCTTACTTTCACCTCCGACTTACCTGTCCGCAATCTTGGCGTTACCTTTGATCCACATTTATCCTTCTCTAATCATAACCAACCTCTCGCGCACCTGCTTCATGCATATTCGTGACCTCCGCCGCATCCGACCCATGCTTGACTTTAAAACTGCATCCAGTAGCCTATCGCTACCTCCATTGTCCACTCTAAGCTTGATTACTGCAATTCCATTCTCCTTAACCTCGAATACACCCAAATTAAGCGTCTACAACTCATCCAAAATTCTCTCGCCCGCGCCGTCACCTGGACACCTAAGCATCACCATATCACTCCCGTTCTTAAATCACTCCACTGGCTAAAAATCCCTGAGCGCATCCACTTCAAAGTCTTGTCGCTAACCTACAACACACTGCAATACTCCCAGCCAAAGTACCTTCACGAACTATTCACTATCCAGCCTCCCGGGTCTACCCGTTCTTCCTCATATCTCACTCTCTCCCGTCGCCAGTCACTACTCGTCTGAAGTTCTCCAACCGATCCATATCCCACACTGCACCTCAACTCTGGAACGAACTTCCCCCCGAATTCCGCATTTTCTCAGTTCCTCCACCAATACCACCACTCACTCATTGTCATTTCCCTGGGCTCCTTTACTCATCACCCCACAGACTTTCCACTACAAATTGAAAACTCACCTCTTCAGGATTTCCTACCCTAATCCATCTGATCCTCTGCCTTCCGAGCTTTCTCGTCCTCAATGAAACCCTACGTAGCAGCTGCTCTGCCTCTCCCTGCATGGTCTCTCTGGCAACCGGACTCTGACTACCAACGGATATCGATGTCTGGACAACCCCTCGGATACGACGCAGCGCTCGTGAATAAGCTGGAGCTCTGCGCTTGGCTTTACAGTGGCGCTTTAGAAAACTGGAGACTACGATTACGATTACGACCATTTGCAACTTGATCTTTTCGCCAGATGGCGTCACGCAGACGGGAACGATAATAATTATTATTTTACTGAAAACATGAACGAAAAAACATTTTAAAATTCTGTTTTAACCGTCTTAGGACGGGCAAGCATCTAGTAAAAATTTTTATAATTTATATGGGGATTAGTTAAGGCAACACAAGCAATACCGATTAAATTACAGCAATTAAAGAGAGAAGTCCAAAGGACTTCGAGACCACATTGGTCTCGCTGTCTGGAGATGCCTGATTACAAATTTGTTACACGGAGTCCATAGATTACATGAGCGGTAACATAATTCGTTAAGCACATCTTTAAACATACTAAACATACGATGCATACTTTTCCTACAGGTCAATTTCTATTTAAAAAGCCAAACGGGCCCTCGGCTTGCCAACAGAATGATTCCACCAATGGTAGGCTACAACGCAGGCTACAGCTGCTGTGCTTTCAAAGAACGCGCGTGTCTAGGTGATTGCGCAAGATTCACTTCATGGCGAGTCGGGTCATACCACAGAAATCCGGTAACCACGGTCTGCCCCATTTACGCTGCTGCCGAAATACATGCCCAGTAGTGTTGGCTCTGGGTGGTGCTTGCTCGATAGCCGAATGATGCTTCAACCTCGATCGGTACTGTAGCTGCCTACGTTTCTGATGACTGTCTGTCGATCTTTACTTTTTATTTTTCTTTCTTTTATCAAATTAAATGGCGGATGATAAACGCCTGATTTTCATGACTGCAAGCGCCCTGGCCCCTGGATATTGATTGGATGTTGAATTGTGTACGTAATTCCTCGTCTTTGCAGTAGCCTTTGCATCAAACCTGCACTTAGGTTTGAAATGCGGTCCTGTGGCGCCACCTCTGAATCGCAGACAGCGTGCGGCCAAGTCGACCCCCGACGCCATCATGAAGATCCAGGCAGATCCGATCAGAAGACGTCGTATTTCTATTCATATCCGGATCCGTCCAAATATTCTGCGAAGCTCGTATCGGTCAAAGAGGATGCCATATACAACCCACGACTGCCGACCCTTCGCCGGATGGAGATGGATGCCTACTGCGGCCGTCTGGCGGATGAACATTCGAGAACTACTTCCACATGTTACAGAGGTGCCTTCATACATACATACATACATACATACATACATACATACATACATACATACATACATACATACAGACATACATACATACATACATACATACATACATACATACATACATACATGCATACATACATACATGATACACACACAATCACACATATATACATACATACATACATACATACATACATACATACATACATACATACATGATACACACACAATCACACATATATACATACTTACATACACACATATATACATAGTATTACATACATACATACATACATACATACATACTGCGTGCATATGAACAAACGTAGGCTACTTATGCATGCATAAGCGAATGAGAATGGTTTGGAAGCGTTGAAGACTCCAGTCTCTGAGTCTCATAGGGCCTGTCATAGGCGTAATTTGTGGGGGAGAGTAAGAGGTGTACCCGTATCCCCCCCCATTTTTGGACTGGGGGTACCGTACCCTTCACTTTTTAAACAATGCCAATCAGTATTTTATTATTGCGCCTTCCCAGAGATCGCAGTCTCCGCCTTGCTTCGTGTATGTAAGAAATTGGTACCCCCACTTTTTAGACCAGAGTTACGCCCATGGGGCTTGTGTAGCCTCCACATTTATCCGAGTAGGGTTTAGCCCGGCCTCTGCCATGTTCTACTTGGACAAGTTCGTCAATTCCCGCCTAGAATGTTCTGTGCATTGCCGACTTAATGACCTATGATTCCTTAAAAAATTTTAACGCAGGAGACTTTCAAAGAGCGACAACCACGATGTTCGCCAGGTCACCGCATATGCTGCCATCTCTCGTGAGTTTAAGTCATCTCTGTTGATAAGAATTTCTAGCGTTTCGCGCCAAAGACGATAGAGGCAAGGAAACGGTCACTTTGCACAACTCTGGCTGGATATGTAACTAGGCTATATGTCATTTAGACAGCGACCGTTGATTTGTCACGGATCTAGGAGTAGATGCATACATAATAGGCGGCGTAACTGGTTTTCTTCAAGTAGACTACTTGAATATAGCCTATACGTGATAAATAGGTGAAATAGACATCTTTGCCTGCCTGTCTGCCTGACTGCCTGACTGCCTGCTTGTATACCTGCCTCCTTGTCTGTATGTCTGCCTGCCCATCTGCCTGTTCGCCTGACTGACGGACTGACTGAAATAATTCTTTATTTAACAATTCATGCTTGGTTAAATTATTGGTTTCTTAGTTTTAAATGATCCTTTTGAACGCAGGGCATCACTGACACTGGTCGAAAGATCTTGAAGCATTCCTACATTCCTGATGAACTTAAGTATGAACTTCGTAATTACTATATAAGTTGCTTCTATAGAATTTGCTCAACTGAATATTTCATGGATCATTTGAAATTATCTGCCATTCATTCTATAACGATAGACAAAATAGTCGAAATAGACACAATTACAAAGAGTATACGAACTCACCAAAACCTAACCTCTTCCTATCTTTCCACAGGTCTTTCACTCTAAACTGAAAACGCTGCTCTTTCACAAATCATCTCCTGAGGCATCATCTTCTCCTTACCTAGCTCCCTCGCCGCTTCAACTCTAAACACCGTCAAGCAGGCAGACAGACGGCTACGTCTGATTGTCTGCCTGGTTGACCCTTTGGATTCGACCTGGAACCGATTCTGACCCCTTAATTGTCACGTTCCCTTGCCTTACTAAGCATTGTTTAATCTAGACTTTTTTAGCAATTCATCCCACTTTCCTGACTTTTTTCCAAAACAGAAAACTTTCACGACTTTTTTAAGGAATTATCTGTCAAAAACCTCATATCTTATTCTGTCATTTTGTTCTTATATTAGGTGTCTACATTCAGATATTGGTGGCATCTGGGGGATAAATCCTGGGGGAAGGAATTTCCCCCAAAAGGTGTCTAGATTAAACACTGCTTAGGCCTACTAAGTTTCTCTCGGCTAAGGAGCATGCACGTTTCACGATCCGTTGAGGTTTTTCGTAGATTTTATTGACTATAACTAAAGATATTAACTTGAAAGTTAGAAGAATTATAGGTCTGCATTAAACTATTGTTCTCTTATTGTTCTCCGTTCCGTCCTTCACCAGCATTCGCCTTCCTTCACGTGGCTGTAGCGTCACTGTCCCGTCTTATCGTTCACAGCAGCAATCCGCAATTGCTCTTCTGGTAATGTTCGTCCGTATCGAACTGCGACCGACACGGTTAAATCTTCAATCGATTCGTCACTCTTCACACCAGTTCTCCTTGCTGTCGTTGAATGTTTTCTGAGGTTTCTCCGATGCTGGTCGATGAAAGTCCTCCGTCGCTCGCCTATATGGTCATCCGCAGGTGATGTGTTGATGCACCCTGCCCTAGATGGGGCTCAGGTGTTGACGCCTTTGGCAAAGAGTTGTTGTGCCCAACTAGTGAAGCGTGTCGTGTTTACGCGAAACCCTGGGATGATCATCGGCTGATTCATCTTAGGTCGCACCCTGCCAATATCGGTCGCCAAGGGTCACGTCATTGGGCCACTTTCGACGTCGTCCGATATGACTTCATACCCGCCATCTAGCGGAGCGACACCCCTCTGCCTATATATTTTGTTTTGACTAAGCGCCTATGAAAAGCTAGTTCCCGCGATTTGACTTTATGGGCGCTGTGGAAGTATCGAGATTACGATGCGATATATGATACATGTACAATTGTACATGCATGCATTCATACAGCGGAAAGAAAAGCCTTAAGTTCTGTATACCAGGCACTCAGATAAATAACATGCTAATGACGATAGTTCGGCGTTTACGAGGTGTAGAATGATAGGAATGACAAAGTGTATGCTATAAACCCTGTTCTGAGAATAAATAGGCCATACCGTGTAGGACGTTGCCCATCCGGCAATCTCGGAAGTGGCAGAGTCGGATCCCGAGTCAGACGCTCAGATTCTTACGAGTTTGCATCTCTTAAAGAAAAAGCCAATCCTGAACTTTCCTTGGAGGAAACGATTGATGACCTACAGCTATGGGCAGTGATAACATGGGACGGCCATTTTGCGTCACAAGTAGAAGGGTTAGTCAGGATGAGAATTGTCGGGGGTTGTGGGGTTCAACCCCCAGTCTTTCTTAGGACCTCAGTTAAGTCTTCATTGCACACCCCAACTACACATGAAGTCTAACTCCCCAGTCTTTTTTGGGCCATCCATATATTACGTACGCAAAAATCCTGGAAAATTGGACCCCTCCTCCCTGTTCGCACGCGTACTTCCAGCCCCCACCTGCGTACGTACAGTTGACGCACCCCCCCCCCGTAAGACCACTGCAGAATGTGTCAGTTACACAGGTCCAGGCAGCGACTGTCTGCACTTTAGGCCAGATTGAAGGATGAGTAATCCATGGACTCACTGTTGAGTTGTCTGATAGTTTAATAATAGCGTTCAGAGGTAAGATGGCATACAAGTGACACCTCTCCCACAGTCCTACTTCCTCTGGTAGTACCAGATAGCTGGAAAGACTGAACTCTAGCTCACTTGAAGGCCAATCAATTTGCGTACGTACATTATCAGTAGACCCCCTCCCATTCGCAAGCGTAGGCAAGCACATGCATCTCGGTTACCCCCTCCCCTCCATGCGTACGTAATATATGGATGGCCCCTTTCTACAATTCTCATACTGGGGTTAGTATATGTGGATGACTGCGAGCGTAGAACTGGATTTAAGTCACAGCCGCCTCGCGGTTATGTCCGGACCTCTGTGGCCACATCATGTCGGAAACGCTGCTGAGGAGCTATACAAATTCACGATTACAATTACAAGTATACGTCGACAGGTGCACGCGAGTCGATTGGGCGGAGCTGGCGAACAGGTGTCCGGGCAGCTTCAACGTTCCTCCGGAAGACAGGCCAGAAAGCTGTACGAACACAAAGGGAGACTGCTCCAAAGGTTCGTAAATAGTCCTACGATCGATCCGTCATTCATCGTTTGATTGACTTCGTGATCTGCAGTCGCCGTGTTTCCAGACTGCTTGTCTCTACCTCTCTCTATCTGTGTCTGTGTCTCTATGTATGTCTCTGTCTGTCTGTCTGTCTGTCTGTCTCTGTCTCTCTGTCTCTGTCTCTGTCTCTGTCTGCCTGTCTGTCTGTCTGTCTGTCTGTCTCGCTCTCTCTCTCTCTGTCTGTCTCTCTCTGTCTCTGTCTCTGTCTTTGTCTCTGTCTCTCTCTGTCTCTCTCTGTCTCTCTCTGTCTGTCTGTGTCTCTGTCTGTCTGTCTGTCTGCCTGTCTGTCTGTCTGTCTGTCTATCTGTCTCTCTCTCTCTCTCTCTCTCTCTCTCTCTCTCTCTCTCTCTCTCTCTCTCTCTTTCTCTCTCTCTCTCTCTCTATGCGTCCTCTCTAAAACATATTATGGCTTTGGATTCGGTTAAACCACCATCAATTGGGGCTGGGTGACCAGGGTGGGGACTGGGGAGCTCTTCTCAGTAGAATTCTGGAAGAGGCGCTATAAAAATCCTGTGAATGAATGAGTTGATAATACAGTGCATGAACACAAAGGGATCGAGACTGCAGCCAATGACAGAAATAACAGCTAGGCCCAATACACAATATTACACATGCAACCCGGTGAAATAAAGTTTAATAGGCCTACATTTTACCATTTAATTCTATAGACGATACAACTGAATGAATCTCAAAAGCGATACTTGGTCTAGAAAGGTCGGGTAAAATTTCTTTTCCTTTCCTTTCGCATAATAATTATTTTTTTTAAATAATATGATAAGCAGTGTGATTCTCCTTACAGATTTTATTTTAGTTACAGTTACAGTTATAGTTAATGGTTTTTCATTTTAGTTATAGTTACAGTTAGGCCTATAGTTAGGCCTAATATTATTTTTTAGTTACAGTTATAGTTATCGTTAACGAAATCATTTTGCTTTCGTTAACGAAAACATTTTCGTTACCGTTATCGTTAATGAAAATCACACTGAATTATGAAGACGCGTTACACAATAATTTGCTTAGAGCATTGACGAATGGGTCCATTCAGCTTCATGAATACACAGCGCTCCATATTCACCGACATCCAAGGCGAACATATAGGAATCATTTTGCTTTCGTTAACGGCTGTATTTTCACGTTCTCACGTTAGTTGATATTGCACTTTTTTTATCGTATTAACGAAAATAGCAATGAATTTTCGTTAGTGTTATTTTCGTTATAGTTATAGTTATAGTTAATTATATTTTTTAGTTATAGGCCTAGTTATAGTTATCGTTAACGAAATCATTTTTTGTTCGTTAACGAACATTTTCGTTATCGTTAACGTTAACGAGAATCACACTGATGATAAGCACACGAGAATGCCAGGCTCACTAAACTCACACCGTGTATAGTACCTGTACCCCCGTGCATGCGTTCTCCGTTACAGGACCTAGATGTTGGAACAATATTCCACCCTCGATACGTTCTGCAACTTCTATTGAGTCATTTAAGACCAGACTCATGACACACTACTTCAAGCTGGCTTATACTGAGCCGTGTTGAACTTGTCAAAGAGCCCTTGTAACGACATTATTGTGTCGTGTTACGGCGCTGTACAAATCGTCGTATTCATCATCATCACCATCCTCATTACACTCGAAAACTAGGCCTTTGCATCCTTGCCAGTGACCTATCCGTAACTGCTGCACACGTCTACAAATTAGGATTGTCATCGTTCTGCTAATAATGAAGTGTAATACGACCGGCAACGTCCCATATGCATGAGCACAGTGCCATTGGTAACAATGTACCCATACGAAGCCCATATGGGCACATTGTCATAGTTTACAATGTACCCATACGAAGCCCATATGGGCACCTTGTCACAGGTTGCAATGTACCCATGCGAAGCCCATGTGGGCACATTGTCATAGTTTACAATGTACCCATACGCAGCCCATATGGACACATTGTTACAGGTAGGGTAGGGTGGGGTTAGTTGGTCCACTTTTAAAAAAATAGCTCATTTCACAGTTAGCGTTAAATTTATTAACAAACAAACATTTTAACATTGTGTGGTAACCTGTCAGGATCAATTGTTGACATATAAATTTTACAGTGCTCAACATAAATTTGGAGAATTAAGCCCAAAATGCACCCCCTTAGAAAAAACCAACTAACCCCCTTGCGGGGTTTGTTGGTCCATCGTATGGGGTTTGTTGGTCTTAATGTAACAGACCTAGAGGTTGTTGCAATTGAACTATCTAGAATGCATATAGCCTAGTTTTTGGTTCGCACAGGCCCAACTTAGTCATAGGCATAGGCTAGTATTTTATTTACTTCCGGGCTAGCGGCAAAACTCACAGGTGAAATCATCGTCATCATCTTCTACACCAGCGCATGCATCATGCGCCCAGCGTAAACAGATGTCGCATCGAATCCAGCCGTCAATGGATTCAGCGCTCGGCTCATTGCAATAGAAACATTCGTCGTTTTCATTCGCCACTCCTGACTTCCGGCTGTTGCTTCCAAACTCCGACAGTTTCAGTTGCTTCCTAGCGGGCACTATGATTTTAGTCTTTCTTGTCATCGTCTTGTCACCCATACGTAGGCCTACCATCGCACCCTTTCTGGCTTTCCCGATCTTGACATCTTTCCGTGCACTGACACCACTCCCAACTTTAGGCCTATCGGACGCTTTTCGAATCATCATTGACTAGTCTCGCCGCCTCTTCAAGATCTGCCTGATCAACTCCACGATTGCTTTTTTTATTGGGGGGCCCGATAGCGCATTGGATAACATCTGGCGTAGAGTGCGAGAGGTACAGAGATCGAGTCCCATAGGCGGACATGCTTTGTAGGCTGCAATTTGCGCCGTGTATTGCAGGCTGTCTGTTCTGTTAGTAGTTAAGGTTTATCGCATAATATGTACATGTACAGCGCAGTGCGTTTGCAGGCGCTTAATTAAAGAATAAATATTATTATTTTTCTGATGTAATTTCTCATCTTTCTAAAAACTGAAGCCTGCAAACAATACCTAGATCAGATTATTGTAGGCCTAATATAAACCCAAACTCAACAAAAGCAGGTTCATTAGGCTAATTTATAGAACCAAGTAGGCCTAGGGGTCTAAACCCCCAAGGACCAACAAACCCCATAATGAACCCCGGTGGACCAACAAACCCCATGCATGGGCTGTCCAACTAACCCCGTAGGGTGTGATTTTAGTATTTCTCAAATATCTAAAAAACGATTCAGTCGATCAAAATGAAATTATATGCATTAGAATCAGTATAAAAAAACTATCTAGCATACTAATACCGATTTGGGATCGCACGCGTAGTTTTCAAGCGAGAAAGAAATGTTTGCAATCCGAAATATTTCGATTTCAGCGGTAAAATTTTCTCGTCAACAACACAAGTGTCCTTGACCTCCAGCATAGAATAGATAATGGTTAGAATACTTAATTTAACGTTGGCAACGAGTTGTGCTAGACAGTAAGAAGTTCATACAAGCAATTGAGACGTTGGAAGGGGGTGACCAACAAACCCCTATGACCAACTAACCCCATCCTACCCTAACAATTTACCCAGATGAATCCCGCATAGGTGCATTGTCATATGGGCCTGACATGTGCTACATTTGACGTTTCTGCTGGGGAGTGACGGAAAACATAATTGACGGAAGACATAATTATGTGTTTGCACAGATGTGGAGTTCACTGGATACGCTGTCCGCTATCTGCGTCCAAGTATAACCGCGGCTTGGAAGGTATTTTAGGATTCTATAAATAAGCACACCGTAAATATAATTTATAAATAGCTTGTAGGCCTATATATACACACGTATACATAGGTTATATAGCATTACATATGTATGCTCGTGTATGTACGAAAGTATACATGTATGTATGCGTATACATGTAAGCATGCATGCACATGTATTTATGTAGGCCTACTGTATATATGCATGCATGTATGTATATGTATATATGCATGGGTTTATGCATTTATCTGGAAAGCTTGAATACAAGTACAAAAACCCATGTCTGGTATAGAAACAGGCCTATTAACATATACTATATGACATTTATATGTACATGAATTATAAATTAATTATAGTAAATAAATAAATAAATTAAGCATCAGTAAGCATAAGCTTACTATGTCATACAGAATTATATTTCATTATATAGGCGTATTATAATTATTGTTATTATTGTCATTATTATTTTTATTGTTATTATTATTATTATTATTATTATTATTATTATTATTATTAGGCCCTATTATTATTATTATTATTATTATTATTATTATTATTATTATTATTATTATTATTATTAGAGTTACTCAATCATATGGTTAGAGTTGAAGAAACGTTGTTTCAAGTCTTTCTCTAAATCGATCAATTGACTGGAGCTGGTTATTATAGTAAAAGATTATTGCCCGTCCTAAGACGGCTTAAAAATTTAAATATACGTGGAATTAAGTGTGAAACCATGGATCCAGTTAGACACGCGGCCTAAGTAAATTGACCCGTTCGTTTCAGCCTGTTCACCACCTAAGTAAATTAGTTTAAGCCTGTTTTAAGCTGTCAGTTTAAAGAACAGTCGTTTGTGGTATATTTATATTTACGTTGAATGAAGTGTGACCCGAAGGTCGGTTGGAATTCGCCATTTTTAAACAGTGACGTCATTGATCATGAATATTCATTAGTTGGAAGAGCCCAACGAGAGGCGTGTAACAGAAAGTTGACTTCGCCAGTGACATTTCTCTTCTGTCATATCATTAATTATGTGTTTGATGATTAGTGAAACTCTTGCTTTTCGATGCTTTTGAGTGCATCTATTTATGTTGCAGCTCCCTTTGGCTCGCTATATGCCACTCCCTCTACAGCACACAACCTGCCCGGAACCCTGGTGCGGAGGAACCTATTGAATCTTATCAGCCGAAGCAATGCTATGAGTTTTCTCAGGGAGCTGATGTTGATACTTTGTTAGTTACTTAGGCCTACTTTCTCACAGGATCAATATATAGTTTGTTTGAAGCAGTGGCCAAAGAAAACAATAAAATAGAGGACTAAGAAATCTAACACGTTACCACTTAACTATTTAATATAATTAACAATCTTATTCTTATAAACTTTGCTTGACTCGGGCATCCAGAATAGTAACGAAGTCGAATTTCAGATTTTGAGAGCGGTACCATATAATAGTGTGGCCCGTGACAAGCTGCAGGGGCGTCTACACCAGTGGTTCTTAACCGGTGTGTCGCGACACACTAGTGTGTCGCGAATCGACGGGCAGTGTGTCGCGTGAACATATGGTGTGTCGTTGGTGTGTCGCGAAAAATTGGTGTGTCGCGAATTCTCACAGCCTACGTCCGTCATTCTTGCATTACACTTACCGGTACTGTAGCGGACGTAGGCTGTGAGAATTCGTGGTACCCTATTTATCCATTCTGTTATATCGCAATCAGAGTCGACCATGATGTTTACTTTATACCCATAATGTAAGATAATATGCTTGTACAGTGTCCACGTTTGCGACCGCCCCGATGTAAACTTTTACCCATTACCGTACAATCGAAATGGATAAATTTATCAAATGCAAACGAAAATTTTGCGAATCTACAACTGATGATGCGGAATCAGATTTTGGTAGCAATGAGCAGGGCTGTAGTGGTAAAATTTGAGGTGAGTACACGCTACCGGTGAGCAGCGGCGTCACCCACGGCTTTTTTAGGAATTCGTCTAAGAAAATTTCTGACTTTTACGAATTCTGAAAAAAATTCTTGCCATTTTGCGATTTCGTCTCTGAAAAAAGTTGATGACCTTTTTTTTTTTTTTTTTTTTTTTAGTCATTCGCCTTCGAAACCTTTGAAAACCTCTTTTTTTAAAAAAATTCGTTATTCGCTGAGTATACGGTCTCTAAAGAGGTAAGTATACGCTGTATACCCGCGTTACAACCCCGACTGTCCCCTCTCAAATTTCTCGAGAGGTAAGTATACGCTGTATACCCGCGTATACGCTCGACTACAGCCCTGGCAATGAGACGGATTCTCGCACCAACAGTAGTGAATACGAAAACGATGCAGCTGCCACTGCTAGTTTCAGTAAACCAAGCAAGAAAAACATGACAAAGAAGAAATCTGTTGTGCGCAAGTGGCACGATGACTACTTGAAATATTGTGGATCCTCGTTTTATGATCCAGAGAAAAATCTATGAGCAAAAATCCCATTAACTGTTCCTAAGTTAACGCAGAAACTAGAAGGATCCAATATGAACATTTTCATTATTAAAAATGTTAACAATTTAGCATTTTTAATAAATAACTAGTTTAACTTTAACATTTTTCACAATATTCACGTACGACGATTGCATGGTGTGTCGCCAAATTTGAGAGCGGTACCATATAATGACAGATTTTGGTAGCAATGAGACGGATTCTCGCACCAACAGTAGTGAATACGAAAACGATGCAGCTGCCACTGCTAGTTTCAGTAAACCAAGCAAGAAAAACATGACAAAGAAGAAATCTGTTGTGCGCAAGTGGCACGATGACTACTTGAAATATTGTGGATCCTCGTTTTATGATCCAGAGAAAAATCTATGAGCAAAAATCCCATTAACTGTTCCTAAGTTAACGCAGAAACTAGAAGGATCCAATATGAACATTTTCATTATTAAAAATGTTAACAATTTAGCATTTTAAATAAATAACTAGTTTAACTTTAACATTTTTCACAATATTCACGTACGACGATTGCATGGTGTGTCGCCAAATTTGAGAGCGGTACCATATAATGACAGATTTTGGTAGCAATGAGACGGATTCTCGCACCAACAGTAGTGAATACGAAAACGATGCAGCTGCCACTGCTAGTTTCAGTAAACCAAGCAAGAAAAACATGACAAAGAAGAAATCTGTTGTGCGCAAGTGGCACGATGACTACTTGAAATATTGTGGATCCTCGTTTTATGATCCAGAGAAAAATCTATGAGCAAAAATCCCATTAACTGTTCCTAAGTTAACGCAGAAACTAGAAGGATCCAATATGAACATTTTCATTATTAAAAATGTTAACAATTTAGCATTTTAAATAAATAACTAGTTTAACTTTAACATTTTTCACAATATTCACGTACGATTGCATGGTGTGTCGCCAAATTTGGTTGCCTGTTTTGGTGTGTCGTATGCCAAAAAAGGTTAAGAACAGGGCTGTAGTCGAGCGTATACGCGGGTATACAGCGTATACTTACCTCTAGAGAAATTTGAGAGCGTATACTCAGGGCTGTAGAGGAGGGTATACAGCGTATACTTACCTCTGGGAACGAAAATTTTTCAAAAAAGAGAGGTTTTTAGGGCGAATGACTAAAAAAAAAAAAAAAAAGGTCATCAACTTTTTCAGAGACGAAATCGTAAAAAGTCAGAAAATTTGAAGGGAATTTGTGAAATTCAGAAATTTTTCTCAGACGAATTCCTAAAAATAGGTCTTCAAATTTTTTTTACGCCGCTGGTCACCGGTAGCGTATACTCACCTTAAATTTTACCACTACAGCCCTGGTTAAGAACCACTGGTCTACACCATAGAAACCTTGGAGCAAATGCTCCATCCAAGAAATAGGGGGATCTGTCACTGTGTGTGCCACTATTTTAGGGGGAAGGAAGGGGAAGAAGATGGGGGACAAAGGGAAGTTGCTCCAATGACTTAAGGGGGATAGACGCCCCTGACCAGTGGCGGCGATCTTGTCTGAGAGGTTGGGGGACAAAGTCGGCTTTGGTCTGCTTGATGACATTTTTTTAAAGAATTCTTCCCGAAAAAAATTTTTTTTGTAACTTCATGACTTTTCCGCCAATTCATCTCCAAAAAAGTTGATGACCCTTTTTTTAGTCATTCACCTCTTTTAAAACTTTTTAAGGGTCTCGCATTAATATACCAATATGCCTTTTTTTAGAACGTCATGTCATCGCCCTAAAATTTTTATACTGTTTTTACTTTGTAGAAATTCTTCTCCGATAAAAATTTCATAACCTTTTTCTTGGGAATTTCTTCTTACTTTCTATTTTCTATGAATTTTCGGGGGACACAGCTCCTTATAAATTTTATTTTTACCTCATCTGGTCAAAAAAGGCTATGAAAACCATCACACGCAATTACATTTGTTGACCTTTTTTCATGTTTCTTCAAAATGTGGGGGGACAAATGTATGGCGTGTCCCCCCCAAATCTTAAAGGTGGGGTCATGTCCACAGTCCCCCTCGACCCCCCTAGATCGCCGCCCATGCCCCTGACAAGCTGTGACATGACGTTAGAAAATGAGTTTGCCAGTTTAGAGTGGTAAGTACAGAATTTCTACCAAGCTTCTCCAACAGATTCAGAGGTGAGTGAAGACCACCCACCTTCCTATGCCGAGTCCAGGAAAATGAAGTCGAAATATATAATATAGCCGTTCATACCCATCGCTGCCTATCGGGGCAGGTCATATGCCATTGCTCTCCTTCTGCAACGGATTGCGAACTTCGACAGACTGAGCACGGCTTCATTTGATGTGACCATCTATTTATGCATTTTGCTTTATGACAACGCCGCTCTGGAAGGCAGATTTGAACGATAGGGCCTATTTTATCTAAATATGTGTGTTAACTTCAACGGCGGACCGGCCATATAGGTCGCGCGCGAGGAGTAGTGTGTGTGTGTGTGTGTGTGTGTGTGTGTGTGTGTGTGTGTGTGTGTGTGTGTGTGTGTGTGTGTGTGTGTGTGTGTGTGTGTGTGTGTGTGTGTGTGTGTGTGTGTGTGTGTGTGTGTGTGTGTGTGTGTGTGTGTGTGTGTGTGTGTGTGTGTGTGTGTGTGTGTGTGTGTGTGTGTGTGTGTGTGTGTGTGTGTGTGTGTGTGTGTGTGTGTGTGTGTGTGTGAAGTTTAATAAATAGTAGTTCTATATAAATAATTCTCAAGACCAAGACTTTGAACCTCAAGACCAAGACTTTTGGCCTCAAGACCAAGACCAAGACTTTTAAAAACGAACTCGAGTGCACTCGAGATAAAGACCTTATAAATTGGTCTCGAGGACAACAAGACTGCATATTAGGCCTATATAGGTTAGAGTACACTTCCATAGGCGCCTCGAGCAAGATTTGTGCGTGAATCTATGCGGTTCGCATACCGATGGTCACTAATTTCCTAAATTTAAATCTCGAGCTAGCAAAATCCGTAAACTGGGACCTTAAATTCAAACGGATAGCCTAGTGGTGGAGATCGAAGGATCTCAACCGGCCAATTCATTGAAAATAAGTAGGGTCAAGCTTAGGTTGCACTTACATCACAGTATAAATGATTAATAAATAAGTAATTATTTATACTGTGCTTACACTCTACGTCATGTCGCTAAAGCCTTATAATTATATGCTCTTGCGTTGCGCTAAAGGAAACGCATACATTCATATAAATTTAAGATAACCATGTACCCTTAGTTATTGATTTTCGGATTTTCCTTGGCTACACTGGATTTTAAATTTAGTCGGTAGTACCAAATAGGGTATATAATATATATAATTTAATATCTGTGGTAGTACAGTTCAAAGATTTTAATAATCTATGGTGTACAGTTACCGTAGCCTAGTTTCACCAGAGATTTCTTAAAATAGTTGGTTTCACGGTCCTAGATTAAAGTAAAGAGAAGAACGTCAAAGAGGTAAACTTGTGCTATGAGGGTCCCTATCTTATGTTATTGTTTGACCCAAATTCAAGGGACTATTTATTAATGCGTGACAAGAGGTCGCACCTTGACACTAGTTAGCGCCCAGACACCAATAATAATAATAATAATATTATTGTCGTGGTGAGGTGCCTCACTTGGGATGTGACCGTTTCGGACACTTATGCAGCGTCACATCTGGCTGTAACATCAACCGGAGCAGGTGAGGCCGCAAACCGGGCAGCCGCCGCCAAAAGATCCAAGTACGCCACTATCACCCGAACGCATGCTTTTGTAGCGGTAGCAGTGGAGACGAGTGGTGCATGGAGTTCGGAAGGATTGGATTTTGTGTTGGAACTGGGACATAGGCTGACGGATTCAACTCAGGACACGCTTGAGACAAGCTACCTGTTTCAGAGACTGTCGATAGCTGTCCAACGCGGGAACGCCATCTGCTTCTCATCGACCTTTTCACGATAAATTGTTCATTGAGTGACGCTGAGATGGCGCTTCAGATTATTTAATCATTATTGTTAAATATAATAATAATAATTATAATTATAATTAATAATAATAATAATCTTTTCTTTATTTAAGCGCCTGCTAACCGCACTGCGCTGTACAGTGAATATACATATAGTAGAAACGGCAGCCATGCAGGGCGCCTTACATACATGTATACAGAAGAAGCACATGATAAGGCTATTTAAATGAATGCACATTGACAAATATTCAGACACGAATGTTTAATTCAGCAGCAATGATGTTAGTTTTCAAGTTTATTGTAAACGTTCAACAAAGCTAAATTTAAAGGATAGATGTTCAAATGAAACTTTAAGCTAAATTTATACGAAGTTTAAGCTAAACGTTCAACCAAGTATAATCTATGAAATTTTAAGCTACATTTATCGGATAAATGTTCAAAATGTTTAAATGAAACTTTAATGTGACTTAACTGAGAGATGTCAACATCTAACACGGATAAACTTGAAAACTAGCGTCATTGCTGCTGAATATTTGTCGATGTGCTTTCATTTAATTAGCCTTATTGGTGTCTGAGCGCTAACAAGTGTCAAGGTGCGACCTCTTGTCACACAGTAATACATAGCCCCTTGAATTTGGGTCAGACAATAACATAAGATAGGGACCCTCATAGCGCAAGTTTACCAAAAACGATTCAAGTTTCTCTTTAAGCGATTTGAAAACGATCTCTAGCAACCTTTACTCGTGAAAGATCCGCGGATTTTTATCGATGTTTTTAATCTAGGGGAGTATCTTGAGGACAAGACTGATGCGGACTTGTTTGGAGTTTTAGTGACAGCACAATTAAGTGAGAGCATTCTGACTAGCTTGAAGGTGGTTTAGTTGAGTGGTATCTATATTCAGAAAAGAGAATTGCAGTAGTGTTGCATGATCTGCTACGGATGTAGTAACAGTAGATGCAGTTTTCAATTCAAACAGCCTGATGGATTCTGTGAAGGTCATGGATTTGTAGTAAGCAAGAGTGGGAGAGATGAGTGTGGTCATTATAAGCAACTCACAGCAAGGACACAATTGCTTATCATTCCATGCTTAATGCCTTGAGCACTGTAAATGGTGTTATGTTTATGAGTGTAAGAATAATTTTAATAACAATTGTATTCCCTCAACAAAGAAAAGTTTATCTAGAGGAATTACATGTAATGGAGCAAAGTCTGTTATCTAATTCTGAATCCATGTTTTTGTTGTATGGTTGCTGTTGTCTATAGTTGTGTCATCAGTGCACATCACAGTGTTGTGGATATTTTATTACACAACTGACTCATTTTTTAGATTGCTGTGTCTATACTTAGGTATAAATTGTTGTAATGATGATGTATGAGGAGTTATTCATGAAGTTGTGCTATGTAAATGCTTGATTATGGTTATAGTTACAGATGGGTCTGCTCAAGTGGATTGCCTTTGCGGTGGTTCCGATTGCCATTTGGATCTACGTCACCTGCTTCATGTCGGAGGATGCTACTCCTCCAGAGATGGTGGAGCAGTGGTGGGGCAAGACAGCAAAACCTGATGGAAAGGAAGATACTACAGTTAGGCCGTTCGTTGTCACTACTTCGGTCGAAACTCTGAAAGATCTTCAGGATCGTCTGAAAAACACACGTCTGCCAACAAGTTTGGAGGGAACGCATTTTGAATATGGCTTTCGTAGTGACTACCTGAAGCATGTTGTAGAATACTGGAGGACAAAATATGATTGGGAGAAATTCCAGGCACAGCTGAACTCTCTTCCACAGTTTGTAACGAAGATCGATGGCATCGATGTGCACTTTGTGAGAGTGGTACCTTCGAGTAACGTGGGTTAGTTTAAGCATTTTCTTGAAGACTGGTTGGTTGAAAATGCATTTGCATAGAGGGAAAGGGATCATGGCCCCATTCAAAGATTGGGGAGAGGTGTATTTTTGCTGCCCCTGCATCTTTATCCTCATGGAAAGGAATAGGTGGAGACACTGGAGAGCAAGGAAAGTCATCTGCCCAAGCCTGAGAAGTTACTTTTCAGTGGAAGTTATAAGGCTATCGCTTATTTAAATGGTGGAGAGCAAAGATGGCAAAAGGTCCTAAAAATTTTCCAAGAAGTCAGGTAGATGTACAACTTTGCTTATATGGCTCCTGTGCGTTACTGTACGTAACTGTTTTTTCTGCTAGTACTTTGGCCAAGGCCTGCTATTGAAACCATTCTAATGATCCTCATTGTCACGTGTTTTGCTGTAGACCTATGTTGTCGATTTCTGCTGATGTCTTTGTTGTAATTGCTTTTACTGCTGTTGCTGTAAAAGATGTTGGTGTTGTTTCTGTTGTTGGCTGTTCTTTGCTATGCTTTTGCACTTTCTATTGCTCTAAACTTTTGTCCTGTTGTTCCTATAGTTATGTTGGGTAGTTTATATAGTCTTATTTGGTTTCTACCTTATCTTCTTTTGGCAAGCTACTTCCTGTGATTGCATTCAGGTTTCAAGCTTGTTCAAGGGAACTGCAAAATTCCAACCTACTGTTACGTGAGCTGTATGTGTGGCCCTTTAATCTAGTCACTTATGACATTTTGTTAATTACTGTTTTCATACTGTTGTTGTTTACTTAAGGTAAAAAGAGGGCAATAATGTTGATCCACGGATGGCCTGGTTCTTACTGGGAATTCTACAAAACAATCCCGATGATCACAAAAACAAAGATGGAAAACAAGAATGATGACGAGGATCTGACTGAATTTGAAGTCATCTGCCCCTCCATCCCAGGCTATGGCTTCTCTGAAGCTCCACACAAACCAGGTCGTGTTATCCATCTAACTACTGTAAATGAATATGTACATATATGAAGATTTGTTTACGGTCTTTCATGAATTTACAAAGGTGCTATATAAATATTTAATTACACTGCTTTATATTAATTAATGTGATGGCACTTGTTATTGTCTGTTATAAATTTGATTCCGTTAATCACTTTGACTTACAACAGGATAAATGCTGAGAGAACAGATTTTAATCTTTGAATGTAGTTTCAATGGATTTTGATTTTTTATTCTTCTGTAACTGAGACAGGATTCATTACCACTGTGTGATTATTTGTCACTGAAACAGGATTCAACATTATCAGTGCTGCTCAAATTTTCCACAAATTGATGCTTAGACTTGGCCATGAGAAGTTCTATCTGCACGGTGGTGACTGGGGAAGCTTCATATCCTCAGTCATGGCCAGGGCCTATCCAAGGTTAGCCATGCCAAAATATATTAACTTCTGCACACTTAAGAGTGATATGTCTTCCAACTGCAAGCATTAGTGCAAAAGAAGTAAAGCTTGCACGTGTCATACTTGACCATGGACGTGATGCTCATTTGCTGCTTTTCAGCCCTTGCGCCGTCAGTGGACAAATCCCGAGGTCTTTGACACGGAGCCAGTGCATTGCAGAACTTAAAATTTTATTTCCCAGTTTATGCCAGTGCCAAATTATATAGCTTGGTGTCACAAGATCACAAGATCGCCGCCACTGATTGTGGGTTCAAATTTGCTGAGTGGTCTCTGCATAATGACCCTGGATAAATTGTTTATGGGCAATTGCCCATGTCACCAAGTTGGTGACATGGGCAATTGCCCATAAACAATTTATCCAGCGTCATTATGCAGAGACCACTCAGCAAATTTGAACCCACAATCAGTGGCGGCGATCTTGTCTGAGAGGTGGGGGGGACAAAGTCGGCCACGATCTCGTCGACGACCGTTTTTTGGAAAATATTGTCCCCCCAAATTTTTTTCTTGCCACTTTATCTCCGAAAAAATTTCCATTTCATCGTTTTACTACTTTTTTCCCGTCTCCCAACAGAGATGATATGATAACAATTGCCTCCTAACCGTTTCTTTCTATAATTTATAATTTCCTCTAAATACTTTTAATTCTTTTTTCCACTATTTTACGAATTCCTTCTTCTTTCTCGTAATTTTGGGGGGACACTTCTCTAAATTTCGATTTTTACCTCGTCTGGTCACAAAGTCTGTGAAAACGCTGCGAAAACCCTCACGCGCAAGTACATTTCTCAGCCTTTTTTTGGTGTTTCTTCAAAAGGTGTGGGGGACAAATGCATGGAGTGTCCCCCCACTCTTAAAGGTGGGGGGACATGTCCCCCCCGTCCCCCCTAGATCGCCGCCCATGCCCACAATCGTTGGATTGTAGATCAAACATGCTATGAAATGTTGCCTAACTTCAGTGCTCAATGAAATAGGTTGATCTGGACATAGCAAAGTAAGACTGTTTATTTTTAAAATGTTTTCAGCAGTGTGATTGGGGTGCATTTGACCTCTGCTCCTCTTCCGTTAAAATCTTTGTCAACTGTGGCGAAGCTTTGGATCGGAGAGTACTTGCCTAGCTTGATCTACACTCCAGAGGAAATTGCAATCAAAGTTCCACTAAAGACTCTATTTATTGATACATTGAAAGAGTCAGGATATTTACACATACAAGCCACCAAACCAGACACTGTTGGTTAGTTTTCACACACTTTATAAGATATTTTAAGTTTAGTTTTTCATGTGTTGTGTGCATATGTATGTTTTTCGAGTTCCTTTTAACACTTTGATGATGAGCTGCATTGGTTTCTCAGTCACTTTTAGTACACGCTCATCGTTAAAGTGTACCTTTCAAAAGTGCTATGAGTTAACTTTTTCTCAGTTACATTATTTTTGATGAATTTCACCATAATTAGTTCATATGAAATGAATACAAATACCTAAAATCTGTAAAAATGTAGACATGTCCTATATAATTTTGTTTGTTTTTTATTCTTCAACAGTATTCTGTCTTGAAAAGTTGACCAATAAATGTGTTTGTCTCAAAGTTTAAAGAATATGTGAAATATTAAAAAAAAATTAAAATATAAGTTTATAACATTAGAAATTCATAAAAAATCTATGAACAGAATAAAATATAAGAAAAAACACGTAAATGTAGCCACTTTTATGGCAAACTGTAGCAATGGGTGAAGGGCTAAAAAATTTGGGAATTTAGTCCAAAAATTAGCTTATATTTTTCCACTCAATGATATGACATCAACCCTCACAACGGTTAGTTCGATGACGTGACAGTATTTCAATCCCAAAACGTCTACCATGTCAAACATAACCTATTTATTTTGAGTGCCTTTATAAAATTGTCTGACCAATACATTTTATTTTTGGAACTTCGCTGATCAGTAAGAAACATTAACTACAGAGAAGTGACCAAAATCATAAGATCAGCCCACACCTTTTTTTTACCATCGGTAACCATCTTAAAATCTCGAAACCTGCCTCATCAAACATATTTGTTTGAGAGCCTTTACAACATTTGTTGAACAATATAATTTATTTGTTCGGACCTGACTGATGAAAAGACATTAGATTACAGAAAAACTGCCAATGACCAAGAAGGGGACATGTCTATTTAAATTTTAATGGCTGGATGTAAATGTTCACAAATATTATCGCCTTCAGTTGCATGTATACTTTACCAAACCATTGGAAAAACCCACATAAGGAATTTTTGTGATGTACAAAATTTCTTCTATCTAACGGATATAAATAGAACTGCTAATATTGCTAATTATGAGCCAGAAGTTTTACGTTTTTTGTGATGTGGTCATTATCGACCACAATGGCTGCAGAAGAGTTAATGTATAATATATGTGTGATTCATCTGTAAAGACTGATAGATTAGTGTATTACCTCTGAAAATCAGATTTACTGACTTTTTGCCCCAAAAAGTGCTTTACATACTGGAATTTTGGTGCTGTTGAACTCTTTAGCTGCAAGCCTGACTGATTCTCCGGCTGGCTTAGCTGCCTATATCCTGGAAAAGTTTTCCAGCTGGAGCAACTTTGAGAACAGGAACTGCTCGGATGGATGTATCACAAAGTACTTTACACTTGACGAGCTCCTCACTAACGTCATGATCTACTGGGTATCTGGAAACGTTGGGTCTTCAATGCGCTTCTACAAAGAAACCCTTGCTTCATCAGAACTTGAGAAATGGGAAATGTTAGTAGTATTATTACGATTACTGTTATTATTGCTATTACTGTTGCTAGAACTGCTGGTATTGCTATTATTATTGCTATTGCTATTGATGCCAATGTAGTGTAAGATTTCATCATGTTTTACCAGACAAAAAATATGTATTAGTCAAGAATACTGCACAGATTTTCTGTTGAGGAATGAATAATATTGCACCTATGAATAGGTATCTTGAAGGGGTGCTATATCAAGTTTAGATTGATTGATTGATCGAGGTCCCACATGCTAAAAGCATCTGGCTTGTGACTACTGATGCTACGAGCTGCTAATTCCATTCTACTTAATTTGCACTACCTACTGGTCACAACCAGGAATTCGTTGACCAATATGCCTTCCGACCAATTGGCTCCACCATGGAAGCAGTAACTGTGTTACTCCTCCTTGTAAATCAATATGTCCATCTCATCGCATTGGACTTCTCAAAGGCATTCGATACGGTGCAACACTCTAGCCTGGCTGAGCAATTAGCCGGGATGCCTGTAGCTGATTGTGTTTATAACTGGATACATGCCTTCCTTGAGGACCGTAAGCATGGAAAAAATGTAACAGATCCATATCATCCTTAATTAAAATTAAAATAAATACTAGCATTGTCCAGGGGCCAGGTTTCATAGCAATTGTATCAAAACTAAAAACATTGCACCATGGAGACAGAATGCTAAAATATGCTGACAGTTATTTGATGATACCCTTATGCTGCTACTGTCAAGGAAGAGTTGGACCATGTGGAAATATGGGCACAGACATTTAACCTTAAGCTGAATCAGAGCAAGATCTATGAGATGTAGATTAGGTTGAGGAGGGGAGTTGGGGGCAGGGGATGGTCCCTCCCGTCATACCTCAGGTTTCTAGAGTGGATGAAATTGTCTTTTCTAGAGGCAGTGCTTACAGAAACCCTACATTTTGAAGCTCATATTGCTCGGATATGCCGCAAGGCTAGACATTCCATGTATGCATAATGCATATTAAAAGCTCATGGCTTCAAGGGTCCAAGCCGCTTTGACGTGATCTGTGTCACCACGGTGGCACGTCTGCTGTATGCGAGCCGCGCTTGGTGGAGTTTTTCTCAGCAGCAGGATAAAAATTAGCTCCAATCCATCATTGGTAGTTTGTTCTGGCTGAGGTACCTCCCTGTCGATAGTCTAACTTTTGACCAACTGTGCAGGAGAGCTGATACTGGTTTCTTCACTGCTGTTCTCAAAAACCCAGGTAACGTTTTACACAAGCTGCTTCCACCATGAAAATCTACCTATACCCTCTGCTAACAGCCTCATGACAGGGTCCTGACTCTTGTAGACAATAATATGAGAAAAACATCTATAGGAAGAATGCTGTACTCTTACTGATTTTGTATATATATATTAGATGTTTGTGCACCAGAGTGCGGCTGTTCTGCAACTGGTTTAATAAAGAATACACTTACTTAAGTCCTCTTTCACTGTCTCAAACACTGGTTTGGTCATTCTGGTCCTACTGTTACTGCACAATCTTACTCGTTCAGTTCATGTTGATCAACTCACATCAGCATCATAATTTCGAGATTTCTACAGCGCCCAAAAAAGCGAAGTTGCAGGAACCAGCTTTTTCACAGACGCTAGTCAAAACAAAATCGATAGGTGGGGGTGAGAATCGGTTCCAGGCCAAGATCCAAAGGTGTCAGGCAGGCAGACAGTGAGACAACTAAAGTGGGTGGTGTTTATAATTGAAGCGGCAAGGGAGGTAAGTGAAAGAAGAGGAATCGGGATAAGATTTGTGAAAGAGCAGTTGTTTCAGTTTTGAGTGAAAGACCTGTGGAGAGATAGCAAGAGGTGAGCTTTCGGTGAGTTCATATGATGGATAAGATATTTGGCATAATTCTGGCGAGAGTTTATTACAGATAGGCGGAACAGCTATGGCTGTGGAGCAATTTGCAAATTTTAGTGATGAGGTGACGGAATGGCGGGGAAGTGTTATGGCGGAAGAGAGCGAGGTGAACAAAGGGTTTGGACTGTAAACAACTGACAAAGACAGGAGGGCTGGGGACTGAAGTGTGTTGTAGGTGAGTGATATGACTTTATATTTTATTCGTACAGCTATTTTAAGCCAGTGAATTGATTTGAGGACAGGAGCGATGTGATGGTGTTTGGGGATTTTAGTGTCAGCATCGCCAAGAGCATTCTGAATAGTTTGAAGGCAGTTTATTTGCTGGATCAGATCTCTCATATACCTAAAAGAATTTTAGTTTTACTAGCTAATGCTCTGTTTCAAGGCGACTTGACTATTGCGACTCACTTCTAATAGATACCACTAAGAGAGATTTACACAAACTACAAATGGTTCAACATTCTCTTACTAGAACAAAACCCATTCTGTATATATATATACTCACTTTTTGTTGTTATTTAATTTTATTACATTTATTTCATTTTAAATAGATATTATATTTCAAGATAAAGTAATTAGTTTAATAATTAAATCATTCCAAATTAAAATTTGTGCCCCTCCCCTTGAGTTGCACCCTGTTCCATGGCACTGCTGGAACACCTCGCTACGGCACTGAAATCACTATATTTTATGATGTGAAATTAGCAGATATACTTAGGGAAGTGTGTAATCATGAATGTACTCAAATATCCTACAATTCTGGGACTGATCTCTATTGAAGCATATACTCTAATGAGCAGTTAGTAGTTACTTACCTTTAACACATCTTAAATTGCTAACCTAAGAAATCACATAACTTCATGAAATGAATTTTTATGAGATGACAACAAGTTTTTGATTTCTTTGCTGTAGAGTTCCTATTTATGTTCCAACTGGAATAGCAGCATTTCCTCATGAAGTCTTGCCCATTATTCAATCACTAACAACACTCTACTACCGAAACATCATCCACTTCAACTACATGCCGCGTGGTGGTCACTTTGCAGCTTTCGAAGAACCGCAGCTGATGGCGAAAGACATCAAAGCCTTCGTAAAAGCAGTTGAAAAAGTGATTCAAAAGTCTTCACAATAGTGCTGCATGTAATATCACTGACGTGACATTGCTTTTGAACCTAACAAAGTGCATGACATGTCTGCTTTCAGAAAAATGTAATAATTATGGCTGTCCATAAATTTGCACTTACATGGCTCAAAGCTGCGTTCACACTTAGAATGCCCTTCGTCACTCAACTCTCCTCCCAACTTGGCTGTAGTTAGTCTTATTAATTTGTAGCACATTTTGTGTTTGTGAACAGGCATTTGTCCTTGTGCTTCATGCTGAAATTATATTGTTTCCATGTAAAATTGGTTTTAAGTTGTGCTTTGCTGTGTGTGTACGAAAATATTATATGGTTTTTGGATGTGCCGTGCTGTTGCCATTAAGAAAACGTTGCCTAGTTCTTTCTTTTATGTCATTGTTTCGGTTGTAACTTGTAAAATGTAAGAAAATAAAGTTTTTTGCTAAGACTTGTGTTCTATACACAGTTTTACAAAATATTTTGATGACTTGTCACAGAGGAAAAAATTATGTCAATTGCCATTTAAGAAACTGTTGTTGCACTGATATAAAAATTGTTCTGTGGTTGTTGTATTGATGTAAGAAAACATTGAGTTGTTGTCCTGATGCGTAGTCTAGTTTTTTCATGATGTCAATGCACTCTAATAGAAAAAAGTCTGAGTATCACTTTTTTCAGCATGATGTCTTTGCTGATTTTTTAGATCATAGCTCTAAACAGAACTATTTCAACAAACTCTGTCAAGTACTCATTTTAGTTGTCTGCTGATTTGCCTAACTTCTTTTTGCACAGGAGTTTAGTAATAATTGTACATCTATTTGGTGACTTGGCTGAGTGCTTGTTTTACTTAGGTGCAGGTTAATTTTCCTTCTGAGATGGTCATGGTTTAGAAGAGACTTGAGCTTAAGTTCTTAACAGATGCTTAACAACAATGCCTGGCACATTAGGTGGTTCTTGTCTAAAGGCTTCTATATCACTATCTTTAACTATTAGTCAGTCAATCAGCTGGGCAATATATGATTGAATGGTTGCTAATCGAAAGTCTTCTACGTGTATATTACTGTCTTTAAAAAGAAGTCGGTCATTTGATGGTTGGACATTATATAAACATATCTAATATATGCATTGAATCATGTACAGATTGTTTTGCTACAAATACATTTACTGTGTAAACATAATTATAGTTCAACTGTTTGTAGATCATACAATTAGCTTTGCAGATGTAAATCATGCTATTAAATATATATATATATACAGGCCTAAAGATAGTTATACTTTATAAATGTGAGAAAATAAATTGAATTATGTAGCTCTGTTTGTGCATTTTTTTTCAAAATAAAATTACAATTTCTGCATGTTTTAAGTTCATGTGTTATGATTTGTATTTCAATAAAAGTTTTATTTGTATTTGAATATCAATAAAAGTAGTAGTCTCCGGAATCAGTTGCAAAGGTATTACTGACTTGAGTTAACGACTTACGTAACTTAGTCGACTAAGTCACAAAGTCATGCTTATCAACTGACTAAGTTGCTGAGACTTGTTGACTGACTTAACTACTTGCTATCGACTCCTTAGGTTATCCGGTATGTGTAGTAGTTGCCTAATCATGTAATGCATTTTACCTCCTACTGTATTGACAGACCGACGAAAATGTTAATGTGAACTTTTGAAAGAAGGTAACAGACGCAATGAGTGTTTATCTATAGGCCTACATATAATTTGCCAGTTCCGTGTGTGATACGATAAACGCTCTCGTCCTCCCTCCATCTATCCCTCATCGCCCAAAGGGCGACGAGTGAGGCAGATAGACACAAAGACGGATTCATAGACAAACAGCCATTAGTAAGCCTGTCTCTGCTTCCCTCTATCCTTCAAATAGACACAAAGACGGATTCATAGACACTAGTAAGTCTATCTTTGCTTCCCTCTATCCCTCATTATGTGTATATTAGCATACACATCCAGGGCAAATAACAACCACATCAGAGTGATATGATGTGCCAATAACAACCACACTAGAGTCACGAGAGGCCTACCAATAACAACCACACTAGAGTCATAAGAGGTACCAATAACAACTAGGGAATGTAATCCCGGAGCATTCTGTCAATCCCGGGATTACGGGATTAGAAATTAATCCCGGGATCAATACTTCATGCAATGAAAAATTTTCCCGCCTGTAGTATAAATGTATATTTAATACTATAACGCGGTTGTGTATTAAAGAGGTTGGTTTTGAGAACGTTGTGGCGATGTGTTATAAACATGTAACCTTAAATGAAAAGTTTAAACGTTCGTTCAGAGTTATTTACGATAAAATTATACCAAGAAGTGTGAAGTGTCAATAGTAGAATCTCCGAGTACTGACGACTCAGAGCATAGGCAGAGGCACTTGACAGCAGTAGGGCTCGGCTGATACTTGATCAAGGTTTCGCCATTAACAGGTTGGGCCGCTGGCTTGTAGTCGGAGGCTAATTAACTCGGGGTGGGGTGCTTCTGAGTGGAAAGATCTTGATAGTTGATAGCGATCCCACTGCCGGGAATGAGGTCTGAGATAGCGATCCCACGGCCGGGAATGAGGTCTCAGAACGACAGGTGACCAGCGCAGCACCGCTGCGGGAGAAGTGCACAGCAGCCTGCAGCACCGTGATATTAAAGCAGCCAGAGTCAGTCTGCAGTCTGTGGGCTCTGTCCCCGTCGTTGCTGTTTATCTGCCGTAGTTAGCGTCCGTTGCCCAAGCCTCAAGGAAGAATTATATTGTGGATCAAGTAATTTTAATCCAAAAATCCGAATTTTTTGTAATCCCGGAAATACGGGATTCCACGTACGTTTGTCAATCCCGGGATTACGGGATTTAAAAATGTTCCGGGATCCCGGGATTCGGGATCCCGGGATTACATTCCCTAATAACAACCACACTAGAACATACTGATTTGCTCTACAGGAAAGCAGAAGAAGAGTTGTAAAATGGTTTAAGTATCTATGGTGAAACTCAAATAGTCCATCAATAAGACGCCAATTTAATCCGAAACTTGCGCACATGGCACATACGTTCACGAAACACAGACAACCCGTTATATATGACGGGCAAATCCTCTAGTAAAGGAATAAAGTACACGACTAAGACACTAAGTCCGAGGCTTCACTACACTGTTCGGTCAGCCTGCAATCAATTCCAGAGTGATTATTCCAGTGGTTCCCAACCTATTTCAGAGCAAGGCACCCGTACCAAACTCACTCAGTAAATGCATCTGGCCTTTAAATTTATTTTTATTCCAGTTAATTTTTTTCTTAATGACTATAGTGACGTTCCTTGCATTCAACCACCATGTTGCGAATATTTCTACGCTATTTTACGTTTTAAAAATAGGCCTAGGCCTATGTAGCAATTATATTTAGTAGTTTTCACATGTTTTACACATTCTGTCAGCCAGCCGCAGCTCCCAAAGCAGGTTCTCTGCACCCTTGGGTACCGTGACACCCTGGTTGGAAAACACTGCATTTATCCATTTAGCAATCTGCAGCAGTTAAGCAATTCGACAAAGACAGACTGTTCATTACAAATAATCGGTTCGCAATGACACCGCTGGTTCTCCTCTGCCTGACTTTCCTCCTACCGACCATCTGCGCCCAGTTCTTCACGAGGTCTCCAGTCTTGAGCTGCGCAACATCATCTTGGATTCTGCGCAAAATCCTGCGAACTTGATCCCCTCCCTCCTTTCCTGCTCCAGGATTAAATCGATGTCCTCCTCCCTTTCCTGACACTACTTTGCAACTCCTCGCTTCGTGACGGTACTCTTCCAGTTTCGCAGAAGAAGTCGATTGTTACGCCTATCCTCAAGCAAGCCGGTCTCGACTCTTCGGACCCTGCACACTTCAGGCCCATTGCGAACGTCTCATTTATTTCTAAAATCATTGAGAAATTAGTCGCTCAGCAATTATTGACTTACCTTGATTCTAATAACTTACTTCCTGTCTATCAATCTGGCTTCCGCAAAGGTCACTCTACAGAAACCCTTCTCCTTCGCCTCCTCTCTGATTTCTATGGCGCCATCGATCGCTCCCAAGTCTCTCTTCTTGTACTCTTCGATGTCAGCGCTGCCTTTGACTCGGTCGACCATGCCATCCTCCTGGATCGCTTGTCTGTATCATTCGGTCTATCTGAAAAGCCCCTTGAGTGGCTGGCTTCCTACCTTTCTGACCGCTCCTCATTGGTTGTTTACTGTCCCAGCAAACACACCCGCACGGGTCCCTTGTGGGTTTCATCCGGTTGGACGGTACGGGATTCTCGCGGTTTTTGACCACGGTTTGCGTAAGGGACCCTTACGGCCCAGCCCGCGTCGGTGGCGCCTCCTACCGGTATTCGTATTTCTACCGCCGGTGTAGGGTCCGCCATTTTGTGTGCCTGCCGTTTCGAATGTACACATATTTGACAGATCGCGATGTGTTTCTGTGAAAAGTAAGATTACGTTATATTTATTATAGGCCTACTAATGAACCTATACCTGCGTATATTAACAGTTCATGTAAATGCTGTAGGCCTATTTAATTGTGGTCGGGATAGACGAAACGGAGATTGCAGTGGGTTAGGGTCAGGGCTGTAGTGGTAAAATTAGAGGTGAGTACACGCTACGGGTTAGTTTTCCGAAACAAATTAGAGGTGAGTCTACGCTACAGTATTTTGTGAGTATACGCTACAGTATTTTAATATAAATAAATATAACTATTTGGGAGGTGAGTAGGCCTATACGGTCTCTAGAGGTGAGTACACACTGTATAGTGTATACCCGCGTATACCCTCGACTACAGCCCTGGTTAGGGTTATGGACTGTACGGTAAACTTGCGCTATGAGGGTCCTAATGTTATGGTCTGACCCAAATTCAAGGGGCTATGTATTACTGTGTGACAAGAGGTCGCACCTTAACACTAGTTAGCGCCCAGACACCAATAAGGCTATTTAAATGAAAGCACATCGACAAATATTCAGCAGCAATGACGCTAGTTTTCAAGTTTATCCGTGTTAGATGTTGACATCTCTCAGTTAAGTCGCATTAAAGTTTCATTTAAACATTTTGAACATTTATCCAATAAATGTAGCTTAAAGTTTCATAGATTATACTTGAACGTTTAGCTTAAACTTCCTATAGGCTAAATTTAGCTTAAAGTTTCATTTGAACATAGTATCCTTTAAATTTAGCTTATACATTGTTGAACGTTTACAATAAACTTGAAAACTAGCGTAATTGCTGCTGAATTAAACATTGCAGCTGCCGTGACCATCAAAACTGGATAGTTGTCGAGATCAATAAGTACTGCACTCTGTGAAGATGAGAATGACGATATTGCAGGGCTTCATGCAACAAGAGTCGACAACGTTGAAGACTAGTCTGAGAAATTTTAAAGTACACAACCATTTAATTGTCTTTGTGATGTAGTTATAATATCTCTGCAATCCTTAATGAACTGATCGAAAACAAGGTGCAATTAGAATATTTTAAACGGGAGTACGTGTTGAACAAACATATTAAAAAGGCCATGATTCTGTAGAATGAAATGGTTTCTTAGTTACTTTTATATGAATGATTCACTCTTAAGCTTTGCATTCACTAGTTCTTAGTAGCTTGGTAACATCCTGTGTGATTGACGGGTGTAGTGATTACATTTTGTTTTATTATGTTAAATTAGTCAACATTGTGCAGGCAGTGTCTCTAAATATTGTCATTTAATAACAGAAAGAGTTATTGGAATAATACCATTTTACAATACAAATCAGAGCACATCAAATTCTTGTTCTTTTTAACTTGTTATTTTTAATCTAAATGTTGCATGTTTGAAATTTCAGGTTCGGTAAAACATAATATTGCTACCAAGGACAGCACGAGGAAAATGGTTGAAGACGAGTTGGCCATTTGGTTTGGTAATGCTAGGGTTCATGGCACTGGAGGCCGCCAACTATTGAAATCGGCGCCATTCAAAGAGACCGAGTCAGAGTCGATCAGTGTTGATCAGGAGTTCACCAATACTGCTGATGACATTATTGTTAAATGAAATTACAGAGCAGATCGACTGCATGATTACTTTACTTTATTAAATTGACTTTATTAAATTGATGTGTCATTTAACGCTTTTGTTGATTATTTATTGCTTTAACTATATAGCACAGTTTACAGTACAGTTTGCATACTATACTGTAAACTGTGCCACTGGCAGAGTTCTTGTTTGACAGGTGGGGGGCGACGTTTTTGAACTGATCAGGTCAAAAAAAGAGTTTTGAACTGATCTGCTCAAAAGAGGTATAAAAAAACTGGGGTGACTTTTTTGCTGTTTCCTAAAAATTTGGGGGTGGGGGGCAGATGTATGGTGTGTGCCCCTACTGTTCAAGGGGTCTTGTCCCTTTTGAACTGATCTGGTCAAAAAGAGTTTTGAACTGATCTGCTCAAAAAGAGATTAAGAAACTGGGTTGACTTTTTTGGTGTTTCTTCAAAATTGGGGGGAGCAGATGTATGGTGTGTCCTCCCCACTGTTAAAAGGGGTCTTGTCCCCCTCGACCCCGGGATCGCCGCCCATTAACTGTGCTAAACTGGGTATCACTTTTTAGTCATCTGGGAATGAACTGGGAATGAACTGGGATGCCCGGCGGGATATCCCGTATGGGTCCCGTACGGAAACCGCGGACAAAAACCGGCGGGATCCCGCCGGGTATCCCGTACGGGTCCCGTATGGCAACCCGTATGGGACCCGTCTGGGTCCCGTGTGGGTGTGTTAGCTGGGGTTGTACCAGGTCCCTCTGGACCCCAGTCCGTTTTGGCGTTCCTCATGGATCAGTCTATATTTTCTTCACCTCTGACCTCAGTCGTCTTCTTGCCACCTGTTCTTTGTCCAACCATTTATATGCTGACGACATACAGGCTTACACCCACTGCTTTCCCTCTGACGCCGCTGCTGCAGTCCGCCTGATGTGCCATTCCACTGACTCTTTGACTCTCCAAGACTCAATACATTTGGCTGGGCACCCCTAGGCAGCTTGCTAAGATCGATCATGCTTGTTTACTTCTAAGTTCCCCCATATCATCTTTTCCACCTCCGTCAGAGATCTTGGCGTCATCTTGCATTCAGAAGTCAGAACTCACCCTCTCTCCGCATATCTTGCAGCTGAGCCGCGCTTGCTACTTTCAGCTACGACAGCTTCGCGTTGTTTCCTGCTCTCTTTCCCCCTAATCTACTCTCGTTCATGCGTTCATTACCTGTCGGCTTGACTACTGCTGCTCCCTCTATATTTGGCTTCCCCTCACTCGACTGAATTGTCTCGAACGCGTTCTGCGTTCCGCTGCACGCTTGATTGGGCGCATTCCTAAATTTGGCCATGTCTCTGAATACATGCGTGATGTCCTCCACTGATGCACTCTCGCAACGCATTGTCTACCGGGTTGCCTCCATTGTCTGGAAATGTCAGCTTGGCTGTGCTCCTTTCTATCTGCGTGAGCTCTGTTCTCGTGCCTCTGGTGCACCTGGTCACCGCTCTCTTCGCTCTACCACCCGTGGTGATCTCTCTGTTCCTTTCGCACGCACCGCTACTATGCAGCAGCGCGCTTTCTCCGTCGTTGGTCCCGCAATTTGGAATGGGCTTCCTTCTGAGCTGCGGTGTCTTCCTCGAAACTCATCCACCGCTTTCTTCTCTGCTCTAAAGACTGTTCTCTTTCGCCGGGGTTGGGCTGGGAGCGCCTCTGAACAGCTTCCTTGAAGGGGCGCTATATAAATGTTTGATTGATTGATTGATTGATTGATTGATTGATTGATTGATTGATTGATTGATTGATTGATTGATTGATTGATTGATTGATTGATTGATTGATTGATTGATTGATTGATTGATTGATTGATTGATTGATTGATTGATTGATTGATTGATTGATTGATTGATTGATTGAACTGGGAAAAGTAAAAACTAACAACGCCAATCATTTTGACATAGCGGCAACGTTAAAAATGATCAAACCCGGTAAAAACTAATATTAACGAAAGCAGTGTCACAAGAAGTTGAGAGTTTAACACACTGCAATGATGCTGTTTATGTTAAAGTACAGTTTAGACTTTAGAATTGTGGTATGAATGAGAATCAATTAGCTCTATGAGGACCAAGGGTTGACCTCTCCGTTCAATATCAATACATGAAAATGATTGCGTGACGTCATGCAACGCAGCAGACATCATTCAGGCAGGTAGTAAGTAACGAATTGGTGATCTCACATCGACTGATTGCTAGACTGTTGGTCTATTATTCTGTGACTTGTACCACATAGGCATAATAGGCAAGTGTTGCATCTGCCGTACTGCTGCTGATCGGTGTCTTCGTCAAAAATTGAAACTCGGAGACCGCGATTAAAGCAATAAGCAAAGTATTAAGTGAACGAAGTTGCTAGCATCATTGCTAATGACTATAGTGACAAAATAATGGCGCTCGGTCACACATTCTGACTGCTGCAGAGGCCGGGAGTCGACGTACTGTGTAATTATTTATACTGTGGTATGATGATAGATGATTTGTACAAGAACACAGAGTGCCAGCTTAAAGCGGTTATTGGATTTGCTCATAAAAAGTCGGTTCAGATAACGATCAATAGCAGGTTGGACTGGTCTCAGTATAATAAGAATCCAGGACACCGTCATGCAGCTTGATTGATTAGAGGAAATTCCTTACAAACAAGTTGACCTGGAATCTGCTACAGATATTTAAGGCACAGACTGGGTTAGGGACAGGCCAGCAAGCATAACATTTCTGAAGAGGTTGTTGCAATTTCCGTACCTCAAGCCAGGGAAGGTAACCCAGTGTACAGGAAAAAAGGCACCGGTGGCAAGCCTAGGCAGACAGATACAGGTGACCATGGTTGTTTCTCGGCTGGTCAGCTATTTCTCTGTACAGAACTGTCTGCCTTTGCTACCGGTGCCTTTTCGCCTGTGCCCGTTGCTTCCACTGCACAGTACCTTTGGCAGTCCTCGGCTCACTATTAGGCCTACTCTAAACTTAGATCCGTCTGTATCTTCATTCATTCATAAAATTCATTTTGATAATTTATATAGCGCCTCTTCTAGAAACCTACTCAGAGGCGCTCCCTGTCCAGCCACGGTCAAACAGAGAAGACTTAAACAGGCGGTAGAAAACAGATGAACAGCTTCGCGGAAATAAGCGCAAAGACAGCAAAAGTGGGAGCCCATTCCACGTAAAGGGGTCAGCCACGTACTCTAGCTTCAAGTTCTGTATGGTTTTGCCCGTTGCCTATAGAGTATGCGTCTGTGCCGCTCCTTGTACCTCCAAGTGCGTTTATGTGTCTGTCTGTTCTTGCGGTCCTTTGTCTTTGTGTTTCTGTGTGTCTCTGTCCGATTATCCTTTCTTGCCTGTACGTTTGAGGCGTCCTTCCTAGAAGCTGATCAGTGCTATTTTTATGTTTATTTCTCTCTGCTGATTCTCCATTGGAACCTCGAGCGAGATTTGTGCATGAGCCATGAGGTCATGATGAGGACGGCGGTTCGCATAACGATGGTCGCCAATTTAATAAATTTAAATCTCGGGCTAGCAAAGTCCGTAAACTGGGACCTTGAATGGCATGGCATCCATTTAAACGGATATATAATTATATAGTGATGGAGATCCACGGATCTCACCCGGATCAGCTCATTGAAAATTAATAGGTTCAAGGTTACACTCTACGTTCATTTCGCTAAAGGAAACGTATACCAACATAATTTCCAGTGTCCCGTCGCGTAACTTTGGGTTGCCAACTCCCATAGCCTGGTCTCTCTGTCTCTGTCTCATTCTCTGTCTGTCTGTCTCTGTCTCTGTCTGTCTGTCTGTCTGTCTGTCTGTCTGTCTGTCTGTCTGTCTGTCTGTCTGTCTGTCTGTCTGTCTGTCTGTCTGTCTGTCTGTCTGTCTGTCTGTCTGTCTGTCTGTCTGTCTGTCTGTCTCTCCAATGGAATTTGTTAGACAGCCATGCACATTTTTACTCTCAAACATAATTATTGAAGTTTCTAAACTAAATTTACATACAGTTATTTCCAGGGCTGTAGTCGTAAAATTAGAGGTGAGTACACGCTACCGGTTAGTTTTTCGAAACAAGTTAGAGGTGAGTATACGCTACAGTATTTTGTGAGTAGGGCCTACATATGCTACAGCTAGTAGTTTAATATAAATAAATATAAATATTTTGCGAGGTGAGTATACGGTCTCTAGAGGTGAGTATACGGTCTCTAGAGGTGAGTATACGCTGTATACCCGCGTATACCCTCGACTACAGCCCTGGTTATTTCACGGGTTACAGCTAGACCGTGTAACTGTAACGTATAGGCTTACATTCATATTTACCATAGCCCGTGTACCCGTAGTTATTAATTTTCGGATTTTCCTTGGCTAGGCCTACATTCTATTTTGAAATTTTGTCAGATGAACAAAATACAGTGACCTAGTTTCAACAGAGATAGCCTATTTTTAGATTGTTGGTGTCACGGTCAGGATTGAAGAGCAGAGAATAAAGTTAGAGATATATTCCTTGTGTTAGATCTTAGAACCGATTCAAGTTTCTGCTTGAGCGATTTGATAACGATCTCTAGCTTTGCGACCTTTACTCCTGAAAGAGTCTCGTTTTGTGATCGACGTACTTAATCCAGGGCAGTATTTTGATTTTTGAGGACAAGACTGATGTGGACTTTGGGGTTTTAGTGACAGTGATAGCATTCTGGCTAGCTTGAAGGGGTTTATAGTTGAGTGGTGTCTAGGCCTATATTCAGAAAAAGCGAATTGCAGTAGTGTTGCATGATCTACTATCGTAGGCCTATCTAGAAATTTATAAAAAGCCTGTCGCAGAAAACTATTCAGAGGCGCTCTGTAGTCTGTAAGCACAAAAAACCCCGGGGAAACAGAAATGCCTTTAGGGGACGCGAGACCGATGAGCAAAAGCCAGTTATTAGTTTGGCCCTGAGCAGGGGGGGAGGTCTTTCCAGATCGTGGGGCCCACTACAGCAAACGTTCGGTGCTGGGCCAAGGCAGTTTTAGTCCTGGGAACAGATCAAGCCGTTTCGCAGAGCGCAACCAGCGAGAAGATGCAGATAGCGACTTTCGCAGATAGTTCCAGAGATATATATCGGGGCAGTGCTCTGCTGAGGTTTGAAGACTTCGGAGAGAGGAGGATGATCTTATAACGGATGCCCTCGGCAATAGGGAGCCAGTGCAGGACATCAAGCATGCAAGCAGAGATATGGGCAAAGCGGGGGGAGTCGAGCGATGAGCCTAGCAGAAGCATTTAGAGCAGATTGAAGGGAGAGAGACGTTGCTTAGGGAGACCCATAAGGTGCCAGTTGCAGCAGTTCAAGCGTGAGCAGACAAATGCGTGAACTATGGTGGTAAAGACAGGTGAGACCGAGCGTTTGATGGCACTGAGACGCCTGCGTTGAAAGAAGGAGGAGCAAGTTAGGTTGGATAGTAATGCTCTGTGAACGTGAGTGAGGAGTGAAGTGTGACACCCAAGTCGCGAACAGTGGAAGAGTATCTATAGGTGTAGGCAGAGAATTTCCTTATCAGCAATAGAATGTCGACCTTAGCAAGATGCTGCCAGGTCCCAAACCTATGCGAAACCTGCTATAAATCATAATCATAATCTCCAAACTTCTCAAGCGCCACTCGAAGGACAAGCGCAGGACACTATACGAGAGCAGATGTAGATGTAGTGACAGTAGATGCAGTTTTCAATTCTAACAAGAGGATGGATTCCGTGAAGGTCATGGATGTGTAGAAATTAAGAGTGGGAAAGAGTTAGTGTCGTCACTATGAGTAACTCACAACAAGGACACAATAACATCATCCATGCTTTATTAATTATTATTATTATTATTATTATTATTATTATTATTATTATTATTATTATTATTATTATTATTATTATTATTATTTTTGCCCCGAGGTAAACAGGATCCCTCAGGGACTTCAACATTATTTACAGTGTAGAATTGTCCGGAATGGGCCCTATTCGTCTAGTTCTAAGTTGGTGAAGGTACCCATAAAGGCCACCGCGTTGGAACGTTGAATCGTAATCGTTGATTCGTTGGAACAAAAAAGTCGTTTCCCGAAATCCCCCGTATAGTAATAGTTTTGAGTTATTATTATTATTATTATTATTATTATTATTATTATTATTATTATTATTATTATTAGTAGTAGTAGTAGTAGTAGTAGTAGTAGTAATTATTATTATTATTGATCTGAAATTGTTATATTTCGTTGATCGCTGGAAGCGATTTGGTAAAAGAACCGCTGAAAGCCACAGCATTGAACCGCTGGACAGTCACCGACAGTTGTTGAAACAGGTAACTGGTCTCTCGGGCTTCGCCTGTGATCTGAGCGAGGTGGCGGCCAATGTCTGCAATGAGAGCAAGGCCTCTGTTGTTGATGGGGCCAAGCGTTTCCATGGCCAGCGGAACGAAGAAGTGAGTATGAAGGAGCGCGTTGTATTTTGCGTTCTTTCTGCTGTCAGCAAGCTCGGCAGCCGCTCCGGCTTGAATGGCTGTAATGGGTAAATAAGATGCCGCGAGCGTGTCCACAACCGTGGCGTCCCACACCAGACTCCGACCTGCCCTCCATGGGACGAGGGTAATGCCGTCCGGTTTCTTGCCATCCGTGCGGAAAAGGCCTTGTGGTTCTTTGACTGCCGGAAAACCTGCTTTAGTTAGGTTGCGGCAGATCAGGTCGTTGAGAGCGGCATGGCGGGCCAATCGACCGAAGCCAAGAGTGCATGACAGGCCGTGTGTGCCTCTAGCAGTGACCAATGCACCGCAGGCGCATGTGTGGGGTTCGCAGATGTTGGCTCCCAAGCGTAGGCCAATTATTATTATTATTATTATTATTATTATTATTATTATTATTATTATTATTATTATTATTATTATTATTATTATTATTATTAATAATTTTTCGCCCGAGCTAAAAATAATCCCTCAGGCTCTTAGAAACTATCTGAGGAGTTTTGTTGTTCTGGAGTTAACGGTCATCTTCACCGGTCAATTGTGTAAAAGTGCCTCGAAATGCAACGGCATTAAATTGTTGCGTGCAAATTGAAAGACGCTGAAAGAGGCGTGCTGTCTCCTGCGGATCCCCCGAAACAATGGTCAAACGCCGACCTAGTTCTGATAAGAACTCCCTGCCCTGAGCATTAATGGGACCCAGGGTTTCCAGTGCCACTGGAATAAAATTGTGGGTAGTGGGGATTTCTGCATATTTTGTGGTCTTCCTGGTGGCTGCCATTTCTGCTGCTGCAGAATTATTATTATTATTATTTTTTTTTTTATTATTATTATTATTATTATTATTATTATTATTATTATTATTATTATTATTATTATTATTATTATTATTATTATTATCATTATTATTATTATTCAAGCAGTTTTATATAGCGTCCCTTCAAGATTGCCTACTCAGGAACAATCCCAGCCCAACCACATCGATCAAAACTGTTTTGAGGACAGTAAGAAACAAGGTGAAATGACCAAGCGGTATTTGGCGCAGCTTGGTAGGGAGTCCATTCGAGGTCATGGGTGCAGCCACAGAGAAGGCACGGCGCTGCCGCATGGCTGTCCGCGTGCGGGAACAATAAGTACACCTTGCACAGCTGAGCAGAGAGAGCAACGGCTTGAGCACTGTAAGTGATGTTATATAAGTGCAAGAATATATTTTAATAAAAATTGTATTCCCTGAACAAGGAAAATTTATCCAGACGAATTTTAATTATGTAATGGAGCTAAGTCTGTTATCTAATTCTGGATCCATGTGGTCTGGTCTGCACCTAGAGTGGATGCGAAAAACAGTGGCTTTGAAGTGCTGAATTGTTAATGCTAGGCATCAAAACAATTGCTCTTGGTTGATTGCATCATTACTGTAGGTCTATGTTGTATTTGTTGTATGGTTGCTGTTGTTTATTGTTGTGTCATCAGTGCACATCACAGTGTTGTGGATTTTAATTACAGAACTGATTCAGTTTTTAGATTGCTCTATCTATACATAGAAAACAAATTGTTGTAATGATGATGTATGAGGAGTTATTCTTCAAGTTGTGCTATATAAATGTTTGATTATGGTTATAGTTACAGATGGGTCTGCTGAAGTGGATTGCCTTTGCAGTGGTTCCGATTGCCATTGGGATCTACGTCATGTGCTTCATGTCGGAGGATGCTACTCCTCCAGAGATGGTGGAGCAGTGGTGGGGCAAGTCAGCAAAATCTGATGGAAAGGAAGATACTACAGTTAGGCCGTTCGTTGTCGCTACTTCGGCTGAAACGCTGAAAGATCTTCAGGATCGTCTGAAAAACACACGTCTGCCAACAAGTTTGAAGGGAACGCAGTTTGAATATGGCTTTCGTAGTGACTATCTGAAGCATGTTGTAGAATACTGGAGGACAAAATACAATTGGGAGAAATTCCAGGCACAGCTGAACTCTCTTCCACAGTTTGTAACGAAAATCGATGGCATCGATGTGCACTTTGTGAGAGTGGTACCTTCGAGTAACGTGGGTTAGTGTAAGCATTTGCTTGAAGACTGTTTGGTTGAAAATGCATTTGCATAGAGGGAAAGGGATCGGGACCCCATTCAAAGATTAGGGAGAGGTGCTTTTACTGCCCCTGCACCTTTATCCTTATGGTAAGGAATAGATGGAGAGCAAGGAAAGTCATCTTCCCAAACCTGAGAAGCTACTTTTCAGTGGAAGTTCTAAGAAGTCAAGTAGATATACAGCCTTGAGTGTATGGCTGCTGTATGGAACTGTTGTTTCTGCCAGTACATTGGCCAAAGCCCACTATTGAAACCATTTAATGATCTTCATTGTCACATGTTTTGCTGTCTATGTTGTCGATTTCAGCTGATGTCTTCGTTGTAGTGTGTTATACTGCTGTTGCTGTAAAAGGTTTTGGTGTTGTTTCCGTTGTTGGCTGATCTTAGCTATGCTAGGCATCAAAACACTTTCTATTGCTCTAGACTGTTGTCCTGTTGTTCCTATAGTTGTGTTGAGTAGTTTATATAGTCTTCTTTGGTTTCTACCTTCTCTTCTTTTGGCAAGCTACTTCCTGTGATTGCATTCAGGTTTCAAGCTTGTTCAAGGGAACTGTGCAAAATTCCAACCTACTGTTACGTGAGCTGTATGTGTGGCCCTTTAATCTAGTCACTTATGACATTTTGTTAATTAATGTTTTCATGCCGTTATTGTTTACTTAAGGTAAAAAGAGGGCAATAATGTTGATCCATGGATGGCCTGGTTCTTACTGGGAATTCTACAAAATGATCCCGATGATCAGAGACACAAAGACGGAAAACAAGAATGATGAGGATCTGACTGAATTTGAAGTCATCTGCCCCTCCATCCCAGGCTATGGCTTTTCTGAAGCTCCACACAAACCAGGTCATCCATCTGATCCATCTGATCTGCTGTAAATGAATATGTAGTACGTACAACGTCGTACATATCTGATTATTCATATAGGGTTGACCTTTCATCAGATCAAAATCAATCAAATCAAAATCCTTTTATTAAAACAACCCAAAATAGTACATATGAATCTGTCAAGTTTGTATAACATGGGCATCTTAAAAGGATGCTCCAAAGGGATAGTTTCCCACTACATAGGGCAACCAAGATTCACAGGCTGAAACGGATGTATAGAATTCGTTTTTGCATTTCACTTTAAATTAGTACAAAGTAACAGATCTCACCAACAAATGAGAAAAAAATCTAGTTTTTCACCAGAACAGAGGATTCAGGACTCAATTTATCATCTAATCACACACTTTCAACTTATAATATGGCAGATTGATATACCAAGTAGGATCTAAGGAGTGTTTTAAAACGGCCAATAGGCCTGGCCAAAGTAAGATCAATGGATTTAAAAAGGTGCTGTATAAATATCTAATGAATGTGATGGCACATGTTATTGTCTGTGATTCTCATCGACCTTCAACAGAGTAAATGCTGACAGAACAGATTTTAAAATTTAAATCTAATTCCAGTGGATATTGATATTTTCTTTTTCTGTAACTGAGACAGGATTCATTATGTGATTATTTGTCACTGAAACAGGATTCAACGTCATCAGTGCTGCTCAGATTTTCTACAAATTGATGCTTAGGCTTGGACACGAGAAGTTCTATGTTCAAGGAGGTGACTGGGGAAGCTTAATATCCGCGGTCATGGCCAAGGCCTATCCAAGGTTAGCCATGCCAAAATATATTAACTTCTGCACACATAAAAGTGATATGTCTTCCAACAGCAAGCACTAGTGCAAAAGAAACAAAGCTTGCATGTGTCGTAGTGGACAATAGAGGTGGTGCTCATTTGCTGCTCTTCAGCGGATGAGCCAGCAGTGGACATATCCCATGGTCCTTGATACGGGGCCAGTCCATTGCAGGACTTAGCATTTTATTTCCCAGTTTATGCCAGTGCCAAATTATACTGCTTGGTGACATGGGCAATTGCCCATAAACAATTTATCCAGGGTCATGCAGAGTCCACTCAGCACATTTGAACCCACAATCGTTGCATTATAGATCAAGCATGTATATCTAAACCATGAAATAGTTAAAATAGTTTAAATAGTTGAAATAACTATGAAATAGTTGCCTAACTCCAGTGCTCAATGAAGCAGCTTGATCTGGACTTAGCAAACTAAAACTGTGTTTATTTTAAAAATATTTTCAGCAATGTGATTGGGATGCATTTGAACTGTGGTCCTCTTCCGGTAAAATCTTTGTCAACTGTGGCAAGGCTTTGGATCGGAGAGTACCTGCCTAGCTTGATCTACACTCCAGAGGAAATTGCAATCAAAGTTCCACTAAAGACTCTATTTATTGATACATTGAAAGAGTCAGGATATTTACACATACAAGCCACCAAACCAGACACTGTTGGTTAGTTTTCACACACTTTATAAGATATTTTAAGTTTAGTTTTTCATGTGTTGTGTGCATATGTATGTTTTTCGAGTGCCCTTTAACACTTTAACGACGAGCTGAATTGGTTTTCAAACCACCTTCATACAAGCTCATCGTTAGATTGTTAATTACTTCTCAAAAGTGCTATCAGTTAGTGTATAAGATATGGCTGATTCATATGGAAAGACTGACAGATTAGTTTATTACATTTGAAAATCAGATTTACTGAATATTTGACAAAGTGCTTTGTTTACTTAAATTTTGATGCTGTTGAACTCTTTAGCTGCAGGCCTGACTGATTCTCCGGCTGGCTTAGCTGCCTATATCATGGAAAAGTTTTCCAGCTGGAGCAACTATGAGAACAGGAACTGCTCAGATGGATGTATCACAAAGTACTTTACACTGGACGAGCTCCTCACTAACGTCATGATCTACTGGGTATCTGGAAACGTTGGGTCTTCAATGCGCTTCTACAAAGAAGGCTTTACTTCATCAGAACTCGAGGAATGGGACATGTTAGTACTGTTATTACCGTTACTGTTATTATTGCTAATAATGTTGCTAGTACTGCTGGTATTGCTATCATAATTGCAATTGATGCCAATGTAATGTAAGGTTTCATCATGTATTAGAGTACAGTATTTACGTAGTTCAACTTCGTTGCAATACATAGTTGAGAATGTCAGATTTTAGTTAATATTGTAGCTTGTTTTGCAGTTACAACCTAACTTGATCAAACAACTCTTGTGGCATCAGTAGTGACAAGCCGAAGCTCTGATTAAGTGGGACCTTAATATTATTCATTTCGCAACAGAATATATGTGCAGTATTTCTTGAATAATATTCTGATACTAGCTGGTTTATCCGGCGTTGCCCGGGGTTATAAGTTTCAATCCCTGTAGCGAATAAGCAACAAATTTAGGTATAAGTTTAAATCCGTGTAGCGAATAAGGAAGAAATTTATGCGACCTGTGGGGGAGACTGCTTTGCAGTCTTGTGTACCCGTGGACTGACTGCTTCGCAGTCGCCCTCTGGCAGTCGCCCTTCGCAGTCTCCCGTGGACTGACTGCTTCGCAGTCGAAGAGGGTGAACCCGGCGTTGGCGTGTTAAAGAAAACGCCAGAAAAATAGCCGTCACTGCCCTTAGTAAAGCGGAGTCTTTGAACATACAATTTTGCTGTAAAACGATGAATATAGTTCGAATCGATCGTAATTAAATTTTGTGCGAAAGTAAACAACGTCGTTATGCGCATTATTAACGACGTTGGGGAATACCCGCGCCATAAATAGAACCGCTTGGCAGTGGAAGAGCGTTATGCGCATTATTAATGACGTTGGGGAATACCGGCGCCATAAATAGAACCGCTTTGCAGTGGAAGCATGAGGGACGGTCGGTTGGGTAGAGTTTTGGGGGATTTTCACCATGTTAGCGGTGAAAAGGGGTACGTGAAAATCCCACTGGGTGTCCGATGCCGAGGCCGACACAGTAGTGAAGGTTTCGAGTGAAAAGGTGCAAAATTGTAGAAGTTAAGCCCGGTCAAACAGACAGACAGAATTCTCGCTTTATTTATCTAGATATGCAAGTATTGGCATGCAGGGCCGGATTAACAAATGTGGAGGCCCTGTTCAGTAAAACTGTGGGGGCCCCAGTTCCGGACGGTAGGCCTAGTAGGCCTAATTAAGTGTTTAAATAAGCAAGTTGTTGTTGATATATTCTTTTATTCATAAATGCATGGTGTCACACCGCACCTTGGTACAGCGGGGAATGAGTGGTGATAAGCTAAGTCTAGGTGACTAAAAATGGGAGATGTGTGATATGGAGGGAAAATTCACTTAAGCATTCTGGCTACCATGCAGTGAGGCGCCTAATTCTCATAGCAAACGCTAACTTAAAAGTCTGCAGCACTAGCTACGCTGATAAAAATGATGGTAGGTAAGTAAGTAAGTAAGTGCTGTTACATCGGAGATATTTAAAGTCATAAGGAGAAGCAAGGTCAGTAATCAGCGGACATGGCCGAGGCAAGGTGTCTGCCGCACGATGATCCAGCCGGTAGGCTCTTCGTTGAAAGCTGATGTTGGTCTGGGTCCGCGAGTCCCTGGGCCAAGCAAAATCCAGGAGGCCTGGTGTGAGTTGTTGCAGGCTCTCCAAACGCTCCTGTCGGGCGGGCATTGATGCTGGATGACTCAAGAGATAATGTGTGAAAGTTGTGTATTTGTGTATATTAAAATGTGTAGTTCTTCAATAATTTGTTCTGAGTTTTTAGTTCATTTTTACTACTAGACTTAACAAATAACAATAATCATAAAATATTGAAATTTTTTCTTTTGCTTGTGTGGGGGCCCCTCAAGTGTGGGGGCCCCTGTTCGGCCGAACATGTTGAACATGCCTTAATCCGCCTCTGTTGGCATGTTGGCCATAATTTGGATAGCAAAGACGAGGACAGTCTGGAGCTGGTGTCGCACATTGTACCTGTACGCGATACATTTGGCTGCTTCCCTGCGAGTTATAATTATAATTATATAATAAATATAATTAGTAGTTTCTATCATGCTGGTGTGTAATGCACAAGGCATCAACTGATGGTGTACCAAAAACAAGCTGTAATCAGTTTAGTAACCAGAAGATAAGTCTGAAAGACCGAGAGGCAGTGTATGATGGATAAGCAATTTGAAAGAGGTAAATCTAAAAGTCGAACGAAATGAAATTATAAGCTGCTGAGCACAATGATCAGACATAGATGGAGAGTGCCAAAAAGTAGGTCCAGCAACTAAAAAAGTTCGTTCACCAAGAACTGTTCTTATTGACGCTAGGTGGCGCTCCGGCGTGTTAACACTGACTCATCTCGGCTGTGGTTTTTCAATTTTTGCGCGGTTACTTTTCAGGCTATGTTGGGTCGGGAGTGCTTCTGAGTAGATAACCTGAACAGGCGCTATATAAATTCTCCGTATGAATGAATGAATGAATGAATAGTAGATAAAGATCAAATAAGATAAATCAGATGACCTTGTTGAATGATGACAAGTCCGAGGTATAAGGACTGATTTTGAGTATTGTGCTTGACCAGAGTTCAAAGTTTTCTAAACTATGAGCCCCAATTTGAAACCAATCTTTTGCTGAACAGGAAGCCAATGCAAATATGTAAGCAAAGGTGTTATAATTATGTTCATATTTTGATGCATTAGTTAGGGCTCTTCCCAAAGAGTTCTGAACTCTACAGCTTCAGCATATGTTTGACTTATTGATACAAGTAATTAGCGAATGCCATAGTTTATCCTCTTCTTAAAAGCCTACTCTATCCAGATGGTTTATCAAACCCCATCTCTCATGAATTTTATCCAAAACCATGTCTTAGAAATAGTGGCGGCGATCTTGTTTGACAGGTGGGGGGGACATTCTTGAACTGATCTGGTCAAAAAAGAGTTTTTAACTGATCTGGTCCCAAAAAAGGTCAAAAAATTTTTTCGCGCTCACGCGCGAACAAATTTCATAACTCTGCCACGAAAAAATTTGATGACCTTTTTTTGGGGTTTCTTCAAAATTTGGGGGGGTCCGATGCATGGCGTGTCCCCCCACTCTTAAAGGTGGGGGGGTCTTGTCCCCCTCGACCCCCCCGGGATCGCCGCCCATGCTTAGAAATTCAGAGAAACGTTGTTACCAACTGTCTTATTACATGTAATCACCTTTTGTCCCCAATTTGTATTCGTTGCAAATTCCATTCTACTGAAATAGCACTACCTATTGGTCACATTTGAGACCGTTGATCATGATGTAACTTTCACCATCTCAAACACTGGTTTGATCATTATGGTCCCGCTATCACTGCACGATCTTACTCGATCAGTTCATATTGATCAACTCACACCAGCAACGTAATCTCGAGATTTCTACAGCCCCGTTAAAAACGAAGTTAAGGAAACCAACTTTTTCACAAAGGCTTAGTCAAAATCTATCGGCAGGGTGGGGTAAAAATTGGTGCAGGTCATTCTTGACTCTGCCATGTCTTTTTTTGATCATTGTGAAACTACATGCAAATCAGTTCACTGTCACTTATGGGGTATTCGCTGGATCAGATTTCATGTCTGTAAGAATTTTTGTTTTACTGGCTAATACCCTGTTTTCCAGGCGACTTGACTATTGCAAATCACTTCTAATTAGTACCACTAAGAGCGATTTACACAAACTACAAATGGTTGAACGTTCTCTTGCTGCAGCCAGAAGAAAACCCCTTAAGTATCAGCATATTGTACACCGATTACTCTGGCTGCCCGTCAGCGAAGATCCAATTTGAAATCAAATCTGTCTTGTAGTTCACAAAGTACTACATTTAATCAGACGAGCTATCTCTATTTCATGCTCATCACTTGTAATAAGAAATATTGTACTCAATCCATGGACAATGAATGACTCATGTGCCTTGTACAAGAAAAGTGCTTTTTTTATTTCTTTTCCGAAGAGTTCCTATTTATGTTCCGACTGGAATAGCAGCATTTCCTCAAGAAATCGTGCCCATGATTCAATCACTAACATCAGTCTACTACCGGAACATCATACACTACACCTACATGCCGCGTGGTGGTCACTTTGCAGCTTTCGAAGAACCGCAGCTGCTGGCGAAAGACATCAAAGCCTTCGTAAAAGCAGTTGAAAAAGTGATTAAAAAGTCTTCACAATAGTGCTGCATGTAATATCGCTGACCTGACATTGATATCGAACCTAACAAAGTGCATGACATGTCTGCTTTCAGAAACATTTATTAGGGTATTGTAGGGTGCTACATAAATTTGCACTTAAATGGCTCAAAGCTGTGTTCACACTTAGAATACTTTTTGTAACTCAACTCACTTTGTAGTTTGGCTGTAGTTAGCCTGATTCGTTTGTAGCACATTTAGGGTTTTGTCAAGGATTTTGTACTTCTGCTCAATTATAACGTTTCCATGTAACACTGGCTTTTAGTTGTTGTGCTTTGTTGTGTGTAAGAATATATTGTATGGTTTTTGGACGTAAATGGCTGTTACCATTAAGAAAACGTTGCCTTGTTTCTTTTATGTCATTGTCTCAGTTAAGAAAACACCTGGCTGTTTGTAAGACTTGTTTGTAAAACTTTAGAAAACAAAGTTATTATATTTAGACTGTTGTTTGTAAAAGGTAAGAAAATAAAGTTAATCTATTGAGACATGTTTTTTATTAACAGTTTTACAAAATATTTTGATGACTTATCACAGAGGAAAACATGATGTCCTTACCTTAGACCTTAGTCCTTCCACGCGCTGACAGCGCATCGGGCGACACAGCTCCTCAACATGATGTCAATTTTCTTTAAAGAAACTGTTGTTGCACTGATATAAGAAACTGTTCTGTGGTTGTTGCATTGATGTAAGAAAACATTGTTAGGGTTGTTGCGCAGATGTAAGAAAATGCGTAGTCTAGTTTTTCATTGATGTCAATGTTGATGCTTATGCACTTTAATAGGAAGAAAGTCTAAGTATCACATTTTTTCAAGATGATGTCTTTGCTGATTTTTTAGATCATAGCTGTGAACAGAACTGTATTTCAACAAACTCTGTCAAGTACTCACTCTAGCTGTCTGCTGATTTGCCTAACTTCCTTTTGCACAGGAGTTTAGTAATAATTGTACATCTATTTGGTGACTTGGCTGAGTGGCAGTGAGTGCTTTACTTGTTTTACTTAGGTGCAGGTTAATTTTCCTTCTGAGATGGTCATGGATTAGCAGAGACTTGAACTCAAGTTCTTAACAGATGCTTAACAACAATGCCTGGCACATTAGGTGGTTCTTGTCTAAAGGCTTCTATATCACTATCTTTAACTATTAGTCAGTCAATCAGCTGGGCAATATAATATTATGATTGAATGGTTGCTAATCGAAAGACTTTTACGTGTATATCACAGTCTTTAAAAAGAAGTCAGTCAGTTGATGGTTGGACATTATATAAACATATATATATATATATATATATATATATATATATATATATATATATATATATATATATATATATATATATATATATATATGCATTGAATCATGTACAGATTGTTGTGCTGCAAATACATTTACTGTGTAAACATAATTATAGTTCAACTGTTTGTAGATCATACAATTAGCTTTGCAGATGTAACTCATGCTATTAAATACATATATAGGCCTATAGATAGTTGTACTTTATAAATGCGAGAAAATAAATTTAATTATGTATCGGTATTTATCCATGTTTTTTCTTCAAAATAAAATAAAAAATTTATGCATATTTTAAGTTCATCTGTTATGATTTGTATTTTAATAAAAGTTTACAAACTTTTTGATGATTTATCATAGAGGAAAAAATTAGGTATGGGTATAGTTTGGGCACTATTACCGATTGTCTCCAAATTTTAATTGATGATACCTAGAACCACAAATTATATGCAAATTGCCTAATTCCAACTTTTGGAAACGATTCTGCAATTTTCCACAACATTTAAAAAATTACTGCACTCAATGAAAACCGTCTCGCATCGTGTGTACATATATTTCGGAAATAGGCCTACGTACGCTGCCCGCTGGTTCCACTGCCCAGCACCTTTGCCAGTCCTTGGCTGACTATTGCTCTAAACTTAGGTCCGACTGTATCTAGTTCGTTGTGGGCATTGCCCGTTGCCTAGAGTATGCGTCTGTGTCGCTCCTTATACCTCCAAGTGCGTTTATGTGTCTGTCTGTTCTTGCGGTCCTTTGTCGTTGTGTTTCTGTGTGTCTCTGTCCGACTGTATTTTGACTAGTCCTACGTCTGAGGCGTCCTTCCTAGAAGCTCAGTGCTATTTTTATGGTTTATTTGTCTCTGCTGAATCTGCTCTCGTCAGTCAGTATAGGTCGGTCATTCCAACCTATATAGAACTGCTAAAAATCTCGACCATCCAGTTTTCGTTGTTTTTCTCGATGGCCTACTTCTATGCCTGACCTTCATTAACATACACTGTCATACAGTCAATTTCCCTAACTTCTATGGCGTCTTATTCCTGTGTCATAATTATAACAATGCAGTAATTTAAAATGATTTCTGCACTTTTTGCAATCGCCGTTTCCATGGTCGTGATGCGAGGCATCCTAACGGAAATTCATTCAGGGAATTTGCAGTAATTGGTCAAGACGTGCGCTAAGTTGTGCCACATTCTGTTACAACATTCTGATAATCACAGACCCCCTGCACTCTCAAAAACCGTGAATACGCCTTGAATAATAATTAACGCAAAAGCTTTTGGTTGATTGGACTTTGACCAGCATATTAATAAACTCTGCGTTGCTCTATATATTATGTCTACAGTATTCGTCCTACATAGCGTAAAACAACCTTTGCTCACTGCAACAAGGCCACGAAGTAGGACACGCCTATTGACACGCAAGCACAAACACACCCAAACACACACACACACACACACACACACGCACACGCACACGCACACGCACACACACACACACACACACACACACACACACACATATATATATATATATATATATATATATATATATATATATATATATATATATATATATATATATATATTCTACAGGCAGGTATAACTGAATAGTAAATCCTGTCATATTAATATGCATTGTGTAGAACTTATTTTTTCGTTATGTCCTATAGACTGTAAGTCGGCGATAGGCCTACTGAGTTGTTTGGGCTTGAACTACATAAGATCTGGGTTAGATATCGTCTACAGGCCCTACTTAATATTAGCTTGAGGCGCTGCGCTATACCCGGCACAGAGTCTTCAACTTGCTATCATTTGGTAGGTCAACAAGATGGGCATTTTGCTTAAGCTGATCGTCTTCGTTGTGGCTCCTCTCGTCGTAGCCCTCTACGTGTTCTTGGTCCTTGAGGGCGATGCTCATGGATCAGAGGTACCGACGATGGTCGACGGCTGGTGGGGCCATGGTCCCGCACCCTCGTCCAGCGACAAGGAAGACCAGAAGCCTCCGGTCCGGTTCAGCATCACGACCTCGAATGACACGATGATCGACCTCCGTCGTCGACTGCACAACGCCCGCATACCCGACAGCATCGAAGGTACAAAGTTCGAGTACGGTCTGCGCGGGGACTTCCTACGAGTTCTCGTCAAGTACTGGAAGGAGGACTTCAGCTGGGAGAAGCAACAAGCCAAGCTCAATGCCCTGCCGCAGTTCTTGGCCAAAATCGAAGGCATCGACGTTCACTTCGTCCGGGTTGAACCAAAGAGAAAGGTCGAAGGTCAGAATAATGTGAACACGTCTTAGTTTTTACATTGCATTTCATCCTCGCTGAGGTCGTAGTCAAAAACGAGATGCTAAAAAACCGAGGTGGTTCTTGCTGTTTTCTAGGGTACGGTGCTGTGCAAACAGTCATCATAAAATGCATCACATTAATGACACGACTTAATACATCGCGCTACATCACGTTACGTCACATTACACTGAATTACATCACATTGTAAACCATTGCATCACATTGCATTACATATTCACTGTAATTGTAATCGAGCACTTATGAAAGCGTCATTCAAGCGTATCCGAAACAGAGGAAGGCAGTTCCAACTTCCAACTAGAGGGACAAACATAATATTCATAATCAGTGTTTAATCTAGACGTCTTTGGGGGAAAATGTCCCCCAGGATTAGTGTTCCCCCCAGAGGCCAGCAATATTACAATGTAGAGACCTTTAGGGGAGGATAATTCCCCCACGATACATGTGGATACATGGTTCCCCCCCCAGAGAGATGAATTCCTAAAAAAGGTCATCAACCTTTTTCAGAGAGTAGGCCTAATTGCTGTAGAAAAAGTTACATTTCAGGGGAAGGACTCAAAAAAGGTCATAAACTTTTTTTAAAGATGAAATTAGGAAAAGTCAGAAACTTTTTCAAGATGGATTAAAAAATCTTGTGTAAATTCTTTGCTCCCCCCAGAAACCTTGTTTTCCCTCCCAGAAGAGGGGGACTAGATTAAACACTGATTCATAATAATTAGTAACGTCCATGGCACTGGTGTCTCGTACAAGAAATATCAAACGATGGTATACCAAACGAAGCCGTAATCAGCCTCAGGTCAATATCCAGTAGATCAGTCCGCAAGAAAAGGGAGGCAGCGTATAGGCAATTTGAAAGAGGTTAGTTTCAAGTTGAGAACGAAATGATTGTGCAGAGCGCACAGACACAGGAGAGAGTTCCAAAAAGTAAGTCCAGCAACCGGAAAAGCTCGTTCACCAAGAACAGTGCTTGATTTAGGTATGACCAGACAGATAATCAGATGACCTCGTTGAATAATGATAAGAACTGATTTTATATTGTGGCTGGCCAGAGTTCAATGTTTTATAAACTATGAACCCAAATTTGAAACTAATTCTTTACTGAACAATAAGCCAATGCAAAGATTTAAGAAAAGGGGTTATATGTTCTTATTTCGATGTATTAGTTATAGCTCTAGCCAAAGAGAACTCTCTGGAGCTTCAGCATGTTTGGCTTATTGATGCCAGTAAGAGGGGAGATATAGTAATGGTAACACTCATGGCCAGGAGAGCATTAGATTCGCGGTTCGATACCCGTAACCCCCTCTAGGGCAGCGCCTTGCATTGCTGCCAAAACGTGTGTTTAATTAAGATATTGATTGTATACTGTCGTGTTTCAATGTAACCTTACTGCGTACTTATCAGTTTGAATTAATAAAGAAGATTATTATTATTATTAGAGGCAAGTTACAATGATCTAGGCGACTGAAAACCAATGCCTTTACCAGAGATATCCTTGCAGACATGGGCACATAATGCCTAAGTCTGCGTATGTCACCATGACTTACACATACCCGTTTACAGGGCCAGTGAGTGATATGGTGGAATTGAAAACAACGCAAATTACGAGCAGCAAAGCTTCTAGATTAAGCAGTTCCACCGCGCAAGTGGGCAACAACCAGAAGATCCTTGGAGGTCGAGCGGAGATTGTAGCGACTAGGGAGTGACGAGAGTGACCGGAGACATTGCATTACGATTCATTGCATCACATGACAGCTCATTACATTGCGTCACATTACTCTACATTCGACCTCCTACCAATTGTCATTGAAAGGCGTAATCGTCCGTTTTTTGCTTCCGTTCTTTTGTTTTTTAATCTCAGGCAGAAAGCGGGTGATACTGTTGATCCACGGATGGCCCGGTTCCTTCTGGGAATTCTACAAACTGATCCCAATGCTCACAGAAGAAACGAAAAAGATGGAGAACAAGAAGACGGTGGGAGAGGACGAGGAAGATGTGCCTGGGTTCGAAGTCATCTGTCCCTCCATTCCCGGCTACGGCTTCTCCGAAGCACCGCACAAGCCAGGTCTTGTTAACTGTAGATACAAAAATCGCTGTATAAATCTCTGATTACCTTAATGCAACATAAATCTGTCTGGTTTGCATAAATTACCCATGTGACATATAAAGTAAAATCCTGTCCCGTGGATATTTGCAGATGACGCGCTTCTACACAGCAACATGTGTTCATCGTGCCTTTACCGTATTGGATCTTCTTCTTGGAAAAGTCTTCCAATCAGTCATGTAACTTGATATTTCAGGCTTTCATCAGGACCAAACTTTTTCAGAATCGGGCCCGGGCTTCTGCAGTTGCGGGTCCTGGAGTTCCATAGTTACTCCACTTCTTTAGGCCCCTACCTATTTACCTGGACCATTGCAGTTGACTCACACTTCTTCATACATTTCATAACTGCTTAGAACGTTAGATAGGTTAGAGAGTCATGTGTGCAGCGCTTGTAAAAGGTACTTACATGGTGCCACATTAATTGCTTTGCTACATCCATATGCACATATACATACATACATTCACATACATACATACATGCACGCATGCACACTAACATACATACATACATACATACATACATACATACATACATACATACATACATACATACATACATACATACATACATACATACATACATACATACATGCATACATACATATGTATGTACATACATACATACATACATACATACATACATACATACATACATACATACATACATACATACACACATACATACATACATACATACATACATACATACATACATACATACATACATACATACATACATACATACATACATACATACATACATACATACATACATACATACATACAATTGTATAGAGAGCTGCAGGCACGATGCTATGTACGGGAAAGAAGGGAACTTCCCTCATTGGCTTATTGGTCCAGAACATATCTTACTAGGACTTTCTCCTAAGTCATTACGCTCATTAGAGATCGATCAGATATCGATTTAAATTCACTGATTAGAAGCAACTAATATTCAGCGATTGAAATTCGTGTCTTGATTATAAAGCCACTGATTGAATCGCTATTGAACGATCGAATGATATGAACTGTTTGATTGAACGACGATTTTCTTTGATGATGATTCATCTACAGGCTTCGGTCCTCTAGAAGCAGCCAGAGTGTTCTATAAACTAATGAGGAAACTAGGTCACGATCGATTTTACGTCCAAGGTGGCGATTGGGGAGGATTAATTTCAACCATCATGGCTCAGGCTTACCCAGAGTAAGTAAAATGCTGAATAAGTAACCTATGCCCAAATACGTGACTAAATGACTATGTATAGCTTAAATCTAGCCTACCCAAAATACTATTTGAACCGTATATGAACCTCACTCATACGCTACATATGCGTAAATTAAATTTTTTCCTCGATTATCATATGGAAGTTATAATAAGCATCCTTAGTGTCTGTGATAAAGTACCTCGTTACAATGCTGAACTTACCAATTTATCATGTTACTGATGTGGTGGACAGGCCACAATTAAGGCTTGAATGTAGGCTCTATTTATAGAGTGATAATTAAAGCGTATACCTCTGCGGTGTTTTCGCGTTCAATGAAGTTCTGCAGGTGTTGTCATTTTGTAGCCATGTCATCGGAGTGCATGTGAACTTCGCATTTTTGCCACTGAAGTCTGCGGGTGTATGGCTGAGGCAGATCGTTGGGGAGATATGGCCGAGTCTCATCTACACGCAGACTGAAATGAAGATTCGACAGACGCTGAAGCCATACCTCACCGACCTAATCAAAGAGACAGCCTACTTGCACATTCAGGCTACGAAACCAGACACTGTCGGTGAGTTAATGAGAGGAAGGGTTGGTTCGTGGGTGGGAGTGCGAATGAGTGCATGAGTTAGCGAGTGGGTGCTTGAGAGAGCGAATGGGTGGGTGGATGAGTGCGTGAGCGAGTGAGTGAGTGAGTGAGTGATGAGTTTGGTTTGGGGTTTTGGTCAGTTGATCGGCCGGCTAATCAGGCACTCAATCAGTCTGTGAATCAGTCACTCAGTCAATGAGTGAGTAAGTCTGTCAGTGATTAACTAAATCAGTCAGTCAGCGAGCCAGTCAGTCAACTATGGTCAACTATTCGGTCAGTCATCCAATCAGTAACTCAACCAGTCATCAATATCAATTAAACAATTGGTCAACCAGTTCTCGGTGTTCATCGATCAATCGCTTAATGTCTTTATCTAAACCACAGTCGTCGCTTGGTTTTTCCGATAGGACGTTGAGACATAGACAGCTTCGAGCCCGGTTGGTAGTTAAATGAATGACCATCTGTGGATTCACCACATGACACCTGCAGGACGCCCTCTCAGCCCTCCGTTCTTTCGGGGTCTGTAAATGACCACAAACTTAAGTTGGGAAGCGCATACAAGGTGTCCTGCCGTTTGATTGTTGTGATCATAAGTTTATTTGCACGTCAACCTACGGATCATTTGAACTGACGATCTTCTAGACCACAGACAAATGAACAGGTCTGCAACTTTCGCCGTTATATCTTAACAGTGGAAGTAGCCTACCAGACAGTTTCTGTATTGTTAACGTTCTGCCATACATTTCACTAAGAACAATGGCGACGGTTAAAACCCCACCAGGACAGAAAAATTCCGAGATTTGTGTTCCATGTGGGCTCCGTAGTGACTAATCTATTAAATGAGTACACTATGAACTGATTCGCATGGGTAGGCACTACCCATGCGAAGACCAGGCGACATAGGACAGGACTGGTCAAGTGGCCATTGCCCTCAATCGACGCATTTATCTCTTATGAAATAAGTGAGGTCGGGATCGGTATTAAGATTATTTAGTAGAGAGCGATTACCGGATTCGTCAGTTAATAGATCAAGATGTAAATCATTTGGTTTATAGTAGGTTGACTTGTTTTTTTAATGTCATTTTGGATTGAATGTAAGAAAACGTCCTCTTCTACTATCATAGTACTATGTGATTGAAAGGAAATATAGTAATCATACATTGAAGGCAAAGGTCGGCTTCTTTCACTGGCCCAGTTAGCTACATCGGTAAGAGCGTTGGCTGCGCGTCTCATGCGACTTTGTGTTAGAGAGCATGCGGACCGCGGTTCGCCTCCCGAAGGGCCGAAGGTGGCTTATTTCAGAGATTTAAATCTCGGGCTAGCACGGTCCCAACACGGGGACCTTAAATGGCGTGGCACCCATTCAAACGGGCAAGCGGTGGTGAAGGATCTCACCCGATCAATTCATTGAAAAATGAGCAGGGTCGAGGCCATATACGGTCGCTATAGAAAATCGCGTACATTTACATTTCTTTGTTGTGTAGGTCTATATATTCAGTAGCCTATCTCCTCTGCCGAAACTCGACAACTCCACATTGTATACTGTGTACACATTGTGTGCCCAGGACAATCTACTATTAGACAGCTATAGAAGTGTCAGGTGCTGTCAAATGGCTGGGTAGCCTACAAGGCTAGGAGACGGTGGCCTAACTGGTGATAGTGCAGCCTAATAAAGAATATGTGTATGTGCGTCTGTCATTCTGTCAATGCAATGACCTTAACTCAACTAGCAGTAGGTCTTTCAATACAACAGTGTACATGCGTATGTGACTCTGTCAATGCAACGATCACAACATAACTAGCAATGAATCTCACAATGCAATAATGTATATGTGTGTATGTGAGTCTCTCATTCTCTCAAAGCAATGACAATAACATAACTAGCTAAGAAAGCTAAGAAAACAAAGTCGCAAATACTTCATGCCCATTGCTGCCTCTTGGGTAATTATCTGAAAGGACTGTTTAAAAGAGTAACTGTAATCAAATTTATGTTGCGCCTCTATGAGAAATAGTTCCCAAAGTGAAAGGGTAGGCCTATATTTACACCTATGCTGTTTGTTTTTATACGAAATCAGCCGCTGGTCTAAATGATTCTCCAGCCGGCCTGGCCGCTTACATCCTGGAAAAGTTTTCCACCTGGACCAACAGTGAGAACAGGAACTGTTCGGATGGATGCATCACGAAGTATTTTACACTTGATGAGGTCCTTACTAACGTCATGATCTACTGGCTGAATGGAAACATCGGCTCTTCGGTGCGTTTCTACAAGGAACACTTTACCAGTGCAGAATTTCCACGATGGGAAAGGTTGGTATCGCTCATGCAGGAAATGGGCAATTATTGACGGCTTTTTAAAAGAATGATCTCATGTATGCTCACATTAATCATGTACGATGTTGATGAGGATAATTATTATGATGATGAAATTGTCAACAATCATAGCGAATATTGATGATGATGATGATGATGATGATGATGATGATGATGATGATGATGATGATGATGACGATGACGATGACGATGACGATGACGATGACGATGACGATGACGATGACGATGACGACGATGACAATGATAGTGATGGTCAACGATGATGATGACAATGATAACATCGACGAAGACGAAAACTAAAATTTGTATCTAGCATCATTTGTACAATGGAGGATCCAGAAGTTCTCCGCTTTTGAGAACTTCTGGATCCTCCATTGTACAACGCCGGAGGCCAGCTGTGGCACGACCGTATATAACTTCTCCGAATTTACTTTGCTAGGGTTTAATAAGTACCAAATATTTCAATATTACTTCCATCGGGGGGGGGATACATAGAAGGCGTCATAAAAATGGTTGCGATACATTATATGATTACATATGCGTTTGTGTGTATGTGTATGTGACTGTAGTCTTCCAGTCTTGGTTCCGAGCGGCATAGCGGCCTTTCCGCACGAGCTCCTCCAGCACACGCGGTCCATCATCGAGCTCAAGTATCGCAACATCGTCCGCTACACCAACCAACCGCGCGGAGGTCACTTCGCGGCCTTCGAAGAGCCACTTCTAATGGCCAACGATATCAGGGCTTTCGTTCGAACCGTCGAACGTCTCTGAACTCTGATCAGACTTAGATTATATTGAGAGTAAGCGAGGTGATCCATTTTCCTCAACGCAGAATTGTCCACGTATACACTGACGTCATTGTGACACTTTTGGTGCTCTGGCTAGTATTAAAGCTTTTAAAAAAGGCAGAGAGTGGTAGTCAACAGCCTGGCACCCATATGATGTCGTTAAATACTGAATACTATTAAGCTCGTTTAATACGCTTTCTCCCACTTTTTCCGACGCTATAACAGTCGTCATTTTCGTTCAATCGCTCGTATGTTTGTATGAAACCTAAAGTTTAATGTGAGGCAAGGTCGACGTGAATTGTTCTGGCAGCCATAAGATGACTTTACACACTGAATAGGCTACTATAGGCCTACCACTACGTTTACATAAATCATTATAAGATAAATATTCAGAAATATTACGACTTTATTGTAAGCATGCGGAAACTTAATAGTATAACATAATAACAATGACTATTCAAGTGTACGTTTTTGTCATCAAGCAGATTATGCATGCAGTTGAACAATAATTAACTGATAATTTTGTTGTAAATGCACATCAAACGTAAGCTACCAACGTATAGGCCTAGCCTATATCCAACACTAAATTTTAACAATAACGATGTAAATATCTTATACAAGCTTAACAATTGTAGTGAAAACGATGTACTGGCTAACTATTTCGTTGCAAATTGCCGGTGTATTAATTATGAAAACCCTCAGTAAAGATCTTTCATTAATCATACATAGCCTAGCTCATTATGGGACAGGTCGGAAAAGGATTAACTAATATGCTTAGGTTTAGGCTATAGTCTTCGTTAAAAGTTACATTATAAATCTACTAAATTTTCGTATTAGTTAAAGGTCTAAAGGACTTATAATTATTTGAAATGCTTGAACACATGTGGGCTGTGGCTAATATTATAGTTACACATTGAAGAGTAAAAATTAGGCCTATATCTTATTTTAAATGTATAACTGACAACTCTTTTACAAACGAAAAGTTCACATTTTTCAGATGTTTTGAGCAGCTGCATGCAATAGATTCGTTGCTCAGTTTTGCTCACTGACTGCAGATAGTTAGAAACAGGATGACCTTAAATTAGACACTTTAAGTCTCTTTTAAGGTCTCGTTCTAGGCCACGATCACTTTCTGCATCCGAAGACAACTTAAAATATACATATGCGAATCAAACGAATGCCCTTACAGAAATAATTTCCTGTTTAAACCCACGCAACCAGGACGATCGATACCGGTAATTAAAATATGCCCACAGCTCGCCCTGTAGCTGCATATAATACCATAAGCATTTCCGGAGTTAGATAAACAAATTATTTACATTCACAGGCGTAAACTTGTTCAAAATATTGGGGGGTGGGGTCTGGACCTGAGTGCAAAAAAACAAGTTTTTTTCAAGATAAAAAGTTTCGTTTTGTTTTGTTTTTTTTTGTTTTTTTTTTACTTTTTATGGTTTTTGTTGTTTTCGTTATTTGTTTTTAAGATTTTCGGATTTTAGATCATAAAAATCATGAAAAATGGCATGAACAAGAGCTCCAACTCAGTTTAATTCAGTTGCGATTTCCGAAAATTAAAAATCATTAAATCAATATTGTTAAAATAACTTTAACAAGAATAAGAAATTTATTTTTTTAAACAAAAAAACAAATTTTGTGGTTTTCTTTTACTTGTGTTTTTTAAACCAAAAACTGAAAAACAACTTCTTTCACCTCTGGTCTGGACAATCAGCGAGCCTGAGGCTTCCGGTGTTACGTATACATATAGTGCGCATGTTGTTTACATGTAAATTTGTTTCATATTAAAAATATTGAAGACAAAAATAACTCTCTGTTTTCATTATGAATTTTTGATAGTATTTCAGCTCTGTGTCTGTTTTTCTGTTTCTGAAGAAATTTGTCTATATTGAAACATAATATTTTAAAGTTTGAGGAAATTCTCCTCTCGATTATTGGGGGCATTGCCCCCAATCCTCAGTTATTGGGGGCGCGTGCCCCGGCTGCCCCCCAGAGTCTACGCCTATGTTTACATTATAAACATTTATTCAGAATGTCTCCACCAAAATCTTCGTTCGAGAGCAAATATTTTAAGAAGGAAACAAGATGGGTCACTGAAGAAGAAACTGCGTAACTAGGGCGCGTGATGCATTCCGGTCTGTATGTGGAAAAACATTAGCCTAATCTATCAATTATTACAGGGCTAATGCAGTATAGAATACATCTGTCGTTTACCTTTACTTGGTGACCCAAAATAAGAAAATAACCTAGGCCCACAGGTTTGTAGAATAGGCCTATATATACCACAATTAACGGCTTAGTAAAGCTGCAGCCTGCTATAGTCTAACTTTGAGGTTGACTAAAATATTAAACTTTACTAACAGGGTTCGCATAAAACTACTTCAATACGACAATGTTTTTAAATCTCTGACTAAAACAGACAATAATGCGATGTCCCACTCAAGTTGGCGGAGTTTACTTGCTCTGCTGATGTCATCTAACTACGTAGCCTACTTGCTAAGAACCTAGTTAGTTACGGACTGCACAAGCCAATATTTTACAGTGACCCATCTTATGTTCTATAGGCCTAGTTGAAATCTTTGGTTGAGACTATTGACGGCCAATTTACACCGTCTTTATTGGACGCCACAACACATAATTAACACGGGTGTTTCTGGGTTGTGAGCAGCTTATCAAACAACCGAGCCCAGAATAGATTCATGGGCAAGACAGCGGCTGAGTGACTAATATGTTATGACTTGTTACATAATACAGTCTCAAGCAGGAAATCGTTGCCATTGTCCGCATTGCATGAAACTTATTCGTTAGCCGCAAAATATGTTCGTAGATTTCGATTTCTATTCGTTATTGTTTCTTTCCTCGCTTAATGAAACTTCGTCTGCACAGCAATTAGTCCGTATCAGTAGAAGTAGGTGGTTAAACAAAATAGGTGGTTAAACAAAATATATGGCTTTTCTGCAACAAGCTTTTCGTGCATGTTTCTATCGCAAGCGCACGCGATTGAAGCACTGTACGAAAATAACTGGAATTGGCGCAGAGATTTATAGGCCTATGGTCAATGACGAATAGACTGGAGCACAGTCAGATAAACAAAACAGACAGAAAGACAGAAAGCAGACACAAGAATTTATTCCCTAATATAAACAGAAGTTTTGCTGAAAAAGGAGCGCATGAACTGTGCAAGAATGTTGCATGCCGAACGCGTGTAGCCTCCGTGCGGAGATAGACAGACAGATTTGGGTTGAGATATTTCAGTGGTTCAGACAGACAGACAGACAGACAGACAGACAGACAGACAGACAAGCGAACACAGACACAGGGAGATAAGAGTTTGAAACTTCTGTGTATAGGTTCGACTCGGTCCGCAATAACTATCAATAGGCGTGTTATGATTTCAACCATCCTCGATATTTTCGATTAATTATCGACTCCCTGAGAGCTACGTGGGCGCTTGACGTGTTAAGCATCAGTCCGCATCCAAACAAAAATAGTTATCTCAATAGAGGGAAAGGAGGTCTGACCACGGAACCCCTTTATAGCAATTAAGTCGGCGCCAACGACCTGAATGCATACACATGCAGCTGCCTTTCAAGGTTGATCCGGAACTAAAATAAATTATCCTCTATAAGTTTGGGTTGAACGAATTTCACGATTATTTTCCGTTTATTAGCTAACGGAACAACTAATTGCCAGATGTTCCTTTGGCTATTGATAGACCTGGTCTATTTTGATGCTAAGGTAAGTTTGTTCAGTCGTAGTTAAGTAGTTACAGAGAATACTTTGGTTAAAGCAGATGAACTAAGATTAAGGGCAATTTAGGTCAAGGGTGAGTTGTTTTCCAGAGTGAATTAGTTTAAGGGCATTGTAATTCAAGAGTAATTTAAAAAGCAAATTATTTTGAGTGAAATTTGGTTGCAATTAGATTGGTTGAAGAGCGAATCGCGCTATAATTACGTGAGTCAAGAGTAATTTTAATCCCAGTTTGATTGACAGATAGACGTATAATTCTCGTGATTTTATCAACACAGTCCTTCAATTGGTCGTGACTCTGTTCAAAACAAAAAATGGACCTCAGCAGTGGCTCACTGACTCAATGTAAGACGTTAACTGTAATATAAGCTATGGGCGAATAAATGTTCCTGCTTAAGAATGCCGATACAAATATATATGTGCATTTGCGCATTTACCCTCTGGCAAGTCTACATAATAAGCCTTGAGAACGGAATCCTAGGGCAAACCAAAGCAACTGTTCCAAATGGCACAGGTCAAGTTGGCTCTGTGAAGCGTAACGACTCTGCATAATGTACAGTAACGCCAAACTGATATAGCGCCCATTACCGTGTTCAGAAGGTGTATCGCCGAAGGTTGGGGCGCAGTCTGCCCGTGATCAGAAGCTGGTGTGGCCGCACGAAGTACGCAGAGACCGTGCGATTTTCGGACCCAGAGGGTAATGCTAGGATAACCACAAAGTGGACACCGGGGGGAGGCCATGAGTGACCAATGGTCAGCGGCGAGGCCCGGCTCGGTCCAGGCACCTCGTCGCCGAGCCCGACCGTGACCGGACGCCGTGACCCGGTCACTACGACGCGATCGTCGACTGTCTTGACGAGAACCTCATCTGGGTCGAACTCGACGGGAACTCGAAGAAAGATCTCGACCTGGGAAGCGGCCTCGTTCTCGCGCACCACCGGAAGATACTTGGCACTCGTTCCCGAGAAGTCGGCTACCATCGTTCCGCCTGAGCGCTCTTGCACGTACAGCCATCGGTCGTCGGCCACGCTCAGAACGAGGCTCTGGACCGGAACTTCCGTCGGGATAGTCACTTCCTCCAAGATGGCAGCATCATCTCCAGCTCCATCGTCTGCGCAGACGCGGAGCAGTCGGTCGTCGACGAGCGACACAAACAGCTCTTCCGGTTTGTGTTGATCCAGAGGGACCTTGTAGAGAACGCCTGTCTTGGACGAAGTCTGCCGCTGAACGATGGAAGAGTCGGAGTTACGGTGCTCGCAGTACTTGGTCGGTGTTGCCGATCGCTTCGCCTGAACATCTTCGGACTTGAGGGGACAGACGAGGGCCAGCTGCTCGTTGAGACGAGACGGGGTCTCTTCGTGGCGAACGACCAGGCGGTGGCAGTTGGCCGATGGTTCTGGACGCTGGCAGAGGAGAGCAGCCGTTTCCGGAAGCTGGAAGCGGTCGTGACTTTCGGTCCGAGTCAGAGTCGGTCTCTTGGGCGGCGAAAACGTCGGCGTGGAGGCCAGTGCAGGGGACCTTAACATGCAGCCGATCGATAGATGTCGCGTGAGTGGCGGCGGGTTGTGGTGGGTCTGTCTCGACGTCGGCGGCGGCAATCTCTCCCGCGTCCGACTGCGAGGGCTTCCGCAGATGGCATGGAGTTCACGGGAGATCTCCTGGATGTGCTCCTCCCAGGGACGAACGGGGCTCGACGGACTGCACGCAACGAACGAATTCCCTCCGCCACCTCCGCCTCCATCTCCACCTCCACCACCCCCGCCTACTGAAAGGTCAAAGGTCGGAAGAGTGGTATACCTCGTGGCGAGGAGAGAAGTTGGAGGACAAGAGGACATCATTACTCACTGGATTCCGTACCTGGACAAAACCTGCAGCACCATACAATACAACCGATAATTTCATGACATTCGGTTCTTTTCTCTTCCACACTATTCCATTCAGTTGCTAATGAATTTCATTCTATTCTTACTTCATTCAATTGCATTATATTCTAATCTAATACATTCTAATCTTATTCAGTCACATTCATTCCATTCAATTTATTCTATTCAATTTTATTCATTCTGCTCAGTTACAGACTCAGTTCTCTCGTTCTCTATTCTAATCCAAGCTATCCTATCCCATTCCTCCTAACGTTTCAGTATACCATTGACTTACGTAGGCACTCCAATGACCCGACACGGTCACGCGGGTCATAGGAGTGACCTCGACCGTTAGTCACTGGTGCTGATTCAATATACCGACCGACAAGCGACGAATACCTCTTCTAGAGCATATGGCACCTCGAAGAATTATCCTCACTTACGTCATCTTCTACCAACGAGGGCCTGCATGCATGGGCGTCCGGAGGGGGTAAGGGGGCATTTGCCCCCTAGATTTTGAAAATATTAAAAAAAATAAAATCTTTATTATTATGATTATTCCAACAGTCCCAACACGATTTTCAATGCTAAAAACACTTAATTATTTTGGTAAGTCAGTTATTCAATGCAAGAAACCTGATTTTGATCCCCATATAAAAATTTTGCCCCACCCCCTATAAATTTTGCCCACCATAGAAATTTTTGCCCCATTGAAAAGTTCCTGCGGACGCCCATGCCTGCATGGCGGCAACGCCATCGCGTGCTACGAACACTGTCACCTATCGTTTCTCCACTCTATTGACCCAACCTGGTCCCAAAACTCTGAATATCTAGGCCTATGCCATATGTCGACGGGAATCTGTTGGTCGGCTTCACGTGTGTGCGTGGGCCCACCATTGGTGACTCTTGTCCAGTTTGCTGTGAATTTTTGTTGTGCCTGATGTAGTAGTCTAGTTGCAAATGAGACTTAACATATATAACATATATATGCTAGCGCATAGAAAGGGCTTTGTGAGATACTTTAAATGCGCTATATATATTAAATTAATGTTCTAATACATACATACATGTATGCATTGTGCTGAGCTTGCAGCAACGGCAGGATGCGCTCAGATCAATAGACGCACTATTTTCACCATCTTACTACGCAATAAATAAACTGGGAAAATCCAAATAGATTTATCATAGATTAAAAAAGACCTTAAAATATTCCAAAGTTTACCAAGCTTTTTAGCAGTCTTGTTGTCAAGACCTTAAACCTCAAGACAAGACCAAGACCAAGGCCTTAAACCTCAAGACCAAGACCAAGACCAAGACCTTGAACCTCAAGACCAAGACCAAGACCAAGACCTTGAACCTCGAGACCAAGACCAAGACCAAGACCTTGAACCTCATGACCAAGACCAAGACCCAAAAAATCTCAATCAGGTCAAGACTTCTAAAATTGTCAAGTCGTAATATTCGCTATTTTAATGAAAACATGAGTCTTTTATTTTATTCAAGCAAATTAACTTTAAATGCAAACTGCAGAGAAATCCGAATATGTATTCAAAAGTCATTCATCCAAACTATTATTCCAAATGCCTTTTGTATTTTATAAAAACCAATTCGCTCAGAATTTTCTGACCAAGACGTGCCTGGTGGGCCTCATACAAATTCTGCCATGTGAAAAAGTACGTTCTACAGGTGTGTAAGTCGCTGACACACACAGAGTAGCTTTTCAAGCACTGGATGTAAATGTACAGAGAGTGAGTCCTTTTGAAATCTTCCCATGGTTTATCATACCGTCTGATACAGAATAACTGTTGCTGCTGCCAATGGGTTTTCCTTACCATCAAGACTTGTATCCATCCATAGATATTGGTCGTATGATGCAAGCAGGCTTGATACACAATTCTTGAGTTCTGTTAAATGACTGTTCATATTGACAGCCGGTCTTGGTCTTGGTCTTGCGAGACCAAGACCAAGACCTTGAACCTCAAGACCAAGACCAAGACCTTGAACCTCAAGACCAAGACCAAGACCAAGACCAAGACCTTGAACCTCAAGACCAAGACCAAGACCAAGACTTTTAAAAACGAACTCGAGTGCACTCGAGACCAAGACCTTGGTCTCGAGGACAACAAGACTGCTTTTTAGTTCCCTTGGATACAATATTTCACACAGGCCGACGCCTGATACGGTTACTGCAACTTGCTCGCTTAGGATACAAAAGTCCCTAATAAAATATCTAGTAACGTTTAATTATACTTAATAATCCGAAAGCAATAACAATTGCAAGGTCAAACTCGCGGCATTACTCGCCAATGAAAGGAGGCGTTTCTCTTGCGCAGCGGAAGTGTCGGCATGCCTGCATGTTTTCACAGATCAGTGTTCCTCCTATCGCAGGCGCCTATAATTGCCCTACACCCGAATGCAACAGATCAGTGATGCTTTACCGATATTTATTGCGGAGAAAACAATGTATAACTCCCTCGTGCATGCACATCTATCGGTCTTTTCATCATGATCATCATTATCATCAGTTGCTGAAGCCAGCCATTTTAGCGCCTATGGGTACGAATATATGATCTGCATTATTGTCCTCGGCCAATCGTCCATTGTTCCATTGCTCCCCTTAGTCCAAGTGATGTTATGTCCTCAGTTGTATTATCTATCCAGCGTATTCTTGGTCTGCACTTGTTTCTTTTCCCTTCGAATCTTGCATATCGGTCTTTTACTTTTGTTTTAAAAACCAACTAGTCTAAGTCAACACATGCAAGGCACCGGATGCAACAACACACTCTTTCACCCCCTCAAGCGAGCCTCACCCCATCATCGGACTACAAGCGTATCTCCGTTCGTTGCTAAACCAAAGAGCCTCGAGATCTATCCGGCCGCGCCTTCAGCTGTTTTTGCGACTACAGGCAAACGGAGCAACATTACGGTCGGGTCTTACACGGATACCAGCAACAACAGCTCAGCTTCTATTGATGCTGGAAGCCTGACTGACGTTTGGGCCACAAACGACTGAATGCATTCACACACATACACACATGCTTAGATTGTTTCACATAATATATTATGTAACTGTTGTATGCAGGCCTATAATGCAATTCATGTACACCAAATATAGATGCATATACGTGTAGGCCTATGCAGTACTTTTTTCTGGAAAAAAGGTTCCGGAACTGAATAATAGGCTCCGGAACTGAACAATTATGGAAGGGCTAAAATCCAGAGATAAACGGGATTGGGGTAGGGAGGGATCTCAATAAACACTGAAAACAGTTCACAACACTAAAATTAAATTAAAATAACTAAATTATTGTTTTTATTATTAAAATAAATAAATTATTTTTAGTAGCTGAAAAAAGGTGCCGGAACGCCGTTCCGGCGCGTTTCGGCTGAAAAAAGCAGTGCATTTATGTATTTATGTAGGCTATGTATGGATTTTTAACTCCATGCATACATTATATTATTGGGCCCTATATATATATATATATATATATATATATATATAATATATTATATATACATATATAATGTGAAAATCTGAAACACCGTTTGCGTACTGCTTTACTGATTCGGAATCGATGCATATATGTTCATGATTGTATATATATATATATATATATATATATATATATATATATATATATATATTAAGCAATTACTAATTAATTAGATATATAAAAAACCTTTTACATGTGCTCGCGCATATATTGGATAAAGATGTCTACAGTGACTTTTGAAACACACATGCAGTACGAAGTCCCATTCTAAATACTAAATCATTGTAGTTAGGGCAAATGGGCGTTATTTAGAAAATTAACAATTTAACCCAAAGTATATTTCGCAAAATGCACATATACAACATATCTAGTCTATATACCATATACATAAATAAAAATATATGTTCATATGTGTATGCGTGTGTGTTACAGTGTATTTATGTGTTTATGTAGCGTATGTGTGCATTGGCACCCATAGAAATATGCGCAGGAAGAGGGGCAATATTTGCGAAACACAATCGTTCTGGGTCAATGTGCATGGGCCAAAAGTGCATTCTAAGCCTGCCTGCCTGTCTATATACATCGTATGCATGTATTTCTGTATGTATTCTAAATGTATTTCTGTGCATGCATGCATGCATGTAAGTATATATGCATGTATGTGTATATGTATGTACATATATGTATGCATGTGTGTATATAATTACGTATGCATGAACGTAAGGACCATAATTATATAGGTCATCTGTTACATGAATACAGACGATACATTTTTATTTAGATTGTATTCAGTAAGAGTAAAGAATCCAATGGCAATCGATCACAGCGTGTGTGTGTGTTTAACGTGACCTACAGGGCGATCAATGGTCAACTTTTCACACAATTCAACCTCCAGATTAAAGCTAGACTGCACCACATAAATCACGTTCAAATGGCAAAGTTCACGCGTAGAAATGGTATCATTGTAAAAAAAAGACTTATAAACACACATATACACCTAAGCACACACGCACACGCACGCACACGCACACACACACACATATATATGTATATATATTATATATTATATATATATATATGCGTATACATACATACAGAGAGACAGAGACAATCACACAGGCAGAATACTTATTCACTTGTTCATATATTTAATTACTTATTTTTTTGCTATACCATCTGCGTCGATGTTAAACTTTGTTGACAAACGAAACCCAATACTATTCACTTCAGGCGTTTGTCGTCAGGACAAACCTAACTCCAGCACTTTGCCTGAATCTCCGTCTCTGCAAGAACGAGGGAAAACAGGTGAAGCAGGTTGTTTGGCTAATACAACATGTTGTCAGAACTTCCTTATCGTTTTCGCGCCTGATTTTGTGCCCTCGGAGGAGGAGGGTATGTTCTGCGTTCTCCACGACTCCATGCCGAATGCGAAAGAACTGCGCATTATCGTAATCGTAATCGTAAACTCCGAAATTCTAAAGCTAAGCACAAAGCACCAGCTTATTCACGAGCACTGCGCAGTATCAGAGGGGTTGTCCAGAGATCGATGTCTATTGGAGGCCCGAGTCCAGTTGCCAGAGAGACCAGAGAGAGGAAGAGCAGCTGCTAAGATGGGCTTTGTTGAGGACGAGGAAAGGCAGAGGATCGGATAGATTATAGGTAGGAATTCTTGAAGAGGTGAGGATTCAATTTGGATTTGAAAGCCTGTGGGGTGATGAGTAAAAGAGCCTGAAGCAGACGACGGTGAGTGAGTGAGTGGTGGTACTGGTGGAGCAACTGATTAAATGCAGCTTTCAGGGGAAGTTCGTTCAGGAGTTGAGGTGCAGTGTGGAACATGGATCGGTTGGAGAACGAGTAGAGTCTGGAGACGGCAGAGATTGAGATGTGAGGATGATCGGGTACAAAGAGGTGGCTGAGTGGTGAAGAGTTCGCGAAAGTACTTTGGCTGGAAGTATACTGTAGCGAGTTGTAGGTTAGCGACAGGACTTTGATGTGGACTTTGATGTGGAAGCGCTCAGGGATTTTCAGCCAGTGGAGTGATTTAAGAACGGTAGTGATATATGGTGATGCTTGGGTGTTCTGGTGAGAGCTCGGGCAAGAGATTTTGGGGTGAGTTGTAGACGTTTAATTTGGGTAAATTCGAGGTTGAGAACAAAGGAATCAGTTAATTAAGCTTGGAGTGAACAATGAAGGTATCGATAGTAGAGGCAGTTTTAAAGGTAAGCATGGGTCGAATGCGGTCGTGCGTGTGTGTGCCTACGAAAGTCAGTCCGACTATACTCGGTGCTCAGCTACTCGGGTGAACAAGGAATGTGTCACATGGGAGATCAACGCAATTGATTATAAAATAAAATTGATCATAAAATCGGTAAATAAATAAATACTTATTTCTGTCTGTCTGCCTCCCTGTCTTTCTGTATACATGTATGTATGGATATATGCATGCATGTATGTATTGTATGTATGTATGTATGTATGTATGTATGTATGTATGTATGTATGTATGTATGTATGTATGTATGTATGTATGTATGTATGTATGTATGTATGTATGTATGTATGTATGTATGTATGTATGTATGTATGTATGTATGTATGTATGTATGTATGTATGTATGTATGTATGTATGTATGTATGTATGCATTGTATAGCGATATGTTACGTTGTTATTACGCGTGAACTTTGGCATTTCAACGTGATTTGGGCGGTGCAGTAGGCCTATAGCTTCAACCTGGACGATGACCATTGACCGCGCTGTGGGCCTAAATCACGTTAATCACACACATACACACACACACACGCACACGCACACACACACGCACGCACACACACACACACACTATCCGATTGGCATCGGATCCTTTACCCTTATTAAATACAATCTGAATAAGAATCAACCAAACATTATAGAAAGGGCTTTTTGTGTAATGATGGGTGGCGCTATAATCACAGTAATTAGCCATGTTGCTAAGCAAGGAAGTAAAAGTATTGCATTACTCGGGTTTCACCACACATAGGATCTACGTCTTGCTTTTAAATCAAGGAAGAATATTATTTCATTTTAGTTAAATAAAAAAAGTTGGCGAGTTCCTTTACGTTTAGGCCTACTTAAGCGCCTAAAGTGAGATCTACTTTTGCTTTCTCTTAGTACTCTGGCCCAGTATTTTATAAAACATGGCAACTACTAATTATCTACTTACTCTCTTTTATTTCTTTTTCCCAATTCGTCATTGTCTCTATTATTCTGTTTCTGATAGTCTAGGCCTCATAATCTGTCTGTCAGTCAGTCAGTCAGTCAGTCAGTCAGTCAGTCAGTCAGTCAGTCAGTCAGTCAGTCAGTCAGTCAGTCAGTCAGTCAGTCAGTCAGTCAGTCAGTCTGTCTGTCTGTCTGTCTGTCTGTCTGTCTGTCTGTCAGTCAGTCGTTCTATCAGTCTGCCTCTCTGCCAATCAGTCTTTCAATCAGTCTGTCTCTCTGTCAATCAGTCAGTCAATCTTTCTATCAGTCTGTCAGTCTGTCTGTCCGTGTGTCAATCAGACTTTCAGTCTTTCTTGTCTGTCCTATAGGTCTAAATTCACCAACGTATTATGTTTCTAAAAACGCTGACCATCAGAAAAGTGAATCAGTATATCAATTACAGAATCAATGTACAAGGAGACAAACTGCGGGCAATCCGTCAGTCAGTTCAAGCAGTTGTTTCTATTATTAATAATCTCCTACTTGATAAAAAAATCTTTTTCAAGTTCTCTGCTCTTGGGCAAGTTCAAACTTTCAACGGCATCACTCCTCTCGATGTTGGGCTTTCTCCTTCACTAGTTTAAACCAATCACTCTTTTCAGTCAATTTTCTCACTTTAAGCAATAATTTCAACCACTTCTTTCAATCATTCCGTAACTTCAATCACTCGTTTCAACGAAATCGTCAATCAGTCAGCCATGTCAATCACTCAGTAACTGAAATCAACCAGGTTACTTTTTCAAACCACATCGCATCAATTACTTTTTCAGAATACTCGGTAATTTCAATCGAACAATCATAATTTCAATCGAATATTACAATCAACCATTTCAGCCAATCAGATGGTAACGACGATCGAATCTCGTTGCTCTTCTGAGGCGCCATAGAGAAAGCGAAACTGGCCAGACCCAGTCCAAAATCTGTCGAAGACATTAACCTTCAACCTATAAGCGGTAACCATCTTTCCTCTTGCGTTCATTCCTTCTAGAACACTCCTATCTGCGTGCACACCCTTCAGCCCACCCTCACACTCGCCTGCAGTTTCCTGAAGAAGGGACTTTAACCGCATTTCCGAAGCTCGTTTCTTTCGCTTAGAAATCTGTGGATGATATCGATGCAGGTATTGGTAGGAAGTGAAAACTGTTCTGGTAAACAACGCCATTTGTAAATACGTACCGTTCTAAAAATATATCTGGCGTGGTGCAGGTCAAACCGTATCGGCAGAAATGTCGGGGCCAGTCGACCAACGTTGCATCTCGATCTAACGGCTGCTGATGCTGAGGCTACTGCTGCTGCAGCTGATGTTGTTGCTGCTGCTGCTGTTGTTGCGCAGTGTATGGTGTTACCCAGCGCTCCGCTGAAGTGGTTTGATTGCCATGTTTTCGAGCTCTGCCTAGACGCAACCGTCTATCTGCGAGCGTCTCTGCGTCCGTCTTGCTGTCGCTTTCTTCGAGTCTGCGTGTGTGCCTCTCCTACTCGCGTTTGTTCCGGTTGTCTCTTTGCCCTTCCGTTCTCTTCTCTTCCGTAGTGACGTCGTCTCGTCCTGTTCCGAATCGTACTAAAAGTTCAATTTCGGCATTTAAAAATTCGAGCCTGCTTCAACAGGAATTGCTGGTGAAAGGAGTAAATCGTTGCTCCTGCTGCTGTTCGCTCTTCGGTCGTCCGTGCACACCAGCTGCTGCTGAGTGCTGCATCGCGTGCTACGAAGACTGCAAACGCACGAGCTGCAGGCACCCTTCCTGTCTCCCCCCTCACCCTTCTATTCCTCCCCGCCACCCTCTCCATTCTCTCTCTCTAGCTATGCCTTTGTCTGTCGCTATGTTTGTCTGTGTCTGTGTATCAATCTCCGTCGCTTAACTGCGCCACTGCAGTATTGCTGGTGGTGCCAGTCCAAAGTCTGGTTAAAGTAGGAGTAAGACGCTGAAAAATAGGCCTACCTTCGTTAAGAAACTACTCACTTATCGTCGTTTTCTGTAGGTCTCTCTTTCTGTGATTATCTGTCTATCTGTCTACCTATCTGTCTCTCTGACTACCTGTCCGTCCGTCCGTCTGTCTGTTTGTCTGTCTGTTTGTCTGTCTGTCTGTCTGTCTCTCTCTCTCTCTCATGTCAATAACCCCCTCCAATAACCCCGACTAATAACCATCCCGGGCAATAACCCTAGGAAAATAACCTCTGTCTATCTCTCTGTCTATATGCCTATCGATCATTCTACGAAAACAAGAGGAAGTATACGTACTCCGAACGTACGCATTGCGGAAGCGGAAGGCTAATAGGAAAACAAAATTATTAGCATATACATATTACATAGACTATATTTTACTCAGACTATATATATGAAGGCGTGCACGATGGTCAAATCGTTATTATGCTTGACTGCCCAGTGTCCACTGAGAGGTCAGGGATTCAAATCCCCATCTACGGCTGAAATTTGTTTCGAAATATCGGCTCCAATTGCGTCCCACAGCGAATTCATCTCCATTGAATGCATTGCCCGTACGGTGTCGGTGGGACGATCAGACGGCGAGGGAAGGACATGGGTATCAGGTCAATAACCCCCGCCAATAACCCCCTCCAATAACCCCGGTTAATAACCACCCCGGGCAATAACCCTAGGAAAATAACCTCCCCGCCAATCGCCCTCATGGACAATAACCCCAGGAAAATAACCCTCTGTCAAACCCCGTGCCAGTAACCCCCAGTATTCATCTTTATAAATTTGTGTGCGTGTGCGTGTGCGTGTGCGTGTGCGTGTGCGTGTGCGTGTGCGTGTGCGTGTGCGTGTGCGTGTGCGTGTGCGTGTGTGTGTGTGTGTGTGTGTGTAAACTACTCATAAAGCATCAAGTTACGATTAGTAGTAGAATAAATAAGCGACCAAATTCTCAGCGATCTCCTTCACAATCAAGTCTCCGAGAGTTGAGAGAAACAATGTGACTGAAATAATATTTGGCGGAGACTTGGTCCTGGATTTGGGTAGGGACAGGTCGAAAAATGTAACATTATTTCAAAATAAGCGCCGCGAACACCAAACAAAGGGTAAACTGTGGAAAATACTGACAAAGGGTAAACTGTGGAAAATACTGTAGAAATTATAACGTCTTGTCCTCGGTCGCCACACATTGCATTTTAGCCTAACTTAAATTTGAAATTTATAATAATATTTATGAAATATTTATGAAATATTCAAATATTGTGGGATAAGCAACTTCATCCCCCAACCTCAAATTTCGGGGTCCGTCCCCCTCTGTCCCTCTGAGTCTCCGCCTCTGCAGTGAAATTGAAGAATTGAAAGGCACCATGTTTTCCGGTTGGGTACTGATTTATTCTACAGAAGATCAGATATAGATAATACGGCTCAGCCTACAATTAATGCCCTACCCTTAATCTAGCAATTAATCTTCCTTTTTCCCGTTCATGCGTTACGTACCGTATCAAGTTTTATCTTACTACTTATCGTTAATAGCCTACAAGAGTTTTGTAGTGCAATCCTGAAGCCTGCCGTGGCTTTCGTACTCTTACTGCCATAGAGGCAAGTTAATATAGAGCCTATTATAAGTATCTTAATACTTTGTTACTCTTAAAGTTTGCAGTGCAATGTGCAGTTGCTTGATTCCTTGCTTATGAGTCGGCTTTCTCATTTCCGTTTATACCCACGCGTCTTGTTATCCGTGCAAAGACCACTGCAGTTCATTTCTGAAGACAGCTTTTTTTATTCTTTCAGACCCTTAAGGAGCAGGTTTGATTGGAGTCCAATGTTCGAGACTGGGTGCATGTCTCCACGCCGCTTGAGTCAGTAAATGTAACGTGCAGTAATCTTGTTAGACATTAGCCAATTTAGTCCCTGTTCTATTGCAACTAGTTAACAGTAAAAACTGAGGAGTTATCCATAACGCTGAGCTGTTTCATTTTTAGCTCAGAGATGTAATAGGTCGATCAAACGCACTTGGCTCTTATCCGTTTATACACATCACGTGAAATTTTTTACATTTATATGAATTCTATAACATTAATATTCTATTAGGCCTACCTTTGCGCTTTCTTCCTACATATCAGCTCCTTCAGTTCCTAATCGGCATCTGTTCTGCGGCTGGAGTTACCCACATCACCGCCCCTTAAATTTTTCGCCGGGGAGAGGTTATGATTGGCCGCTGGCTTAATTAAGAGTGGAAACTCTGAGGATCCGACTCTTACACGGTCGCCAAGTGGATGGCCTCTTCTCGGAACAGGATTTGATCCAGGGTGAGAATTGTCGGGGGGTTGGGGATTCAACCCCCAGTCTTTCTTAGGACCCCACAGTAAAGTCTTCATTGCACACCCCAACTCTACATGGATCAAAGTCTAACCCTCCAGTCTTTTTTCTACAATTCTCATACTGGTTTGATCCTTAGTAATATTACCGGCAACAGTCGCTCCCTTCTTGTGTGCCTTCCAGTGTCCGATTTGCCGGGGGGGGGTCAGGGGGGTTGAACCCCCTTGCTTCTTTTTTTGACCCCCTTGCTTCTAGCCTTTGGACGACCCCCGAGGGGGTCGGCCTGACCCCCTCAAATGCATTAGCCACAGTGATAAACCAACCGACTCCAATACTGCCTAGTAATTCAGTAATTATTTATTATCCAGTCGGTACCCTTGTGTAGGTTGATTTGTGATATACTTGTTAAGAATTAGGTTATCCTTTGACAGACTGTGAGACGATACAACAGCTTGGCATCTACAGCTGTTGACCGATTATCTTACTTTTAACTCAAACTGAGGTCGTCTACTGATGTAGGCAGAAGCAGAGTAAGACATATTTCACAGGGCATGACCTTAAGGGTTCGGTCCACATACAGCAGACAACGAATGGACAGAGGCCCCTGTTCAAGCCAGCCCTCTGAGGCATATCAGCTCCACAGCCACTAGCATCCAGTTGTGGGGTAAAGATCTTCCGTGGTATTCTAGCACGCGCTGGCGCTTTTGACCTCGATTCACCTATGGCAGTCCACAGCTGTAGGCTGTCATTTCTGTGCTGGTAGTGGCTTTGAGGCACGCAGTCCTGTAGGATTCGACCTTTATATCATACAGTTTGAATTTGCAAATCAGTATTACATTATATAATTTGAAGAGTCTCAGTAATTTCAGCCGACAGATATGAATCGAATTTTAGATCGACATAAGGGCACTAATCGGCCTAGTGGCTCTCAAAAACGCAAGTTACCTGGGTAAGTAAAGAAAAAGCACATATCAAAATGAGAGATTACTTGCAAAGACGCCTCCTATTACTGCTTTCCGTAAGCAACAGATATAAGTATATCTGCTCTCACGTGGACGATGGCAAAAATGCAGGCTCATTTGAGCCTGGTGTCACTAGTGATACTGCAGTTGTCGAACAACCGCCAGTTCAACAACGTTCCCGCTCAGTCGGGTCTCACTCTGCTGTGGAACAGTAGGATATGTTCAACAAGAACACGTCATCAAAACGCACGTCTCCTAGCATTGGATTATGGTCGAGCGCCAGAATCTGCACACTCTGCTTCAGAGAAGTTTCAGATTGACACTTGATTGCCCATCGTTGATCAATTCACAACCGAGTTGACAAGAAGACTAGCACCATACGAACTACTCTGCTCAAGGTTTGCTTTTTCCACCTAGAACTGAGTCATGTAGTGATGAAGAAATACACAACTCAGCGAAAAATCTTGTAGCAATATAGGGTGATGACCTCAATGAAACCCTTGGCAATGAGATCATGAAAGCCGTGGCAATGAGCTCATGCAGTTTTCTTATTTTGTCATGATGTGTAAACACAAGACAGGTAGCTCAGGCCTCAACATAAGTCAGAAGCAGTTCATGTACCAATTCTCGACAAAGGTGTTAACGTTCATTTCCAAATGTGGAAATTACGGTAAGAGTGTAGGTCATAACTGTAGTGCTGAACGCTCACTGTCTAAGATGAAGATAATTAGGCCTAAGAACAGGCTTCGCACAAGTATGACACATGAGTGACTTATCCATCTTGCAGTGTTGAGCATATATAGAGTGATATTCAATTGGACTTTAATCAGTTTATTGATGATTTTGCCAATACAAAAGCATGCAGAGTCTCTATTGGGCCTATTCAAATTTAGACCTAACTGACCTAATTAACTGATTCAAGCTATCTCTTTTAGGTAGGAGGTCCCGCTTACCACTAGTTTAAATTTCTTTGTTTGTCTGTATCAACAACTTCTATTAAAAACTGGCTAAAAATCTTCAAGCTTATCCTTTTGTTTTGTATTTGAGAAATTATTGCACACCTATGAATGTAATAGAAGACACTTTATTTAGCAAAATGATCTTCCCAATTTATTTTCATTTATATACATTTAAAAAATAACAATAAATCAAAAATTTTAAACATTGCCTTTAGCACGTTTACCGGTATGAGTCAGTATGACATGTTATAACTGTTGGTATACAGGTTGTCCCTGTTGAGGACTATGCATCAACAAAGGCAACAAATCCGCTGCAGAAAGAGCCCCACCATATTGGGCGCCCATGTGCCCACCACCCTAAAACCGGCTCTGTTGTTATTAGTAGGTTACTTTAGCTAAAACTTCTATTGAAAACACCTCTTTTTTTTACCAGATCAGTTCAAAGGTTTGCCCGCCCCCACATGCCAAACAAGATTGCCGCCAGTGTTTTCGGCTTAGTCATTTTTTCTATAGATTTCAGACCCCCCTGCTTCTTTTTTGACAAATCGGACCCTGGTGCCTTCTAAACTGTGGACTTTCTCTCACTGCCATTTTTGCATCTCGTAGCACTAGAACTATAGCCATTAAGGGAACTATATCTCCTAAGTGTGTTCCACGTCAATTGACTCGATGCCTTTGGGTGCGCACACAATTTCTTTTTTGATTCCCTTAAGTATCTGGGTGTGCATTTAGTTGGTGGCCGTAGACATATGCAATGTTTGATGTCGATCATGTGAAGAGGCCGTTCTACCGAGCGTGTAATTGTATTGCATCTCATGCCTCCAATTTGAATGAAATTTTACATCTCAAGAGACATATATATGCTCCTAGCCTCTTTGTGCGCTCTCCCTACCTTGACTTTATCAGCAAGACAATCGAATGAATTGAATATTATGCTGGAATCTACATTATTCAGAATTAAGAAATGGGAGAGTGTTGATGGTTAATTAATGGACTGGGCAGACTGAATTTTACTTTTCTGGTGAAAGTAGGCCTAGGGGAGCGTGTCCTGCATTTAGGTCAATTTTACATTTTAATGCATAAAATTGGTGTTAGTTGTAGTACATGTATTTTGCTTTCACTATCCGAAACAACGTTTCATGAATCGTTAGGGTATAAATATTACATTATTATTGCAACAGTAAACCATAAAAATTTTGTATTTTCCACACTGGTCAAAAAGTCCTAATCCAGACCACCATAGGGAGCACTGGGACAATCAGTGGGCAGCATTTGTGTCAAACAGCTTATCTTGTTCTGTCGCATCCGTGGGGAATGGCCTCTCGAGACACACTGCAACCTCTGTATCCGATACATCGTCACTCGGTAGAGGCACCTGTGCTCGCAATAATGAGAAGGTTCGTCTTACGTCATCAATGTGCTGCGGGTTCAGCGGCCAGAGGAAGACTTGTCTAATGGTTGGCTCTCTAAAATAAGGCTGAGGCGCTAACTACGTCTGAAAACGGGACCACTTTCCTTTGGATCGCCCTGGATCCCCAGAAGTGACGCCATAAGGGCGTAAGGTGGTGATGTTCCCGGGACTGAGACAGACAGACAGACAGACAGACAGAGACAGACAGACAGACAGACAGACAGAGACACGGAGAGAGAGACAGAGAGAGAAGCAGAGAGAGAGAGAGAGAGAGAGAGAGAGAGAGAGAGAGAGAGAGAGAGAGAGAGAGAGAGAGAGAGAGAGGCAGAGAGAGAGAGAGACAGACAGACAGACAGACAGAGACAGAGACAGAGACAGACAGACAGAGAGACAGAGACAGAGAAAGAGACAGAGAGAGAGAGAGAGAGAGAGACAGACAGACAGACAGACAGACAGACAGACAGAGACAGAGAGACAGAGACAGAGACAGAGACAGACAGAGACAGAGACAGAGACGAGACAGAGACGAGAGAGAGAGAGAGAGAGAGAGATATATATATATATATATATATATATATATATATATATATATATATATATATATATATATATATATATATATATATATATATATAGTCCAAGGCTGCAACAGAGTTCGGAATTCTAGGGGTCTCTCGCATACTTCCAATCTAGTTAATCTTCGGATAGCCGATTTCTAAGGAATCGTTCTGATATTGTAATATTTTTGTTTGGTATTCAAGAGATTTACGCTGCTATAATCCTAAGTTAATTTTAGTGCTCCACAAATCTCTCTTGGGCATCACTCTGGTCATGGGCGGCGATCGAGGGGGGACATGTCCCCCCACCTTTAAGAGTGGGGGGACACTCCATGCATTTGTCCCCCCACCTTTTGCAGAAACACCAAAAAAGGCTGAGAAAAGTAGCCTAATTGCGCGTGAGGGTTTTCGCAGCGTTTTCGGAGACTTTGTGACCAGACGAGGTAAAAATCGAAATTTAGAGGAGAAGAATTAAAAGTATTTAGAGGAAATTATAAATTAGGCCTATAGAAAGAAAGGGTTACGAGGTGATTGTTATCATCTGTTGGGAGACGGGGAAACAAGTAGGCTAGTAAAACGTGGTGAATGACTAAAAAAAAGGTCATCAGCTTTTTTTTGGAGATGAAATGGAAATTTTTCGGAGATAAACTGGCAGAAACAAATTTTTTTTGGGACAAGATTTTCCAAAAAAGGTCGTCGACGAGATCGTGGCCGACTTTGTCCCCACCCACCTCTCAGACAAGATCGCCGCCACTGGCTCTGGTGCTCCATAGCCTAAATCTCTTTTGTTCTAGTCCTAGGCTATGGATCTGGCGCTTCATAGACTTCTGTTGTTTTATTCCTAAGTTAACTAAAGTTTCACTCTGGCGCTGTATAAACGTCCGTTGTTCTCTCTCTACATTTTGGCGCTCTAAAAATTTATGTTCTTCTCTTCCTATGATAAGCATAGTTTCGTTCTAGAACTTTAGGCCTATCATTCTCTCGAAATGTTCCTACCCTGCCGGCATGCCCATATAGAGCCAATCCGAAACTTAGGTTGGCTCGTGGGCGTCGGTTACAGCATATAACCCCATCTGGGAGCGAGATGAGCCCGTTATCCGATTACAATTTTATATGGGCGACAAGTAGGCTCATGGGCTTGGGCTGTCCACATCGAAACCCATTAGGCTTGAGGTCAGAAGCCCATTAACCGACATTTGCAATAGCCGACTTTATGGTGGGCGGTTAGTGGATTCGCGGGCTTGGCTGCTCACATCGATTCCACTTGCACCTGATGTCAGAAGTCCATTAACAGACATTTGTGATATCCGACTTAAAGATGGGCGATAAGTGGGTTCATAGGCTTGGGCTGCTCATATCGAGCCCACATCGCCACTTGGCTTGATGTCAGACGCCCAATGTCCGACTTTTGGATGGGCGACATATGACTGATTGGTAGATCGATCGATCGATAGATAGACAGATATACAGAGAGATTGAGAGAGAAAGAGACTGGCAAAGACAGGCAGACAGAGAAAGACAGTGAAATACAGAAAAAGAGATACTGAAATATTCTTCAGAAAAATGGTTTCTTCGTTCACCTGGTTTCACCCATATTTCTTAGTCCACGATTTTGGGCCTTTTGGCCTACGTTTTTTCCATCTTCCCTATAGGGGTCATCCATAAAGGACGTCCGCAATGAGGGGGGGAGGGAGGGTCATCGAAATGCGGACAAATGTGGACAAGGGAGGGAGGGTTATGACCAGCGCGGACGTCCGCATCTAAACTTTTAAATTTGGTAGTTTAAACACCACATTGTTTTAACCTTCCCCGAAAGACGAAATGGTCAGTGAAGTGATTACCTGAAACCACTTGCATAGTATAACCTTTACTGAGACTTTAAGGAGGCTTTTATTACTGCATATCCTGCGATATGAAACCCAAACTGTCACTGAAACGTCCACAAGAACTGTGGAATAACTGTAAAAATAATGACGATGACATTAAAAATTGGCTTAGACGTGCGGACGTCCGCAAAAGGGGAGGGAGGGAGGGCCAGGTCAAATGCCGACAAATGCGGACAAGGGGAGGGAGGGGTCCAAAGTAGGTCATATTTTGCGGACGTCCTTTATGGACGACCCCATACCCTTTCTTTCCTGTCTGCTTCTCTCTCTCTCTCTCCATATATATATATATATATATATATATATATATATATATATATATATATATATATATATATATATATATATATATATATATATATATATATATATATATATATATATATATATATATATATATATATATATATATATATATATATATATATATATGGAGACCAGAGGTGCAAAAAACAAGTTTTTTCAAGATAAAGTTGCTTTTTTGTTGGTTTTTTGTTTCTTTTATTTTCATGGTTTTTGTTGCTTTGGTTGTTTTTAAGATTTTCGCATTTCGGATCATAAAAATCATGAAAAATGGCATGAACAAGAGCTCCAACTCAGTTTAATTCAGTTGCAATTTCCGAAAATTAGAAATCATTAAATCAATGTTATTAAAATAACTTCTACAAAATAAGAAATTTATTTTTAAAAACAAACAAAAACCAAATTTTGTGGTTTTCTTCTTCTTTTGTTTTTGTTTAAAACCAAAACCCGAAAAAACTTTTTTCTCCTCTGGTCTGGAGTCAGCAGAAGCAGTCTTCCGGTGTTACGTTGGTGCGTATGAATGGGGCGTTTTGTTTACATGTAAATTTGTTTCATATTGAAACATATTTTAATATTTGAAGAAATTTCTCCTCTCGATTTTTGGGGCATTGCCCCGGCTCAATTATTGGGGGGGCACGTGCCCCAGCTGCCCCGCAGTCTACGCCTATGTATGTATGTGTGTTTGCGCGCGTGCGTGCGTGTTTGTCTCTATCTTTTCGTCCCCATACTCGGCCTCCCTGACGTGTATTCCGTAGCGTTTGGACTTTCGAAATTCGACAGCATTAGACCGGTAAATAGCTGCGGTCAGAGGTCCCTATGCAGAGATCATGAACCTCAGCCAGTCAAGCCTTATCATTTCTCATAAGAATTGAACGCTCCACAGTATTAAACATTATTATACATTTGACATTACTCTTATCCCTCTTTTCAGATGGTGGCAGAAAGGAGGAATATAGCTGGTATAATGTATACCTTAAGCCTACACATTGAAGAAATATGACTAGACTAGAATCAAACATTATAACATTAAAACTGGTGTAAAGTCAACATAGGGAACTATAGATTTGCAAACTAACCTGTTTATTTTTTGTTCTAAGAAATTAACTAAATCCATAGGGGATTAAAAATATTTCAAGAAATATATGTCTGTGGAGCATCACAGTAGTGATAACACAATGATAATTTCTGATAACAAAATAATAATTTTAAATAAAATCCTTCTCAACTTCAAACATTTTGTCACACATTTTTTCCACATCCATATGGTTAAAAATTAAATGAGTAATAACATCAGACATTACTCTAGAATTGCTCCAGAGAATCGTTTTCAACTGGACTATTATTCGTCCTCTACTCAGGATGATCGTGCAAGATTTCTGTAGTTGACATCAGTTTTCACAGTCAGCATATGTACTGAACCTCTTACATAAAATGCTTGCATGGCATATTTGTGCCATTTCGGCACAACGAATTCATAGAATTCACTCTCACATAATTGTTACCAGTGTGGGATCTTGCATGGTAGCTGAGACACTCACTCCGTGCAATAACACATCACATAACGTACACTTCTGTGGATTTTACCAAGTGTCTTCTTGACTGCATTTTGAGAGCGTCACTCCGTGTAAGTTCTCTATTAAACAAAGTGCATGTGTAGTTTTTCTCCGGTGTAGGTTCATGCATGGCTTTTCTGAGGACATGTCTGTGTAAATGATTTTTGACATACATTGCCCGCGTATATATTTATTCTCCAGTGTAGTTTCTTACATGGCATTTGAGAGCACCAGTGTGTGCAAATCGTTTTTTGTGTGACAAAAACATCACTTGTATGACTTTCTCTGGTGTGGGTTCTTATAAATTATGGTATCTCTTCTGTGCAAATGCTTTGTGACATAAAATGCAAATGCATTAGATTTCCGAGTGTGTGTTCTTTTATGGCATTCGAGACGAGTTTTCTCTGTAAATGCCCTGTGACAGATATTACATTTTTGTGGTTTTTATCCACTTTGGGTTCTTTTATGGCATTCCAGATGAGTTTTCTCTGCAAATGCTTTGTGACATAAATTACACTTTTATGGTTTTTCTCCAGTGTGGGTTCTTCCATGGCATTCCGGTGAGTTTTCTCTGCAAATGCTTTCTTACAGATATTAAATTTTTATGGTTTCTCTCCAGTGTGGGTTCTTCTATGGCATTCCAGAGTAGTCTTCTGTGCAAATGTTTTGTGACATAAATTGCACATGTATGGTTTTTCTCCGGTGTGGGTTCTTCTATGGCATTCCAGACTAGCATTCCATGCAAATGCTTTGTGACATAAATTGCACATGTAAGGTTTTTCTCCACTGTGGGTTTTTATATGGTCGTCTAAAGCACTCTTCCATGCAAATGCTTTGTGACATAAATTGCACATGTATGGTTTCTCTCCAGTGTGGGTTCTTCTATGGCATTCCAGAGTAGTCTTCTGTGCAAATGTTTTGTGACATAAATTGCACATGTATGGTTTTTCTCCGGTGTGGGTTCTTCTATGGCATTTCAGATAAGTCTTCTGTGCAAATGCTTTGTGACATAAATTGCACATGTAAGGTTTTTCTCCACTGTGGGCTTTTATATGGTCGTCTAAAGCACTCTTCCATGCAAATGCTTTGTGACATAAATTGCACATGTATGGTTTTTCTCCAGTGTGGGTTCTTCTATGGTACTCTAGAGTAGTATTCCAAGCAAATGCTTTGTGACATAAATTGCACATGTATGGTGTTTCTCCAGTGTGGGTTCTTTTATGGCATTCCAGATAAGTCTTCTGTGCAAATGCTTTGTGACATAAATTGCACAAGTATGGTTTTTCTCCAGTGTGTATTTTTGTATGGCGGTCTAGAGCACTCTTCCATGCAAACTCTTTGTGACATAAATTGCACATGTATGGTTTATCTCCAGCATGGGTTCTTCTATGGCATTCCAGATGAGTCTTCCGTACAAATGCTCTGTCACAGACATTGCACATGTATGGCTTTTCTCCAGTGTGGGTTTTTGTATGGTGGTCTAGAATACTCTTCCGTGCAAATACTTTGTGACATAAATTGCACCTGTAAGGCTTTTCTCCAGTGTGAGTTCTTCTATGGTATTCCAGAGTAGTCTTCTGTGCAAATGCTTTGTGACATAAATTGCACATGTATGGTTTTTCTCCAGTGTGGCTTCTTCTATGGCATTCCAGAGTAGTCTTCTTTGCAAATGCTCTGTCACATAAATTGCACATGTATGGTTTTTCTCCAGTGTGGCTTCTTCTATGGCATTCCAGAGTAGTCTTCTTTGCAAATGCTCTGTCACATAAATTGCACATGTATGGCTTTTCTCCAGTGTGCGTTATTGTATGGTGGTCTAGAGCACTCTTCTGTGCAAATGATTTGTGACATAAATTGCACTTGTATGGTGTTTCTCCAGTGTGGGTTCTTTTATGGATTTTCATACTGGATTTCCATGTAAACCTTTTGTTGCAATAATCGCATATATGTGTGTTTGGTTTGTTGTGGCTACTTGCTTGCATCTTGAGATCCTAAACACAGCCCAAATATTGGATTTATTTATACACTGAATTTATTACTGCTTTTCCGAGTTATTGCAAACCTATCACGAAAAGAAAATGCAAATGTTAAAATAAAATTATTGAAGGAAGATGGGATGCAATAGGACACGGAAGACAATGGATAACAAACCCTACTTGTAAGTCAAAAGTCATGAACTACAAATATGCATAGATATCACAAGGATGATATTTGACGTGCATGGTATGCAGCAAAGGTGTTACTGGACAGAAGATTTAACACTGGAAAAACACTTTTCTGTAAATCTGAGATCACTGAACTTATATTTAAAAGTTTTCTCACCCTTTTTAAATGTGTGATTATGCTTCCAAGATATGCTTCCAAGACAGAGTGATAGAAAGTTTGGAATAGGCAGTCTAGCAACACACATTCATGATTGAATAAGATTGTTGCCTTGTGCTTACTTGAAACATGGTAAAGAAACTTTAAGAAAGGCTATGAAGCTTAGCAGCCACCTCGAGATCTGGATAACACAATTAATTATTGAAAGAAATTAATAACCATGATCCTACCCATGAAACAGCATAAAACAAACTAGAATATGCTGCATAAGGCGGACGAGCAAAGCTCTGTTTTTGCTAGTATACAAGACACAGGAAGTGCATCGGTCACAAATTGAGTTTGTATTCCCTAATTGAGAGATATCATACAGAAAAGATGGATGCTCATAAACTGGATTATGGTGGAAGAGCCATTGGATGCTTGAACCTGGCCAAAGGCAGAGAACTGGAAGAACGATCCTTGCCAAACCAAACCATTGTTGGAATCCCAGAGTGCAGTGCAATAGGACAGAACTGTAATTAGTCCATATGATTTCATAACGACTGCAAAACAATTACGGAAAACAGTAAGAACTGGAAATCAGAACATGATTGCATAGATAACCGGCATGGTTAAGTTTAACAGAATTAAAAATTTCCAAATAAGTTAGCCTAAGCTGCATTCGTCAGCATGCGTAATGAGGGCGTATTAAGATGAGATTACAAATCGAAGGCAATGGCACAGTATAAATAATTACACAGTACGTCGACTCCCGGCCGATGCAGCAGTCAGAATGTGACCGACCGCCACTTTGAAAATGAGCTTTAACACGTTGATACACCGGAACCCATCACATCAAATATTTTTAAACGTTACAACAACATTGAGGACTACATGCCGATACACCGGAATCCATCACATGAAATATTTTTTAAACGTTACAACAACATTGAGGACTTCATTAGAATTAACAATATTATTTTTAACGTTAATTTCAGCTTAAATCTGTAATTCAAAAGCTCAGTTTCAAAATGGCGTCACCCCAAAAACTAGTCAACAGTTAGCAATGCGAGTCGACGTACTGTGTAATTATTTATACTGTGGCAATGGTCAGTTAAATAAAAGATTGATATTATTATTTATATATATATATATATATATTATTAATAATATTCTTTAATTGAAAAAACCAAAAGCGAACCGCACATTAGCGAACAAGTTGTGAGATAATATAAAACATAGAAGTAAAAAGAAGATAATCAAATTTGGAAAAAAGAGGGCAAAAATGTTATGAGTTGAAGAATAATACTAATCAGGCTACATTAAAAGCATCATAGTAATGGAGATATTAAAAACTAAATAATCTGAAAGGAGACGCTAACTGGAAGCCCAGGATAGGCCTACACTAAAGGAAATCTGTCATTTTTGTTAAAGGAAAACATTAAGAGCAAGATTATAAAAGAAATTGAGAAGATTTACTACTTACACAACATCAAAAGCATCCTAATGATAAAGGGTTTTCTAACCAAATTATCAGTATGGGGTCATCCATAAAGGACGTCCGCAATGATGGGGGGAGGGAGGGGTCATCGAAATGCGGACAAATGCGGACAAGGGGGAGGGAGGGTTATGACCAGTGCTTACGTCCGCACCTAAACTTTTAAATTTGATAGTTTTTTAAACACCACATTGTTTCAACCCTCCCCAAAAGACGAAAAGGTCAGTGAAGTGATTGCCTGAAACCACATGCATGGTATAACCTTAACTGAGACTTTAAAGAGGCTTTTATTACTGCATATCCTGCGATATTAAACCCCAACTGTCACTTAAACGTGCACAGGAACTGTGGAATAATTGTAAAAATAACGATGATGACATTAAAAATTGGCTTAGGCGTGCAGACGTCTGCAAAGACGAAGGGAGGGAGGGAGGGTAAGGTCAAATGCGGACAAATGCGGACAAGGGGAGGGAGGGGTCAAAAGTAGGTCATATTTTGCGGACGTCCTTTATGGACGACCCCTATGGGTTGGCAATGTTAGTCCCAGGTATGGGTATGGGTATGGTTAGATTATGGCCTCTAAGGTGCAACAGATAACCTGTCATCTTAATTTGAGGCAATAAATTATGAAGGACATGACCATTAAAGCTCCTTATTGATAAGAAGAGGCGGATATCAGCTAGTTGACAAGAGTTGGGTACAAGAAGGGTTATCCTCAAGAAGGTAATGTCCTCTCATTAGTCTTCTTATGATCAAAGATAGTTTATCATGGTCACTTTTGTAAAGCCCCACCAAGCAGAGGAAGCACAAAATATTCTAGAGGATTGTAGCTCAAACCACATCATGTAGGCAAGGTCCATGAAGCCGTTGGCAACCAGGATGCGAAGAGCATATATGAAGCCGCGTGGCTAAAATGCGGTTAACATGGTTGGAAATGTTTAGATTGTCCGATATAGTTACTCGTAACCATACGCATAGACTCTGGGGGGTAGCCGGGCACGAGCCCCCAATAATTGAGGAGCAATGCCCCCCAATAATCGAGAGGCACCCATTATATACGCATTACGTAACACCGAAAGCTTCTGAGGCTCGCTGATTGTCCAGACCAGAGGCCTTCTATACACTTTGACCAGAGGTGAAGTGTTTTTTTTTTCGATTTTTGGTTTTAAAAAATACAAGTAAAAGAAAACCACAAAATTTTGTTTTTTGTTTTTTTAACATAAATTCCTTGTAGAAGTTATTGTTGATTTTAGTTGATTGATTGATTATTCGTTTATTCTCATCGCTCGTTGACACACCGCAACATGTTACAGCAGCAAATGAAGAAAGATACAGGAAATAAAGTAACTAGTGATCTCGACTATTTAAGGGCACAATACGAGACTCTAGGTAATAACATTGATTTAATTATTTTTAATTTTCGGAAATCGCAGCTGAATTAAACTGAGTTGGAGCTCTTGTTCACCCCATTTTTCATGATTTTTATGATCCCAAATTCGAAAATCTTAAAAACAAATTTGGAAAACAACAAAAACCATTAAAACAAAAGCCGTGAAAAAACAAAAAATCTTTTCATCTTGAAAACTTGTTATTCTGCACCTCTGGTCCAGACCCCATACCATCCCTCCACCAATATTTTAGACAAGTTTACGCCTGTGCTCGTAAGATGGATAAGCTTAAACTAGTAACCCTAAGGAGTCCGTATAATAGTTATAAATACTTTGCTTAGAACGAAATATGCTTCACCAGCAAATATATGCTGCTGGCGAAATTAACCTATCAAAAAGAGTAGATATGAATCGTTTTCTTTACGAAGCTAATAACATAGACATCATCGAAGCCATTCAAAAATGCGAAAATACCATAGACAATGCTAATCGTAATCGTAAACTCCAAACTAATAAAGCGCCACTCAAAGCCAGACGCAGGGCACTAGCTTATTCACTAGCGCTGCATCAAGTCAGATTGGTTTCTAGGCAGTTGTCAAAGGAGGTCCGAGTCCGGTTTCCGTACATCTCGCTGCCACTACAGCCAGCGATAGACGTAGAAGAGTCATTTTCCGGTATACTTGGCTAAATTGGAAATACGGCTGTCCCCGGTCATTTCTCAGAAAACAATACCTAATCTGATCATGTTAAGTGATTAGATTAAAACGTTATTGATCAGTCAACAATTTAAAACCTTTGAAAGTAATTCAGAGCAATAAAATAATTTATTAAAATTTATTTTGAATTTAAAATGTTCCACTCCGTTACCGTCCCTAGGCTATAGTAGCCTACATATTGATTCGTCTACAGTTTCAAAATGATTTGCATTAAACCAAAAAATGTGTATGTTTCTTTTATAATAAATATAATTGTATATTTCTAAAAACAACTTTGTGAACGGGATCTTCAGTATAATTTTTTTTAATATATTTTAACTTGTCTCCGGAAAATTATGTCCGCTCCGTTAACATGTAAAAATTATCTCATATCTCACAAACCTTTTAGTTCTTTGGTCTCGCAACTTAACACATCTCTTCTGTGAAGATCTATGTAAGTAAGTATGTCTTAATACAGGATCTGAATGCTAAGACAAATTTCTTACAAATTTTCATTTATTACGTACCTGATGTTTTTTTAAATATACATCCACTCCGTTACTGCATTTTTGCAATGATTATGAATAAATTTAATTAAAATAATGTTTTTAATATAACATTTATTAATGTGGACGCATGAGAGATAATATGATATTTACCGTGCTGATAGCCTACACAATTTGTCCACTCCGTTAACTGTCCACTCAGTTACCATAAATGTGACCCTTGAGGTACTAAAATTTATTCCACTGTCAGGATACGTCGTCTACTTAAATTATCATTTCTAATACAACTTATATAACAATATATGACATTTTTAATAAATTTTTGTTTCGGCAGACTGTTTTTTTAAGTTCACTTTTCACATTCTGTGCTCAATTCTCGAGGTAACGGAGCGGAACTTTTTATGGTAATTTTTTCTATGTAATTTTGATGCTATGACCCGATTTTTAAGACAACATCATAAATATTTTAATGTTTTTTGTTCATTTGATCACTGGTAATGATTGGCTTAAGTGATTTTTATTTTGTTAATTAGCCAAAAAAATACAGTCAACTTCACATCGATTATATTCCCTATTTTTCTCTCGATAACGGAGTGGAATTTCTTAACAAAATTTAAAATGTGATGGAGTTAAATAATCATTTGTATTGTTATTTCTTTTATATTTATTTTATGAACATTAATACTAAAAACATATTGGCATGTCAAACTACGCAGTAGGAAGCAGTCTACTATATATAAATAGCTCATATGTGTTTTGGTAACGGAGTAACGGAGTGGACAAACATTTTCGTAGGGCTATTTTCTTTCTGCTAAAAACTTCATAATTTTACATATTAGTGCAAAACCAAATATATATTAGTGAAATAGAAATATTAAAGATTTGCTCAAAAAAAAATCAATGTAATTTGCAAAAAAAAGTTTTGGGCTTCTTCAAATAGTGAATGTGACATATTACCGGAAAATGACTCAGAAACGGATCTCTCTCTCTGTCTCTCTGTCTGTCTGTCTGTCTGTCTCTCTGTCTGTCTGTCTGTCTGTCTGTTGTGTATGTCTGTCTGTCTGTGTCTCTGTCTGTCTGTCTGTCTGTCTGTCTGTCTGTCTGTCTCTCTCTCTCCACGCAACCTACGCATTATGAAACGATATTATTATTAGTAGGCCTAATCTGGTAGCAGGAATCGTGTGCGTAATCGTAATCTCCACACTTCTAAAGCACCACTCGAAGGCCAAGCGCAGGACACGCAGTGCTGGGTAAAATACTCTGTAAATGTATTTCAAATACTAAATACAAATACATTTTTCAAAAGTATTTGAAATACAAATACAAAATACATTTTTCAAAATGTATTTCAAATACAAAATACAAATACATTGTTGTATTTTGTATTTGAAATACAAAATACATTTTATTCTATGGTAGGATACATGCTCCATTAATAGTCATCATGCTGCAAAAATCTTTCTTTCTGGGAATTAGGCACCCAACGTAGTTTGAAGAATGGATGGGTTACAGCAGCCAAGATATAGGCCTAGTTATCAACAATGATAAACTAGGCTATACAAAGTTCACCAAAGAGCGTTCGTTAGAACGGTTAGAGGACCACTGAGTTAATTATTATTACCGAGAAAAAACATGTTGCGTGAAATTATGAGAGTAAGTGGGTAATAAATATATTATTTCTAACGAAGTATTTGATATTTCAAATACAAAATACTCTGAAAAGTATTTCAAATACAAATACAAAATACATCATTTCAAATGTATTTGAAATACAAATACAAAAATACTCAAATGTATTTCAAATACTATTTCAAATACTTTGTATTTAAAATACTCCCCAGCACTGATCCTGGACACGTACCTAATCACGCGCACTGCATCATATCAGCTCTCTATAGAGGTTTTCCAAAGAGTAGTCCTGAGGAAGTCCGAGTCAGAAATACGCAATTAATAATACAAACAAACACAAATTTGTTACTTTACGTTTTTGTTTAATGCCCGCATTGGAAAATACATTTTCAAATTGTTCTAAACCATCTTTGGACGGGCAAAAAATCTAGTTATTATTATGGACCTATCTTAATAGAAGCCGTATAGTTCTAATAATTTATCTTCAACCGTCGTACGTCAGGATTATCTAGACCAGTGGTTCTTAAATTTTTAAAGCTATATATATATATATATGGATCGGCACCATCTTTATGTTTTAAAGCTAGGGACCGGCACCATCTTTATGTTGTTTTTCGCAGACTACTAATGGCAATCGCGGGATCGCAGCCTGGGGAATACATAGCCTACATAAAGTATAGGGGATTCCAGTCTTGTTGTCCTCGAGACCAAGGTCTTGGTCTGGAGTGCACTCGAGTTCGTTTTTAAAAGTCTTGGTCTTGGTCTTGAGGTTCAAGGTCTTGGTCTTGGTCTTGCCGTCTTAGTCTTGAGGTTCAACGTCTTGGTCTTGGGGTTCAAGGTCTTGGTCTCGCAAGACCAAAACCAAGACCGGCTATTAATATGAACAGTCATTTAACAGAACTCAAGAATTCTGTATCAAGCCTGCTTGCATCATACGACCAATATCTATGGATGGATACAAGTCATGTTGGTCAGGAAAACCCATTGCAGCAGCAACAGTTATTCTGTATCAGACGGTATGATAAACCATGGGAAGATTTCAAAATAGGACTCGATCACCATCTGTATATTTACACCCAGTGCTTGAAAGCTACTCTGTGTGTGTCAGCGACTTCAGCACCCGTAGAACGTATTTTTTTCACATAGCGGAATTTTCAGTGTTGGGTAAACTCACACAAGAAATGAGTTAAATCAAAACTCAACTCATGCACCTCAAAATGAGTTTAAACTCAAACTCAACTCATCCTAAGTGAAATGAGTTAACTCAAACTCAGTTGTTAAATGAGTTAACTCATAAACTCACACTTTTCATACTAGCACGTTCTAATCGAGCAACAATTTTTCCATCACGCCTACTTGTAACAGAAAAATATTTTCCATCAAGAATACACGGTACTTCAGCCATGTTGTTCTTAACTGTTCACAATATAGGCTACAAAATATGCAGTACTTAAATACTGTCCGCTAGCAGTGTTTACGACCCTCCCTGCCGTCACCACTCACCAGTATGGAAAGCCGACGATATAAAAAAGGCTTGTTTCAACATAATATTGTAGCGTGCTCGTCCCGCTCTTGCGAGTGCCCGCGCTGTTGTGAGAGAACATCTGAAGAGTATACAAGCCCTGGTTTTGAACCCAGCTTGCTGGCGCTGTGGGCCTGTTCTCTTCTCTCTATCTGCTGTAACCGCTGTCGCCTTTTCTTACTAGGCCGAGAGCGAGGCTTCACGTCCGGTTGCATTATACTAGGTCCCTGAGGCATTCTTCTACCATGGATGACGAGTGGCATGTCCGCGGCTTCCGTTGCTGGCGCAGCAGGGCTTAGTGGCAAGCCCTCACTAGGGTTCGGCGCTCTCACAACAGACTCAATTTCTTTCTTCTGCTCTCTTCTCTCAGGGACCCTATCTGATAACAGGCGCTCCATAAATGTCTGAAGACCAATCTCCCTATTAGCTTGGCATTCTATAAACTCTCGCTGACTATTTAGCAATGCGCTCAAAAGAACATCTTGATTCGACTGGCGCTCTATAAATGCCCCTAGTATCGAGTCTTGATTTGTCTGGCGCTCTACAAATACCCTTAGTATCGAGTCTTGATTTGTCTGGCGCTCTACAATCTTTTCCTGGGTTCCTACCACCCTTTCCAAAATCTCGCCTATTCGGCTAGTTTCGTGTTCAGATAAAATCTCTTCTTCCATTATAATTATTTATTGAACAGAATTGAAATTATCGAATTATACTATCGCCATATGTTCATTTACATTTATATAGCACAAGTGAATCTAAACTATCGACTTATCTATCGCTGTATGTTTCCTGACTAAGTTAACGTGTACATTTATGTAGCACAAGTGATTCTAAATTATCGCTGGAGATTTCAATATACGACTCAAAAGAATAAGGGTTGTACTCCCTGAACTTCCAAGATATATTCTTCTCAATTGCCAATATTTGCGATTCCGGTCAAATCCAGTAAATATCAATCCACGTCAAGGTTATCAAAGGTCATTGGAGCTCCGTTGCACCAAATCGATCGAAAACATGGCCTCCCGGTAATTTTGCCATAATTCCCCAAATTCGAAGAAATATCGAACGCCCGTCGATAAATTCGACGCCCGATCTTCAAAGATGTAGTTACGATGAAATATTATCCCCGACTTTCGACAATATCCATCGTTTTAATCGTAAAATTCCTTATTGCGCAGTTAACAACATTTCACGCTAAAAATAGCTCCAAGGACACCGATTCCTTCCTTCCTCGTTCACTTCTAGGCTGAAAACTGCTTACAGGCCACACAAAATGGCGCAAAAATTCGCACGTGATCACCTCTAGCCAGCACGAACCAGCACGGCCTACGTGACGTCTTCCCATTAGTTGACTCGCATGCCACAGCGCTACAGCTGCCTACACTGTACTGCACTACCACAGTGGCCTCTAGCGAATAACATTGACTTCACAATCTTAGTGAAAGTAATATACTTAAGGCTTGTAACAATTCGTTACAATATGTGCCGAGTGCCGAAGAGTGAGTTGCGTTTAAAATAATTGACAGTTACAACTCAAACTCACAGAAAATATGAGTTAACTCAAACTCATAACTCACACTCTTTAAGGTGAGTTAACTCAAACTCATAAATCACATCAAGTGAGTTAACTCGTGAGCATACCCCTAAGCCGTATTTTTTCTGGGTAACGGCTGGCTTGAGCAAATTTACGGCTGGTTTTTCGGCTAGCCGTAAAAGTGCGTGAACTACCTTTTTCGGCTAGAAATTCATACGTCAAAAAAAATTACGGCTTGAAAAGTAGTTCGTTCAAAAAAGTGTATCGACTATAGAGTTCCAATAAGCCAATTATTAGACATTAAAACAACTGTAAAACGTTGCCATGAAAAATGATGATTGGCAGTGGCACACAGAAAGTCATACGAAACAGTAGTTTCAGTAAGTGCAAACTTGTTGGCTAATCTACAAAGTCACCACTCGTTAGTTCGTCATTAGTATTCTCACTGACTTCAGGCTCAGACAGACTCAGTAACCAGTTTATTTTGACTCGGTGTTGGGTATAAAGACTCATTCGTATGCCAGAAGTGGAGTATGTCATCATCTGTAACAGAAAACAGTAACTGTCAACATTCTATTGAAAAACAAAACAATGTTCAGCACTCAATTAGCAATTCAGTCATGGTCACATATAGGCTACATCAGTCCCTCACTCCCTCACACAGCTACATCACTCGTTAACACAGTAATACGTTATACATTACTTTTAAATCGACTTTTAAATATTCACTCAGTCTGAAAATAATTTGAGCAATAAATTGTCCAGGGGGTTGGCGATTCAAATAATTATGTTAAGAAACAAACAGACATTTAATGTTTTCAGTTCACATACGTTGCAGCGAGTTCACATTCAATTACGATTTACGAATATGTAATACTGATTGCATGTTAGGACCACAAATAGGGCTATCAGACATACATTAATAAGTGTAGGCCCAGCCGCCATAGCGGGAGAAAAAAGAAAGATACACAGAAAAAAATGTGAAAATTCTGGTAACAGACTGCAGCCGCTTTTGAAACAGAGTGGTAAGAGTGTGCACTCTGCACTTACCTGCATGAGAGATAATTACTATTGCCGCGACTGCTCGAAACTTTCAGTTTAATGTTCAGATCAGCCAGTATAGCTTTCTCATACCGCGACAACGGCGAGTCGGCGACAAACTAACGAATTTATTTACACACTTCTTTGGTCTACTGCCGCCTCAACTTTAATTGACGGTGTTCCATCGCAAGAAAGTTTATTGTAAACAATACGCAGTTAGCAATAATCCAACGCACTTTAAGTTTTCGCTTAATTTTATCATCAATAATAATATACACAACAACCATAGATATATATCTATCATAGATATAATAAACTATGATATCTATGACCACGACACACCGATGCACCATAGAATATTTAACATTGAATATAAAACCGAAACTAGAATATATGCAACCATAGATATAATAATATACGCAACATTGGACAGCCTGGTCCAAATTATAGACGATTAGACAGCCATGTCACTCGCCGCTCATTGCGCACTAAGTTCTAACTAGCAAGCCAGCGTGGAAACTTTACAATCACAACCGTGTGCATGTTCTAGCCGAACTTTTTTCCGGCGGCTAGCCGAGAAATAACTCTCGGCGGTTTTTCGGCTAAGCCGCAAAATTTCCGGCGGTTTTTCGGCTTGCAGATATTTTTTCGGCTCGGCGGCTAACGGCGGCGGCTTGGGGGTATACTCGTGAGTTTAAACTCATATGAGTTAACTCATACCCAACACTGGGAATTTTTATGAGGCCCACCAGGCACGTCTTGGTCAGAAAATTCTGAGCGAATTGGTTTTTATAAAATATAAAAGGCATTTGGTATAAGAGTTTGCATGAAGGACTTTTGAATACAAATTCGGATTTCTCTGCAGTTTGCATTTAAAGTTAATTTGCTTGAATAAAATAAAAGACTCATGTTTTCATTAAAATAGCGAATATTCCGACTTTGCAATTTTAAGAAGTCTTGACCTGATTTCGATTTTTTGGGTCTTGGTCTTGGTCTTGAGGTTCAAGGTCTTGGTCTTGGTCTTGGTCTCGAGGTTCAAAGTCTTGGTCTTGGTCTTGGTCTCGAGATTCAAGGTCTTGGTCTTGGTCTTGAGGTTCAAGGTCTTGGTCTTGGTCTTGAGGTTTAAGGTCTTGACAACAAGACTGGGGGATTCATGGGTTTTGCTGCTTAAGTTGCTAAACCAAAGTAAATCGCTTTTTACAATTTACATTATCATGATGTGATTAACAGTTTCACATTAGGGCTATTTCTGAAGTATTTCTCATATGTCATTGATGTTTTATCCAAAAGTTGAAAAATTATGAATGTTTAAGGACTGTTTCACGGACCGGTGGCGAGAGCTCCGCGGACCGGCGCCGGTTCGCGGACCACCACTTTAAGAACCACTGATCTAGACTTCGTGGACGTTGTATTGCTCTTTGATCTCGTTCTTGATTTATGTTGTAAATAACAAATATGGCGTCGGAGGGTGTGTTGATAGACGAAGAGGCGGAAAATTCGTTAGTCTCTCTATCGGATGATATTCTCCTGGGGAAATTATCTCAAGACTACGCTGAATTTCTGACGATAGAAGCTGATAAAGAAGTAACTCCGCTAACAATTTCGATTAACTTAATGGCTTTCGGTAAAGAGATCAGTTCCGTCTTCACGTGACCCGATTAATCTGTAGTGGTATCCTCGATTGGTTATTACCGGAAATTTGTGAATTTTTCATTGTAACGCATTTGTGCAAACTAAATTTGGATAGCAACACATGCCTTTTGTGTAATGTTGTTTGTAAATATGCTTGATAACTGTTCTATTCCGTAGTTATAAAAGTGTCATGTTGAACCCCTGTGATGTCAGATAATGGGAAGCCAATGCATAGTGGCCAGATTGGTGGAGCTGTCACATGATGTGAATCTGTTTTGATACACATGCAGACCATTAACGATGCCTTCCTTACTTGTGCGTGTTTAACTTGCAGGAATGCATAAAACATACAGAGTAAGATGAATGTTTGTTTGACTTCATTTTTATTACTTTTAGAGACTTGCTTTTAACGATGCTGTTGAAGACGTACTTAACCGACTTGACGACTTCTTGGGCACATCAGATGTGGTTAGTTTAAAACACCACTAGCAACAGTAGTCACCACTGAAAAATGTTGCAATGTAAAACAAGAAGTTATAGAGCATTGTAGGTAGTAAGGGTAAAATTTTACAATAGTATGTTGGCGACCGTGACCAAGATAAACAATATGGCTGCCCCAGAATGGGATAGAATAGAGTGCTATGATCTCCCACAGTCTACTACTTCCAATCAAGTAAGTACGTAATGGTTCACAAACACAATATTTAAGGTGAAAAATGAACTTTTATTAGATAAAATTTACACAATATTTACAAAGGTCAAAATAAACTCAAACACAATATTTGCAAACATCAGACATGAACTGTTAGTAAATTAATTTGAAGTGCACGTGTCCAAAACTGAAATTAGGAAGTTCAAAACATGTTCTTGTTCCGAAGGTGGATCGCCACATAAATTCTGCATATTGTGACTTGTTCTGTTGTCTCTTAGGCTCTCGTTGTGCTTGCATCCACAAATTCTCATTGCTATATGGTGAAAGGTTTTCATGACGCTATTAATTCACTTTTGCCTCAGTGCTTGCTTGAGCGGAAGTAGACTGTGGGAGGTTGTAGTCAATGATTAAAGTGGTTTTGGTGAGCAGTGGGAATTCTAAAGAAGATTTTTATTGGAACGCATGCGTGAGCAGTGGGATCGCAAGCAAAAAATTTTGAGAGCAGTGGGAATGCCGTTCCGACACCACTTTAAACGCTGGTTGTAGTACTTTATTCCATCCGATTCTGTGGGTGGCTATATTGTTTCTCTTGGTCATGGTCGCCACTGGACTACTGTAAACTTTTACCAGTAGTGACTAGTGAGTTATGTCTCGGGTGATTACATCCAAGATTTCATAATAGGAGAGAAAGATTGACTTAGTTCTTCTGTAAAGCAGGAGATGGTTTGCATATTGCACACTGGTCTCTAAGTAAAAGTAAAACAATAACAATGAATTGTTCTACTTCAGACCAACCATTCACAGTATGGTTCTACTTTATGCCAGCGAATCACATGATCAATTGACATGTATGTGCCATCAGTTGTGCCAACTTTTTATGTATTTATGTATGCTTTTTGTGTCAAGACATTTTATAAATCACTTTTTAAATACCACTCATGATTTGCCTACCTTTTGCTCTCATATGCTCTGCTTTACACTGTTGAGTGAGTGCCAAAAGATTGACAAAATTAAATGAGATTTTAATTTTTTACAGTTTGATTCTCCTCGCCTTACGAACAGAAACTGGGAGGCTGCTCTAGTTGTCTTGCAATATACTTATGTCGTAAAGAAGTGGCAATTTGTACTGGTATGGTAGCTAGGCTTGCATGTGGCATGATTGGGAAATACAAACAGGTGCAAGATAATACATAATATTATTAAATTGTGTACTTGGCCATTGTATCAAATGCTTGCATGACTTTGATGACGCCGTTGTTATTATTATTACGCATTTATTAAGTGCCACTACATTAGGACCAAGCATCAGTCAATGGTGCTGAGCAGTTGTGAGTGAGGGACTTGGTCAAGGTCCCTCCACAGTAACTGTCTCAGAGAAGGCTCAAACCCATACTCTCTGCATTACAAGGCATGAACTCTGGCCCGTCAGTTACTGTATCCCATGGGGTAATTCTTCCTCCATCTTTCTTTCCTCCCTGAAGTTCATGGGCTGTCTGAGCATTGTTTTTTATGCATATCTGCACCTTGTTGACTATCCAGTTGTTATCCATCTTACATATTTCATGCTCACAATACTCTGCGAACTACACAATAGACACCTCATTGTTCCCTACGTGTCTCACATCCACGTGCCACCGGAACCAAGTCATGAACAAAAGTCAATCTGGCCAGGATAATAAACAATATCAGGTTGTCAACAGATTAAGAAGGTTTGGGGAAATTTAAGGTAGTAAAATAAGGATTTTGTGGACCATGGTGATGTCCAAGTCAGTGTTACATTCGATGATTTTCATGTGCCGTGGACTTGCATACAATTGATTCTGTCTCGTTTGTTTTATGGCTGGTAGTAACTGCATGGTACTGTCAAACCATCCTTTATTCAGGCTTGGGATTGGCACAGGCAAGCTGCAGCAGAGATATATATACCAGTATATGGAATGTTAATATGTAAATTTAGAAACGTAAAATGTGTGTGCATTTCTGTTGAATCAGAGAATATTGCTTGAAGACTTTGATTTCTTTAATTTTTAGGTCAGAAGTGATATCAGTCTGTTGTTGAACACAACTTTGAATCAGATCTACATGAAAAGTAAAGAGATTGAGAAGCAGTTTGAACGAATCGATAGACTCGAAGTAAGAGACCTGATTAAGCGTGTGACTTTTACATGCATATACCAAGGATTTTCCTCTGAAAATACATAGCCAGTCAATTTAACTCTTTCACAGCCACATTGTTTTTGATAAATTTCGCCGTAATTAGTTCATATGAATACAAACGCTTAAAATCTGTAGAAATCTAGACATGTTCTTTATCATTTTGTTTGTATTTTATTCCTCAACAATATTCTATCTTTACTGCCACTGCATGATGATTTAGAAGCATGTTACGTATAGACCACCAATGATTTCTTTCTTTCAGAAGCTTAAATCCTCTCCACTACCTGCTGCCCCTTGCCAAAGTTCGAACCCTTTTCCATTTACCTGACAGAAGATTACTTTTCACATGTTTAATCAACATGTGATGGTAGCTTGCAAACAAGTGACACTTCCTCCTTTTTCTCACAAAATGATGCACAGTTCAAGATTCCTCAGTCTACAATAACAGGGAGCGCCAACAGCCATAAAGGCTCAGTCATGTTGATTGCACACAATAATCAAGTCATGCCAACTGAAGGTGACTGTCTGCTCGAGTGCTTGCTCAGCAGAAATTGCAATATCTAATGAGGCACTAAGCTTAAAAATGATGTCCTGTTGGCTGTGTTTGCACCTCAGGTGAAGGACCCTTCAACACCAAGACCACATATACATGTAAAAAAGTATTTTATTTATATTCTAATTAGAATTTGCAGTAATGAATGTTACATGGACTCTGTGGTTGACTTGCTAAGTTGATTATGTCTTTTGCTCACCCTGCTATAATGCAACTATGCTGTCTTAAAACTCGCCAATACATATCCTCGGAAGTGTATCTAAGTTAATAATGTTATTTCTGTTTTCAATAGGCATTTATGATGATGGTCAGAAACAACGTGAGTGAAATGGAAGTGGCTGTTGAAAAGGCCGAGTCTGATATGGGAACTATCAATTCCATTAAAAAAGCACTCAATTCCATATCTTTTCCATTCCTCACTACTGTAAGGAATTTTTATGATCACTGGTTTCTGTAATAATTATTTAAGGTAACACGCTTGTTTACAAGTCTCTTTAGAAACTTCTCCAAAGTGTTGTTTTGAGGTTGAAGGATCACCACTGCAATCCAGGGTTAGTCCACTATAGGTGCAGAAGACCTGCTTTTTAACTGAGTTCATTACATTCTACTAGTGTTTCTAAAGGCAGCAATTAATGGCCATATTTACATATGCATGTACGGGTATGTGGGCAATTATATAGTGCCTGTAAACTTGTAAAGCTACTAAAATGTAACGTGATCTTTCATAATATCATTTCAATAATAAACAAGGCATCAGTCAGTGGTGTACACATCCGGTTAATTTAAGGTGAAAGATAGCCAGAATAACTTACTGAAATAGGCAGGTAAGAGATGAAAATTACAACTTTGGGTAAAAATTATAAGATTTGTTTTGAAATTGACGTTTCTATGCCTAGAATAACCAAATGGTTTAAATATTGATGTTTGTTCTGCATATTGGATCATGATTTTGAAACACGTTTTTGATTAAACTGGGTTTCTAAGCAAATTATGTGCTTTGTGCTTGCCTGTGATTTGCACTTAAAAACATGACACTGAAATGTAAGTGATGTTTCTTTCTTTCAGAAGTCTAAATCCCCTCCACCACCTGCTGCCGCCATGCCAAAGTTTGAACCTCGGCCCATATATCAGACAGAAGAATACTTTTCACATGATTTCTCGACATCTGAGGGTAGCTTGCGAACAAGTGGAACATTCTCTAGCTCACAAAACGCTATCCAGATTCCTCAGTCTCCAACAACAGGGAGTGCCAACCATCATGAACATTCAGTCAATTTAATTGCAGACAATAATCGAGCAATGCAAACTGAAGGTGACTCTGCCTCCTCAAGTGCTTGCTCAGCAGAAATTATAATATCTGAAGAGAATCCAAGCCTGGGAAATAATTGTGATGATCTCCCTGGAGGCCAGGCTGACCTCAATGCAACTCGGAAAAACCCAACATCAGATGCAAATCAAGAGAGCTAACACTTTAATGAAGAGCTGCATTGGTTTTCCAGTTGCTTTTAGTAAACCCTCATCGTTAAAGTGTCAACATTCTGACCCAATCCCTACAGAAAAGTTAACCAGGATTTGAATCCAGCTAAGTTATGAAGCTACAGACCAGATAATGCTTCTGCTTGTTATATTTTATGTAGTTCATGTAACTTTTACTGTGGACAGTATATCAAATACGCATCTCCATTTAAATATATGTATGTGTATGGAGGACATTTTGTTGTTCAACTGCTCTACCTGCTGAATACCATTTATACAGGTACATGTATATGTATAGTCTGATATGTATATATTGGAACCTCCATATAACCTGGACAATTACCATGTATAATATATTTTGAATTGTAATCTGACATTATAAAAGAGCCACTTCAAGAATAAACTCGTCGGTGGCACTTCTGACCTGAACCAGTGAAATCATTGTCAAATATTAGAGACTTCAGGCGCTTGCAAAACTGTGGAAGGGACAAACCGAGGAGCTCGAGCCCAGCACTTGAGAAAGGCGATTCCAGCTGGTGGGCCCGACATAGACAAAAGCGTCTGAAGTGAGCTGTAGCAGCACACATATGAGGGACAGTCCAGAGTCCATGGGCAGCCAACCAAATTCTGATATAACACATTAGGGACTTGGTAACCCAACTTACAGTAATAATTATTAGAATATTAGAATAATTATTTAGAATAAGGACTTTATGGAAGATGCACGGTTATAGGATTTTTTTGCAGTGGCATCTTGACATATGGATGGAGAAGCTAAGCACAGTTGGGCATGGTTAGCCTTTGTATAGTGACCATCCTTGTAACCCTGGAATGCCAGGACATGAGCTAACTCAGTGCACTATCTCTGCAGAGTTGGTAAACGAGTAAAAAATTTATTTTTGGAGGTTAAACAAGGTGTTTGATTACTGTGGTCATTTGTGTGCAAAAACGAGCCTTAAACCCCGACTATGCTTCTATGGAGTTTGTTGAGTTGTGTAAATGCCTTGCATTAGCCTCTGTTGTGGTGCTTTCCATGCATAAACCTGTATTATGGTGCATTCTGTCTCTTAGAGGTATGTTACAGAGATTGCAACATAAACAGGAATTTTTATGGTCAAAAACAGTACCTGTTGCTCACTTTCTTTGACTGCATTGACAATTATAATAGCTGGCACTATTGTCATGTTTAAAACTACCATGACCATCTTGTATGCTTTAAAAACACATTTGGTTATATCAGTTAGATAACCATGTTGCCCCATGTGTGCAGCAATTTTAACGGGTACATAAAAGGCGCTATATAGTGTTTTGATACATGCAATATTATTGTTTCATAACCTAAATGATTGTATCTGCTGTAGTTGAAACAGGTTGTTTATCTAAAGTGTACACAGTAATATACTATTAACACACCAATTGTTTTAAGTACTTGTCACTTACAGTAGGTACATACAGTACAGTATAATTATGAGAAGAAAAGAAAGCACTTTGTAGGCCTATGGTATTCACTAAAATGAAATTTGTTTTTCATATGAACTGTTTAGAAAACCAAACAATTGGTTTGCTTTCTGCACTTGCTGAGCTGTACATGCATTTGTTAAACTTGTTTTCTGGGTTTCTAAAAAGGTGTCTGGTTGCAATAATATTTCTTAACATATGGGATCTGCATAAGAAATAATTTCAGCAGTCTTGTTGCCCTCGAGACCAAGGTCTTGGTCTCGAGTGCACTCGAGTTCGTTTTTAAAAGTCTTGGTCTTGGTCTTGAGGTTCAAGGTCTTGGTCTTGGTCTTGAGGTTCAAGGTCTTGGTCTTGAGGTTCAAAGTCTTGGTCTTGGTTTTGCAAGACCAAGACCAAGACTTTTGACAATATAAAGAGTCATTTAACAAAACGCAAGGATTTTAATAATTTATTCAATAATTACTTATACAATTGCTTTAGTGTTTACACGGTGGTGAGTGAGGGTTTACTGTTGCTTTTGACATTTATTTTGACTTCCGGTTAGTAACCATGGAATGATTTCAAAACAGACTCGCAATTTTTACATTTACATCCGGTACTTGAAAAGCTGCTCTGTGTGCCAGTGAATTCAGCACTGTAGGACCCACAGGTCACGTCTTGGTCAGAAAATTCTGAGCGAATTGGTTTTTATAAAATGCAACAGGCATATGGAATAAGAATTCGCCTGAAGGACTTCTGTAAATACGAATTCGGAATTCTCTGCAGTCTGCATTTGGAATTGTTTTGTTTGAATAAAATAAAAGATTCATGTTTTAATTAAAATAGCGAGTAGTCTGATTTGACAAATTTTTTTAGTAAGGAATAGAAATCTGGATATGGTTGTGATTTTTGGGTATTGTTCTCGGTTTTGGTCTTGAGTTTCAAAGTCTTGGTCTTGGTCTTGAGGTTCAAAGTCTTGGTCTTGGTCTTGAGGTTCAAGGTCTTGGTCTTGGTCTTGAGGTTCAAGGTCTTGGTCTTGAGGTTTAAGGTCTTGACAACCAGACTGAATTTCAGTGAAGTTACAGGATGCAAATCATTTACAAAGCTTCAGCACTCCTATCATGCACTTTTTTATTTTGAGACCGACTACTGAATGCTTTGTTTAACAGCCTTGTAAAGGAACTATATAAATTCCCTTGCAACCCACCTATTTGAACATTTCCAACGTGCCTTGTCTATAAAAATTCTATCCCAAGATGCTTTTTATTACATTGTATTACATTTATATCACTCCATTATAAATATCTATTCGGAAGTACTCTATACAACAGTCCTATGAAAATACACTTTCCTGTGTGATATTACTTTACACACTTTTACCCAGTAAAAATGCTAGTACGTATACATGTAGTTTCACTAGGGTATTTGCTTGAATAGGTTTAAATAGTCACTTACAGTATGTTGTTTCCCAGGAGTGCTACGATTGTGGCAAACTGCTAATAATATTTATTTTTGTCTTTTACTACCTCTACTGCCAGGGTTCAATCCTTTTGCCACTTGGAACTGACAATTCAGTCAAATCCGTCATCCTGCATGCAAAAATTACAAGTCATTTGCCCAGCCATTGAGTCCATATGTAAAAGTTGTCCAGTTGTTGCATTGCTGTTGCGGTGGTACGTCAAGCAAAACTTTGGACCAGGAATCTCCACAACCATTCTTAAGGGAGGCATATACCTAAAGAGCACTTAGCGGTACTATACCTATGGTTGCTCGAGGTGCTAAATAAATTAACCTTATAGAACATGTAAGCCAATCAGTTTTCCTAAAGTGAACTACAACTCAGGGGAAAGCACTGTACTACAATTGGGGCAGGGAGATGGTTGAATGGTAACATGCTGGCATGACGATCAGAATGACGCAGGTTCGATACCCGCTAGCCCCACAAAGCTAGACTCCGCCTTCTGTTTCCTAGATGGCAACGGTAAAATGAGCAGGACAGATGGGCACCTTGCAGGCTGCCTTACAGTTAAATTCAACTCCTGTTAAACTTGTTATCGTCTGTTACTACTATATCATGTAATCTTACTGCATACTTGTCAGTTTGAATCAATAAACGATTATTGTTGTAAAATGAAAGGTACACTTGCAAGCACAACAAAAACTAACCGTACGATCACTTAAACACACAACATCTCATTACAAAGATAAAATTATGTAGATAAGCAACTTCAAACTGCTTATTTATAATGTTTGCCCCTGGATAGTTGTTGTAAACTATTTCAAGGAAAACAGCTGCAAGCTCCATAACATAACAGAAGCAAGCATAACAGAAATAACACTATTCGTTTTCCGTTATCGTAATGTTTTGGGTTTTTGTTTCAAGGTCCACTGTTGATGTTGGATCTGAAACAGTGATGCTGTCAACCCCAAGTTCATTATTTTTCACTGGTGATTCCCCTGTTTTATTGACTGCTTCTAAGCCGTCTCCTTTGCCGCCTTGACTTGCTTCCTCCTGAACCTTCGCCTCTTCTGCTTTTTTCTTCTCTCGTTCATACTTTTCAGCAAGTTCCTTGCAAAATTTCTTGTGGACAAACCAATGGAGCTTCTGACATGTCTTGTTACAATAGAAAACAGACTTACAGATGGCACAGATCATCGCATTAAAGTCACCGCAAGTGCTGCAGCACCGGTCTTCGGCAGTTGCGAACCGTTGCCCATTGATGCACGATGATAGAACGCTACATGCAGATGGTTTGTCGATGATCTGGGATGAAGTTAGTGTTCGAACAATCTGCTGCAACAGCTGGCTTTCCACATATGGAAATTCCTGAAGCATCAAGCGTATCAGACACTCCTGGTTGTCAGGGAAGCCATCCGATTCTCGTCCCTTCAGCAAGTACTTGAACCAGAACTCCAGATTATTTCCCTTCTCCTTTGTCATCTTCACTGCCCTTTTGATCAGAAAAGACAGATAATGAAACTTGAGTGACATGATCTCATCTGTGTCATGTTGCTTCATCATCTTCTCACACAAAAGATCCAGAACCTTTGTCACCTTGTCCGCATTCAGTAGCAGCTCTGGTGCCTGTTGCAAATGTAGCGACAGCTTCACTGGGTTTAGATTAACAATCATTATGTACTTGTACAAAGGTGTCAAAAGTGCTGGTGGAAGCTTGGGTTCGGTTTCCAGGCCCCTTGGTGTACAGTAATACTCCAAACTATCTCGAGAGAAAAAGTTGTTAATCAGGGAGACCACTTCGTGCTGGCCAACGAAAGCCGCCATTTGCGCCGCTGTTCTGTGGACCGAATTTTCCATGTAAGGTTTCGCCCCGTGTTCTAGTAACATCTTTATGATATTCTTGTTACCTGTAAGCGCTGCGAACATCAGGGCTGTATATCCGTGGTCGTGAGCGTGTGCGTTTACGCCCGCTCCATGGTTAAGGAAAAGTTCGCACAATTCCTGAATACCCTTGTAAGCGGCGTGCTGCAGAGGTGTCATGCCGTGGTCGTCAAGGCTGTCCACAGGCACTCCCTGAGCAAGAAGAGCCTTCACATCGTCTATATTACCAGCGTTGATGCTCTCGAACAACTTCTTTACGGGTTCTGGAAGTGCCTTCGCATTACAGTTCGCTTCTTGGTTCGAATCCATCTCGTTTCCGTTGTTTTGCGATATATCCGACGCCATTAAAAATTCAGAGAACAGATTATAATTGAGAACAGATTATAATTATCTCTGTAGAGTTTACAAATGACGTCACCGATGACCGTGCGCGCCAAAGATCTATTAACAGCCAAGTACATTTTAATGCAAATCACACTAGCACAACTGATGGGGTTGGAAACTACCCCTGGGGTTTGCAATTGAGACGTAACTGTGGGGTCCTAAGAAAGACTAGGGGGTTGATTCCGTGCGATCGCCGATAGCCGAATTTCCGAAATATCCACGTTCTGTTTCAGATACTGGCGGCGATCTTGTTTTACAGGTGGGGGAACAAGGGACACTTTTGAACTGATCTGGTCAAACAGAGATGAATTTTTTCGCGCTTTCGACCTTTTTTGGGTATTTCTTCAAAATTTGGGGTGCAACTGTATACTGCGTCCCCCACACTGTTAAAGGTGGGGGTCTTGTCCCCCTCAACCCTAAGGCTTGCGGGACGGGCTGGTAACAGATTGCGGAAAGGGAAAGGCTGAGCGAAGCTGGGGAACAATCCGTTAGCAAATCCGAGAGTGGGTCTGTATTGAAGTGTGTACAAAAGACGGGTAAATCCTCTTAGGCCTATATATATGGGAACCGAATGCACAAGTTTATGTTGTAGCATGTTTGTCTAGACTAAGTGATGATCTCGCTTATGAAAGGAAGGCAAACCAGAAGTTCTATAATATAGGTTTTAATCTAGTAAAATTGCGAGGTTCACCATACAGAAGTAGGCTGAAGGCACATATAGGCCCTATAGCTGTCTCTTAACGAACAGCAAAGAATTACAAGAACGCTGCAGGTCACCGACATTCACCAGCCACGACTTGAAACAGTCAAATCCGACAGCCAGGGCTGTAGTGTACAATTATTAGAGGTGAGTAGGCCCATAGGCGTAATTTGTGGGGGGTACGAGGGGTACCCGTACCCCCCACTTTTTGGACTGGGGGGTACTGTACCCCCCACTTTTTAAACAATGCCAATCAATATTTTATATTGTGCCTTCCCAGAGAACGCAATATCCGCCAAAAGTATGAAAGTGCTTAGATACACAGGTAAATCGAGAGCCAAAATTAATGAGAATACTGGCAGGGAATATGTTCAAAATGGTTATCATGCACAAAACGAAAGTGAAGTAGAAATTGGTACCCCCCACTTTTTAGACCAAGATATTGGTACCCCCCACTTTTTAGGCTAAAGTTACGCCCCTGAGTAGGCCTATACGCTACCGGTTGGTTTTCCGAAAAAAATTAGAGGTGAGTATACGCTACAGTAGGCCTATTTTGTGAGCATACGCTACAGTATTTTAATATAAATAAATATAAATATTTTGTGAGGTGAGTATACTGTCTCTAGAGGTAGTATACGCTGTATACCCGTGTATACCCTCGACTACAGCCCTGCCGACAGCAGATATACGACGAACACAGTAACTCGAAAAGAAGACGTACAAACGCCACGAAGTTCGAACTACAGAACTAGCTCCAACAGGGAGACGAAACTACTACTTCGAATTACGATTGTCTTCCATGCATGAAAGGAGACAAAAAGACTAATGTCAACTATTCAAGACGACTATAGCTTCAGAGCCAAATATAATCTTAAGTAAACCTTAGGCTTAGGCGGTCTATCATGAGCTCAACAAGAGTTAAGTTCAGTTAACCCACACGTACGGTCAAAAGAAATAACAGAATGAGCACTACGTCGCAAGTCCTATTTATAGACAATGATAGGCCTACTCCTTGAACTCTAACGGAATCCCGCATTGCAAATCTATAGACTACCCGGTACGCGTATACCAACTGTCTCTGGCAGCTCTCTGCCTACGCAGTATGAGAATTGTAGGAAAAAGACTGGGGGGGGGTTAGACATTGATTTACGTGGAGTTTGGGTGTGCAATGAAGACTTTACTGTGGGGTCCTAAGAAAGACTGGGGGGTTAAACAATTCTCACCCTGTGCCTACGTCCTACGAGGACACGTGCGTGCCTACACGTAACAATGTGAAAGATAGGGGCAACGTTATCGAGATTTACCCCGCTGGTAGGCCTACCGTTAACGGAAACGAGCTCATCTGTATACGCAGAGCATGGGCGGCGATCCCGGGGGTCGAGGGGCAAGACCCCACCTTTTACAGTGGGGGGCACAATATGCAGTTGTCCCCCAAATTTTGAAGAAACACCAAAAAAGTCAAAACACTTGTTTTGCGCATGAACCGCTAATTTCTTACGTAGGGCTACCTAAAACTGGTGGTGGCGTAGAGGGGCCTACATGCTAAATTGCAGTGGATGTAGGCCTACTCGATCCTTCTATAGCTGTGTCTAGGCTAAATATCGACCAAAATTTTTTATTAATGAAGAATACTGATTGGAAAACTCTTGAATTTCATTCACAATATTTCTAGCAAAAGAATTTGACTTAACAAACACTGAAGTGGTCAGAATGAAAACTGAGAAAAATAAAGCAGTAGGGCAGCCTAGTTTTAAGTAATTAAGCAAATAAGATACGTTGAACCACTGAAAGCTGTGCTGTGGGGTTTAACTTAATTAACCACCAAGGTAATTTTTGGGAATTAACTGGAGGGGTAGAAAATGAACTGATGTGGTCGAACCCTCCCAACTTGGAACTCCCCACTGACAATTTAATCCCTGGGTTGAGTGAACCGGAAATGGATACCGGTAGGCTACGCACGCATTCTTCCTAGCCGGCATTCGGACGAGGAAATTAATATACAGCGGATCGAATCCCAGGAATCTTTCTTTATTGTTTGGGATCACGGCCTCACCTTTAGCCTGGTTCGCATCCAAACTTTAGTCCACTTTAGGAAAATTGTATAGGCCTACTCTCCGGAGTTGACCGTGGAACAACTAGGCCTAATTAAAATGGCTGTCAATCTCAGCTCGTTGCACTTTAACTATAAGATTATGAAACACTGATGAGCTTACCTCCAGGCTCCACAACGGCAATTTTTCATCTATACTCGTTTTCGTTTTAGAACAAATTTAACTATTTTCCCTATCAGCAAAATCGGAACAGGACGTGTATAGGCCTAAGTCAAAATTTTTATGTAGGCCCCCTAACATACCCCGGTAGAGGACGAAGAGTCATAATAAGCCGGCAACGTGAGTGAGGGTCCATATACGGATTTGTAAAATAATGATGAGGGATTATAGGGTGATGTCAGATCTCTCCAAAAAGAGTATAGGCGTGGCCCAGTTGTGTGGCGCCTGCGGACTATAGTCCCCGGCGCCGCCGCCATCCGCCGCCGCCGATAAGCCCTCAAGTCGAAACCAGTCGCTAAGCTATCGACTGCTAACGACTTCGTTCACTTAATATTTTGCTTGTTGCTTTAATCGCGGTTTCCAAGTTTCGATTTGACCAAGACATCAGCAACAGGACATGAGCAACAATTACAATACAATACAATACAATACAATGTTCGTTTGTTGAGGAAAACAAGCTGACATGCCGCAACTTGGTACATTATAAGAGAAAGAGTTTGCTCTATAGTAGGAGTTCTTATAAAGAATAAGGTGGATATAGTTATTGTTGTCTTTCTTTGGTCAAGTGAATTTTTGCATGCTATTACGAAGATGGCATTGATGATTACGAAGAGGAGGGGAATAAGCAGGATGAGAATTGTCGGAGGTTTCAACCCCCTAGTCTTTCTTAGGGCACCCAGAGGGCCAGAGCCCTACTATGGGGGCCCTAACTCTGGGTCTCGTCTTCATTGCACACTCCAGTGGGTCGTTTCCAACCCCGTGTGTTGTGCTAGTGTGATTTAGCAGAGAAGAAATTTCCATGGTGTATCATGTATGCATTTTTGAATTTTCTCAAGAAAGGAATTGATTTTGATTCGAGCTTGACTTGCAATACTGTTAGCATTGAAATCTGCTGCTTTCAAATTCAACTGACACCAGATTTCAAAATACGAATAAAATATTAAACTCCTCATGGATCAAAGTCTAACCCCCAGTCTTTTTCTACAATTCTCACACTAGGAATAAGTGCCTAGTACATGATTCTCGTTCTCTGTTACTGCCTTAAAGAGGCACGCGTCAGCAGTGTCCGCAATCTGATTGGCCGTAAGAACGGGTACTGCTATAAATCCTCGCTTCATTCGATTTATCAAGCGTTCAATTTCACGAATTTACATTACCATTCTCACCGTCATCGGTCTGTCCTCTGTCAGCATGCTCACAAGGAGCGGATTCCATATTCCCATATTGGACCCTTATAGAGCCCAATGGGTTCCATTAATGCCCAAGGATATGACGGCACGGTGAGTACAGTATGCGGTAATATGCATTATATTGTTAGGTAATCAGGTATGTCCAATAGACATACCTGATTACCTGAGAAGTCGATAGCAAGTCGCTAAGTCAGTCGATAAGTCTAAGCGACTTAGTCAGTCGATAAGCATGCGACTTAGTCGACTGAGTCGCTAAGTCAGTCGCTAACTCATCAAGTCAGTCGGTAACTCCTTAGCGACTGACTCCGGGCACTACTGCGGACCAGTCACACTGCCAATCTGTCGGGTGACCTTTGTGGCTGAAAGTCTGCCTGTCTGACTCAGTTCATCTGGCTCTTGCTTTACATAGGCCTAATTACTTCTGTGGTACATTATCCGTACATACTCCGCAGTCATCACTCTGTCTAGGCCTACATACACGAAGCAAGGCGGAGGCTGCGATCTCTGGGAAGGCACAATAATAAAATATTGATTGGCATTGTTAAAAAGTGGGGGCTACGGTACCCCAGTCCAAAAAGTGGGGGTACGGGTACCCCTCGGGTACCCCACAAATTACGCCTATGCTAGCCTGCTAGGGACCTCTCAGGTACTTTCTATGGCCTTCTAATTCTTTTTGACCAGGCCTGGGTCGGGAGCGCCACCACAGTAAAAATAATTACAGTAGGCCTACGTCGACTCCTGGCCTCTGCAGCAGTCAGAATGTGTGACCAACCGCCAATTTGAAAGTGAAAATTTACACGCCGATACACCGGAAACAATAACATCGACTATTTTTTAAACGTTACAACAACATTGAGGACTACACGCCGATACACCGGAATCCATCACATAAAATATTTTTTAAACGTTACAACAACATTGTGGACTTCATTAGAATTACCAATATTATTTTTAACGTTAATTTCAGCTTAAATCTATAATTCAAAATCTCACTTTCAAAATGGCGTCACCAGAAAAACTAGTCAACAGTTAGCAATTATTTATACTGTGGCGCCACTAGGTAGATTTCTTGAGGGGCGCTATATAAGTTTATTATAGCTATAGGGCCTACATAGACATACTGTACACAGTACGCCTATAGTAGGCTAGGCCTATAGCATATCATCAATGCAGACCCTCAATCTCTGTAGTACGCACGCCCACACTTACGCACGCACACTTATTGTTGCAAAGCAACAATATTTTAATTAATCAGAAATTAATCATGGACAACTAAAAATAGTTAAATGACTCGGGAGTATTAAAATTTAATGAAGCTGTTAAAAACATGCTACTGACAAGGTCGTGGGTGACATGTGCCTTCGTTGACATATTCTGACTACCTTTTCGCTTTATCCAAATTAATTCCGAAATTTCCAATGACAATTCGCTGCAATGATTTCTGCAAATAAAAGGGTGAATGAATTATCTTCGTCTCTGATTAGAGATTCTGGCGGAAGTGGTCCAGCGCTTCTTGCGCATGCGCCGAAACCCATTTTCCGGCCAGGCGCGTCTAAATGAGAGGAGACAAATGCACGTAATAGAATAGGAGGACTGGCACTGTACGGGTAAACTTCATACTGAACTCAGTGTTGTGACGAATGCTAGTTCCTAAAGGTAAGGCAACACGGGCGGTTTTTGCTCGAAAGTATGTACGCTGTGAAAGTGATTTTAAACAGATTTTACACGACTCTTTGTGGCCTAGTCAAGCGGTTGTTGCTCAAAGAATGTCATTGCGAACGTGATGTCAATTCTTACCCGACCCTCTGCGGTCTAGTCACGCCCGCATTGATCAGATGCGAAGCGCCTAGCGAACGTGCGCTAGTAACTGGAAGCGATTTATTTGCAAACGCTTCGTTTGATAACGATTCTCGTCGTCTGTGGATTTTTGCAGCGCCTAAACCACTAACATTCTGCATTAAACGTAAATTGGCTTATCATTTTTTTAAAGAAAAGCGATTGGATTGGCGCTGTGGTTTGCTGCGAGCATCGTAGGATTGCTTTGGTGCTGTGTTGTACCCGATTGACACAACGTACGCCGCCAAGGCAACATACGAGCGTCATGATCGAACGAGGTATGAAAAATCGCAGTTTTATCTTCGCTCCTTATAAATTCATCGTATGTCAGTGCGCTGGTTGTTTCTGGCCAAATAGGAAAGAATGTGTTTCTTCAGAGATTGTGGATCCATTGCTCAATCCATCCATCAATCGATAGGCCTAATTGATCGATACCACCCTAAGTACACAGCTTCTTACATCACTTTCTCCCTCAGCTTCCATCCTCTCGCAGGTCATTTCATCCTGCGTCACTGTGTGATATAGTGAGAACCTTAGGGTGACCTATGCTTCTGCTATTTAGTCCTGACCGGCTGACCCTAATACAGGCTAATGTAACGTAAAGCCTTAACATTTGGAATATCTCTCAGTGTCACACATAAGCTGCGTCAGCTCTATGTCAGATCAAGTCCACAAGAGCCGGGTTTTGTGGTGAGTGTCAGTGCCAGTGTGGAATCATTGTTGAAGTTCAAGTGGTGGGACGTCGTGGTGCAGTGGTGGAAGTCGGTAATGATGTTGGTCAAAGGATGGTGCAAAAGCAGATGCCGGATAGGATAGTGTAATAGTGTAGGTAATGGTAAGCTGTCCACAGAGAAACCATGCCCTCTGGGAGGGACATAAAATTGAAACCAGTGGAATGACTGAATATTTCCACCCATTAAATTACTCAGTTTCATTCCAGAATGAACTGAGTTTTGGTCCGCAGTTTGGGCCTGAGCAGCTACAACTGCAAATCATTTGATTCAAGTATTACCATAGGTTGATTTCCAAAAGGAATGCTTCCTTTGCTAGAGTAAAACGTTTTGTGTGGACTAGGCTTTTGCGAAGTTCTGCAAAGGCACTACTTAAATCCATCTATACCAGGGGTGGGCAAACTTTTTGCAAATGGGGCCAAATTCAACGTCAAACAAATTCGGAGGGCCGGATAACAAATTTTTAACTTTTAATAAACGACTGACATGAAAAGAAGTTTATTATTTATAATGTTATGGAAGTGGGGCAGATCGGCAGAGTTAATGCCTAGAGTTATTATTAAAGACGAGACCGGAATAGTAAGCAAGAGAGCACCGCCACTTGAGTAAAAAGAAGAAAACTTCTCTCGGTCTGAATTAAAAAAAAATTCTGAGGAATTGTGGGGGCCGGATAAAAAGTGTTGGCGGGCCGGATCCGGCCCGCGGGCCGTAGTTTGCCCACCTCTGATCTATACACACATAAGTGTCTCTGCAATGCCTTTAAAAACACTGGACAGAACATCGACTTTAAACACACTTGTGATAATAAAGCACTGATCATAATTTTCCAGATTAACTTATGCAATCAACATGCTCAGTCAAATTATATGCAGCAAATTGCAGTGATGTATACTTAAAGGCCCATTTAATGTCTGTTATGCACGCATTATATAATGTGCAGAAACACTTGTGGGCCTACCTGCAAGTAGTAAGCACATTTATACACGAAGCAACTTAAATCTAGAGACCTTCTTTGATTGCCAAAGGGTTTTTACATAAAATTAAATTCAGTATGTTAGTGTGGGCCACAGTAATTGTGCTTTATTACATTACAACTGTATTTTGATATTGCCCTCCTTCCAAAGTTCAGAAGTGCACACAACCAGAACTTTGTGAGTGAAGGACTTGCTCAAGGTCCCTACACAGTAACTGCCTGAGTGGAGGCTTGAACCCGTACTCTTCGTGTTACAGGCCAGGCGCTCTAACCAATCGGCCACCGCCATGCCCCATGTGTGTCTGGTAGTTCTCAGGCAACATTATTTTGTGTTGCTTCTGGTGTAGAGATTAGATTTTAGTCAGTATCATGTAATAGGAGATAAAACTGTTGATTGCCTGTAAACAACATCTTAGATGTCAGTGTTGGATCTATCTGGACAGCATTTCACATTAAACAACTGGAGAGGGGTAGAAATTCTATTTTTCTACTCTCTTGTGTAAGGTTTTGAAAAAAATGTTCTGTGGTGTTGTATGCACATGCTTAGGAATTTCATCTGCCGTCAAAACAGAATTTGGCATGAACAGGTTTTGGTTTAAGTCACATGAACAGGTTTTGGTTTAAGTCACATGAACAGGTTTTGGTTTAAGTCACATGAACAGGTTTTGGTTTAAGTCACATGTGGATTTGAAGCTGGCCAAAGCCTTGGCATGAGGTCTAAACTGAGGCTTAATCTAAGTGCTTATCTCTGCTGAGTTGATTCGAATGCTTTCCAGATGTCTCAGTTATCTGTCTCTTATCTTTTAATGTAATTAGACATTTATGTAGTGGCAGCTAGACATTTTTCTGAACTTTTCATAATAGGTTTCCACTGAGTTCTTGCTTCTGTGCTAGAAAATGATTAACTGACTGAGTGATTGATTGATTGGTTGATTAATTCAGCCATTTGCTTAGTCATTAATTTTATGATTGATTGATTGATATTTTATGAATGGCTGATCAATTGACTGATTGATAATTTAATTGATTGATATTTTAATCCTGCTTTTCCTCACATATTTCTTAATAAGCATTCTTATACATCCACCTCCTCCTCCTCCTTGCTGCCACCGTCCTACTTATGTAATATAATGTAAAAAATATTTATGTAGCGCCTTTCAGCACCTCCCAAAAGCACTGCAGAAATGCTGCCTACTGTGGTCCTCCTCCTGATCTTCACAATCACTGCTATTCTTTCTGACCTTCCTCTTCTGTCATCTTTCTTCTGCTCCTCCTACTCAGTCTTTCCAGTCTGTTATACATTCCTCATTAATTGTCAAGTCGTCTGCTTTTTGCTCCTGCTTGCTGCTGATTCTTATTTATTTACTCTGTTCATCCTCCTTCTCCTAGGCTTCTGCATAAAGAATCATGTCTAAAGACCATTCCGTTAGGGTTTCTGCACTTTAACCTTCGCTTTTAAATCAAGAGCGATGTGTCTGTCAGCAGCAGACATTAATTTTGAAAGCCCACAGACAAAAACTGATAAGAAATGACATCAGTTATTAAGGCCTACAATATTTGGGAGATCTAAAATTAATATATTACAGACCCACAGGCGCTTGTTGATCTTTGTTGATCGTTGACAGAAGTCTGATAATGGCAAACACAGACTGCACTGTGACTGCAGGCATAGTATGTCTCTGAGTGAATGTTGAAGCCACATTGGTGTCAGCTGGGGTTATCAGACATGACTTTTGGGTCCTGGCCTGGTTTCTTATTCCTGCTTTGATGGTGTTAAGATGTCCTCTAGGCGCCATGCATGTGCTCTGATAATCTATCCCAAATAATCTTTGACCCCCATTGCTGTTTTCATTCACCCTGCACAACCTCGGAGGCTTGGATCTCTTACTGCTTGTGGCCTACATGTATGTCTGTTAGGATTGTTGGGGAGAGTGATAGACAGTGGGGTGGGTCGGTTGGTATTAGACCAGAACTTAAAAGTCATAAATTAATTAATTGTCACATAATGCTTCCTAACTGGTGGTAGAAGAATGCCACTAAACAATTAAAAGAAAAATATCATTTGGTAAATGGGCAAAGACGAATTCTCAAAGCAAAAGAGTTGCTGAGAGGAAAAATTGACAAGAACTTATAGAAACAAATGGTTAAAGCTCAGATAAGGAGCATGGTATTGTATGGATTCGAAACGTAGATCATGACATGGGGACGACCAGGGCCCTTTGAAATGTGGATCTGGCGGAGGATGGAAAAAATTAGTTGGATGGAACAAATAACAACAAGAAGGTGGTGAAAAGGGCTGGGAAGAAACACCTATGATAGCTATAATAAGTGGGCAACAGAGAAAATGGACTGGCCATGTCCTGAGAGGGCACTCAGCCTTGAGAACCGTCGTTGAAGGCAGAATGGTGGAAAGCATAAGAAGAGGAGGACCCAGACAGATGCTGCTTAACTTAATGATGTCTGATGGATGCGGATGAATTAAAGAAGAAGCTCAACATTGAGAGGAGTGGCATTTGAACCAGTCTCAGGGCAGAGAACCTGAAGAAGCAGAAGACCTTGTGTTTATTTCCTCTCCAAGGGAACCTAGTTCACTTGATGGGACTACCACTCCAACTCCCAACTCAACATTTCACACATCATCATCAATCATCATTGTTGTCGTCGTCATCATCATGATCATCATCAGTACATGATGCCAGCCATTTCGTGGTGAAGGGTGGGAATGAATGAATGCTTTTGTGTGGATGATGGATTAGAATAATGAATATGTTGAAAACGATGATGACAGAGACAAGTGTGCATGAACAACCTGTCCAGGGTCGTTATGAAGAGTCTGCTCAGCAGGCTCAAACCCGCTATTGTTAGATAACAGATGAAGCATGCCACCAGATAGATTATGTTAGATGGTTGTAGTAGATAGTGACACTACATAAACACAGAAGATAATGATGTCAGTGATGTTGAATCCATAGGATCAATGATTACACTGGTCAACAGCCAAAATGTATCGGTGATGAAATCAGTCAATTATAACTACTTTTGCTGTGCTGAAAAAGAATATGACATTAAGAAATGCTGTTTAGCTCTAGTTTTTATGATACAGTAAGTTTTAGTTTTAGTAGAGCACGGTCTGACCACTATAAAAGAAAAGTATGGCCGTCACGGAAGTCTCTGGATCTAGGTACTAAAAGTGTGCAGCACAGCCCACTAGTGGACCCCAAGAAGGTTTTGTTACCACCATTACATATAAAGTTGGGACTTGTAAAGAATTTTGTGAAGGCAATGAACCGAGATGGTGAGGCTTTCAAGTACCTGAAAGAGAAATTCCCAAGACTGAGTGAGGCCAAAATAAAGGAAGGTGTGTTTATCGGTCCACAGATACGTGCACTTCTGAAAGATGAACATTTTCATCAGATCCTCCGTGGTGTTGAGAAGAATGCCTGGAAATCATTCGAACTTGTAGTTGAAAATTTCCTGGGAAACAAGAAAGCAGATAACTATAAAGAACTGGTGACGAGACTTCTCTTCTTCTTTGTCTTTATGTTCTCTGCCCACCGGCAGGTTCGTATGACCAATGACGCCATCGTTCTCTGTCTTGTGCTCTTCTCTTCAGTCCACTGTATCCTTCTTCTTTTGTCATCATCCAGTCTAGCAGCATTGCCCTCGGTCTTCCTCGCGTCTTTCTCCCCTCCATCCTTCCCTCCATGATGTCTCTTAGCAGTGTCTCACTCCTTAGGATGTGCCCGATCCATTTCCTTTGTCGTCCGCGTATAGTACTTATGAGTGATCTTTGTTCTACCATTTGCAGGATTTCCTCGTTCGTCCTCCGTTCCACCCAGCTAACTCTCTCCATTCTGCGCCACACCCACATCTCGAAGGCCTCCAATCTTTTTATGTCGTCCTTCCTCATTGTCCATGTCTCGGAGCCGTACAGAACAATACTCCACACCAGTGTCTTCACCATTCTCTTCTTTAGTTTCATGCTTAAGCTTCCTCTCATCAGCTCTCCTCTATTATAAAATGTATCTTTTCCCATGGATATTCTTCTTTTTATTTCCTCGTGGCATCTTGCATCGTCTGTGATCACACTTCCTAGATAGCAAAACTTCTCCACCTGTTCTATTTCTTCTCCGTTTAGTGTGATCTTTATTGTTTGTGGTGTCATACCGCTTCTCTTGCTTATCTTCATTACCTTTGTCTTCTTTACGTTTATTTTCATTTCATATTCCAGCGATACCGTATTTAGATGACCCATCATCCTTTGTAAGCCCTCCTGGCTAGTTGCCAGCATCGCCTGGTCATCTGCAAATCTCAATGCCTTCACCCTTTTTCCTCCTACCTTTATCCCCTCCTCCATATCCTCTAGCGTTTCTCTTATGATCTCTTCTATATAGATGTTGAATAGGATTGGTGACAGTGGGCATCCTTGTCTTACCCCTCTTCCTATTTTTCCTGGTTCTGAGTACTCTCCACCAACTCTTATTTTCACTCTTTGTCCCATGTATAGATTACCTATCAATCTTCTTTCTCTCCAATCCACCCCTTTTCTTCTCAGTATTCCCATTAGCTTTCTCCAGTCTACTCTGTCGAAAGCTTCTCTTAGCCTACCAGAAATTAGGCTACAACATGTCATTGAAAATTCACTTTCTGCACTCTCATTTGGACTTTTTCTCTGATAACTGTGGCGCAGTTAGCGATGAACATGGTGAACGTTTCCATCAGGACATATCGACGATGGAAAACAGGTATAAGAGAAAATGGAGTCCTGCGATGTTAGCAGACTACTGCTGGACTGTGGTGAGAGATGCCCCAGATGTAGAGTACAAGCGACAGGCAAAGAAAAAAAGAACGGTCTAATGCAGAGGAATTATGTTTCACCCAAATAATATTATATACTTTATGAATACAAAAAACTATTCTACAGGTACTTAGAAGTGTCTTTATAAAATTTCTATCAATGTTCTGTTTCAATAATGTCAATTTAGGTTTCGAACTTTGCGAAATATAAGAAAAACCATCTTTGCAAATATTTTCAATAGTAGAGCTAATTAATTTTTTTTAAACACATTTCTGTAGTCACAGCATTGATACACATAGAAAAAAACCAAGAAAATCAAAGATACAAAATTTCTTTTAAAAATTGTTGACCAGTGTTAAAGGCTCAAAATAAAGAAGACTTGGAGTGAATCTAAACTAATTAATTCTAAAGCTTCAAGTGAAATTGAGAAAGTAATGGTGGTGATGTATGTATGCATGTCTGTGCATATGTGTGTGTATGCATCCATGCATGTATGTGTGTGTGTGTGTTTGTGTGTGTGTACATGTGTGTTACCTTACCTTACCTTAGACCAATTGGCGACTCATCTCCTCCACTCTCCTCTGTCCACTGCAAGGCACATGTGTGTTACACTGTATATGTATATGTATATATATATATATATATATATATATATATATATATATATATATGCAAGTATAGTTATATATATATATGCAAGTATAGTTATATATATATATATATATGCAAGTATTTATGTATGCATGAGGGCACTTAATATATAGCGTCATTTAAAGGATTCACTAGTCTTCTGCTAACTTTGTTTCTGGACAGGCTGGTCTGATGCTGGTTTGGTGGTGTGGTGGTAACAAGGCATCGTGGTGATAACGATGAAAACGACAATGATGATGATGAGATTTTGGTGATGGCTTTACTTGCGCTGATCAGGTGTGCTTCCAAGTGTGTGCCCGTATTACCTGCATGGTCTCATATGTTTCTAACTGGTTTTTCATTTTGCCTCAAGTCAAAGGCAGAAGCCATCGGCTGCCGACAACATGCCACTTAGCACCCACTCACCCGTCTACCCACCCACACTCCCACTGTATCCGGCATCTAAGTCCACTGACACTGGTCTGTTGATGGCCTTAATACACCCACCTGAATACAGCAGATTATAATCCATCCGTCCTTCGTTCCTATATATATATGTATACCTTCCTTCCTTCTTTCCTTCCTACCCACCTGCCTTCCTTCCTTCCTTCCTACCTATATAACTACCTACCTTCCTTCTTTACTTTCTTCCCCACCTCGCCATCCACCTATAAATTGGGTTCAAATGAAAGATATTAGGGTGTTGAGGTTCTAATCAACCTACCCTAAATAACCTAAACACTCGGTGCAACCCCAATGCATACATAGGTCTACCTCTATAAAGAAAGTCAGTGTTTGGGTGAGTGGGTAAGAGATGGCACAGTCTGGGTGAATGGCCTATATATTTACCTACCGTCCTTCCCCACCTCGCCATCCACCCAGACCAGCACATCTCTTAACCTTTCATTTGAACCCAATTAATGGCATATGGTGTTGTTGGTGTAATAAATTATCAGTGACAAGTGTACAATTGTGTTTTCAGATATTTGGAGGAATAAGTAATTGTTGATGTTCTTGCTATTACGTACCTGCACAGTCTATTCTGGCTGACAGGTATTGCACAATATAATTCAGATTTTGAAAGATTGATGCCTCTGTTTTGACCTCTGCTTTTGTTAGCCTAAATTGTTCTCTGTCTCTGTCTCTGTCTCTGTCTGTCTCTGTCTCTCTGTCTGTCTCTGTCTCTGTCTCTGTCTCTGTCTCTCTCTGTCTGTCTGTCTGTCTGTCTGTCTGTCTGTCTGTCTGTCTGTCTCTTTCTCTCTCTCTCTCTCTCTCTCTCTCTCTCTCTCTCTCTCTCTCTCTCTCTCTCTCTCTCTCTCTCTCTCTCTATATATATATATATATATATATATATATATATATATATATATATATATATATATCTCGCTCTGTCTGTCTGTCTGTCTGTCTCTGTCTGTCTCTCCATCTGTCAGTCGTTTTGCTCTCTCTCTGTCTGTCTCTCTCTCTCTGTCTGGCTGTCTCTGTCTGTCTCTCCATCTGTCAGTGTTTTGCTCTCTCTCTGTCTCTGTCTCTCTCTCTGTGTGTGTCTGTCTGTCTCTCTGTCTGTCTCTGTCTGTATGTCTCTGTCTGTCTCTATCTCTGTATGTCCATCTGTCAGTCTTTTTGCTCTCTTTCTCTCAGCATCTTTTGTCATTTGCTCTGCTTCTGACTGTTGTTTTGCTGTAGGTCTTTCTAACTCTTTCTGTCCCTGTCTTTGATTGTTGCTTTCTGTCTCTGTCTTGTCTAACTGACTATGTGAATCACCGCCAATGTCAGTCTGATTACTTTACATTAAACTACATTACAGTGCATTGCAGTGAAGCGCCGTTGTGATTCTAAGAAAGATATTAGAGGGAGATTGTGAGAATGAAACGGTCTGATGATGTGGGTACAACAGCGGCCGTGTTTCTTTTTATCATAAATCGTGTTTTGGGCGTTTTAACAGCCGACGTCGACGACGACATGATCTAATCGACCGTTGACGAACGTAATCATGACAGTCAGATTTTCAGTAAATAGGCTCCGAATTCTATACATGAAGTCCTGTCACGTTTATAGCTTCTTTAGAGGTCATCCTTGAGCTGCTCGCTACATGCTGTCTAAACTGTCTAGTGATTCAAGACACTATAGTGTGGCCAGCAGTTGGTCCTGGACATAAAGTTTAGAAATAATGTCTGCATCGAGGCAGATGGTGAGCTGGCCTAAATTATTGGTGGTGGTGTTTAAATTTGTAACGTCATCGTCCATCGTAGCTCATGAGTGTCATGTACACACAAATTTTCAGTGTTTTACCTCTGCATAGGTCACTTTCGGAGCCACAGACAGACAAATATGTAGAACCTATTCCATACTCAGTCCGAGTACACTCGAAGCAACTAGGGCATTGGCACCTGTATTCTTTTGTATAATTCGTGTACATTTGGTTTGTTCTCGGAGCGGGCGAGGTACACAAAACATTTTTCCGGTGCAACTGAGTTCGTTGCTCTGTTAGCATTACGGTGGGCTGTAAGGAGGATGGAGGGAGGGGCGATAGCGTGTGATGGGGGAAGGGTAGATGGTAGTAGTAGACATACGAGTATCCAGCGTTGACTTCGACTACAGTTGGATGGTGGGTATTCAAGCGCCGTTGGGCTCCCTCCAGTCGCCACGAAGCCGCCCGGTCAGGTGGGCCGTGGCCCAGCAGTCCCCGCCTAACGCTCCTGCTCTGCCGCCTGCACCCACCCGTATGCCGTCCTACTCGGCCGAGTCATTTCCGTTGACAGTTCAAATATTCGATGTGACGTGCTGTACGTACGGGCCAATAATGTAATCGGTTGTTTCCGTTCATCTTCGGAGTTTGTACTTTAATGAGACCGGGTCATTGGATTTATGGCGAAGATTATGCTAAACTGTTTTTTAAACTTAAGTTGGTACATAGAGTTATGATCATATTTCTGTTGTTAATAGTATAACTCTTAGCTTGTTCTTGCATGGGATTTATGTGGTATCACTGGTGAGTAATGTTATGATTATCGCTGTTATTATGACTGATATTTAGGTATTATTAGTCATTTGATAATTGATCTAGAGGGTGGTATTGTTGAGTGTTTGCTTTGGAACCCAGTGTACAGGTTCTTCGCGTCCCTCCTGAGATCGTGATCACAGTAATGGACACATGAAGCATTAATTGCGCTGATACCTTTTCAGTATAAAACGGAGCTATATAAATATAAAATAGATGCTTAAGTGTCATTCTTTCTGTTATCTGGGCCATCAATAGTTAGTGATCTGATGACCTCCACTTCACCGTTATTATGCAAGTACATCAAATGGCGGTCGCTTCACTCTCCTTAGTCCTTTCCTACCTTTCCTTGGGACCAAATGGTTAACTAGATAATGAAGTAAAGGAACGTAAAGTAGGCATTTAGACTCCCGTGTCCCTATGAGAACATATCAGAGGCACTAATTCCTGTGTTTAGGCCCTTAAACTGGCACTAGACGATGCCCAAGGTCCTGGACATGACCCAGTGGATTTCTGGACTTGCCGTTTACTACCTAGCTTATGTCTGTACCAAACTCCACTGCTTGGTGACAAACACAGGTGTGCAGAAACAACTTGTCGGGTATCGTTATGGAGTTTGCATAGCAGGTTTGAACCCACAGCCGTTAGATTACAGATGAAGTACACTACCGAATAGAAATGTTATTAGCTTTTCGCATGAGTATTTAAATGCATGAGGTGATTGAAATCTGCCAATGACAGTGATGTTCAATCCCTCGAGGTCAAGGTCAACATTAGCTGCTATCCTGGGGAGGGGGGATAGAGTAATGGTAACACTCATGGCCAGGAGAGCATTAGGATCTCAGATTGATTCCTGTAACCCCCCTCTAGGGCGGCGCTTTGCATGGCTTCCAAACCGTGTGTTTAGTTAAGATCTTGATTGTACTTTCATGTTTCAATGTAATCTTACTGCGTCTGTCAGTTTGAAATAATAAAGAATATTATTATTATTATTTGCTTAAAATGAGTAACTGAGAAGACAATAATTATGAGAGGAAGGGAGAGGAGAGTGAAGCACGGCTGTCAGCATATTTATGTAATTGATATGTGCAATGTATACCGTGTATATATGTATAATATATATATATATATAAAACTGTGATATAATGATGTATATTCGGTCTTCTTGAAGGAGCATCAGAATCAAGATGACCTAACAAAAACTCTCCAATATGTTACTTTGTAGGTCCACCTACATATATATATATATATATATATATCAATCAATCAATCAATCAATCAATATATCTTTATTGACATCAATGACAGCATATAACCAATAACATACAACGTTCAGCATAATTACATGCAGGCAGATCACAATTTAAAGGAGTTAAACAACTTGCATCATTTGAGATAATGACAATAAGCTTTCTGGATACATAGTACTGCCATCAACGGCAATGGGTACCCCCCAAAGGATGAGAGTCCCACTAAGATGGGGATACCGCATGCACATGTATCTAGTCAGTTTGATGCAATAGGGCTAGAGATCATCCTCCCATTCGTTAAAGTAGCAAAGAATTTACCAACGCAAATAGAGGAGATTGTTTAGCTAGTTTTAAAACTTAATTATCCTTAACTACAGCTCCCGTCTCCAGTGTGACGTCCGCTAACAAGAGTTACTTCAAGGCAATCATGATAGATAAAGCATCCTATGATGCTGTATCGGTGGTTACAAGAAAATTACGTAACCTTTTTTTGAACTCATATATATATATATATATTTATATATATATATATTTATATATATATATATATATATACAGGCTTACTGACAGACTGACTGACGAACAGACATATATACTTAAAGGTGCTATATTAGGTGTCTGGTGGTTGAGTCTGTCAACCAGAGGGTGGGGGGTTCATATCCCTGGAAGGGCAAAAGCTTGTTTCAAGACTTGGGATTCATGGGCCAACTCGGTATGTAAGGAGTGAACTGACCATGAACTGTGCATGTGAAGATCAGGCGGCCATGGAGAGTATTGGCCGGCCACCCGTCCTCAGATGCTAAGGCTAAGAAAAATGAAGTTACTAACACTTCGTACCACAGCTGCCAGCTTACGGAATGCTGACAAATGTAAGTTTCTTGATACATACATATATATACATATAAACAGATCTATGCAATGTTACGCCCAAAACAGTAGCGAAACAGAAAACTATATAGGCAGAGTCAGCACAGAGTTACAGCATGAAGCATGTGATAAGAATCAGCCTCTCACACAGCTCCAGGCTTTGCAGAGCAAGAAATATAAACATAACTCAGATCGTGTAGAAGATGTTAGGTCCTGAAATCAAATATGGATAAGATTGAGATGCATTCCTTGGGCTGTTGTTGATTATGTTGGTGGCACTTGGCAGAATGCCGGATGCATTCACTTTTTACATATATATGCATCCAACGTTCAATCTTAGTGAGTCATGTAAAACTGACAGAACCTGCTTTTTCTATGATGTTACCTGTAAGGATGGACCATACAGGTAATGGATTGCTGTTGTTAGGTGTACAATGAAGCTATAGGGCTACTGTGACTGAGGACTAAGCACTAATAAGCACTTCATTGATTGTGTGACCTTACTTAATGCAGAATCAGGGCTGTTAACAATACAGGAAAATGTATTCCCAAGTCCAATACCAATACTTAATTATGTACTGGCAATGCCATACTAGTAATACTGTTTTTAAAGTAATACAATACTTTAAATACTGATGCAGTCGGCATGACTACATAGTTAAATGTGATAACTTAGCAATATTATGTCATAAAAGATATTTATCTTTGGGCTGGTTGGTAGGGTTTCTGATAAAATATCCTTTGGGATGGTTGGTAGGGTTTCTGATATAATATCATTTGGGCTAGTTGGTAGGGTTTACAATATAATATCCTTTGGGCTAGTTGGTAGGGTTTACGAGATATACTTTGAAGGTGGGGTATGAAATGCTAATCACATTAAGTACATTGTGTTACATTACTCATATGGAGTTCTGTGGACTGAGTTTAAATCTTGTGTGATGGATAAGCAAGGAGTCGTTTCTGTTCTTCTTTAAGTGTATACTTAGAACAGAGAAGGAAGTATAGGATTTACTTATGGTCACATTGTAATCATTCTTGAACTGTCTGGCTACTCTACCCTAACTGACAGCTCAAGAAACATTTTCTTTTTAACCTATCTCTACTTTGCACCTGTTTAGATCTGTTAGGTTGCATTATACATACATACATTACAATACATTACTCATCTGGGGTTCAGTTTCCTGCAGGTGTTCCCAACCTGGGGTGCCTGCATTTCAGGGGATGCGACAAAGAGGGGATGTATGTTCCTATTGTACTGATTTTTTTTTTACTGATTTACATTTTTTTCTAATTGCTCAATTTATATTTACATTTTATGCACTGAGTTAAAGCTTTTTTAGTTCAGTTTGTTCACCCGCAGTACTGTATGATATGTGGTTCAGTCTGTGGTAAAAAAATAGAAATTTGACTTATTCATCTTCATATGTTATGTTATATTACTTTTGTAGGGGTTGCGAACATTAATCAAACATTTCCTAGGGGTGCAGGGCATAGAAAAGGTTGGGAACCAGTGGTTTACTGGATTTAAATTCTCTATCGCTCCAGGCGGTGATGTGTTGGTGTTTTAGTTGATTGATGATGCGTTGGTATTTCTCATATGTCAAGGGTTCAAATCTCATTGAGACGCATCGCATTATTAGATCCTGACAGTTTGTTGTCAGGCCAAATAAATGAAAGTTGTCCAGTTGTGAGATTGCTGTTATAATTGCATTTGCTTTCCTTGCTGGTCAAGTGACAGACAGTGGACAAATTGTCACTCAGATTCAAACCTCAGAAGCAGAGATGCAATGTCTCAGCAGTTAATGACTTCGCACAGTACAATGCCGCTTTTCTAAAGTTCGCTTGCCATTTGCACCTATAGTGTCCAACTGCATTGTTGCTTGAGAAGGCACATTGTGTGCACAGAAATTCAACGTCAACATGGCCTGATATTTCGTATGTTAACCGGACACCAAACTGACCCTTGAATTCTATTGACTTCATTTGGTGTTCATGACAGCTGGTTTCCCTGAGACAGTTTTGCAGATTTTATATAGCAATCACAGCAGAACAGTAACATTACATTACATTATGAGTGGCAGATTACTTATGCATCAAATCACTATTATGTCTGTGACCAAAGTTTGAATGGCTGTGGTTTATGTCAAATTAATGGAACATTTAGTATTCAAGCCATGTAACATCTAACAATTTAAGGTTGGTGGTCTGATAAGCACTGGAGCAGATCACTGGAACTGCAGTCATCATCATCATCACCACCGTATACACTGCTAGGTTTACGTTCACGAATCGTAATTAACTGATGTCCTACTTGGCTGTGACGAGTCTACACACCACACTGTGTTTTCTGGGCCTCACACAAGTGCAGACTGTCACTCAATGATGTCAGGTTCTGGACTTACCAACAATGTGCTCCATTTTAAAGGTGCCTAAATAGCACTTAGTCAGTGGTGCTGGCACAAGGATATTGCATATTAGACGGAAATGGTACCACAAGTCTCGTGAGCCATCGTTAATGACAAAGTTGCCTATTAAGTGGAGAAAGTGATTGTTTTGGCAAGCCAAACACGGCAGTCAATCGGTTTACTACTGTTCAAAGAAATGCCTGTGGCTTCAGTGCCTGCAGGCTATTCCTTAACAATGTACACAACAGCCAAACAGTACTGTAGCCTTGACCGCTCATTTAGCATATAAAGTATGACGGCAAAGAAGAAAAGACCTTTAGCTAATCCCAAGATGGATTTGCATAGGCAAACGTGTCTTGACACTGTCTTGGTGTAGGTCATAGTAGACAAGCTTTGCTGAATAACCAGTTTTAATGCCTCATACAGTCATTTTAAATTTTGTCGGTCATTACCAGACATTTTACTTTTAAGTGTAGCCACACTGAAATGTATGTAGCAACTAGATATGCCTTCAGAGAGATGGCGGTAAAGGCAAGCTCCTAAAACAAGACGCAAGTGCGCTGAATAGATCGAAACCAAGAACGGCAAACCAATAAAACTCGACCGACTATTGTGACGACCGGAATGGAATACGAAATTCGGCCGCCGTTCAACAACCCCAAATGATTTGGCCTTGCGAAGGAAACAAGCGCTTCTCACACCACACATTGCAAGGGTCCATAAAAGGTGCTATATAAATGTTCAGGTTCACGCATTATATGTATGTTCAGTATGTATGAACGCCTGCAGGCATTTATACATGTATACATATATACATACAATGAACATATCTCAAAGCTGCTGTACATTAATACCCAGAATAATTATATGTATATGCATTGTACTGTATTTTGTTGCATAGTTTTTTTTAGTTTATATGCACCTCGTAGAGAACAAACTTAGCGAGGGTGCCCCAGCATGAGAGCCCCAAGGAATATAAATGTGTATACAAGTATACATAAATGCATGTATGTGTATGTATGCTTGTATATACATGTGTGTATATGAACTTGTATGTATGTTAATACTATCATCACCATCTTCGTCACTGTTGTTGAAATTGTCATGATCATCACCGTCATCATTACCTTTATCATCATCACCACCATCGTTGTGATGCAGTCTGCATGACAGCAAGCAAACGATGGGGAAGATGAATTTTATCTGCATCAGGTGGATTATTCTACTTGGCCAAGCCCAGCAGTCAGAGATTTCGCTGGAAAAGCCAGAATGATTTATGACAGCAGAGGTCAAGGCCAGCGTTACATGGTCCAAATACAGTTCCAAGTATCAGTGCTAATGAATCATATGAGGATGTAAGCAAAACTAACCCTTTATCTTGGCTGATTGGCATGATATCAGCCACAGCTGTCTAGAATCTATAAGTACTGTATATTTCACTATCCAATACCTTTCACCCATTGGTTGCTTATCTGCTGTTGCTGTGTGCCTGAATCTGTGGTTGCTGGGTGCTGGTTGCTCATCTCTCATTGCCAAATGTTTATTGTTTGCTCTCATTGCTCAGTGCTGGTTGCTCATCTCTCATTGCTTAATGCTCATTGTTCGTCTCATTGCTCAGTGTTTCATTGCTCGTCTGTCATTGTTTGGTGCTGGTTGTTCATCTTTTGTTGCTCATTTTGTGTTATCCGATCTTTTGTTGTCTCAGTTTTTGTTATCTCTCATCTTTTACTGTGCATCTGTTGTTGCTCATCTTTTGTTACATATCCTTTGTTGCTCATTGCTCAGTGCTGTGCTGTTTTGTCCTGCTGCTATGGTCAGTGTTTTTACTGACATCTGTCATCTGTTGAAGGGGAACATTTGCATGAAGGCAGTTCCTTAATGAGATCTTAGGAGTGGAATGTCAGACACGACAGCCTACTGCAGTGCTCCTCTCTCCATATATCCGTTTTCATGTTTTCATATGTGCTCACGTTCCTTTTATATATGTATATGTATTTATGTGTATATATATATATATATGTATGTAATATGTATACATAAGATAGGGAAGCAAACCAATATACTATCGTGCATGTGTATTATATGTACAGTACACACATGTGTATGTATATATATATACATGTTTTTATCTGGACACTTTATTTGTCAGCACTCAGCAAAGCAATGTATGTGATTGTGCATGTATGAACATGTTTATACATATATATATATATATGTAATATTATGTACAATGTACATGCACTATAGTCATATATGGGGTATATTATGTATATATGACAGGGTGTCATGATAGTGTAGTGGTTTGTGTAAACTAGATTGTCAACTTAGATTTTACAAATTCAAGTCTCTGTGTTGACAGTGAGGTCTTTGAAGATTTGTCTTCCAACAGCAGCTTCTTGAAGTTTTCTTAAAAACAAATGGGCACATCTACTGTACACTGTGAGGCAAGGGAAAGGATTGGTCAGCCGTCATCCCTGATACATGGAAATGAAGTTGATGACATTTCAAACCCATGGCTCTGGATGGTTCAAGTTTGGTAAAGGACTGCTAATGAATTATCTGTCTGCATGTGTTTGTGTGTATGCATGTTGTGCAGCTTCATTGTAATATGTAGGGACATGTGGGAATAATATTTTTAACCTGCTGGGAGAAAGGACACCAAAACTAGGGTGTGTTTTTACTGAGAAACCAGTTGGAATGTGCATGATTCATTTTTCACAAAATGGGTTTATGCTTGTTTCAGCTTACACTAGGTCTGTATAATACATAGGTATCAAAAGCTTATCCACCATACTCTACGTCTACACCGTACTCTACACCATACTGCTTCTATATCTTGGTTGACTGATCTTCTGGATATTGACCTGATTACGGCTTGGTTTTGGTGCTTCATCAGTTGATGCCTTTTGTATTAGACCTCCACGTGATAGAAGTTACTAATTACAATGACAGTTATGCGTACATTTAGTATTATTATTGTGTAGGTAAAGCTTAATGGTTATTGTTAACATGTGAAAGATATGCTTTGTTAATTGCATGTAAGTTTCTGCTATTTAACTTTTGTTTTGTGTTATTCTTTGCAGCCTCTGGTGGCTTTTGTCTGGGTTATACCAGTGTAAACGAAATTAAGATTTTTTTATGATTAGCTAACGCCAAGCCGTGTACGGTACCATTTCCTGTGAAGCTGTATATAGGCCCTATATCTCGTAGATCATCTAAATGTGTTTTATGTCTGCATACATGTTAATTGGTGCACAGTTTGGGCATAGATAGACAAAATGGAGAGTGAGTGGTGTAGAGGGTGCAACGCTAAAATTTTTTTCATTCTCCATTTGCATTCAGTATGTTTTTGAGAATGATTGCTATGTACTAAATCAATGGTCAAAACTGCACAAAATTTGCGGTCGCTTCAAAACATGAGATTAAAGCACTCTTGCTTTTATAGTTTTGAGTGTCTGCAATCATATCTAAGCTTCATGATTTTGCAGAAAAAACTCATCCTTTTGGACTGGACACCACGTTTGATCTTTGAGATGTCATGATGGAGTACTTACTTCTGTGATAGATAGCTCAATGATGATGACAGCAGTTATGAAGAGTGCAGATGAGAACACAGCAGCAGCAGCTTGTTTGTCATCCCCAGGAGACGTTTCCAAGCCTCTCCACACTCTTGGACCTTGATCGACCTATTTTTTTAAAACCTATGGCAGCAGTAATATAACCAGTGACCTTCACAGTTCACACACTCCTTTATACAGTGATGCCAGTCCATCTGCCATTAATTGTCTTTAATGGGTTTGTCTTTCCAGCGGCAGTGATATCTGTTCCACTAATTGGACACTATGCTGAAAGACTGGGTTTTGCTGTATCTCATGCAGAGCCTGTTAACAGCATTCATAGCAGTTCAACTGGTCGATATCTGCTGCAAATTCTTCTCACACATGTTCTCTGGCCTGAACAAGCAACGTCTGAATGTCTACGACCTTCGCTTGCCACCAGAGGGTCCAGATTAAAGCTACTCCTAAAATAATAGTTGTGAAGTCATACACAGAAACTTGGCATCACAGTATCCAAAGCAGGAAAGAGTAAAATCCTGCAAGCAGTAATTTTTAGAGACTTCTTTGGGCATTTAAATTGTTTAGAGTGTATACTAGGCATTAGTTTATTTGATTGGGAGATTCATTGAATACTAATTACCAGCTTTTGGACCTTTTGTAAAACAGCTATTGAATGCTACTTTTGTTCCTGATTTCTGATGATTACCGGTATGTCTTATTTCAGGAGCTCGTTATAACTTGTTCTTCTCTTCTTTCCCTTCAGGCTCGAATTAATCCCTCTTTGGAGAGGGGTCAGCCACTCGGATCCTTCTCTTCCACTTGTTTCTTTCTTGAGCATCTTCTTTCTTCAGTATGAGGAGCTTTAGGTCTTGTTGTATCGTGTCTTCCCATCTCTTCAGTTCTGAAACAGTTCTGAAACAGTTCTGAACAGTTCTGAAACAGTTCTGAATGAAAATTTACGATCTCTACAATTTTTTTGCTGTATCATTATGCAGAACTTTTGAAGCTGTGGGTTTTTAGGCATATGGGATTTTCTAAATCGATTTTCTCAGAAAAACAGTTTGTAGATGATCATCTTTGGGCTTTTAATGTGATAGGTTTTTGTGGGTATATTTAAATAAAATATGGCACATTTGTTCCAACAACATCAGTGAACCTCAGGGCATCTTTAATCCCGAAGCCCTGGATTCGGTATCTTTCCTCTTGTCCGTTCACATGTTATTATCTTGTGGATTTTCACTTGTTGATTTTCTCTAAGGCAGTGCTTCTTAGACTTTCGGATGCTGTGGACTGATAATTGTTTTACCAGGCCTTCCATGAGCCGGTGCTTTTTTAACTTCAGCTTACATAATAAAATTTAGGCTTAATAAGTATCATCAACTATACTCTTAATGCTATTGCTTGTGCCTTGTTCTCAGTTTTATGTTTCTTATTCTTTAATTTTTAGCAACACACAATTAAATCATTTATTTGAGCGCCATAAAATTTCTGAGTCCGGTTATCATTTGGCGGGGAATCACTCTCACTTGCTGGCAGAGGTACCAGGCACAGGATCACAGTTTGAGTAGCAGCACTGCTCTGTGGTTAGCAACACTGCTTTGTGGTTTTCTACGGGGTCTTTTAGTGCATATATTTTTGTAGGTGTGGGCAGGGAAAATGATAGTGAGGGTGCATATTTCGGTTGTATTTTGCCTGCCCATTGTTGGAATAATTGTTGGCTTGCTTAGTGCAAGAGTCCTTGTGTGTGTGTGTGTGTGTGTGTGTGTGTGTGTGTGTTGTGTGTGTGTGTGTGTGTATGTGTATGTATATTGTTAGCATGTATGTTTTCATCAACTTTTATGTGTTAGTCTTCCTATTTACTTTTATGTTATATGTGTCACTGAGTGATGTTTGTGTGTTATGTGTTTTTCTTGTTTGTATATATGTGGGTTTTCTTTATAATTTTGTGCATTCATGAGATTGTATGCATGTGTGGCATTTATGTGTATGTTTGAGTTTGTAGTGTTATTACTGTATGGTTCTGCTTGTTTATATGCATATGTGTCTATATGCATGTAGCTGTATGGACATTTATACAGCGCATTTCAAGAACTTCACAAAGATATGGTGCATGAGTGTATGCACACACTATGTTTCTGCATATGTGTGTTTGTGTATGTTTCTAGGTGTTTGTCTGGTTGTCTTCTTTGCTATGGAACGTGTTTGAATTGTATAGCCTAACACTGATTTTTTAACACATTTGTTGCGCATGCTGGTATCACAGCGCATAACAAAATGCAGCTTCACTTGTGTACCGTAACTATATAGTTTTGAAATCGGAAACCAGTACTGCTTTGCTAGGTTCTGTAACCTTAATAACGATTGGTTGTTGTGAACCTATCAGCAGGTGTTTGATTTATATTGTTGGCAAATCGTGCAAAATCCAAAAATCCAGCTTTTCTGAGCAAAGATTCTGGTTTTCTGGTTATCATAGGAGGCGTTTGGATTCCTGGATCATAGGAGATTCAGAATAAACTGAAATGGGAATGGGTGCATGTTAGGTACGGTACTGTTTTCTGGAATTTCTGCTTCAAAGACATAGCACAGCTAATTTATTTTAAGAGAGTTCAGTAGCCGAGTGAACAGGACATGATGAAGGTTATCGGTATGTGCACAACTATGATGATTAAATGATGAGATGAGAGAAAGCACCGAGGCACGTATACAGGAGAAATAGTACATACGGGACCTAGCACAGAACTGTGCGGAGCGCCACGTATGAATGACGGAGCACCAAATGTGAATGACGTAGAATCAACATGTGCGTTAAACAGACTGTGGATTGATGACATAGTTGGTGGTGTTCAAACGAAGCTGTGAAACTGTCAGGGAGAATGGTGGCTGGAGACGTGGTTGGTGTTCTGCTTGTGCATCAAAGACAAAGTCTGGCTGAAGATCATTTTAACATCAAGCAACACAGAGTTCCTTATCTTTTACCCTTTGAGACACAAACTCTGAGTCTCTGTAGTGCAGTATTTGATTGTCTGTACAGGAATCCACAAGTTAAATCCTGCATGGCAACACGAGTAGGTAGATCAGATTAAATAATAATTATCAGTTAATGTTTATGCTGGCATTGGTAGATTATAAGAGAATATGGGATTAATTGGATATAGAAGAAGAGAAGAGAAGAGCAGTCCCTTAAGCTAGCCCTGAGGCAGCCATGGGTATGAAGTGTTAGCGACTTCATTTTCTTAGCCTCGGCATATGAGGGCGGGTGGCCAGTCCTCTCCCTCTCCGTCTCATCTTCCCACTGACAGTGTACGGTCAGTGTACTCATCATAGCTGAGTTGGCTAGGGGGTGCAAGTGGAACAGAAATCTCAACCAAATTTCTGCCCTAGCAGGGATATAACCGTTGATAAACTATCTTGGTGACTGGTTGCAGATTGTAGGTTCTGTTGTTGGACATAAAATATATCCTAATCGGAAACCCCTAATTTCTGAAGCACTACTCTGTAACTAAGTGCAGAGCACCAGGTTATTCACGATTGCTGGATCACATCAAAGGGTTTGTCCAGAGAGCTATGTCCAGTGGAGATCCGAGTTCGGTTGCCAGAGAGACCAGCGAGAGGAGGCAGAGCAGCTTGACATTAATCCAAAATGTATAACTGAGGAGCCTATTCATATTTTAACTGATTGCTTAATGCCAGTGATTTCTATTGTCTGTGAATGTAATGTAAAGTGATTTCTATTGTCTGAATGTAAAGTGATTTCTATTCTCTGTGAATGTAATGTAAAATGATTTTTATTGTCTGTGAATGTAATGTAAAGTGATTTCTTTTGCCTGTGAATGTTATGTAAAGTGGTTTCTGTTGTCTGTGAATGTAATGTAAAGTGATTTCTGTTGTTTGCGAATGTAATGTAGTGATTTCTATTGTCTGTGAATGTAAAGTGTTCAGCAGAAGATCTACTTATACTCAGTTGTCACAGGTTTCAGTAAGGAAATCACAACTTTATTGATTCTTCCTCTGTTATGCTGCTAGCCAGCTCCAATGTACTGGATTAAGTTTGTAATGTTCTCTGTATCCAGGTGTCAAAGTACACATGTATGTATATATGTTTATACATCATCATCATCACCGTCAGTTTCTGACGCCAACCATTTGGGGCAATGGGTGTGAATAAAAGATCTCCATTCTATTCAATCATAATTTGTCAACTGGAGTGTCTTTCTCGTGTTTAGTCCAAGTCATGTCCTGCTTCGTGTTTCTATCCAGTGTAGTCGTGATCTTCCTTTCTTTCATTTTCTCTTCTTCAGTTTCTCTTTCTTTCGAATCTAGCATATTGGCCATTATCTGGTTTGGTCAGCTATACTAATCTAGTAGTGCAGATTGCAGAAACATATGTAGGTTGCTCAGTTGGTATGTACAGTAATAGCTGTTTGTCTATGATTAGGTTTATCAGTATCTTTAGTCTGTGACAGCCCACGCTCAAGGGCTGTGAAACTAAATTGCCTTTTGTTTAACTTAGAAAACGGTGACAAAAATGATTGAGAGACTTTAGTCTTAGATCCAACACAGTTACAAGTGTAGAAGTAAAAGAAGAAAAGAAGGGCAGTCCACAAGTTAGCCCTGAGGCAGCCATGGGTGTGAAGTGTTAGCAATTTTATTTTCCTTAGCTTCAGCACAAGAGGGCAGGTGACCAGTCCTCTCCTTCACCACCTGACCTTCCCACGGATAGTGTTGGGTCAGTGTATTCAGTATAGCTGAGTTGGCTAAGAGGTACAGGTGGAGCCAAAATCTCCAAACAAATTTCTGCTCTGGTGGGGTTTGAACCCCTGACCTCTCGGTCGACAGTCCAGCGCGCTAACTGCTAAATCGTCTTCTGCACACCCACACAGTTTTGTAATTTAGTGACTAATTAAGCTGACTGACTTGGCTAGCTAATTTAACTGTCTCACTTGGCTGGCTAACTTGACTAGCTAACTTGGCTGACTAACTAATCTATCTAAGGTGACTGGCTAAATTAACTGGCCGACTTAGTTCTGATATTGTCCTAAGCACTGTAACGTACTTCAATGACTTAGCAGCTCGAGTGTTTTTGTAGGTTATGAGTTGAAGTACCACTTGGAGCTCAGTAGATCCGGTAAATAGTTCACGGATGAGATTTTCGCATGAACCAATAACGGACTAATAAGAATTCTCCTGAGCAGCGAATCATGGAAACAGCTGCTTTGTTGTTACAGTATTTCTCTCATCGGAATTTGACGAAACCTGGCATGTTTTTGTTTTCCTCTGGTGCATCAGCAGAGCCTCTGTCCTTCGGGAATCTCGCCAGAAGGATTTCGTTCTGCTTGCGCTCTTGACATTAGTGTGGCCACAGCGAAATCTGTCTAATGTGGTTCTGAGCAGTATCATCGGTGCCCACAGACAGACACTGAAGAAGAAGAGCTCTTGCTTAAGCAGACCTGAGGAGTACCCATGGTATGATTCATATCAACTCGTCAAGTCGTCTGAGCTTCCCATCGCAAGTGTACTGTCAGTGTACTCATTATGTGGCTCAGTTCTTTAGTGGAGCAGATTGCTTGGAATATCTGCCCTATCATGAGTCGCTGACTTCTGGTTAAGTCCAGCATGCCTACCACTAGACTTGCTTGCAACCCGTGCGTGCAAGACAGTCTGATTGATATGAAGTGTCATAACTACTTTGAGCTATGTTGATGCTCTCATTATTTTCCTGAGAATGTAAGCATATTTCCACAATAGAATCTGTTGTTAGCAGACATGACTTGTAATAGAATCTTTGTTATGTTCATCTTCAGCTGAGGCTTTCCATCGTTCTTGCAATTGAAACACTGGCTGCCAAATCTTTGATGTACTGTCTGGTGTCAGCTGATATTAGGATGACCAAAATAGACAAACTGTGTGTGTGCCTATTTCCAGGCGCTTAATATATATATATATATATATATATATATATATATATATATATATATACTGTAGGTCTTTTTGTACCTATGCTAACCTAAGTGGGGTAAAGTTCATTAAGAAGAGCAAGATAATCCTTAAAAAATAATGCTCAGATAACTAGAAAAACTCGCCACTGGTCTCCAGCAAGACAGTGCTTACAGCGTGGCTTTACGTGATAATCAGGCCAGTATTGGGATGTTAACCATGAGGAGCACGCTCTAAATTATCAGACAAATTATGCCTATGAGGGTGGTATGAGTATTCTGTCTGCTGTAACTTTGAATGTTTGGTAAGGTTTGCCCAGTCTGTGGATTGCAATTGTCATGAAGTTGTGCTTCAACCGGAGGAGGGTCTTTGAATCAAAGGTCTGCTATCTTCAGAACATGGGTGTCCCTCGTATGAGAAACTGAGAGAAACTTGAGATTTGTATGTGTCTTTGGAGGTCTAGGCATTACTCTGTTAGACTGGTTCTATCTCTGCTGCTGCACCTTAATTTTGTTCCAGTTTTCTGTCAGTGCAAGGACTGAGACTGTGCTGGTACTGCCTGGCTCCGTGACCGCAGGCCCACGTGCAACTTCTGCTTCTGGAATCCTGTGCTGGTTGCTGCAGCTGGAAAGATCTGTGATGCCTTCTGGATCAAGATAACAGACCTCAGAGCTGTTGGACTTGCCGCAGAGAGGTGGAAGAAAGACAGAGGGGCAGAGATAGACAGACAGGCAGACAGATGGACAAACTGACAGGCAAGCATGCTGTCAGGTAAATAAAAAACGAGAATCACACATGCACGCACACACACACACAAACACACACACACACACACACACACACACACACACACACACACACACACACACACACACACACACACACACACACACACACACACACACACACACACACAACACACACTCACTCACACACACACACACACACACACACGCACACACACACACACAGAGACCCCTGTGCTTTTTGAAGAATAAAAAGAAGACAGACAGACAGACAGACAGATGGAGATGTAGAGAAAAATAGCGAGAGATAGAGAGATGAAAGGTGAAATGAGAACTGCTTCAGGAAACTTGTATAGCTGGATTCTCCGATGACTTAGAGCTTTCGAGAGGTTCCTGGAAAACGGCATATGAATGATAAGGCACATATATACGATTATGCGAAAGACAATAGGAAAGACGGACAAGGAGACGACAGACAGATGCTGACTGACAGAAGCAGGATCTTACAGACACAGACGGCGAGATACACAGAGACAGATCGCCACAGACAGACAAAGAGACTGACAGAGACAGACAAAGAGACAGACATGGGCAGAGAGGCAGAGAGCTGATTTGAGTTTTCAGTGGTGCCTCGCAAGCAGGAAGAGAAAGGTTCTTTTACGGCGCTATATAAATGATAAGATACGTATATGAACGGTTATAAAATAATACACAACACTGGAAAATCTACCAAACAACTGGTTGGGAAAGAGGCTGAGTCAGGAAAGGATAAAGGTAGAGGGGAAGCTGTTGGATGAGAAGAGGAATAGGCTTTTGGATGAGAAGCAGGTTATTGGATGAGAAAGAGGAGCAGACTGCTGGATGATAAAGCAGGGAGACTCTCCTCATTCAACAACCTACTCCTCCTTTTCATCCAACAACCTGCTCCTCCTTTTCATCCAACAACCTACTCCTCCTTTTCATCCAACAACCTGCTCCTCCTTTTCATCCAACAACCTACTCCTCCTTTTCATCCAACAACCTACTCCTCCTTTTCATCCAACAACCTGCTGCTCCTTTTCATCCAACAACCTACTCCTCCTTTTCATCCAACAACCTGCTCCTCCTTTTCATCCAACAACCTACTCCTCCTTTTCATCCAACAACCTGCTCCTCCTTTTCATCCAACAACCTACTCCTTTTCATCCAACAACCTACTCCTCCTTTTCATCCAACAACCTACTCCTCCTTTTCATCCAACAACCTACTCCTCCTTTTCATCCAACAACCTACTGCTCCTCATCCAACAGTCTGTTGGATGAGATGGCAAGCAGAGTCTTTTGATGCATTGGAAGAAGAAGAAGAGGAGTCTCTTAGCTGACCTGAGAGGCAGGCATGGGTATGAAGTGTTTGCCACTGTTTTAAACCTTGACAGCCCAACAGCCTCTCCCTCATCGCTAGATCATCCCACTGACAGACTGTACGGTCACATATTTTATAGCTGAATTTGGTAGGGGGTGCAGGCGGGGCCGAAATCTCGAAACAAATTTCTGCCCTGTGGGGATTTGAACCCCCAACGTCTTGGTTGACAGCCCAGCACGCTAACCACTAGACTAACTTGCATTCCCCGATGGTTGGAAATCAAATTCTATCTGAGAGACTAATGTAACTAGAGTGAGCGTTGGATGGGAAGGCAGAGTAAACTGTTAGATGAGAATTTTTGGAAGTAGGCTCTTTATGTTGTAGGATGGAGTAGGGAAGAAGTGGCAGAAGGGGAATAGGTTATTGTGAGAGATGCTTGCAGTTGGCTGAGACAGAAAAATGTATGCCGCGGCATGAGCAGTGCACATATTGATCATCTAATTAACGAGAAATTAATTTCGGTAAAATTATCCGCATTATCTATGGCATGATATTGAAACCATTTCCTCTTAATGTTATGTAATCACCGAAAAAACACATTAAACTTATTCCGTATCGAATTTGGAACGTTGAATTGTAATTGTATTCGTAATAATAATATGGTACATACTGATAAGCACACATGTACACAAGGGAGCACTTGTGTGGCAGCTTTCCAGGTGCAGTAACCAGATGTTTTAAGGTGGCTTTTCAGTGTTTAGATCTTCCCAGGATACACCGTTATATACTGTAGAGTGTATATAGTACTATGCTTATACTTAGGGTATGTGATACTTAAGTTTGTCAAGAGTTTACTCGTTGAGTACTTCAATGGTATGCTTGGGGATACTTCCCTCAAGAAGGCTATGTATATATCTTTTGAGAGATCGTAAAGACCAGTGGTTGTCAGTTACCCTTGCACTCCTACAATTATTGGCACTTCACTGCAGACGGCGGCCAAAGACGATTGAAGTTTTGGCCCTCCAATTTCCCTTCTAAAGTTCACTGGTTGTCAATTGCTAGCGTGGCACCCTTTCTCCTCAGCATCTGCGATTTTTTAGATCCTGGTTCAATGTGAGAAATTGGTAAGTTGTGCAATGTGCACTCTTTGATAGTTAATAGTTACGTCTGCAAATAATGGACGTTTCCATGGTTTTTGAGGAATGGTTGTTCGTGGCTATCAAGTAACGACTGTCCACTCTTTTCAGGGAGTGGTTGTCCATGGTTTTTGAGGAATGGTTGTCTGTGAGTTTTGAGGACTAAGTGTCTATGGTTGTCACTTTGAAAGATCCATTTTTGTGCAAAGACAACCCATCTAAGGATTGTTGCTGTAAGTGCAATAGAAATATGCAATTACATTACCTTACTTGACAACAGTAACAATAACAACAACGACCAATCTGTGGTGGATGATTTACAACGGGAGAAATGAATGTTGTTGTTTGTCAGGCAAATGGCAGATCTGTTCTATCTTCTGTTCCATTGATCTGTTTTATTTCCGGTTTACTTGGAATCACTGACTCCTGTGGATGAATGGGAAGGAACAAAGAGGATGAGAAGGAATGTGGAGAATGGGGAGGAGCGAGGAAGAATCAAGACTCTTGGGAAGAATTAGAATGGCCACTCTATTCATGAGTGGTACCGTGGTGAATGACATTTCATTGGACCATTGTGCCCTTAGACGTCAAGTCGCCTGTTTCCTTCATGAGTTTGGGATAGGGTGTATGGGGTGAGTAGAGATGTAGCTATAGGTTGTGTAAATGATTGACTTTCTTAGAAGATAAATATGTAAATAATACTGGCTGTTAGCAACGTCTGCAGACCAAGTGAGAAAGTAGGCCTACAGTAGATTCTGAGTGGTGGACCTAAACAAAAGCTCTGTCAAGAAAAGGATCTTACAGCAGATACAGGCGACTAAGTTAAGCCAAAGGATTCCGATGAGGATATCAGATCCCGATGAAGAAGTTGAGCCTTCTAATGTCAACTAGTCTATAATATAGATCTGTGAGTTTGGAATCGTTGCCGGTGGTGAAAGTGTGGCAAGTAACAATAGTAATTGTGCCTTTGGCAATATCCATGCATTGACTCCAGTCGGTGAAATCAACAAAACGCAACAAGGGCTATCAGCGCAGATGCCAGAAACAACAGGGGGGGGGGGGGGCAGGCAAATATCTGCATCTGTGATGATTAAACAATTCCCCATGCAGCAATAAAGCTAATTTCTCTGAATCACTGGCAAGTATTGACAAGCAGTTTATAATCTCACTGCATCCATGTAAACCACCCATTTCCACCTGATCCTAGTCAGAATGGGCCTCAGGGCAGAAGACGTGCAAACGCACGCTTTAGGGCAGAGGTGGGAAACCTTTTGAAGGAAGAGTGCTAAAAGTGCCGTAAATCTACCCTCGAGTGCCACTCGGAAGTTGGCGCAGTATATAATTTTGTTTTTCATACAGGTTTAATTGACAAAGCGTAACAAAGAAATGAAATAAAAGACATTATTTCAAAGATGCTTTTGGAAAGTGTTAAAATAAAATCCAATATAAAAGAAAATTTGAATTCCAACCCCAGCCTCCCTAGGCACAGCAGTGAACTTCTGCAGCATTACCACTCTTTCTACTCCACCACACAGGAGAGCAATATTTTTCACCAGATGCTATCTTGAGCTAAGAGAGTCCCACCAACAAAGAATTGCCCTCTTTCTCTGGATAGTATCATGAGCGTAGTGTCCCACCAACACAAAGTTCCCTCTTTCACCGGAAGCTGTCATGAGCATAGAGAGTAACGCCAATAAGAAAGTGCCCTATCTCTCCAGCTTCTCTCCTGAGCACAGGTTCCCACCAACAAGAGAGAACCCTCTTTCTCCAGATTCCATCATGAGCATAGCGCATACCACCTAAAATTGAGTGCCCTATTTTTCTGAATGCCACTCTGAGCACTGAGTATTAGCACAGACCTTATGAGGCACATTTTTGTACCATATGCATCCGGATTATTTTGCGGCAAATTGCTTACGGCAGTTGAACTAATGTTTCCGGACGACTTTTGTCGAAAAATTATAAACGGAAAAATTATAAATGTGTAGCAGCACTATCGGTGGCAAATTGGATGTCGAGGCAACCTAGTGACGGGAACCGGAAAACTGCGGTCGGACTGTGCTTTTGGCATTGTCAGAGCTCTGGAGATGGTTTATGTTGGACGTTGCTGGCGTGGGCCCAACGCCACGGAGTCTCTTCTGACTGTCAAAGAGTATTGTCGTCTGATTTGGATTTTAACAAGTCGCAGAGATATCAGTTTGTTTAGCTTTCATTGTTTAATAGTGAGTTCGGTTTTAACTAGTCCTAGGAATATCCATTTGTCCGTTTTCATATCCTTTGATGGTGATCTGGGTGTGAACAAGTTGAACCAGTTTGTTTATCTTTCACTGTTTGATAGTGAGTTGGGTGTTTAGCAAATCCTACGATTATCCATTTGGCCTTTTTCTTATCGTTTGATGGTGTTCAGGATGTGGACAAGTTGCTGAGAATATCCAGTTGGCTTATTTTTGTTTGATGGTGATTTTGGTTTTAACAAGTAAATGAATATCTGTTTAGTCTCTCTTTTTGTCGTTTGCTGGTGACTTGGGTTGTAAGAAATCGATAACGTACACAACTGTCCCATTATTTCTCAATTTGCAGTTCACTTGGCTGAAGCCGAGGCAAAGTATTCGCCCATTACATGCCCTTAATATTAACAAACAGATTTCTAAGACATGGTCGCTGCTAGTGTGAAAGATGTTGCGACTGAAGCCCAAGCATGATAACAACATACCAACTGGACAACATGAACACAGTGCTCATGAGCAACGATTTTGTCAATTTACAGCAAGTGCTGGTGCTTTATTCAAAGCAAATGCTTACCAATGTTTTACACCATTGTAAGGTTGTTGAAGACATAATTAAATAGCCACACATGATGATGATGATGATGATGATGATGATGATGATGATGATGATGATGATGATGATGATGATGATGATGATGATGATGATGATGATGATGATGATGATGATGATGATGATGATGATGATGATGATGTGGATGATGATGTGGATGATGATGTGGATGATGATGTGGATGATGATGATGATGTGGATGATGATGATGAGGATGAGGATGAGGATGAGGATGGATGATGAGGATGGATGATGGATGATGAATGATGAATGAATGATGATAATAGTAATAATAATAATGATAATAATAATAATAATAGTAATAATAATAATGATGATCATAATGACAATAATGACAATGATAATATTAGTAATCTGAGAACTTGTTAATGCTACTTTATTAATGCTCAAGACTTGAGTCAGTGGTTGTCACTAACCAAACTTCTTGTGCAAACCAAATTCCAGAGTGAGTCCAGAATTCTGAAGTGATGCCTACTTACATCCATACATGCATACATTTATACATCCTTGTACATACTTATGATATATTATCAGTTTTGCCCTTGAACCACCAAATTGGGATTTGCCTGAAGTGAAGATCTGGAGCTCTGTCCATCAGAGTGTCATTTGGAGGTATTCAAGTGACCAAGGTTTATGGAGATTTTGGCTTGGATAAGGTGGAAACATGCAACATGTTGTGCTCACAGTTTCATGAGTTTGTCATTTTAATTGCATGTCGCCTGCTAATTAGTTGAGTGCCCGACTTATTACACAATACCTTTCTTAAACAACTGCACAAGAAACATGTTCAGCTAATCTTAAGATGCACGTATTTAGATCGGATGGAGCACTTTTGAGGTATGTTTGAAAGGCACCTTAAAAATACTTACATACTTATTTTATACATGCGAACATACATACACACATATATGCTTGTGTTTGTCTGGGTGCATGCATGTGTGTTTGTGACCAGCTAGAAAAAAGTTACCACAAGCTGAATGTTTATTTAGTGAGAAACTCAAGTTTGAATGTATGTGGGGTAATTTTTCACAGACTGGGTTATTGCTTGTTTGAGCTCATACTGGATCTAAATAATGCTGGGAAAAGATTTTATTACTTATTGCAAAACAAAATTTTTTTATTTGGCAAAAATGGTTGCTAAGAATAGGTACCATAAGTGAGGCTGAGCTGAATCTGTTTGCTCTCTGTTTTTTGAGTTTGTAAATTTTACAAGCACAGAAGAAGCTTGTCTGAATGAAGGCATTCAACAGTTATGCTGATATTTTATTCGTTTTTGACTAAATTTAAGTTGTTATGAAGTCATGGAACGTTGTAGACATATAAGTATAATTATAGTTGTTATTATTAACAAATTAAAAATATTCTTTGTTAGTTACAAGTAAATTACTGGTATTTAGCATTTGTTTTGTGTAATTTTTAACCCATTGTGGCTGGTGCCTATGTGAGACAGGAGTAAATGAAATTAAGATTTTCTGTGACTAGCTTAAGCCAATCCACGATTCCACGTACGATAACATATCCTGTGAAGCCTTATTATATCTCGTGGCTCTGAATCTGCGTTATGTCTGCATACATGTTAATCTGACCATAGCTCAGGCTGAGTCAGGCAGAGATAGAAGACCTAGAAAGTGGATGTACAAGTAAAAGGTGTAATTATACGATTGTTTTCTCATTATCAGTTTGCATTCATTGTGTTTTTTGATGAAGTCTGTGCCATACTAAGCCAGCATCTGGACATGGACAGAATTGCAGCCAGTTGAAAACTGTGGTCAAATACTCTAGTTTCATAGTTTTGAGAATCTGAAGTCAAGTCTAGACTGCTTGATGTTGTAAAAGACTCGACTCATTTGGACTCAAAGACAAAGCATAAGAAAGAAATTAAATAAAAGACACTATTTCAAAGATGCTTTTAGAAAGGTGTTCAAATTAAATCGTTCATACAAGAAAATTTGGATTTGTAGAGTGATTGTGTATTTCAGTGTTTGAAATTTTGGGGCGCTCTGAATTCCGTGTGCCCAAAAAAATTTCATGCATACCACTTTGAACATGTGTGCCAAAGGTTTACCACCTCTGATTTAGAGTGTACTAGGCATTAGTTTATTTGATTGGGAGATTAAATTTTAAAGCATTTTAAAAGCTGTTGGATCTCTACCAAAATGACTGTTGAATGTGAGACTAGATGCTTATTTTCAATGATTATATGACTCGATTATGATTTATGATTATGTAGCTTGGTGACTTTCGAAGCTGTGAGTTTTTAAGCATCTGCCATTTTCGGAATTGATTTTCTCAGAAAACAGTCTGTAGATGATCATCTTTGGGCTTTTTGGTTTGATAGGTTTTTTCGACATACTGAGATAAAATATGGCACATTTGTTCCCGATTATCTTGGAACAAATGTACAGAAAATGGTTCTTGTATGGAAAGGACAACGAAGGAGCGAGTGAAGGAAGGAACCATCGAGTGAATGAACAAATAAACGAATCTATGACTGATTGACGTAGTGTTGACCATCGATTTTATGCACCGTGCATTTTTACAGTGGTGCTTGAGAAATTAATAGATTAGAGGAGTATTTTATCCTATCAAGGACACAGTTACATGCAAATGATACATTACAGTACCTGCAGGTGTTGTTTCTTTTCTGCGCAACCTTTTCATTAGAATTATTTTTGCAGCAGTTTCTCTGCTGCCCATAAAAATGAAGGGCTTTGGAAGACATCTGATGAAATTTTATGAGACAAGGCATATTTTATTCACAGCCATCGGCATTTGTCCGGTATTTTTCTCTGTTGACGTATAACTTGGGCGTATTAAGAGTCTGTTCCGTGCTCCAAGCTGATGCTCGCCCTGAGTTCTGTAGGCACTCGGAGTTTCATACCGGTGTGTACTCCGAGCAGATGTGGAATACGCCCATAGAATCTGTGTGAGCCGGTGTCATAGACCTGTGTATTAGGCTATTAGGCATGCTAAGTTATGCAGCGGTCTATATGACACAGATCACCCAATATTTGGTCGGCACAGATCTCAGCTTTGTTGTTGCTTGAGGCAAAGGTTATCTGCTTTTGGCTTTCCGTGTGAAATTAGATTAGTCTCGAGTTTCATGTAAATTTTTGCATACTTTGAAGCCACAGTATAATAGGCATCATTGTAATTCAAGTTCTGATTTAATGTGGTCAGAGGATCAGCAGATCCATCAAGTTTAGGTAACTCAGTTTTAGAACAGGAGCTCTAATATGTATGTATATATATATATATTATATATATTTATGTATGATATGTATATATACACTGTGTCCGGAAATAAAGGGAACCCTTTTGTAAATAATGAAAATAATTAGTAAATGTGCTTCGATTTTAAAAATTTCAAAACTTTTCTAATCCTGACATAATTATCAACAAAAGGTGAAAATATAAAGTTTGGGTAGTCATCAATGACGTCACAATGACGTAATTTCCATCAGAATTCAAATGTTACGGACGGCACCTAACATTTTCCTTAAAAGTGTCACTTATTTTGAAATGTTATTTATCAATAATACATTGCGGTTGAATTTTATTTTTATACTTGAATAATATTAGACTACAAGGTGTGTTCGATATGTCCGAAATGTTTCTTTTTCCGTAAAGATTTTATAGCAATTTTGTCTTCTTGGCTGAACGCCATTTTCTAACAGTATGTTTATATTTCTAATTTAGCGACGTCACTATGACGTAATTATTTTTAGCGGAGGTAGTTCATAATTTTGTTGATAATTATGTCAGGATTAAAACAGTTTTGGAATTTTTAAAATCGAAGTACATTTACTAATTATTTTCATTATTTACAAAAGGGTTCCCTTTATTTCCGGACACAGTGTATATATATATCGGACGTATCTATCTATATATGTAGCGCCTTTTACGAACATCTCGACAGTGCTGCTACAATCATGCAATGTAGTCACAACTCTGTACTTGCTTTGGATCATAAGCTACCGTCGTCATCATCATCATCATCATCATCATCATCATCATCATCATCATCATCATCATCATCATCATCATCATCATCATCATCATCATCATCATCATCATCATCACAGTCATCTCTTCTACTGAACCCAAATACAAATGATACATTTTACAAATGTTAAAGGGGATGCAAAGGGAACAGCACAAAGGGACAAAGTTCCACTTTACTAGAGCTGCCTGTTAGCCCAAAAGCAAGATTAGACACTCTGTTTTACTGTGGCTTTTGCATGGCTCTGTCTTGGCCCCTAGTAAGCACACATCCACACCTGAAATTAATATTTATTGAGCTTGTAATGAAGGTATATACATTATAATAAATACAAGCAAAGTTAGGCCAATAAGATGAAATTGAGTCAAGTCCAACTAGTTGCTGTTTCCTTTAAAACGAAAAAAGGGGAAAACCAAGATGAAACAAAATATAACTTCCTACTAAGTTGTAACTTTGCAATTGCTAGGTATATTTAAGAACAGTCACATATAGTTTTTAGAATAACAAATAATAATAATAATAATAATAATAATAATAATATAATAATAGTAAATAAATAAGGTAGAGGTAGTAGAATAAATAATAGGTAATAATATACTATAATTAATAAAATAAACTTGAGTAAATAATAATGACACTTGTAAGAATATGTTGAGGATACTTATAATAAAAGATGCAATTGATTGATGTCTTGCTGCAGGCCTAGAGAAGTCAGTGTATCCATTTAGAGATAAAAATCAACAAACGATAAATTTAGACAAACATGCTTTTCTATTGTGATTCAGGAATTGAATCTGGATTGTCAGTGGACGCCAGGTGACACAACCACCCCAACCACCTGCTGATTCCAACAGTCTGCGTGGATACTGTTTGCAGCTCTAGAAAGGAAACCGACGTCCGGAGGGAAGGCAGGAAGCCCAGGATCAGGAAGGAAGGAGAAGACGGAAATGGCAGCCGAGCATGCGGAACTCGTCGGCGAAATGGTATCCCTGGAGAAGATGCAGATGTCTGAAAGGCTGAAGCACGCCAAGAAGCGGCGTGCCCAGCAACTCAAGACCTACTGTCAGTATGAGAAGCAGCTGGAAAAAGAGAATGGAAAGCGCGGACGAAAGCTTCTCGGAAGCAGCGGCAGCAGTGGAAGCACCGGCTCCAAAGGTGGAGCGCAGACGAAACTGTCGTCTAGGCTACGCTTCGAGGAGAGCGTGCTGCTCCTGGATGCTGCTTCAAGAAATGACCTAGATGAAGGTAAATAGCAACTGTGTATTCACTTGTAATGTTGATCGTAACTGTGTAATCACATGTAATGTAAAGTAATGGTAGTCGGAGCTGCACATTCACATGTAATGTAAAGTCATGGTAGTTAGAACTGTATATTCAAATGTAACGTAAACTAACGGTAATCGTAACTGTATAGTCAAATGCAACACAAGTAATGGTAATTGCAACTGCGTCAAAAGGAGGTTGGTAATTGTAATTGTGCATTCAAATGTAACGTAAACTAACGGTAATCGTAACTGTATAGTCAAATGCAACACAAGTAATGGTAATTGCAACTGCGTCAAAAGGAGGTTGGTAATTGTAATTGTGCATTCAGATGTAATGTAAAGTAATGGTGACACAGTGGTGAATTGCTGATGTATTTGCCTTAACCCACGTGCGTGTATCAGGTTCAAATAGCAGTGCTGGTGAAACAAGCAACTCCTGAAACTGGTAAATAGAGGTTTTCGTGTTGGTTTGCCATTGTCCTGTCTGCGCCGCAGCAGAGATATTTGTTGCCCATGGCAACGCCTGAGATCTATTATTGAATCAATAACCTAATCTTACCAAAGCTTACAGTCTGTCTGACATTGCCTACAGTCTTGGCATGTTGGAGCCCAAGTGACATGATGGCAGATTGCATTTGCCTTTGCACTTTGGGGACATATCTTGGTGTCTCACAAACTGGCAAAGTTCTAGTTATCAAACCTGTAAGGAGAAGTTGTTCAGTGGTTGGTTTGCTGTTGTCCTTTTACGCTTCTACCGAAATACCTCTCAGTTCCTGAACCAAATGACCTGTTCAGGTTATAATTATTGTTGAAAAAGGATTGTATGTAATAATGGAGCCAAAATATCTGACCTTACCGTGCCTTGTCTTATGTAAAGGATAGGTGTAGTTATTGATTTATTTCTTTATGTCATCATCGTAGGAGGTCTTGCTGCCATTCCTCGTCAGCCATGAATTTCTTTACATAAATTATCTTGCCTTTTAAAATCAGCTTATCATAATGAAGTGCAATATGACATGAAGTACCACGTGGGATGAAGGTAATATAATTCTAGCTGTATTAGTATTAGCGGATGGCTGCTTATCTCAAGGCCGCCTGTTGCCGAACAGTACAGGTTATCACTTTACACCTGTTGTTTTACCTTTATTTTCACCATACCTTTTTGTCTCTGTGATTGACGGCTTACTAAATGCAGCCAGACTAGACAGCCTGGAGTTTGCCTCTGGGCTTCTTTTTCTGGTTCGGTCTCGTCTTGTTTCAACTTCGACAGATACATCAGACCAAAGGCGATCTGTGGAATGGAGAGCTTCTCGAGGGCATTTTTCAGTATGAACCATTCCCGATAATACCTGTACAAGTGTGTAGTATGTGTTGTAATTGTATTTGCTCATTTATATAGCACCTCTTAAAGAAAACTCATCAGAGGTGCTCCTCGACCTGACCATACAAAACCACGACCGGTAGCAAAGTAGAGGCATGAGAAGGAGAAGGATGTGTCGCAGATTGTATGGAATCCTGTTCCAGAATGAGGGCCGACCAAGGTGAAGCTTCGGTGTGGCTTTGTGGCAGTACAGGACCAGGGGAACAACCAGATCACCCTGTGTTGCCGAGGGAAGAGATGTGCGGCCAGGTGAGGATGACACTGGAATACATAGCACTCTAAGGTACGATGGAGCACAAGTTACACTTGCACGTGAAGATCTTAAACTCATTGTGTCTCTGCATGGGCATCCATTGCAGCTCTTTCAATGTGTAACAACAGAACTATGCCCAAACATTGGAATCCATCCACTGAGATGAGCTACAGCGTTTAAAGCAGCTTGAAGTTGATTAATCCGAGAAAGAGGGTGGTCCGCTTAAGTGGTAATACCATAATCCACCCTAGTGCGTATGAATGCATGCATCAGAATAGAAGCAGTTTTGGCAGACTGCAAGTGGTATATAATATCTAGTGTGAATCTGGCACAGATAACAGCATGTTCAACATAATCAATATACTGAAGGTCAATAGAAGGTATACATATATGTATTGAACTATATATGTATTTATGTATGTATCTATGTATTGACATAATTATTATGTATATATTTATGTATGACATTGTATGTATGTATGTATGTCTGTATGTATGTATGTATACATGCATATGTGTATATATATGCATGTGCATATATCTATGTATGAATATGTATGTAATATGCATGTATTATGTATGGGTGACACTGGGTGTGCTTGTAAGCATATATGTATATATGTAAATATCTGAATATTCTGAATCTGTCTGATGAATCGCTTCTCCTCCACTTGCTGCAGCCAGACTAGAAAAGGTTGAGTTCTGCAATAACTTTTTTGCTTGCTAAATCTGAATTTGGTGCAACAAAACCATCTCATTTTCAGTCTGCTGAATCAGAAGTAATCTGAAGTTGTTTTGTTGACCTTTCTTTCTGTCAAACAGTAGGTTTGTTGTTTAGTCTGCTGTTCAGTTAGCTATAGGTACATGTGTTTTTAGAAGAATATGTGTTCTTATCAGAACATGTGTTTTTAGAAGAACATGTGTTTTTGAAAGAACAGCTGTTCTTATAAGAACATGTGTTTTTGAAAGAACATGTGTTCTTATAAGAACATGTGTTTATAGAAGAACGTGTGTTCTTATAAGAACATGTGTTTATAGAAGAACATGTGTTTTTTAAACAACATGTGTTTTGAAAGAACGTGTGTTTTTAGAGAACATGTGTTCTTAGAAAACCTCTCACACTGCTTGCTCTTGGATGTGGGCACGGCTTTTGACATAGTGAAGCAAACTTCTTACTGACACACCTACAGCTATTTCGGAAGTAGTGGTTTACCTCTGGACTGGATCCGCCCATTTCTGGACAGGCGGGCTATGATCGTTGCCATTGCAAGGGCTCTGACCATTTGACATGGTTGCAAGTTCCATTCGGCATCGAACAGGGCTCGGTTCCCGGGTCCTTGCTTTATATACGGGACTCTATGTGGTTGGTCTACTGATCGTATGTGGCTCATCACTGACCTCGAGGGGACGTGACCAGTAGTCAACTTATATCTGACGCACATGTCCATGTTGAATACACGGACCACTGTCTGTAAAGTACCAGCATGGATGTCGTCAAATCAGCTGAACCAGGATATGGCTGAGCACAGGCATAATCTAAAAAGCACTACGGCGGCACGCTATAGCATGGAAATTCCCTGTTCAAAGTACACAGCTCGTCGTTTGTGACCTGGGTCTGCTATTTGATGATGAATTATCCAACATGCTATATCTGGAAGCCTTGTAATCAATCACTGAAACAGATGGTACAGAAGTGTGGACTAGTACAGTTGAAACTGATATGCTACTGTTTAGGTAGGTGTCAAAAGGACAAATCAAAAGGGTCCTTAGACAGGCTTGACTTAGGGTTATTCCTTTCCCAGTGATTATGTTACAGGCGGCGTGTTTGATTTTACAAGCTTTTATTTAATACTCATATCTTAATTAAACAGCCAAAAATAAGAACAAAGCAGTTATATTATGTAAGAATTACGAACAGTCTGCAGCACAGTCAGTGATGATGCACAGGGGCGTCTACACAATGGTGGATGAGCAGTTTGAAAGAGGTGCATTCCTGCAATGTGCCCTTCTGTCATATGTCCTACTGCTCATTTTGCAGTTGCCTCTTAGGGAGTGGAAGGCTGAGTCATCAACGCATTTATGGGGCTAGCAGGTATCAAACCTGCACCCTTGTGATCTTCGTGCCAGCATGCTACCTTGCAAGCATCCCTTGCCCCATGCTGTTGGGAAAATGTTTTTGTAGCAATGAAACATAAATAGGCCAATTTCTTATTTAGTTAGATCTGTCAATTCGAGTGAGTTGAGTAATTCAACAGACCAGTGTAACATACAGTAGATATGAGTAGCACATTTTTGTCGAATTATATTTGATTAATCTTTTTAACCAGAACTGATAATTTGAACCCAGCAAATATTACAATATGATTATATGACAGATATGGAAGAAATAGACAATGATAGAAATACTGCAGGATGTGACTTGGTAGTTGGTACCGAATGCGAGATAATAATTTATGTTATTTGAAAGTTTCTTTCGTAGTACACTTGTACGACTGTACGTGTTTGTTCCAGGGTTATGTGTTGATGAGAAATTTGGAGGATGTTATCTGTGGAATGTCCTTATTATCTGTGGTTATTCAATGGCTTGATCTGAGGGTGATTTACGATGTGACAAAATAATATGAATTTTGTACACTCTAGGTTGAGTGATAATTTATTAGCCCTGATAATTATTTCTAATTAATTTTTTACTGTTATTTTTGAGAGACTCAACAGTACTTCTTGTTGTGTGTAGGTTAAGGTACTTTAGTGAATAGCTTCTTAATTATTAATTGACTTGTATAAGAACAGTTCTCACAGACCCAGTAAATACTTCATGTGGGCTGAAGAATCTTGAGCTAAAGCACAGCTCTGCCTCTCACCCCTACCCCTATCTTCGTGCTCCTTCTCTTCCTCCTCCCCATGCTCATCCAGTCCCTTCTTCTTCTCTTACTCATCATTCCTATGCTTATATGCTTCTTCCTCTTCTGTGCTGCTCCTTCCCATCCTTATGCACCCCTAGGTTCTCGTCATCCTCCTCCTTCTTCCTTCAATAGTTAGTCTGTGTGTCATCCAGCGTCGCCCTTTTCTTCTTCCTTGTTCCTTGTGTTTTATTTGTCCTTTATCCTCGTTCTCGTCATGTCTCTTTCCCTCCGCCTATTCTCCACATGCTCCCAGCCTCTTCCTGTACCTTCTAGTTATGCTCCTCCGGCTACTACTCCCCTTCCCTCCTCTTCTCCATCGTTTTATTCATGCATCTTATTCTATCCCTCATCCTCCTCATACTCTTCTTCTGCTGGTGCTGCTTTGCTTCCTCCTGCCCCTTTCTGCTTCTTCCTTCGAGTCCTGTTTCTCTTCTTGCCCTTCCTCCTGCTGCTCTCCTTCAGCCGTTTCCACTCTTCATTCGTTGTGGCAGTGACCAAATGGGAACGATTGTCCGAGATTGGTTCTGTTGACAGACGATTTGCCTTTTGTATTAGTTCGGGGCCAAAATGGCCGCTCGTGGATGGGGATAATCGCTGAACGACATCTGGCGTTGCTCAGAGGAACCTTCCGTTTCCTTCAGGCGTTATAGAAATTCTGTTAGCATGTGAACGTCTATGGTCTGACTGACCCCCGCTGAATTGCAGTCTCCTCTGAGGTTCAGTCATAACGGGAACTCGCCTCCAGTCTCCACAGGACTCATTCTCAGAATGAATAGAATGACGGACAAATGGAAGAAGGTATGGACGGATGGATGGATGGATGGATGGATGGATGAAAGACAAACTGAAGGACAGACGGACGAGAGGATGAACTGATGGAAAGAAGGACGGACGGATTGATAGGTGGATGGACGGACGGATGGATGGATGGAAAGAAGGACTGACATCTGAATGGGTGAAGGGTGACGGACGGAAGAACGGATGGTGGGAAGGACGGGTGGATGGAAGGAAGGTTAGCCAAAAACGGATAGAAGGAAGGACGGATGGTCTGGATGAATGGTAAGGTGGATGCTAGGACGGAAGGATGAACAGATCTGGATAGAGTCTGATGGATGGTGGGAAGGAGGGATGGATGGATGGAAGGAAGGAAAGACAAACGCATGGAATGATGGAAGGACGGACCGACGAATGTAAGGGTAGGTGGAAGGACGTATCGACGAAAAGAAACGGGTTATAATGGGTGGTTTTGAATAACTGGTAGATGGAATGGTTGTGTGGATCGATGGGCCTATGGATGGAGATAAGGGTTGCCCGTTTACCTGACGTTATTTAAACCTGTCCTGCGCCTGAGGGGGATCAAGTTACCTGTCAGCTGAAGATAGAAATACAAGGATAATGACAAACTTAATTTGCCCCATGCATTGCAATTCATTACCTGAATGATAGGTATTGGCAGTTGCCTGTAATGACTCGGACGGAAGGATGAACAGATCTGGATAGACCTGCACACTCGTAAGTGAGTGTGCAGGTCGGTCAGTCAGCTAATGTCAGTCAGCTAATGTCAGTCAGTCAGTCAGCCATTTAGCTTAGCTTATGTCAATCTATCAGTCAGTCAGTTAGCATACGTCAGTCAGTTAGCTTATGTCAGTCAGCTTATGTCGGTCAGCCAGTCAGTTAATGTCAGTCAGTTAATGTCAGTCAGTTAATGTCAGTCAGTCATGCCAGTCAGTCAGTTAATGTCAGTCAGGCAGTTAGCTAATGTCAGTCAGTCAGTAAATAAGTAGATCGGTTCGGTCTTTGTGTGGTGTGCCGAATACTTGTTTTCATGAGTGCTTGGCGTGTTGTTTACTTCTTTCTCTTATGATAAGCAAAGGCTAAGACCTGCAGGGTTTAAAGGTCAAGTGTACTGATGCATGACCTGACTGATGATGCTACCAAGTGCTTGTTTAGCTGAACTGACTTTAAAATGACACTTTGACAGTCACAGTCAGTTCTGTGGAGAGCATCTTTGACGTCGAGCCGCTCCGGGGGATGCACGGTATAGAGGGGGAGGCACGGTATAGAGGGAGAGGCACGGTGTAGAGGGGAGGCACGGTGTAGAGGGGGAGGCACGGTGTAGATATGTCGTTCCTCCCAACGTCAGACTTTTCCGTGAGAAATTTATTATGGTTTGAAAGTAATCGGTCTCAGGTGATAAAAGCGGTGTCTGTCTTGTGTCTTTCCTTGGGCTGCGAGGATGGTGGCCAGTAGCTGTGTCTGTCTGTCTACCTGTCTGTCAGTCAGTCTGTCTGTCTGTCGTTTTGGATGCTTCTGCTTATGTTTTCTGCTCTCCTGCTTGCTCTCACGGTTTCTTCGATCTGTCTCATCTCTTAATGACTTCATCTCTGTATCACAAGAACCTAAATCAGTTTTCTGTGTATCTGTCTTTGTCTGCGTGTTTGTGCATCTGTCTGTGATTCTTTGTCTTTCTGTTATTTAAATCTTAATGTCAGTCGGTGCGTCAGTCTATGTCTGTCTATGTCTGTCTGTACGTGCATCTGTTCGTCCTTTTGTCTCTCTTTGTCTTGTGTTTTTCTAACCCAATTTTTTGTCTGTTGTTGTGTCTCTGTTTCTTAACTGGATATCAACTTCTACTGGCCATCAGTCAGTCAGTCAGTCAGTCAGTCAGTCTGTCTGTCTGTCTGTCTGTCTGTCTGTCTGTCTGTCTGTCTGTCTTCTGTCTGTCTCATAATTGAGAAAGTTCATATTACTATGCTTCAAATGTGCATGCTATGGAGTTTTTTCTGATAGTATAGCCTGTTGTTCTGGCTTCTCGTAGCAACGGCATGTACCAATATAATGCAAAGCAATGACGAATTGGGTCATATCAGGTGACAAATTGGGTCAGATCCGATAGGATAGCGCTTAGACGAATGTGTGATTGCCATAGCCTGTTACAACAGTAAAGACCTCTCAGCTTTCTTATGAGAGACATTATCTGCAGCCAAAGAGTTTGTCAAGAACCGAATAGACATCACTTCAGTAAAAGGAGACTAATCTAATATAATATGATTGCTAGATTCCCATTTTTTTAAAGGATGTCGGCATGGGGAGAGGCAGAGGGTCATGGCCCGCACTTGAAAATCCAGGGGCAGAGTTGCTTTTGGTCCTTGCCTTTGACACTGAAATTTCAATTTTATGTTATCTCAGTTCAGGTTTCCTAATTGTGTACGAGACCTGCAGAGGATGAAAGTTTAACGAATAGAAGAAAATCTGAAACCGAGGCAGAAAGCTGAAACGGTAAAAAAAACATGGAAGGCAGAAAAAATTCCTGATGAGCAACCACCTGAAGGTCCTCCAAACTTCTTCAAGGCCAAATACGACCTTTGCTTCCTTGGCCTTCTTTGTAAAGATCTGGGTCTGTGGTGGATTTGCGGCCTTTGCTTACTTGGCCTCGTTTGTAAAGATCTTGACCTATGGTGGATTTTCGGCAGTACCTTGCCCACCCCCACTCCCTAAGCTGTGCCGACGCTGTAGAAGTATCCGTGATACGTTTTAAGGACTTAAAGAGACTGATCGGCAACGACGATGATCAACGATTCAAAAGACCTTAATGGACCTCAAGGGCGATCTGTCTCTGAGACCGGATGTGTAAATTTGGGATTAAGCGACGTTTTTCTCAAGCTGCGAAACCGGTTTAGTTGTGATTACGGTCGCAGACGACTGTCTTAGATCGCTTTCCTCCTCTTTCCCTATTCTTGCATCGCTTTGCCTGCCTTGCCGCCTACCTCTAAATCAGGCAAGCGCCCTCGGCAACAGGTTCCACCCAATTAACATCAAGCAATCGTTGCCTGTCAGATGTAGGTGGGGGATGATTAAATAGAAACCTTAAAGACTTCGTAATCTCGATCTGGCCTGGGTTGATCTGGAGTCTGGAGTTTCGGAGAAGGGTCAGTGGAGTTGAAAAAACGGGATTGTGGTAGTGGTGATTGTTGAGATATAAAAATAATGATAACATTTGTTTGCGATCAGTAGGAAAAGAGGATAATTTCGAACTGATGTTGGAGGTGTCTAGAAAAAGTGCCACATAAATATCTGCAGACATTATATTCTTCTTAAGCCGTGGAGAGGAAGGAGCAGGAGGAGAAGGAGGAGGAAGAGGAAGAGGAGGAGAAGAATGGAATGACGAAACTTTTAATAAAACTGTACAGATGATTGGAAGAAAGAGATATGTAGCCTTTTAGAGGGCAGCAAAACATGGAGGGGAGGGGAGGGAAAGAAAGCAAGAAAAGAGAAGCGAAGGGAAGATGAAAGGAAACAGCAATAGGTAAATTGAGCTAAAGTGAGGTAAGGGAGTGTAAGGGGAAGGTAAATGGTTAGGAAAGAGTAAGGTAATGCAATGTGAGCAAAGTCATGGAGAGAATGGAAGATATATATATATATTCTGGGTAATGGAAGTTAAGGCAACGCAAGGTTATCAAAAGGAATAATAATAATAATAATAATTATATTCTTTATTATTTCAAACCGACAGACGCAGTAAGATTACATTGAAACACGAAAGTATACAATCAATATCTTAATTAAACACACGGTTTGGCAGCCATGCAAGGCGCCGCCCTAGAGGGGGGTTACGGGAGTGGATCCGCGTACCTTATGCTCTCCTGGCCATGAGTGTTACCACTACTCTATCCCCCTCAAAGTGAGGTAGTGGAAGGCAAGCTACCCCGGTGAAGTGATTTCTCATGAACTACGCGTCGCATATGTATGGACAGATAAGGCCAGCAAGGTAAAACTTGAAGAATGTCTTTCTTGTGAGTTTCTTCAGTGCATGCATGCATGGTTCTGCTTCAGTAGTCTGGACATAAACCCAGGTAAATTTGAGGTAATACCTTTATTGTACCAACTCGGTTTTTGCAGTTATCTAAGATCTTGAAGTCAGCAGGCTTCAGCACATCTAAAATGAATTCGTGGGTTGTGTTGTCTTGTGTGCATCGTCTTGTAAAAGCTTCTTAACCCTGCTTGAGCAGCTACATTGGCTTCCTGTACCATTCAGAATAAGATTTCAGCTGGCCTGTTTGACCTATAAACCTTACAACGAGCACTCCCACCTACCTTCAACCACTACTATCTCTGTAGATCCCTCAATGCAGACTTTGATGATCTTCGGGTATGGGTCTTTTGGTTGATGGGATCTCGTGCTTTCCATGTTGCTGCCCCAAAGGAATGGAACCGACTGCCAATGTTTCTCCGATGCTCGAACTCTTTCTCTTCCTTTGGCTTTCAAATATCTGGATATCTAAAGTTCTGCTCTTCACCTGATGACTGAATAACCACACCTCGGATTCGCATTTCTATGTGACCTTGCACATTTTAAATTTATTTTAAATAATAATAAATGATAATAATATATAATAATATATAAGAATAATAATTAATAATAATAATAAATAATTATTGATAATAATGGACAATAGTGTGTGGCTTTCCCTTCCCTTCCACTCTTAAGTGTGGTCTTGCATGCATGGGTGTTGAAACAGCAGCAGCAACTGAACAGCCATTCTCAACTTCTGGTTTATGTGGAGATGAACCTTGAACATAAGGTGAGAGATGGATGCAGTAGAAATACAGCAACCAATCGGATTACCTTGTGAGGCTCTTGGAAGGCGCTATATAAATATCCATATACATTATACATGCATAAATATATGTGATTCTAACCACGTCATTTCCTGTTGGCTATTTGCAGTGCGTAATCTGCTGACCGCCGGAGTGAGTCCAGACGTCTGCAATGAGGATGGACTGACGGCCTTGCACCAGGTACGGATCGAGCAAACTGCCCTGTTCGTGCATTTATTCCAGTCTTTTCCACCATCTCCAGCTGCTTTCCACAATTTAAAAGGAAATTATTTTCCTTTTGGTAACGATGGCAGTTATCGTGGTACCTCGGGAGAACTTTGTAAACTTTATAATCAAGGGTAACGGATACTCAGTTGCCAATGTCAGTAAGAAGAGCAGCTGTGCGATAACTTAAAAGGCACTATATAAATAACCTGTTACATGTATGCATACATACATACATGCACACATGCATACATGCATGCATACATGCATACAAGAGACAGAGACAAGCCTTAATCTAACTCTTAGAGTTGAAGCATTGAATTGTTAGCAGCTCTACTGTCTTAGGCTTGGCATGCAAGAGCAGGTGAACAGTCTTCTTCGCAGTCTGATTCTTTCCACTGACAGTATATTGTCAGCATAGATGTTAAAAACGTTTTTTCGTTTTTTATTTTTTTCCAAAAAACGTCGTTTTTTCCGTTTTTTATTTTTCTCATCGTTTTTTCCGTCTTTTATTTTTTATATGTAACTTTATTTATTTATTTATTGTCTGTTAATTTTTTTCATTTTCTGTTTAATTTTTTTCCTCTGATGTCCTTTACGTTGTCTCAGTACTTTCAAGGATTCAGCTAATTTACTTCACTATTTACGTCATCATTTGAGAAATAAATACTTTGTGATATAGCACAGTACAAGAAATAACATTTAAAAGAAGTTATTTCTAAGTTATCCAAATGCCAAAAGAAAAGGACGCGGAATGGATTCACGTAACTTTGATAAACAAGAAAGACAAAGCTCAGCATTGGCCAAATTGAAATGCATCTACTGTGAGAAAGTTTACACTATATAATCTATTCCTACAAACTTTAGTTTTTAATAATTTTGTGTTAGTTTAGTCAGCATGGACTTAAGTAGACTTATGTTTACAATTTAAATTTGAAAAGATTTCAATATTTTTAATTTCTCAATTTCTTATTAAACCAAACTTATAAGAAATAAAATAATTGTTGTAGATTGGTGTTATTTAGTGTTTACTAAAAAGTTGTGTTATTTGCTAATTAAATCCTGTAAACAAGGTCTTAAATTTTAAATTGCAGTAGGGCCTGCAAGATGCGAAAAAGTCTAATTATTTTCTTTTGTCGTTTTTTCCCGTTTTTTTCCGTTTTTTTTATTTTTTTTGAAAAAACGACGTTTTTTTCCGTTTTTTATTTAGTTTCTATCGTTTTTTACAACTATGATTGTCAGTGTATGCATTCTATAGTTGAGTTTTCACTCAGGTTGCAAGTTCCAAATATCGTTCTGCCTTAGCAAATATTGGAACTGCCAACCTCCAGTTTTGACAGTCCATCACTGTCAGTACATAATTTTATAGTCTTCTGCATTGCTAGCGAGATGTATGGAATGTACTCATCTCCTTCCTACATCTGTCCTAACTGCAACAGTTTAATCGAGCAATTGTTTAGCGCAATTTTAAAAACATGAGTGACTGGCTGCCAGTGTCTGTTTGTCACGTATAGTTTCGTATGTCTGTTTGTATTTGTGCATGCATCAGCCTACTTGTCTGTCTGTCTGCCTGTGTCTGCCTTTCCATCAACCTGTCGCCATTTCTGGCTGTGTGTTTGTGGGTGTGATTTGCAGTTGACATCCGACCGTGTGTCCTGCTACTTTCTTTGAATTATGGATCAGTTGTACCTGGGTTTCTCTGAGGTTGGTGTGCATCCATGCTCTTGGCTTCTGGCGTAATCGGGGAATCTGGAGGTGGCTTTGGCTTATTTGTTCAGCAGCAGCATCAGTGATTAATGCGTCGTTTTTGTTTTGCTATGCAGTGCAGCATCGATAACCTGGAAGAGATGATGAAGCTTCTTGTCGAGTTTGGCGCCGATGTCAGTCGGAGAGATAGCGAGCTGTGGACGCCGCTGCATGCTGCTGCCACCTGTGGACACGTTCGCATCTGCCGATACCTCTGTGAACAGTGTGTACTTATATATAATTACACACCCATATACATACACGCATACACGCGTGCAGGCCAACAGTTGTCATCATCATTATTATGACTAGTCTTAATTATAATAATGATATTAATAATATTATTATTGAATCTTTTTATCATATTGTCTGATGCTGACCGTATAATCTGTATGTATTTGTGTATGCATAATTATGTGTATGTATGTTATGTATGCATGCATGTGTGTATCTAGACACCTGATACATTACCCCAGAAAAGTGCTGCCTATGTTGCACTATGTGGTTAAAGGTCAGGTTAAAGGTCATTAGCAACGGATAGTTCATTTGTGAACAAACAATGGTCATATATAATAGAAGGGTTACCACCAGTGGGCACTTACACACACAGAGTGCCCAGTCAGTGAATTCATCCAGAGTTGACCGTTTGCTCCAAGTTCAGAGTTCCTGGTTCGTGTTGCACTGAGGATGAAGTACGACTGCAGTTAACATCACCAACTGGCACTCCTTCATAGGTGGTATAGATCAGCGGTTCTCAACCTTTTGAGACTCAAGGACCACTTATAAATTTTGTGTCTCGGTCGCGGACCACCACTAAAAATTTTGCCAAAAACAAATTAATACAAAAGAAATTTTTTGCCACAAATCCGCGTACTATTAGTTTCATGCTACCATCTAACCGATTCTAGCGATTGAAATAAAGCAACAATTTTCAAAATTGACAAAATTTGTCTGTTTGCATGTTTTTAATTGTAAAAAATATCATTTTTAGGCCTTGCTCGCGGACCACCAGGCAGACGGCTGCAGACCACCACCAGTGGTCCGCGGACCACAGGTTGAGAACCGCTGGTATAGATGACACAGCATTTAGATGATTTTATTAAGTGGCCCTTGTAATCTGTATCATTACACCTTACCTTGTGATGTGTTTGATAAAGATGCTTTGTAATAAATTGTACTCTGCTGACATTGTATTCTCTGATTACGCTGACTGTGTTACGTTTACAGTGGTGCAGATCTGCTGGCTGTCAATGCGGACGGAAACATGCCTTACGACCTCTGCGAAGATGTCACAACACTCGACTACATCGAGTCAGAGATGGCACGGAGAGGTCAGCCTTCACTTATCATTATTCATGTTATTATTATTATTGTTGTTGCTGTTTTTATTAATCTTATTAAAAATCTTAATTTAACTGATGTAACATAATATTGATATTATTATCATTATTATTTTGGTTGTTATTTGTTAGTTAGTTATCTAAATAGTTAGTATTATGCCTTTGAAGTGCCTCACAGAAGTGCTGGCTGCACTAACCCAAATGACGTTAAATGTCATTAAGAAGAGAATGTGGAAGAGTCAGCTCTGGTGGGGTCATGCACATATGGATCCCAGCCAATGGATTCCAATCCAGAATTGACAGTTGACGCCAAGATAATAAATAGTTCCTGGACTTAGTTGCTTTGGTTTGTAGAGGACCAACACTCACAGATGACAGCGTCTGCAATACACTATTAACACCACCACCCAGCAGTCCCTCATGTATGGTAGACAATGCAGTGTCTGGAAATCCCTTGCAATGCAGGGAATGAACAGATACTCTTCTCCTGACGGTCGGTAGGTCGAATGGCCACTTGTGGTCGACGGTCAAGATCACTCTAAAGGTTCCAGTCGCTACTTCTCTGCCGAGACCAAATTACCCGACTGTGGATGTGGTACGTTAAATGCATAGATATGAGGCTTGACCATACACAAGGTAGCCCATCCTTCCTCATGAAGTCGCGTATGCCAAATTATACGCAAAGACAATACCATCTAAAACGTTCAACAATGGAAACGAGGAGTAATTCCAACATGCGAATTCAGCAAACTGCAAACTGCAAACACGCATATGTGTGACAAATTGTAACCAAAGTTCTTCATTAAGATGAATGATCTGTCAAAATGACACGGAAGGCAAGACAACAAGGGATGTTGTTGCTACTTACGTGCCAAGCACTCCTTCGTTACTGAAGTGCTATTATGTTCAATAGGTTGTATTTTTAAAGGGCTCTACAGCAATAACAAGTAGAATATTATTAATTGTAGTGTTTTGTTATTACGTCTTTCTTTGAACTAGAGTTAGTGTTGAGAGATTTTTAGATATTTGCATCATATTGTTATATGACAGGTTCAAGAGACTTTTAATGACTCTCGGTCTTCCTGTTCTTCTAAGTTCAAACAGACATTAACATTAATACCTGTCAAAAGCAGACACTAATGTATCCAGAATGTTTGTAGACATGCACTGCATCAGTGTGATCAGTTTCAAAGAATATTGACTGGTGCATAGCTAATCGTGCAAGAGTGGCTTCCCTTTCGTGGTGAACTGCAGTCATTGAGCTTTATTGCCAGACACTTTGTGTATGTAAAAGTTTGCTGGTCACGGTGGTGTCTGTGGTTAGAAGATCTTGTGGTACTTTTAAAGACAGAACAAGTGTTCTGACCACGGTGTAGCATCTGGTTCCTTCAGAGAGTTTTGCTGGTGAAGTTCACATAAAGGTGGAGGTAACATACTTGTCTATTACGTGGTACTTTCAAAAACATCTCACATGGTTGAAGAAACATTTGGCTGAAGCATAGACAGGACAATTACAACAAGAGGACACCTTTGTTAATCTCAGGGGTTGCATTGGTACTCCTATACTGATCCCATAAGGATGGAGGACTGAGTTGGCTCAGATGCATGGAATGCCACCAATCCTGGTACTAACCAGGATCTATATCGTTTAACTTCCATGTGTTTGACAGTGTCATTTACACAGCATCAAACCACCATGAGAGCATTAGTGTCAGCTCTTCTCAGGCATTTGGTTGTACGAATTTGTGTTTGGTGGAGTAAGGTGTGGAGTTGAGCAGTCTGGTCACATTAGTGTGTGAATGTTAGTGTCAGACAATTGTGATTAAATTAATGTTGTGGTGCACTGTGGTCATACTAATGTGTGCGCTGTTGCATCGTGAGTGTGTCTGCTGTGGTTGGAGTGAGTGGCTACTTAAGGACCTTAAGCCGAGTGCGGACGTGCATGGGATTTCCAAAGAGGGCGATGGAGGAAGGAGGAGGAGGCGGCAGGTGTCGTTGTGTAGACTGACAAGATGTTTACAATGTCACCGGTCGGTCTTCGATGAACGTTCGTGTCCTTGAGGCGAAAAGAAGATCGGAAGGACGGCTGTGAACACTAACGAAAGCGTAGGCAATTCCTTTGCGACGATCTTTTGGGTTTTAGCTATAGCATGGCAGGAATATAGTGGACTGTGATGATATAGTAGTAAACGTATTTGTGCGAGCTGGTTATACCTTCTAAGGGCTGGACGGTCGGCTGACTGAGGGATAAGTGGGAGATGGTTTGTTTGGATTGATGGTTTTATTTAATGGATAGGTGGATTATCACATAGGCATAATTTGTGAGGGGTACCCGTGCCCCCACTTTTTAAACAATGCCAATCAGTATTTTATTATTGTGCCTTCCCAGAGATCGCAGTCTCTGCCTTGCTTCGTGTATGTAAAAAATTGGTACCCCCCCCCCACTTTTAGACGAAAGTTACGCCCCTGGGTGGATAAACGAACGATAAACGAACAAGTTGATGGATAGATTGACGGATAGCTGATTGGATGGATGGACAGATGGATGAATGACCTTGTTAGAGTAGTGGATGTTCAAACGACCTTGACGCAACTCGGTGTCTCCTACATATTTTGCAATTCGTGAGATGTCGATTTATTTTCACATATCGCCGTGTGTGCAATAATGCGGCATCTTTATACAGCTTTGTCCGATCCCTTTTTTCATGAGCCGTCAGTCTTTCATGTTATGTCAATCTATATCCCGCCAAAAACTGGTTTCAGCTGGTTCTGTCTCGTCGTCTAGCGTTCACGTCCCGCGCCCGCCAATTGATTTATACGCTTGACGTTGTAATAACCGTCCACGCAGCCGTGTGTGGTCAGCCGCTGAAAACCCCCACTTGCTGGTGACTAGCCATTTGAAACCGGTCGTCTGTAGTCAGCCGCTGGCTCTCAGCTGATGCTTCGTAGCCAGAGGTTGTGTATGCTGACTGCACTTGCGAGACAGTGCTCATGTATCCCGTCTGCATAACGAAAAAGTCACGCTTGATGGGGTTCTCCGGTCTGCGCATGCCCTGTTTAGGATTACAGGAGTTGTCCTGCGTGACGTCACACAGCACTTGGCAGGACCATCGGAACGTTGACGGAGTGTTGACTCTGGAGTCTGGACACTGGCCTTGTAACGCGCAATGTATGGATTCAAAAATTCCCTGACAAGATTACCGTGGAAATGCCTAGGTCGAGTCCTTCACGTGCCATCGATTGGTGCTTTGCTAATACAGGCGCCAATGGCAAGTCTATGTAGGGCAGTGCGGCCATAGCCTCCATGATTGATTTGCCTCTTAACCTGACCTTAGCTCTCCTCACAATGATCCATTGTTATCGGTTGTCACATTTCAAGCAGATCCAGGGCCTATCTAAATTACTATTTAATAATATGATAGATGAAATATTATATGATATGCTAGATAAAATTGATGTTATATACGGTACGTAATCGCATGGAGGTCAGTAAGAAGAACAGTTCCTAAAGCCAATCCCAAGAATCGGCCCTGGGTGTGAAGTGTTAGGGATTTCATTTTTCCTTGGGGGCCTCTTTGTATAAGGTGGATGACCAGTCTGCTCCCTTGCTGCCCGATCCTACCATCGATTATGTATGGTCAGTGAACCTTGTTCAACTGGAGCAGAAATCTCAAAACATCTATGTGCCCTGGTACGGATTTGAAACCCCATCCTTTGGCTTTACAGTACAGCACAGTAACCATTAGAATATTGCACATCTCTTGGAGGTTGTAAAAAAGTAGTTTTTTTTAAAAATGATCTGTGGTTAAATATTGATGCTATATAAAGACATATAAGAAATCTGGTGCTATATGAATGTGTGTGTTTGGGTGGTTAAGGAGTGACGCAGGAACTGATCGATGACACTCGGCTTTCTTCGGAAAACCAGATGCTGAAGGAACTCCAACAGATTGCCAAAGATGGAGGAAGCCTCGAGTACCTAGGCCAGAATGGAGAAACACCGGTAATCAATTAAATATTAAAATAATAAATCAATAAATGGTTAAAAATCAGTAAATAAATAAATAGCAAATCTATAAATAATCAAACACCAGTAGAAATAAATAAACAATAAAGAAATAGATAAATAAATACTGTCGATAGACTCATGATTCTATCTGATGTGTTGTGGCACTCATGGATTTGCAGGTCTTTTGCTGGAATGGCCTCGATTGTATTTGAGTAATCAGACAACAATGTCAACAATAGGTTTAGACAGCTCAGTCTGGACGTTTGTCCTCTTCAGTATCCCATAAGGTTCCATCCTTGGGCCGCTCCTCTACATTCTATACAGGTGATCTGACAGACCCAAGTCATCACAGCACTTGGATACCGCATCCATCAATATACTGATGACGTACAGCTTAACTTCAGACTCCACTTCTGAATTCCAGGTTACCTGTTCATATCGGAGCAAGCAAATTTTTAGTATAAGAAACTAAGACAGTTTATATGGTACTTACCAAGACCACTTATTCAAAGCAGAACAAGACTTTTGCTTAAGACAGTTTCCTAAGAGCCAGGACATGACCTCAAGACTGAGACTAGGTTCATAAAAGACTCAGAGTAGACATCAAAGACACCTCCTCGAGAAAGGCGTCTTCAGATCGATACTGAATATCGGGATAATACAAACCTAGTTGATGCACAGAATAAAATTTGTAACAGTGTGTTTAATGCACAGGCTTTCTATATATTTAAATATAATTAATAAACATACAAGATGGTTGCAAGGATGAGTGGATGGATGGATGGATAAGAGCTAATAGGTTATTAAATGGAAAATGGTTGTGCTGTTTTAGCTCCATGTGGCTGCTTGCAATGGCTACATCTTTGTGACGGACTTCCTGCTTTCGCATCACGTCTCTCTCGACACTCGAGATCGCGACGAATGGCAGCCTCTGCACTGCGCCGCCTGCTGGGGTCAGGTAGGTCCCCATTACGCCCACGGTCGCTTCAGAGTCTGTCTATGTCTGTGTAGGTCCCTCTCTCTGGACCTCTGTATCCTTCTGTTTTTTTTCTGTTTATTGTCTTTCGCTTGGTCAGTCTGTCAGTTGGTCAGTCAGAATTAGTCCTACAGCGAGCAAGCCCTTCATCAGTTGGATGGTACGTGAATCAGTCAGTTAAGTGAATTAATAAGTCACTTAGTCAGAAATTGGATGTGACTTGTGTCAAAGGCAATGAATAATTTACAGATAGAAGAGCTATGTAAATCTGTTGCATCCACGCTTTACATGTTATGCTTCATTACAGCTGGCGATCATAGAAATGCTGCTTGAAAATGGAGCTGACTATGAAGCGAAGACAAAAAACGGAGAGACCACTCTAGGTAATTGATTTTTTCGATTGATAGAATTAGGAAGCTATTAATATAATTATTTACTTGACATTAATGCACCATCCCTGGAGACATTTAAATCACAGCGCAAGTCCTATCTTTTTATACAATCATTTGACTGCCATTGACCTTTTGAACTCTTATACAGCGCCCTTTCCTTCAGCCACGGCTCTGTTACGGCACTAAACAAATCGTCATTATTATTATTATTATCATTATTATTATTATTATTATTATTATTATTTATCACCTTACTTGTGCTATTAAATTGTCTGCCAACAGCTACTGTGGACTATTGCGAGACAGTTTGTGTTGTTTAATTTGGGAGTCAAAGAGTTGTCTGGATGTGAGCAGAGGTTCTGTTCTCTACACAGTGGTGCTGTCAGTGTTATGCTGTCAGCTAATGTTGTGGTTTGTTGAAAGTTCATGGTGTTTAAAGCATTTATGTAGCGCCTGCATACAAAAGCACTCCAAGTGAGTCCAAGCTCAGCAAAGTAGAACAATGTTGATGAAAAGCAAGTGTAACATACTTATCCAAAGAAGACGCAGGTCAAGACGAAGGTCATTCCTAATGGCTCGCCCAACTGCTAAGAAGACAAGTCGTCGTTTATGTCACGGTCCATGCAGGGCTAAGTACAGTGCAATCCCATTCACTCAAAACCCGTTTATGTGAAGTCCCTTAATGTGCGGTTGTGCCATGGCTGCCGATGCTACATTAGGGTGGTCCAAAAAAGTGAAATATAGAAATTTGTTTCTCCACAAGGCTGCCCTTGTTACATGCAATATTGTGAATTTTGTGACAAATGTTGGAGTTAATCTGAGAATATTTAGGGGTCGCTATGAATTATCACTTTTTGGATCAACAGGGAAAAACAGTAACTAACGAGTTAATTTTCATAATTACATCCATGTTTTACTTTTATGTTTTTGACATTCAGAAACAGGAAGTGAACAATAATAAAACCATTGAAAAACTGTTAACTGGTATCTGAAAATGTCAACAGTAAGAAGCATTAGTCTTGCAAATAGTCATTCAGATAAAATTCACTATTGACATTGACACGAGTAAATGCAGAACGAATACAGCATTTAAATACTGGTTAAATGTAGTTTGTCAAGTATGAAGGATTATAGTCAAACTGTGTACGCAACTATTCATAGCAACAGTTTACAATGTTTTTTTAGTGATAATCAGCTCTGCGGAGAGGGGGGTGCTTGTTGTGCCATTTGCTCGTACTGTCACCATGCAAAATCGGGCCTTTTTGGTGGTTGGTCCTGTGGTATGGAACGGGCTCCCTCTGGAGCTGCGTCTCCTCCCGAAAACCCAACCCGAGTCTTTTTACACTGCGCTAAAAAGTGTTCTTTATGTTCGTGCTGAAGTCGGGAGCGCCTCTGAGTAGTCCCCTTGAAGACGCGCTATATAAGTGCTCAAATGAATGAATGAATGAATCATGGCTGCTTTGGTTGGGGTGGGGTACAGCTAGCAGTAGTGCTGGACAAACTGGAGCAAGAACTGCTTCTGATCTTCATCTTTTGTGATCGTTTCATTGTATTTCTGGATGAGTTCAATGCCACATTCAGCTCTGTCATTGACCACCTTCAAGGTTAGGACTCTTGCTTTCAACATCTTGTAGGACTTGTCATCTTCTCATTCCGCTGGGTCCTTTGAAAGGTAAATCTCGGCCTCCTCCTTCCCTGTGATGCTCAGCAAGTTGAAGAGGTGCATGGTTTGCTTGGTCGCAAAGTTCTCCAGTCTCCATAAGTCAGTGACTCTGGTGGCGTTCACCCTTCACACAACCGATGGAGTATGCAAGCTGGAGGTGGCTACCATGGCCCTCTTGACATTTGGGTCAACCCAACTGTCGAGCAGTGCCAGTCCTACGAAGTGTTCAGAAAAGTACCAAAGATGACGAGAAAATGCTGTGGAGGATATTCGGATACATCTTGAGCAGACTAAGCATCTTAGCATCATTCCATGCAGCATTCGATGCCAGTGGAGCTTCATGTCAGAAACGGCCATACACAAGTGCAGCAAACAGGGCTGTCAGCGTCAGCTGGTGTTGTAAAAGTACAATCCATCTTCAGAGCATAGATGGCCTTCACCATCCAGTGAGCATGGTGCATTGCCCCTTGAGCTCAGAACTTGATGGCCTTCACAGATCCCCCAGAAGATGAGTCATAATCTAAGAAGCTCAAGGTAATCCTCCCTGTGTTGTTGGTGGTTGATGGCAGCTGTGTAAAATGATATAATCTCCTCCAGTAAGCTGTTCATTTCATCACCAAAGAGCAAATCTGTTCATTTCATCACCAAAGAGCAAATCTTTGCTGCTGTGTAGCTCACTTGCTGTATGTTTGGCCATTTCTTTTCGAATCTCTTGAATAGGCCAACTTCGGGTCCCCTAGTTGCGCCAAACAGAGCTGTGAAGACACTGAGCACTGAGAACGACCTTCATGACATGAAGGCGGCAACCAATCATCACGAGCTCATGACCCACTGCTTCTTCAATGAGAACACAAGCTCCTCGATGGATACCTTTATTGGACAATGTGGTATCAAATACTAGCCCCTTTTCACCGATGCAACCAAAAACATAGCTCCACGATATGGAAGGTTGACCTTGTCTAAGGCACCAGCAACCTTTGGACGAAAAACTGTGTTCCTCTACAGATTATTTTTGTCTTTTGAGTAGACTTGTATGTAGCAAATGCCACTGCAACAGCTTGCAGGCACTGTTAGTGCCTTCACAATGCAACTTTTACATATTTTTATTGTTCTAGGAATTTGAGAAAAAATTCAAAACATTACACGATCAAAATTTCATCTGAAATGTGTTTATCAGAAAATTGTTGAAATCATAGCGGCCCCTAAAACTACTCGGATTGATTCAATTTTTGGTATGGTTCTTCTGTATGCATATTGAAATAAGGGCAGCCATATGGAGAGAGTTTTGGGACACTTTGAAATTTTGCCATATGCCCGTGAACCGCCCTAATGCTACATGTATACACATGAAATGCATTAACACCCAATGCAGGAACTTGCTGTGCAGCACAACATGGTAGAAACTGTACTAAAATCACTACAGATGCTGCACCTGCTAATACTGAGCTTGGACTCACTTGGAGTCTTGTCATCGTTATACTAGACAGTCTGTGCCAGTTGTGCATGGCTGCTTGAACAGGGGCAACAGTCACAAGCTGCAACTAGCTCTGCAGAGACAGTACTGTTCCAAGATGAACCTAGTATAGCTGCACGTCTCTACACATAATAACAGCTGTAACTTGAGATAAATTATGGTGCTTGTGCCCTTGCCTGAGATATCAAATAAAAATCTTCTGTGGAGTGAGCAACACCTGTTATGAATGTCTTTCTGAACTGTTACTAGATCTTTGTGAGGATGTCGAGATGAAGCAGAGGGTGTTGGAAATCATCGAAGATGTTGAAAGCAAACAGCCTCACAAACCGAGAGAAAATCTTACACCACGCCGGAACAGCGCAGCTAGAAGGTGACTCTTAGCATCCAGATTTGTGATGTATCTATGTATAACTTGTTGATGTTGTGCAATGTAATTGAGCATGTATATAATGCCTTAAATGATCCTGTCAGAAGTGCTGTTGTATGTACCTACATGTGATGTGGTAGGTATTTATGTATATGAACTCTTTTGCGTCTTGGTAATGTTATGCAATGTAACTGAGCATGAATGTCAGAAGTGTTGTTGTATGTATCTATCAAATGTATTTTTATAAGTATGTGAACTCTCTCACATCTTGGTAATGTTAGATATTTTGAAAGTGTGGCCTACTGGAAGTGCTGTTGAACCTGAATGGCTCTTATTAGAGGCCTTTTTAAAGCATTGGAAAAGGCCTTTGCTGATGAACACTCACATGTGCACAATAGTGGACTGTAAATGTAAATGTAAATGTTCAAAATTTCTCAGCGCCACACAAAAGCCACGTCAGGGAGACCAGCTTATTCACTCACATCCTCTGTGGTCGATTGACAGTTGGTTCTAATTGTGTTAGATCTGTAACTGCATTAAAGCTGAAGCTGGAGAAGTGGAAGAGATTTCAATGATTACGGTCTCTGACTTGATAGAAGAGATTGTCATAATCTGCAGATGCTATAATGTGTGCTGTCTTACTTGATGGAAGTACTTAATATTTATGAATACCATAGAGGTATTTTATAACTGTTTCATACCATATGGTTTGATACAGTTGCTTAATATTTATGAACACCCGTATGACTTGATGGCGGTATTTTATATGCCTTATAATTTCTTGCTTTTGCAGGGGCAGTGCTGTGACGTCATTGTAAGTATTCGATGTTTAATGCTTTGCAACTAACCTTTCTAAAAGAAGTCGAATAGAATGTATGATCTGGCGAGGTAAGGTACAACAAGGTATGGAATAGCAGGGTAAGGCATGGCATGATAAATTGTATCCTGAGCTAAGGTACAGTAAATTTAGGTGTTGCAAGGAAAAGTATGGCAAGATAATTAAGGTTTTCCAGGGTAAGAAACTGTACTTGTAATTAGAAATTTATATAGCTCTACTCCAGGGATGACTAACCAGAAGCTCTCTCTAATGGTAGCCCAAATTATGCTAAATGTAATTAATAACAGAAATTTCATCATTAAGGAAAATAACGCACAGAAAATCAGAAGAATCACCATGTGGAATCAGCCCAATGGATTCCTATTAGGGAATGTAATCGCGGGATCCCGAATCCCGGGATCCCGGGATCCCGGAACATTTTTCAATCCCGTAATCCCGGGATTGACAAACGTGGAATCCCGTATTTCCAGGATTACAAAAAATTGGGATTTTTGGATTAAATTTGCTTGATCCACTGTATAATTCTTCCTTGAGGCTTGGGCAATGGACAGTGGGGGCGCCAGGATTTCAGGTTTGGGGGGGGCTGAAGCCCTAAGCTCTTCCCTTTCTCCCTTCCTCCTTTGTAAGCATTGCAAAGCTTCAGAGGTTTCCAGCGTTTTGTTTGGGGGGGCTTGGCCACAGTTTGGAGGGGCTAAGCACCCCCTAGCCCACCCCTGGCGCCGCCACTGGCAATGGACGCTAATTACGGCAGATAAACAGCAACGACGGGTACCAGCCCTAGTGCAGACTACAGACTGACTCTGCCTGCCAGAGGCGTCTACCCCCCCCCCCAAGTCATTGAAGCAACGTCCCTTTTCCCTCTGTTCTTCCCCCTCCCCGTTCCTGTCCCCCTAAGATGGTGTCACACACACACTGACAGATCTCCCCTATGTCTTGGATGGAGCATTTGCTCCAAGGTTTCTATGGTGTAGACGCCCCTGCTGGCTACTTTAATATCAGGGTGCTGCAGGCTGCTGTGCACTCCGCTGCAGTACGGCTGCTAGGCCTACTGGTAGGCGAGACTGCTAGGCTGCTACTGCTTGGGTCTTCCCGCAGCGGTGCTGCGCTGGTCACCTGTCGTTCTGAGACCTCATTCCCGGCCGTGGGATTGCTATCAAGTATCAAGATCTTTCCACTCAGAAACACCCCACCCCGAGTTAATGAGCCTCCGAATACAAGCTGTTAGTGGAGAAACCTTGATCACGGATCAACCGAGTCCAACTGCTGTCAAGTGCCTCTGCCTATGCTCTGAGTCATCATTAGTGGGTGAATCTACTTTTGACAGTTCACGCATCTTGCGATAATTTTATCGTAAATAACTCCTAACGAACGTTTAAACTTTTCATTTTAAGTTACAAGTTTATAACACATCCCCACAACGTTCTTAATACCATTATATCTTTAATACACAACAACGTTATAGTATTAAATATACATTTATGCTACAGGCGGGAAAATTTTTTATTGCATAAAGTATAATCCCGGGATCCCGGGATTGATAAATTCCTAATCCCGTAATCCCGGGATTGACAGAATGCTCCGGGATTACATTCCCTAATTCCTATACTAAGTTTGCAGATAATAATAATAATAATAATAATCTTTTCTTTATTTAAACCGCACTGCGCTGTACAGTGAACATACATACAGTAGAAACGGCAGCCACACAGGGCGTCTTACATACATGTTTACAGTAGAAGCACATGATAATAGTTTTACAGGAGTCAAATATAACTGTTTTATACGGCAGCTAACAGGGCGCCAATCATGGCCTACTATTCATTTAATCACTGCCGCCACCTAGCGAGTGGAAGGCTAAATAAACCTTACGGGGTCTACGGGATTCGATCTTGGTACCTACTGCACTTCACGCCAGTGTGTTATCGTCCATGGTAATGATAATGCCATTTGTAATGCTTTTTGCATTGTTTGAACTCAGTAGCTTGTTTCTGAAGAGTTTCTACAGAGTCTAATGATCAAGTGCTACATTTACCTTTTTGAGCACCTCTGATTGGTGAGCACTGTGAGAGACACTTTATAAATATGTAGATACAATACCATTACCTTCTGTGTGTGTTTGTGTGGGTGTGTGTGTGTGTGTAAACTTATTTTGTGCATGTAATCCTTGTTATAATGAGCAACACCATTTGAAGCCATTTGGAGTACCACTCTAACAAGGTCACAGTATAACGAAGTGGCATCTTAACGATGTCACTTTATGTTGAGATCATGTTCTGAAGCTAGTGAAATCTGCGTTTCTCGTCTGCTTTGGTGTTACATGAGAAATTGAGAATCCAAGTTTTAATAACAGGTGGTGTAAGTATGATATAGAGTAGAAAGATTAATGAACTCATTTAGAAACTTTCATAGTGCCACTGTATCTTTTCATCTGACCGCAGAGCCCTACGGCGTTCGAGTATACACGAGAAGACTTCAATTGCACAGAAAGAGGCTCAGCTGGAGGCAATGCGGCTGAGAGAACCGATCGCGTTTCAAGAAGACGATGATGAAGATGAAACAATAATTGATGCCATCACATTACCACAGGTAAATGCTTCACAGGAAATGATGCTTTTGCAGGTACTGGTATATCGTAGGTAAATTGTGCTTCTCCAGGTAAATCCTTAACAGGTAAACAATGCTTCTGCAGGCAAATCCTTCTCAGATAAACAATGATGGTTATGCAGGTAAGTTCTTCACAGGTAAGTGGAATTTTTCAGTCAGAGATGTAACCATGATTTAGCGGGACTTTTGACCCTTTTGGATTGCCCTTTTGATGCCAGCACTTGAAATGCTATAGGCGAAACTGTCATAATTTGATTTGTCTGTTTCGTGGTGTTTCAATAAACGATTCAATCAATCAAAATATCAATCATAATTAATCATCCTGCTCAAACAAATGGTCTCTTATCTCTTTTTAGTCAAAGACTGGTGACGCCATCAATGTGAGTGACATCGTTCCCACAGTGATAGTTACGCCTGTTGACCAAAAGCCAGAACCCTCAAAAGATCTGAAACCGGTGAAGCCAATCATATCAACTAAGGTCAGTGAAAGTGCAGGCACGAACCGTAAGTCGAATGGGACACAGAACGCATCCAAGCACCTTCCAAGTGAATCTGACATCTGGCTTCCTTCTGATGGCACCACCAAACATGTCACCAACTCCTCGTCAGCCATTGATGCTAAAAGTGCTGCTACACTTCCCGTTAGCTCCAAGGTGCAGGCACCAAATGAAGGTGTGGCAAACAGTTCAGAAGTGCCAGCATCTGCAAACTGTGCTGTAAATCCTCCCTCGTCAGGTCGTCCAGCATCAAACTCTGGGGATGAACGCCAGTCAGGCACCTCTTCTAATGCTACGGGTAATTCGAAAGCAAAGTCCGTTTCACCAAATGGTAATTCCGCACCGCAGCCACCTAGTGGAACATTAGCAGAACTGAAACGGCAGCGTGCTAAGCGAATGTCAGAGGCTCTGTCGGTGCTGACGTCAGGCGACGGTAGCCTCCCGAACGGTTCATGCTTCGAGCCCAGCAGAGGGTCACAACTTACAGTTGAGGAGATCTATGGGAACACCTCACGGCGGAAGAACGCTAACAAACGCCAATCGGTGCAGGGTAGTGGTAAGAACAGTGGCTGTTGTCTGGTGATGTAGTGACAGAGTGCGGTTAGGATTCCCAAGTACTGAGAAAGCTTTACATTTCAGGTCGTTTGCCGATTCACAGTTCAGGTGGATTATCGTTTTGGTCATCTCTGGAATTGCTGATTGGCCATGTTTTGGCTCATGTTGTTGATTTTGTGGCCGTGTGTCACTCCTTTTTGAGTCAATTTTGTGGCAATATGTCACTCTTCAAGTTAATTCTGTGGCCAGTTGAAAGTGGACAAGTTTTTTGAGTTAGTTGGTGGCCACTTGCTGGGTGACGCTTGTTTTTTTTTATAGTTTTGCTACGTGTTAAAGTGATTATTTTATGAACGATATTTAGGTGGATGCAGAATGCTCGAGTCCATTTTGCTGCCTCTGGCATACGTATTAGCTGGCTTATATCGAATCAGTATTTGACGACTTGCTGCTTAATCTTGAGTCGTTGTTTGATCACGTATTGCTCGGTTAATCTGCTGCCGTTTTGTGGTCATCCTTTGGATGAATGTTGATGCTTTATTTAGCACCAGTTGTTGTTCATCTGTGTACTGATAGATTTTTTTATTTGGCCCGCAGTTGGGCATCTTGATTTTTCGTTTGTGACGTTAAATTGCAAGCGAATCGGTGGAAATAGAAAATTGCCGAGTTGTTGACTGTTGTTTTCACACAAGGCAAAAGAGCTTGTACCTTAATCCAAGATCAAGCCTTCAATGCAGGATCAAGCCCTCAATCCTAGTTCTATTATCTGCTAATCAGAGTTGGCAATAAACAGACTATTTTCTTACAAAACTGTTTCATACCTTACTATATCAAGTATATCATACCTTGCCAATAATTGTATACAGGAGCAACCTAACAAAGTCCTGTTACTTGGTTTATCATGAAACCTTATGTTGCCTGATGATGTTTTTAGAATAATCGAATAATCGTTGAATTTGCAGAATTTTTATGGCAGACTATTTAGCAATTTAATTGCATTTTAAGTCACATACAGTGCATCTAGTGCTTTGAGTTTCATTCTGGTCACCTTGAATGGTATCGTGTATTAGTCCACAATTGCAGTCACTGTCGATTCCCATTCCAGGGAGCTGGAAAATCCCAATTTCTCTTTCAAGCATGTAATAACAAAATGTCACAGTTTAGTCTGGCATTCTTGTCTTGCATTTATAGATTTTCAATCGTTGCAGTGTCAAAGCTAAAACGAGGAACTTGTAAGCCAGTATCGCTAATGCAGATGTTCAGTGATTTCTGCATTACAGTTTGCATAGTGCTTACTCACACTATAAATAATCAGACTAAAATGAATCTAGCTTGTATTGTTGCCGGTCAACTTACACTAATGATCTTTTGTTTTGGGGGTTTTTATGTCACTTATGTACAGATTTTTATGTCACTTATTTACAGATAATTATGATCAAATAATCAGTTTTTACTGTCCGTTTAGTCCATGTTCTGCCTACTTGATCACAGTAGCATCTCACAAATGCGTCACCAGTTATTCATATTTTACCTGTATGTATTGTATTGTATTGTATTGTATTCGGATATTTATAAAGCGCTTCTAGCGGGAGGGCCATTCAGAAGCGCTCCCAGTGCGATAGACCCCGAGAGAAAAAGCAAGTTTTAAGAAAGGTAAAAGAGGAAGAGACGCTACCTGAGAGAATAGAAGAACGAACAAACGGAGGAAGCCCATTCCAAAGAGCAGGGCCAATGGAAGCAAACGACCTAGATTGAGCCAGTGAAGTCCTGACACGGGGAACGAGGAGGTCCAAACGGTCAGATGAACGAAGAGGACGAAGAGAAGCCGCAGAGTGAGGGCGATGAAATAAGTCACATAAATATTTTGGAGCGAAACCAAGCTGAGCCTTAGAGACAAGGATGAGGACCTTAAATTGGATGCGGGCAGAAAGCGGGAGCCAGTGGAGTTCTTCTGCCATAAAGGTGGTGATATGAGAGAATCGAGGAAGACGGGCAATTAATCTAGCAGCAGCATTGAGAACGGACTGAAGAGGAGCAAGACGGACTTTGGGAAGACCAATGAGGAGGGAATTGCAGTAGTCAAGTCTAGAGCAGACAAATGCATGGACAATTGAAGTGAAAATTGTGGTCCCAGTATCTCACGCATAGGCTGAGCAGCTGTATGCAGAGGATTTCATCTTTTGCATTGGTTCCCAACCTGTGGGTAGTGACCCCCAAGGGGGTCATAAAGCGTTTTCTGGGGGTCGCCACAGTTACATGTATGTGGATTCAGTGCTGTAGAGGAGTCTGAAGGTGAACTGGATGCGAATCTGAAGGAGGTTACAAGGTTCCTTGAATCCCTTGAAAAGGAAT